>CM037631.1:108106702-108344318 GCA_015227895.2 Colaptes auratus
CTTTCCCTTTCCCTTTCCCTTTCCCTTCCCTTTCCCTTTCCCTTTCCCTTTCCCTTTCCCCTTTCCCTTTCCCATATCAGCATTCTTTGCACTCCTTTTTGTTTTTTCTTGCCAGAGAGAAAGGGCTATAAGCACACATTTTAAAAGAGATTTTCTCACCTTCTTTAGCCAATGCTATAGCTAGAAGGTTGGAAGTCTAAGTAATGTTTTCTTTTCTGACAGTACTTTTCAGTGTTTCCATATGCCAGAGTTCTTTTCCAGGACTATCACAAGTGATCTTCTAATCTATTATTTACGCTTGTGTTTCTAACCAGCTTCTTCTTGTGGCTTAACTTTGGGGTCATGTTATTTACATCAGGTTTCCTAATATACAGAATTTGTCCACAAAATTATATTGTTAGAAGTTGGTTACAGCTTCTATTTTCATTACAGAATGTAAACAGCATTTTTTCATTTTAGGGTAAAGATGAAAACCTGTGAAGCTTCCCAGCAGAACCAGACAACAGTGATTGGAAAGACATTTAAAATGCATAACAGTGTGAAGAATGTTTTTGGGTACTATGTTTTTAGAGGTATGAGTGTTTATGACAAGGGCAAAAGCACAGAGAAAGGAGGAAAGAAATAGGGTTGCAAGGAAGGAACAGACATGGTTTCAGTAGCTGGGTAGCATGAAATAGAGGAAAGGCTCAAAGGGTTATTTTTGAAGCTGAATATTACCTAAGAAGAACTTAAAGCAGTTAGCAAGGAAACTGCCTCCTCTGATTCTAGATGTGGGCTGCTTCTTCTCTGTGCAATAGATGCAAATGCTTCAAATGTCAAACTCCTCATTATTGAAATACTTGAAAAGTTCATTATTAAGAAACAAAACAGACATACCCACAATCCATTTTACTTATCTGCATCATCAGTGACAGTTAAGACAGACAAACATATTTCTCCCCTGTTACTGACATCACAGTATCACAGTATCACCAAGGTTGGAAGAGACCTCAAAGATCATCAAGTCCAACCTGTCACCACGGACCTCATGACTAGACCATGGCACCAAGTGCCATGTCCAATCCCCTCTTGAACACCTCCAGGGACGGTGACTCCACCACCTCCCTGGGCAGCCCATTCCAATAATGAACTACTCTCTCAGTGAAGAACTTTCTCCTCACCTCTAGCCTAAACTTCCCCTGGTGCAGCTTAGGACTGTGTCCCCTTGTTCTGGTGCTGGTTGCTAGAGAGAAGAGACCACCCCCTTCCTGGCTGCAACCACTTTTCAGGTAGTTGTAGACAGCAATGAGGTCACCCCTCAGCCTCCTCTTCTCCAGGCTAAACAACCCCCAGCTCCCTCAGCCTCTTCTCATAGGGCTTGTGCTCGAGGCCTCTCACCAGCCTCGTTGCCCTTCTCTGGACACGTTCAAGTGTCTTGATGTCCTTCCTAAACTGAGGGGCCCAGAACTGGACTGAGTACTCAAGGTGTGGCCCAAGCAATGCAGAGTACAGGGGCACAATGACTTCCCTGCTCCTGCTGGCCACACTATTCCTAATGCAGGCCAGGATGCCATTGGCCTTCTTGGCCACCTGGGCACACTGATGGCTCATGTTCAACCAGCTGTCAACTAGCACCCCCAGGTCCCTCTCTGTTTGGGAGCTCTCCAGCCACTCTGACCCCAGCCTGTAGCTCTGCATGGGGTTGTTGTGGCCAAAGTGCAGCAGCTGGCACTTGGACTTGTTGAATGCCATCCTGTTGGACTCTGCCCATCGGTCCAGTCAGTCGAGGTCCCTCTGCAGAGCCCTTCTAACCTCTAACTGATCAACATCTGCTCCCATCATTCAAGCCATAAAGCCTGAAGGAAAGCAAATGCAAATAAATACATGAAACTTATTGAAATGTTTAATCATGACTTTATTCTAATGTGCTGGCTCAGTATAAGCCATTCTTGTGCCCAGGTGGCCAAGAAGATCAATAATGCTGTGGTTTGTATTACAAATAGGGCAGCCAGCAGGACTATGGAGGTGTTTGTCCCCCCTGTACTTGACACTGATAAGGCCCCACTTCAACTAACCTGTTCAGTTTTGGGACTCTCACTAGAAGAGACTAAGGTTTTGTAGCATGTTCATAAAAGGGTAATGAAGGTACAGAACAAAACTTATGAATGGCTTATTGCTCTTGTTACTTTTGGGCTATTCTTCCAAGTAAGAAATGACAGGACAAGAATAAATGACCTCAAGTTATACCAGGGGAGGTTTAGACTCGATATTAGGAAGAATTTCTTCACTTGGAAGGTTATCAAGCATCAAAATTGGGCTACCCAGGGAAGTGATAAAGTCACTATCCCTGGAGGTATCTAAAAGATGTGTAGATGTGGTGCTTAGTGACATGGTTTAACAGTCACATGGCACTGTGACATTAATGGTTGGACCTGATGACCTTAAAGGCCTTTTCCAACCTAAATGATTCAGTACTAAATGATGCCAGGAAACACTCTGCAATTTCATCTCTTTTTCTTTTTCTTTCTTTTTTTTTTTGGGGGGGGAGGAATATGTTTTAGGGGTGAACTTTGTAGAGTAGGGTTATCAGCTGGAGTTGGTGATCCCGAGGGTCTTTTCCAACCTGAATGTTTCTGTGTTTCTGTGAGTTCTCTATTTCCTTTTTGATTTAAAACTTGAAAATAATTTGACTGAAGCTGAGTCACTGAGGAATACACATGTGAACTCCTCGCAGTTCACCATCTGTGTTGTGTGTTTACAAGGACAACTTGTATGTTATTAAACCCCTTAATTAATTTTTTTTTCCTTGTTCTTTAATTAGCAAAACACTGAACTACTGGGCAAGCTGTCATCTATGACATGAAAAAGATACAACTGGTAAGTGTATCAGTTGCACAAATACATGTACTATGAGGGTAGAACTGCCACCACACTCCCTACAGTCTCAGTCTCACTTGTTTTTCTGGTATATGTGTGGCTGGCTGACAAGCCACTCCATTACAATGTGGGAAGTGTCTGAGTTCAAAGTTAGACTTATCTCCCTGTTTTCCCTTTGGAGATTTTTTTCCTTCCCTCCCAGACTTTTTCATGTTTCTACATTTTACCTTTTTTGAAACAAAACAATATAGGCCTTCATTTCAAATAAACCTTTTCATTTCCAACTTCTGCTGTATGTTTTGCCTCCAGAGGATTAGATGGCTGAAATAACTTTAAAACAGAGCCAAATATTAAGCTAAATTTTCGTTGTTGGTTTCTGAACTGAATAAAAAGCATCCAGGGTTAACACAATTCTACTTGAAAAGCTCTTGTTACTAGTGTAGAGATGCATATGAATAACCATATAGCAGAAAACTCCTTGTGGTAAGCATCTAACTTCCCAGATGAAATGTCTGTAGCATTCGGGTTAATGATAGCTCATTGTGTCTGTGCATTGACAAGGTCTTCTGAGATCCTGTGTCATGCTTTTGATTTGCACCACCTGGGTTCATGACTTCCTTTCCTGTTATCCTGACATTTACATCACTTCTTTTCTGCATAGCTGCTAGTCAGTGAAACCACTTGTGCCCATGGGGAGATGCATTTATTCTTTCTTTGAAAAGTGTCCTATTTTGTGCTTCAGCACTTGAAATCTGACATGGTTTCGGTTTATTTTACATAAATGTTTTAGGTTTCAGTGGCTTGTTATTTATTCTGTTGCCTCTTGTGTTCTACATGCTAATAAGAAGTCAGTTCCTTCTCTTAACTTTCTTTTATTTAGATCCTTTATTCCAGGTTTTCTATTGCAAAGGATGAGTTACAGGGTGCTAAGCTTCTTTTACACTGCATATTTTAAGCAGGAATTCTTCAAAGTGACTGTTTCTACTACAGTAACAACCTGAATTTGAGAGATGTGTTTGGCAAAGTAATTCTCCTAACTGCATGCACTACAGGTAATTTCAGTCTATGCCTGAGCTGAGTTAACAGCAGCCAGGAATAGGTGGGCTGTGGCTGAAGAAGGTATAGGAAAAAAGTAGTGTGAGAAATACAGCACTGTTATTGTGAGTCTCGCTGTACTGAAAACCAGGGAGATGGGTATTCTACCTATTGTTAAAGCTCAACAAGTCAAACAAAAATGCATTGGTGCTATGCAGGAAAATGTAAAAACAAATAATCAAAAATTGAACTTTTAATAGAATTTATTACTGATAATTACTTTTAGATAGGAAATGCAGCTTGCTTGTAACCATCGAAAGTAAGCATGGAATTAAGCAACAAGTAGTAACAAACCTTTGATCAGAAGCATAAAAATTTTTTCCTGTAATATCTTTATTGTTTACTTCTAATGTTCTCTGCCTTTATAATTTGATTTTAATCTTTCCAGGCTTGGTCTCAGCTGCACTGCTGTGGTAGAACTTGTGCAGGCAGCTAGGGCAGACTTCTAATAACTGAACGCTTTCATGCTTAATAACTGGCACTCAGACTTGATTCATCTTCTGCTGAGACAGTAAAGTCCATTGATTTCAGCAGATAGTTGGGCTAGGCTGCTAGTAAGCTGTCATATCAGCCACCCAGCTACTGGTTTATCAACACTTGTCTTATTTTCTCAGATGGATCTTAGGCTAAATCATGCTAACACATCCTAGACCGGATGTGAAAGCCAAAGGACATTGTAGCAGTCAGAGAAGTTTTTCTTTTTCCTTGGAAGGGACTTCCATGTATGCTAGGCAAGTGGTGCCTTTGCAATCTTGTACATTAGAATGTTTAATTTGTATAGTGTCTTAGGTGGCACATAGTGTTTAAGAATCCTTAACCATTTATCCTCACAGAATCTCTGAGAGCTAGGGAATTGCTTTTGTCACTATTTTACAGCTAGGGAGCTGAATGACACTGTTAACTGGATTGCTCAAGGTCACATAAGAAATCTAAGGTACAGAAAGAAACTGTCTAGGGCCCTAACCACTGCGTGATCCTCCCTCTACCAGATAAAAAGAAAGAATAAGCTAAAGCATGAATCTCAGAAGGAGTTTTTCAGGCTTCTTTGGCAGCATGTTGTATTTCTAACTGTTCTATTAGTCGAAGTTTTTCCTTTACACTTAACCTAGATGTTCTCTGCTGTAGCATAAACACGTTAGCTCTTGTTCTGTCCTCACTGACTAATGAGAATAATTTGTCCATATCCTCTTTACAGAAACTCTATGTATTGGTAGACAGATCATGCCTCCCTTCAGTCTTCTTTAGTCTGAACATGCCCAGTTCACTTAACCTTTTCCCACGGATCTTATTTTCCAAACCTCTTATCATTTATTTTTAGCTCTCTGACCTCTTTCCAATTTGCCTTCCTTTTTGAAAACGTTGTACCCCAAACTAAGCAGGGTAACCCTACAGTGGCCTGGCAAAATAATTACCAGAGGAAAACAAAATAATTACCTTCCTATTTCACATGTCATATCACTGTTACTGTTATTCAGTATAACATTTGTGTTTGTGGCAGTGTGTTCTTGTGAAATTGCATTTAGTTTTTCATTTACCACAAAGCCAGTTTTGTTCATGTAGCATTGTTCTTGCTAATATGCTATTGCTTTTCTGCACCCATTAAGCCTGTGAGTAAACTTCTCTTGTCCTTATTATTGTTACTTCTTGCTGTCTCTCACTAATGTGAATCAGAAGATGACTTGTCACCTATATGTGGGTGGGGTCCGCTGAGATTCTCACAGACTAAAGGGCAGGTGAGAGAGGATGGAGAGGAGAAATTTGGTGGAATTTGCCAAACTGCTACTATTCACTACCTATTACTAATTTGTGATCTGTTTTCAAACCACATTCCATGTCCTTCTCCTTTCAAATAATACAATAATAATAATACAATAATACAATAAATCCAGGTTGGAAGAGACCTTCAAGATCATCGTGTCCAACCTATCAACCAATCCAATCCACCTAAACAACTAGATCATGGCACCCAGTACCCCATCAAGTCTCCTCCTGAATACCTCCAATGATGGTGACTCCACCACCTCCCTGGGCAGACCATTCCACTGGCCAATCACTCTCTCTGTAAAGAATTTCCTCCTAACATCCAGTCTAAACCTCCCCTGGCGCAGCCTGAGACTGTGTCCTCTTGTTCTGGTGCTGCCTGCCTGGGAAAAAGAGACCAACCTCTGCCTGGCTACAATCTCCCCTCAGGTAGTTGTAGAGAGCAATAAGGTCACCCCTGAGTCTCCTCCTCTCCAGGCTAACCAACCCCAGCTCCCTCAGCCTCTCCTCATAGGGCTTGTGTTCCAAACCCCTCACCAACTTTGCTGCCCTTCTCTGGACACGTTCCAGCAAGTCAACATCCTTCCTAAACTGAGGGGCCCAGAAATGCCACCAGTAATTTCCTCCACATTTTTTAACAAATCCCATGACTGAGAAACTTTGACAAACATGTCTCTGGTCCTTTTCTGCATGGCCAGGAGAAGCCCTCTTGCCAAGAGAGGCATGAATAATGCCAAAGAAATATCAAAATGAAGTTTTTGGATTGGGGGACATTTGGTAGGAAGCTATCATGGGTTGATGGTGGGTACATTTGATTTTGCCATCCTATCATACCCACTGTGGACTTGTGTTTATTCAATAACATTTTACTTATTTTAGCAAAAATGTATTTTAAATACATCAAGGTAATGTTGTGTTGCAAATGTGGTATTCAATATCCATAAAATATTCCAGAAGACACATTCTCTGCCTATTTTTAATTACAATACAATACAGCAGGTTGGAAGTGACCAAGAGTAGATCATCACGTCCAACCTATCAACCAATCCAACCCACCTAAACAACTAAACCATGGCACCAAGCACCCCATCAAGTTTCCTCCTGAACACCTCCAATGATGGTGACTCCACCACCTCCCTGGCAGCCCATTCCAATGGGCAATCACTCTCTCTGTATAGAACTTCTTCCTAACATCCAGTCTAAACCTCCCCTGGTGCAGCTTGAGACTGTGTCCTCTTGTTCTGGTGCTGGCTGCCTGGGAGAAGAGACCAACCTCCACTTGTCTACAACCTTCCTTCAGGTAGTTGTAATTGTAATTGTAATTGTAATTGTAATTGTAATTGTGTTCAAGTAGTGTCTTTGTACTATGAGGTTTTGGTTAGTCACTACACAGTTGCCAGGCCCCAGTTTTCGAAATATTCTTGAACTTGTGTGGTGTGCCAGCCAGTATCACTCCAGCCTTGAAAGTTGCTTCATAAATTAATAGTTTCCCCTGGTGACAGGTGGTATACAGTGATTTACATTTTTCAGCATGTAGCCAGATTTTCATTGTTTAGGGTATGGCACTTTATTTACTCAAAATATGAAGGATACAGTATTTTAATTGTTGACTTAAATAGGAAAGGACAGCCTGCCTAAGTGAAAATCTTGAGTCCTGTATTCTGCTGTTATTACAAAAAGACAAGAAAGAAAATCCTTGCTAGACAATAGAAAGATAAACTCAAAGAGAGATGCTGAGTAGATGTAAAACAATCCTTTTTGAGTGGCATATTTGCTTCCATTGTTCATGAAAGGTCACAGTCTCAGTTAAGTTTCTAATCACACTGCACTTCTACACGATGTATTGTAAGTCAGACTTAGGGGAGAAAGCAGTTTGTTAAGAACTGTAAATCAAAACAATCTGTATCACACTTCGGTTGACTTAACATTCTTTTGTTCAGGGCTGCTACCTG
The DNA here is from genome assembly GCA_015227895.2 of Colaptes auratus. Classification (NCBI taxonomy): domain Eukaryota; kingdom Metazoa; phylum Chordata; class Aves; order Piciformes; family Picidae; genus Colaptes; species Colaptes auratus. The sequence continues at coordinate 108,114,367 of CM037631.1, forward strand.
ATGTTCGCTTTAGCTGGGCATTCATCAAAAGAGAGTATGCAACTTTGTTAATTATATTCTGGTAATTGCATACTCACCTTTGACATCTGAGAGGAAATAGAGAAGTAATGTTTCCTTTGTCTTGAGTTAAAGTTTGCATTGTCATCATCTTACCCTGTCTCCAGTAATTACCTTGTGGTTTAGCATTTTGCAAACCACGCAAGCAATGTGGCTTATTTGCAAAGCTGGATCGGGTGTTAAGGAAGAGCAGCTAGAACATTTGCAGGGATCAAGGTGATGAGGACCACACAAGGCTGATTTAGACAGCATTTTAAGTAATTCATGATGTGAGAAAGTAAGGCCTGTTGCACGTCATTATCTGGGGGCTCCTCACTGGCATCACCCCCAGCTTTGCTCCCAGTCTGATTTACTAAATTTATTAATTTTATCCTTATAACTGGATTCTGTAAACAGTGCAGTAACCTTCAGCTGCCTGTACTGATCAAGTCTGTGGAAAGCAGCGTTGTTTAAACTGGAGCCCAACAAGCAGCTTATGCTGTCAGAGTCTCTGGATGCTGCAATGCAGCTAGGTCAGCGTTTAAAGGGAGAAAACACAAAACAAGATGCTGTAGCCTATTTCTTCTGTTCATAATTTACTGTGAAACTTAAACTCTGGACCTGTTTAATGGCCCTAACAGTAGAGTTTCTAGGCCAACAACTAAATCAGCCTCAGCACTCTGTGTTTGCAGGCAAGCCTTGTGATTTACGAAATTTAATAAGCTGACCTCTCGTGAAAGTTTTTTTCCAAAGACATGGTTTTATAATAGTTGCCAAGAAGATTGCCAAAGGTACAAATACCCATCACTGTAATGAAACTGATGAGGTTTTTCTTGTTTGTTTTTGAGGCTTATTTTGTTCTGTTTTGGCCTTTTTCTTGTGTGAGAAAAAAACCATATAAATGGTCTCTAAGTATTGCTAATTCATTAACAATGAATACATTCTAGAGAGCTCTGCTGGCTGGCCATGGTAATGCATTAGTGACTTTTCCAGCAGCACTCTATGACAGTGATATTTCTTGGGTAGCAGTGCAGTGAGCTGCTGGCAGCTGGAGGGCAGGCACAGGGAGGGAGGGCTTACACTGTCTGATTGTAGCCTGTTTCTCTTTAAATGAGGGTTGCATGAAACCAGAGTTCCCTGCTTCACCCAGATGTGCATTTTCTATGATAAGTTCCCACTACATTTTTAAGCAAAAAACCTTTTCCTTTTATATGGATTCCTATTCAAAGTATAACAAATTATGTGTTCTTTAATTAAAAAGACTGCTATATATCAAAAACCCAAGATGACATTTAAAGTCATCAGATATCTTTTTATATAGACTACTTAACCATACTTATCTGCTGGACCAAATTAAAATATGTGCATTTTAATTTCTCACTGAAATTTAGGCTTTGTGATGATAATCACAGAACATTCTTTAAGAATTGCAGTATTTTATGCATGTGTGAAAACCATTTAATAGTTTATCCTGTTGTGTTGAATGTGTGCCTTGCAGGGTTTTGGTAACAAGGAAATGTGCTACTGGCATGGCTTCTGTAAGAAGCTTCAAGAAGCTCCAAGTTCCAAGTTGGCCAAGGCCAACCCAATCAGCACCTTTTGGATAATATATTTAATAGGGAAAAACTTGCTGGGTTAGTTGTTTCTGGGTTTTGGTTTTGTTTTTTTTTAGGAGCTCATTTGTTTTGGAGAGGAGTGGGACACGAGGGCGGACAGCAGGGTCAGTGAAGTAGGAGCAGAGGAGGCATGCCGAAGAAGCTGCTCCTGTTTGGCCTGAGGTGAGATGGCAGGCTGAAGAGATCAATGGTGGAGAAAAATTCCATCTGTAGCCCATAGAAGACCACAAGATGGAGTAGGAAACTGATTTTCAAGAAGGCTGTGACTCTGAGGAAAGCCTGCTCTGGAGCAGGATCCAGCCTCCCTCACCGGGAGGATAGCAGCCCATAGAAGGGACCCATGCTTGTACAATACAATACAATACACCAGGTTGGAAGAGACCTTCAAGATCATCGCGTCCAACCCATCAACCAATCCAACCCACCTAAACAACTAACCATGCAGCCAAGCACCCCATCAAATCTCCTCCTCAACACCTCCAACGAAGGTGACTCTATCACCTCCATGGGTAGCTGATTCCAATGGGCAATCACTCTCTCTGAATAGAACTTCTTCCTAACATCCAGCCTAAACCTGCCCTGGCACAGCCTGAGACTGTGTCCTCTTGTTCTGGTACTGGCTGCCTGGGAGAAGAGACCAACCTCTGCCTGGCTACAACCTCCCTTCAGGGAGTTGTAGAGAGCAAGAAGGTCACCCCTCAGTCTCCTCTTCTCCAGGCTAAGCAACCCCAGCTCCCTCAGCCTCTCCTCATAGGGCTTGTGTTCCAACCCCTCACCAACTTTGTTGCCCTTCTCTGGACATGTTTCCAGCAAGTCAACATCCTTCCTAAACTGAGGGGCCCAGAACTGGACACAGGACTCAAGGTGTGGCCTAACCAGTGCAGTGTCCAGGGGCAGAATGACCTCCCTGCTCCTGCTGGCCACACTCTTCCTGATGCAGGCCAGGATGCCATTGGCCCTCTCGGCTCCCTGGACACACTGCAGGCTCATGTTCAGCCTCCCATCAACCAGCACCCCCAGGTCCCTCTCTGCCTGGCCGCTCTCCAGCCACTCTGACCCCAGCCTGTAGCACTGCATGGGGTTGCTGTGGCCAATGTGCAGAACCCGGTACTTGGATGTGCTAAATCTCATGCCCTTGGATTCTGCCCATCTGTCCAGCCTGTCGAGGTCCCTCTGCAAAGCCTCTCTGCCCTCCAGCAGATCAACTCCTGCCCCCAGCTTGGTGTCGTCCGCAATTTTACTGATGATGGACTCAATGCCTTCATCCAGATACTCAATTAAGATGTTAAAGAGCATGGGGCCCAGCACTGATCCCTGGGGCACACCACTAGTGACTGGCCGCCAGCTGGATGTGGCACTATTCACCACCACTCTCTGGGCTCGGCCCTCCAGCCAGTTCCTAACCCAACGCATTGTGCTCCTGTCCAAGCCATGGGCTGCCAGCTTGGCCAGGAGTTTGCTGTGGGGGACAGTATCAAAGGCCTTGCTGAAGCCCATGTAGACCACATCCACAGGCATCCCCACATCCACCAGGCGGGTCACCTGACAATAGAAGGAGATCAGGTTGGTCAGGCAGGACCTGCCCTTCCTAAATCCATGCTGGCTAGGCCTGATCCCTTGGCCATCCTGTAAGTACTGTGTGATCTCTCTCAAGATGACCTGCTCCATAATCTTGCCTGGCACTGAGGTAAGGCTGACAGGCCTATAATTCCTTGGCTCGTCCAACCGGCCCTTCTTGTGGATGGGCACCACGTTGGCCAGCTTCCAGTCTTCTGGGACCTCTCCAGTGAGCCAGGACTGTTGAAAAATATGGGAGAAGTTTGTGGAGTACTGTCCCCTGTGGGAGTAAAACCACACTAGTGCAGGGGAAAACTAAGTAGCTTTCCTCCTGAAGGGAAAGGAATGATAGAAACAACATTGAACAGACTGGCACTGATTGCAACCCAATTCCCTGCCCTCCCTGTATTCCTGTAGGGCGGGAGGCAGCAGAGCTGGGCTTGGGAAGAGGAAGGAGTAGGTGGGAATTTGATTTTAAGATTTGATTTTATTTATCATGGTCCTGCTCTGATTTGGTTGGTGGATGGATGGTGGGTTTATTGAAATTAAATTGAATTTATTTCCTCGAGTTGAGTCTGCCTTTTGCCTGTTACCATAATTGTTGAATGAGCCTTACTTGTCTTTTGCCAAGCCTTCAGCTGTCTGGGGTTGCTTAGCCTGGAGAAGAGGAGGCTCAGGGGAGACCTTCTTGCTGTCTACAACTACTTGAAGGGAGGTTGTAGCCAGATGGGGATTGGTCCCTTCTCCCTGGCAGCCAGCACCATAACAAGAGGACACAGTCTCAAGCTGCACCAGGGGAGGTTCAGACTGGATGTTAGGAAGAAATTCTACACAGAGAGAGTGATTTGCCATTGGAATGGGCTGCCCAGGGAGGTGGTGGAGTCACCATCACTGGAGGTGTTTAGGACAAGACTTGATGGGTTGCTTGGTGCCATGGTTTAGTTGATTAGATAGCATTGGATGATAGGGTGCACTCAATGATCTCAAAGGTCTCTTCCAACCTGGTTAATTCTATTCTATTCTATTCTATTCTATTCTATTCTATTCTATTCTATTCTATTCTATTCTATTCTATTCTATCTTTTGTTTATTTTCTCCTCTTCATATCTCTGGAGAGGGTAGAAGCAAGAGTGTCTGCATTGCCTGGTGCTTTGTTGCCCGTCTGGGTGGGATTAAACCACTACCCACTGAATATGCAATGGAATGTCATTAGATGTAAACTTAACCTATTGTATTTACAGACTTAGTGCTCAGCTTCAGAGATCTTTACTCTCATTTTACTAGCATTTGTGTTTCTTCCTTTCAATTCTTGCCTAACATCTTGGGCAAAATTTATTAGTCAGTACTTGCATCCAGGAAAGGACTTCATTACCTTTATAACTTCTCGGTGTTGTACTTAGTAAAGTACATATCAAATATTTGCTGTAAGACAAATGGAGTAAAAAAATAGTTTGATGCAATTCTTCTACCCTGTCTGTCTGTAATTAGATTATTTAAGGAAACTTTGGTCTAATAAAGTGATAACCCCTTTCTTGGATTTTAACAGTCTGGAAAGTAATTCCTTCCACACAAATACGTGAATATTGGCAAAATAATGAAAATAATGAAGCCATTTATTCTTTGAAATTTAGAGCTAAGAAAAAGAAAATCTTCTGCAGTGCAAAATTGTATTCTGACAAAACCCTCATGCCTTATAGTTCTACCTTTCCTGAATTCACCACTGGATTTTGTGTTTGTGTTACTTAGTGCAGTTGTAACCCTACTGTGTGTTTCACATACCAGTGATATGTGAAAAATTTCATGGACCTTTGACTTTGTCTTCTAATGTAGAAAAGTCCAGCTGCCCACTTGGACTTGAGAAAATAGAGGAAAATACCATTTGCTTCTTAACAATGACAAGACATTAAAGTCCTTGTGGAGGTAACCCAGAGGCCCTTGCCTTCCACTGTAGGGCCCTGTTCCTGTTGAGGCTACTTGTGTTTTGCTGTCTGTCATTGTTTAAACCTTAATCGCTCTTCCTCTTCAAGGCAGTTTTCCTGGTGCAAAAATAACTAGTCGCTCTAAAGTGTTTAAGTCAGTTTGTTTCCTTTGTCCTGTTTCCTGTCTTCTATTGTTCCACCCCTTCTCTTCCCCAGATCCCTCCACCAGCTTTTCCCATTACGTGAATCACTTTCATGTAAATTATTCCTAGTGTTTTTCACTCAGTCTAACCCTGAGGGAATATTACCCCTATTTGAAATATACACATTTTACAGAGCTCTTTGGGAAGAATGGCATAAATGTGGTGATGAATACAACAAAATAGATCTCTTTTTACCACAACCTGTCTGCAGTGTATTCTTTCCATTGTAAGGACTTTTCACTGACATATGGCAAAACAAATTGCAGTCATTGACTTATTTTCCACTCAATTTAGGTATTTGAAAAGATAAGTGGTATTATTATTGTCATTGTTGCTGTTATTAATATTATTGGGAGAAACAAATTTAATATTGAGGAACAAATCAAAAGTGTTTTATTTCTGTTACAGAAGAAGAACTCCCCTTTTTATTTCACTGTTTTGCTGTTTAGCATCATAAATATACAATATGTAGCTTTTAAGGTCAAGCAGAAAGGAAGATTTTCTTTTCCAAACATCTGTCAGCAACCACATGGAAAAGAAGACAGTACTAACATAATGTAATGTGCTTTCACTCAGTGAAAAATGTTCTTTGGACATTATGTCATGACATGTACTTTAAGCAAAGCTCTTCTCACGCTGCATGGCTTTTCTTCACTTATACTTTTCAGTTTCCTGATTTTTTGAGACTACAAGTATATCAGAAAAGGCTCATAGCTCTTGTTTATTCTTTTGGCATTCAGGGCTCATTGTGATAAGAATGTGCAGTTTCCACTGCAGATTGTAGGAGTACCATTTCCAGATTTTGGTGAACCTAGAGGTCGTTGATGACTGTGCTGCAACACAGCTAGCCAGTGATTAAACAGCAGCTTTGACAGGCTTAGCTGTGGTGAGACCCGTGGGCCTGACACATGTCCTTTTCCATCCAAGGCTGGTGCAGAGCAGTAATAACCACACATCCCCAGGGGATATGCACATTATTTTCAGATCCCTCCTCCTCTGCATTAGCATTCAATGTAAACATGTTACGAAGCTGTTAATTTTGTTGAGTCGGAAAAAAGTCGCTAAAGAATATTAAATCGGGACTGTGACAATATAAAGGCTCTTGGCTCCTTCAGGAAAATATGCCTAAGCTGTACTGGAATTTTCTCATTGGAACCTGTCCTCTTTAGTATCTTTATCAGTGATCTGGATGAGGAGATTGAATGCACCCTCAGTAAGTTTGCAGATGACATCAAGCTGGGTGGTTGTCTCAATCTGTTAAGAGGGGAGGGAAGATTTACAATGGGACCTGAACAGGTTAGACTGATGGAATGAGGCTAATTGCATGAAGTTAAACAAGGCCAAGTGCCAGGTCCTGCACCTGGGTCACAACAACCCCATGGTAAGCTACAGACTCAGGGATGTGTGGCTGGAAAGCGGTGACTTGGAGAGGGACCTGGCAGTGTTAGTTGACAATCAACCTAACATGAATCAGCAGTGTGCTCAGGTGGCCAGGAAAACCAATGGCATCCTGGCTTGTACTAGAAACACTGTGGACAGCAGGAACAGGGAGGGGATCATCCCCCCTGTACTCAGCACTGGTGAGGCCACATCTTGAGTACTGTGTCCAGTTCTGGGCTTCTAGGCCACTCACTACAAGAGGGGCATTGACGTGCTGGAGTGTGTCCAGAGGAGGGTCTCTACAATTTCTTGAAGGGAGGTTGGAATGGGGAGGGGCCCAGACTCTTCTCCTTGATGACAAGTGACAGGACTAGAGAAAATGGCTTCAGCCTGGATATTAGGAAATATTTCTCCACAGAGAGGGTTATTAAACATTGGAATGGACTCCACCATGGGGGATGTTTGAAGCAGCATGTGATCCTGGTGCTTAGGGACATTGTTTAGCGTTGACCCTTCAATGCTTTGTCAAGGGCTGGACTGGATGATCTTTGAGGTCCCTTCCAACTGGATGTTTTTAGAATAGAATAGAATAGAATATAGAATAGAATAGAATAGAATAGAATAGAATAGAATAGAATAGAATAATGAGGTTGGAAAAGACCTTTGAGATCATTAAGACCAACCTATCAACTAAACCATGGCACAAGCACCCCATCCAGTCTCTTCCTAAACACCTCCAGTGATGGTGACTCCACCACCTCCCTGGGCAGCCCATTCCAATGGCCAATCACTCTGTAAAGATCATCTTCCTAACATCCAGCCTAAACCTCCCCTGGTGCAGCTTGAGACTGTGCCCTCTTGTTCTGATGTTGGTTGGGAATAATTCTGTGATTCTGTGATAGGATAGACATGCAAATTTAAGATGTAAACCCATAAAATATTATTAATTTTAAAACAACATATCTGAAAGCAAACAAAACTGCTGCAAGGAAAGCAAGCTTTAAGATTAGTGTAAGAACTCCCACAGTAACCATAACCTGTGTAGTGTACAGCGGTTAAAGCCCTAACTACATCACCTGGCTAACACAATGAGGAATCAATTTTTCCAGTGGAATCAAAAAAATACTGTTAGATAGTGTAAGAGTTGGTAATGCATAAAGTTTGTAAGGAGAGACTATTTTTTAGGCAAGATTATGGAGCACATGTACACTTCCAGTCACAAATTCCACTTAACTGGTTAGACATGTTTTTTCCAACTTTTCTGGAAGATACAAGATTTATTATTTCTCCCAACTAGCCTTAACAACTCTCTTTTCTCAGATGAAGTTTTTGCAATTAAATTACCACATCTGAGTTAACCTGTTAGTTGCCTTTGTAAATGTGAACACTTTTAGAGAGGAATTCACTATACCTTAAATGAGACATTTAGGGTAGGCCAAGTGAATTACCTCTGGAAGCTTTTTCTCGCCTTCAACTGCAAAGAAAGCTGACTGAGACTTAAATGTTTACATTCTGTATGCCATGATTATATGAATTCCAATCCTTGTGCCCCTTACATGTTTACTTTAGCCACAACTTTGTGGACTAGTATTTTGTTAACAATAATGTATCTTGAATGATTCTAAATGGGATCTGAAAAGTCTGTTTGTGCTGTCTGCTTTATAGTTTGTTTAACATGGCCAATGCATTACTCCCCAATGCTCAAACCACCACCCCACCCCCCCAGAAAAAAAGAAGTGGTTTGTGGTACCAAAGAAACCTACCTAGTAATACAGAAAATTGTGAGGTATCACCAACATACAAATGGTAGTACAATCATAAAGTCAGATTAATAGTTTGTGAGGTAAATAAAGCTTGTCTTTTTCACTTGAGACACAATGGTATACTGGCTTGTCATAAGAAATAGAACAATCCTTGAACTGACCATAACAAATATAGAATAGAATAGAATAGAATAGAATAGAATAGAATGGAATGGAATGGAATGGAATGGAATGGAATGGAATGGAATGGAATGGAATGGAATGGAATGGAATAGACCAGACCATGTTGGAAGAGACCTTCAAGATCATTACGTCCAACCTATCAACCAATCCAACCCACCTAAACAACTAAACCATGGTACCAAGCACCCCATCAAGTCTCCTGAACACCTTATGTTTATCCTTGGATATCTTTATCCTTGAATTAAATAAAACACAACCAAACAAAAAACCCACCAAAAAAAACCCAAACAAACATCCCCAATCAAACAAACCAAACCAAAGCAAACCCAGAACCAACCAGCCCACCAACCCCAACAAAAAAGTGTTAAGAAAACTGAGCTGAATGAGAACTCTGTCCAGACAAACTTCTAATGGAAACATTTAAGGTGTACAACGAAATCTAGGCACAGCACATCAGATTAGATATAGTGAAGAATATAAGAAAGTAAGCTGAATAAATCATTGCATTTGTCTTCATAAAACCTACGTTCCTGTACATTTTTGCTTAGCTTGGACATCCAGACTTATCTGTCAGTTTCACTAACTTTAATACTTTCACCAGCTTGTTAAAAATATATTTTTAGTCATCTCTAATGAATATAATACATTTATTACAGTTCAGGCTGGATCAGATACAGTTTTTGTACTACCAATGGTATTTCCCAACTATAGTTCCTACATTGTTCTCACCTAATGTTTTTTCATGGATCATGATTTTCTCAAAATAATAACAATAAAAAAGGCTCTTTAATTATGACATAAAGATGATTTTTACATTTCAGACTGAAAAAGAGGACTCAGTGTTCATATATAACTCTGTTTTACAGTCCTAGAGACTGTCAATATTATCCCCTTTTTCCAATCATAGAGCTGCTGTCTACACCTTTCAAAGTGAAGTCCAGCTGTTAGAGCAACTGCATATCTACTCAGGAAAAGAAATGTCAGATTACTTTTATCTAATGTGTCTTCCATCTGAAGTGCCTTGATTAACTGTTTAAAAAAAATTCATATTATTTTTACTTCTTTTTTTGTTTTATTTTGTTTTGGTTTAATTCAGATTATGTGGATGGATGAAATATATGCCCTGGAAGAGAGGATTTCCCAAATGATCTGTGCTTGTGGATTTCACCTGAACTATGGAAAAGTCAGCTGTAGACCTCTCATTTAAATCTGTTGCCAGACGTAGTTCCTCAGTCTCTCCTTCTGGAGTCGTTTGGAGTCTCTCCATTTGGAGCACAAGCCCTGTGAGGAGAGGCTGAGGGAGCTGGGATTGTTTAGCCTGGGGAAGAAGAGGATCAAGGGAGACCTTCTTGCTGTCTACAACTACCTGAAGGGAGGTTGTAGACAGGTGGGGGCTGGTCTCTTCTTCCAGGTAACCAGCATCAGAACAAGAGGACACAGTCTCAAGCTGCACCAGAGGAGGTTTAGGCTGGATGTTGGGAAGTTCTTCGTAGAAAAAAGTGATTGCCCATCAGAATGTGCTGCCCAGGGAGGCGGTGGAGTCACCATCACTGGAGGTGTTTAGGAAGTGACTTGATGGGGTGGGATGGGGTGCTTGGTGCCATGGTTTAGTTGATTAGATGGTGTTGAATGATAGGTTGGCCTCAATGATCTCAAAGGCCTTTTCCAACCTGGTCAGTTGAATTGAATTGAATTGAATTGAATTGAATTGAATTGAATTGAATTGAATTGAATGGAATGGAATGGAATGGAATGGAATTCTATTCTATTCTATTCTATTCTATTCTATCCTATTCTATTCTATTCTATTCTATTCTATTCTATTCTATTCTATTCCTGTAAAGACTGAGTGAATAATGAAGCATTTAATGAGCCAGCCCAGTCCAGATTTCATTCTTTTTGATTTTAGGCACTTAACAAAAATGTCTACATTACCATGTTCTTATTTAATGGTCCCCTTTTTCTCCTGATGTTCCACATTGCAACACAAAGATAGAATATTCAGTACTCTTGTACTCCAAATTTCTTTCTGGAGATCCTGTGCTCATTATTGAGTAGATAGGTAGGCTGGATTTGAACTTACATACACAAAAGTATTTCATTTCTGCACAGTGTACAATCTGGCATCAGACTATAACCAATACTGTGATACTTAAAAAAAAAAAATCCAAGTTCCCTTCTAAGGCACTGCAAAAAGTAAATAGCTGAACATTAGCATTTTTCATACAACCCTAATTTTCTAAACTATGCAACTGTTTATGTTGAGTTGTGTACTGTTATTTAGCTCCCTAGCTATCAGCACAAGATTGGAAGGAATGGAAAGCGCAATTTCTGATGCTTTTTAAATTCTGTCATGCAAGAAGAGATTTTAATTTTAAAGGGAGCTCTTCTTTTATTTATGTCACCAAAACAACAGCCAAATCTCAGGAGGGTTCAGCAGTGAAGTTACTGAGCTTTAGGAATTAAAATCTGCAGCTCTGGACAAAAACTTACAATATGATTCACCCGCTGTGGTGGGTTGAAGTTTCCCCCCAGCATTAACTTTTCCAGACCAACTCAGTTAGAAGCAAATGAAGCTGTGTTTACAAGCAAGAACTACACTCTACAATGGAGTGCAATTAATATGTACAAAATATACAGTATTTCCAGTATTATACAGATATTTGCAATTAGCAAACAACATGAACCCCCCCCAGCCAAAAGAGCCCCTATCTCCCTGCCCCTCTGTACAAATGGGACAGGAGAGAGAGGAGCGGAGAAGTTAGACTTAGCCAAAGCCAGCCGATAAGCAGGTCATCTCTCCCGAGCAAAGCAAAACAGCCGAGATCAGAAGAGAAAAGAGAATTGTTATGGTACAGCTCATCTTATTCCAGGTATTTACAGGCTGGGCAGGGACTGGCTGGGGAGCAGCCCAGAGGAGAGAGACTTGGGGGTGCTGGTGGATGAGAAGCTCAACATGAGCTCTCAATGTGCCCTTGCAGCCCGGAAAGCCAATCAGATCCTGGGCTGCATCAGAAGTGTGGCCAGCAGGTCAAGGGAGGGGATTCTCCCCCTCTACTCAGCTCTGGTGAGACCCCACCTGGAGTACTGCGTCCAGTACTGGAGCCCCTATTACAAGAGGGATCTGGAGGTGCTGGAATGTGTCCAGAGAAGGGCCACAAGGATGATCAGAGGGCTGGAGCACCTCTCCTATGAGGACAGACTGAAGGAGTTGGGGCTGTTCAGTCTGGAGAAGAGAAGGCTCCGAGGTGACCTCATTGTGGCCTTCCAGTATCTGAAGGGGGCCTACAAGAAGGCTGGGGAGGGACTTTTCAGACTATCAGGGAGTGATAGGACTAGGGGGAATGGAATGAAGCTGGAGGTGGGGAGATTCAGGCTGGACGTGAGGAGGAAGTTCTTCACCATGAGAGTGGTGAAGCCCTGGAATGGCTTGTCCAGGGAGGTGGTTGAGGCCCCGTCCCTTGAGGTGGTTGAGGCCCCGTCCCTTGAGGTGTTTAAGACCAGGCTGGATGAGGCTCTGGCCAGCCTGATCTAGTGTAGAGTATCCCTGCCCATGGCAGGGGGGTTGGAACTAGATGATCCTTGTGGTCCCTTCCAACTCTAATTCAAACTATGAAACTAACTATGAAACTATTTACCCAATGAATTTGTGTAGAATAATCTCTTGTTTTCCTTTTTACACCCAATAGTGATTTATTTCTATTTTTCTACTTTTCTGCTCAAAATCTGTGTCTAATTTAAAAGGCATAGCCTAAAACCACCACACCCACTCACTTCAAGATACAACTTGTAACATAGCACAGTAGAAACTGAGTAAGTCTGAAGGAAATCTGCACTAGTTAGATCAATGTTTATTTTAATATATTAGTTTGTCCACAGAATTCACTAGGCTGAGGCTTGTACTTATCATCTTTTGTCATACTTTAATCAAAAGAATTTGTCTTTGACGTTTGATGACATGGAAATATTCATCAATGGGACACAGAGATCTTTCCTCCAGACACACCTTTCAAATCTTTAGTAGAGGTGGTGGGTATATGTCCTACAGCCCTTCATACATTAGATTCACACACACTTAACTAGTTTAGACATCATCTTCCTTGGAGGTGATTCTTGGAAAAAAACAAACATTGTTGCAAAAGATACATTAAAAACATCAGTGACAAAATGCCACTGAGAATCAAGCTCATGTGAAGATCCTTGGAGTGGCAAAGAGAAGTGAGAGAGTTGCTACCACTCCACTTTTATCCCTTGATCCCATATTCAAGACCTGCATAGACCTACACAGTGCTTAAACCACAACAGAGTAGCTACTGACTTTGTCATTACTGAGAACCTAATATAATTTAGTGAAGACTTTACTGATTTTTAACACTAACAATATTTCTGTAAGGACAGTTCTAGTTACATTTTAATTTGTATTTCTCAGGATATAGAATAGAATAGCATAGCATAGCATAGAATAGAATAGATTAGACTAGACTAGACTAGACTAGACTAGAATTAACCAGGTTGGAAGAGACCTTTGAGATCATCGAATCCAACCTATCATCCAACACTATCTAATCAACTAAACCATGGCACCAAGCACCCCATCAAGTCTCTTCCTAAACACTTCCAGTGATGGTGACTCCACCACGTCCCTGGGCAGCCCATTCCAATGGCCAATCACTTCTTCTGTGAAGAACTTCTTCCTAACATCCAGTCTAAATTTTCCCTGGTGCAGCTTGAGACTGTGCTCTTGTTCTGGTGATGGTTGTCTGGGAGAAGAGACCAGCCCCCAACTGGCTACAACCTCCATGCAGCCAGCCTGATCTAGTGTAGAGTGTCCCTGCCCATGGCAGGGGGGTTGGAACTAGATGATCCTTGTGGTCCCTTCCAACCCTAACTGAAACTATGAAAATATGAAACTATGAAGCCATAGAGAGCAATAAGGTCCACCCTGATCCTCCTCTTCTCCAGGGTAAGCAACCCCAGTTCCCTCAGCCTTATTCTTCCCTTATTCTTAAAAAAACCCAACAAACCAAAACCAAATACCAAAACCTACAAACCAAACCCCCCAAATGAAGAAATGGAAACAGAAACCTCACCCCACGACTGCAAAGGAGCATATATCAGAGTTTGTAACAGACCTGACAGTGAAGTGGAAAACACATTCACATTTCCTAATGTAATTCCGTAACATGACTGGAAAAGCACAGATGAACGATGTTAATTCACCTTCTGATGCATGGAGATAATATGACACTGCCTGCAAATGTGTATTCTTAACAGAAGATATTCTATTTAGAGTAGAATTCTTGGATTGGTTTTCTCTTTTCCCCCAAAAGTCATTAAAAAGAGAAATGATTACTAAATACATAGACTGGTTACTTGAAAGAGCTATTGTGGTGTCTCTTCTGTGGTCAGAAATCATGTCTATGATTTGGTTTCTAGGTCAGCTTCAAGTCAGTGATAATACTCAACTGTTAACATGAGTCTGTTTCTGGGTTCAGGAGAAACAAGCTACCAACTTTTCAGTTGCAGGATTTATCCCTTAAGTGAAATTAACATGAAGTTAACACATCACGGTGAACTAGCCTTGCCAAGGCGAGATGAAGTATCAGAATAACACATGCTGGAGCCAAGTTTTGCCTCATACACAGCTGGATTTCTAAGCCACATGGGGGAAAACAGAGAAAATTTGGACTTCTTTTCCTCACCTTGCCCTAGTTCAAAACAAATTTTCCAGCTATGTATTTGCAAGGTGGGTGAAAAAGTAGGAGGTATTTCCTGCCATCTTTTCCCATTACTGGTCTGTTACCAGCTTGCATTTTATGCACTTCCAGGATCCTTGCTTAAGAAGTGACAAAGCAGAAGTCTCTCATCATTCAGAGGTACAGCTTTCCAAATTGTGTTTATATGTCTATTTGTAGTGCATTGAGAGGGCAGCCAGTGATGTGGGTTTTCATGTATAAGAAAGACTGCAGAAAAATTGAATGATTAAAGGTGTGGTAGCTATGAAAGTTCTCAAGAGACATGAGTGATCCTTTTGAAAATATGTATATGCTTGTCTAATTTTCTGCTCAGTACTGGATTTAACATTTCTATCTATTTTCTGTGCTTTATATAGTTAGATTATAAAATGGGTCAGGGTGGCTGGAGAGCAGCCAGACAGAAAGGGACCTGGTCAATCAGGGGTACTGATGGACAGCTGGCTGAAGATGAGCCAGAAGTATGCCCAGGTGGCCAAGAAGGCCAATAGCATCCTGGCCTGGATCAGGAATAGTGTGGCCAGCAGGAGCAGGGAAGTCATTGTGCCCCTGTACCCAGCACTGCTTAGGCCACACCTTGAGTACTGTGTCTAGTTTTGGGCCCCTCAATTTAAGAAGGACATTGAGACTCTTGAACCAGCACCAGAACAAGAGAACACAGTCTCAAGCTTCACCAGGGGAAGTTTAGGCTCAAGGTGAGGAGAAAGTTCTTCATTGAGAGAGTCATTCGCCATTGGAATGGTCTGCCCAGGGAGGTGGTGGAGTCACTGTCCCTGGAGGTGTTCAAGAGGGGATTGGACATGGCACTTGGTGCCATGGTTTAGTCATGAGGCCTGTGGAGACAGGTTGGACTTGATGATCTTAGAGGTCTCTTCCAGCCTTGGTGATTCTGTGATTCTGTGTCCAGAGAAAGGCAACAAGGCCGGGGAGAGGCCTCAAGCACAAGACCTACAAGGAGAGGATAAGGGAGCTGGGACTGTTTAGCCTGGAAAAGAAGAGGCTCAGGGTAGACGTTATTGCTCTCTACAGCTACCTGAAGGGAGATTGTAGCAGGGAGGGGATTGGTCTTTTCTCCCAATCAATCAGCACCAGAACAAGAGGACACAGTCTCAAGCTGCACCAAGGGAAGTTTAGGCTGGAGTTGTGAGAAAGTTCTTCACAGAGAGAGTTGTTAGCCATTGGAATGGCTTTTCCAACCTAATTGATTCTATGATTCTATGAGAAAGGCTGGAATAGCATAAGCTTGACTGATACAATGAAAACCTGAAATTTTGTCATCTTGCAACATTATAGAATAGAATAGAATAGAATAGAATAGAATAGAATAGAATAGAATAGAATAGATAGAATAGAACAGAACAAACCAGGTTGGAAGAGACCTTCAAGATCATTGTGTCCAACCTATCAACCAATCCAACCCACCTAAACAACTAAACCATGGCACCAAGCACCTCATCAAGTCTTCTCCTGAACACCTCCAATGAAGGTGACTCCACCACCTCCCCGGGCAGCCGATTCCAGTGGGCAATCACTCTCTCTGTATAGAACTTCTTCCTGACATCCAGCCTAAACCTGCCCTGGCGCAGCCTGAGACTGTGTCCTCTTGTTCTGGTACTGGCTGCCTGGGAGAAGAGACCAACCTCCACCTGGCTACAACCTCCCTTCAGGTAGTTGTAGAGAGCAATAAGGTCACCCCTGAGTTTTCTCTTCTCCAGGCTAAGCAACCCCAGCTCCCTCAGCCTCTCCTCATAGGGCTTGTGTTCCAAACCCCTCACCAACTTTGTTGTCCTTCTCTGGACACGTTCCAGCAAGTCAACATCCTTCCTAAACTGAGGGGCCCAGAACTGGACACAGTATCTCTCTCAAGCATTTCCTTTTCTTTATTTTTTTTAATTGAGTTTAGCATGGGAAAACATATATCCTGATGACAGTGCAATCTCCACAGACACACACACACACAGATCCATATGCATTCCACTCTGTACTTCATATATATGTACCGTAGAAAGCACAACTGAAAATCACCAGTCACTTAAAGTGCCATAGACTGGAGCTGCACTGTCAGTACGGGAAGTGAGTTCAAATAATAGGTGCCATTGTTGTAGCATGAAACTATTAGTTATAGTTCACAGTGCTTGATTAGATCATTCAAACCTTTATTATATTAAAAAAAAATAGAAAAAAAATGGAATTTTGAATGCTCTTTTCTCCTTTAATTTGAGCAGGGGCTCAAAGTTTAACCAAAAGCATCTGGAAATAAGTTCCGCCAGCATCCTCCTGGTTCAAGCTCAAAGAACAGAAGGTGAAACTCCCTGTGCAGAGTGCTAACAAGTATCACGGGGGTGTCAAACTTGACTTGAAGTGGATTGACGTGTCATTATTCCTCCCATTCTTGTTTCCTTTTTAATGATCTGCACCTGAGCTCTGGTGTGTATTTTGTGACACTTATTAGCAGTCTGCAGGTCTGAGAAAACTGTTGTTTATCCATCTCTCACCTGTGAAAATGTTAACAAGACGAGATACGCAGCAGTGTCAGGTGCCAGCCGAAGGTCATGGATAGAGTGAAATGTCTGACATCTGTCTCTTGTAGTGGGCACTGCACCATGTTTCACTGAAAACAGGAGGCTGAGTGATCTCACACGATTAATATCAATGGAACCTGACTGCATGCTACCTGCACTCATTCCTCAGTTCCAAGAGTGGAAGCATGGAGCTATTAGCACTCCTCATTCACATCCTAGATAAGAAAGTCGAAATAGTTGCACATGGCAGATGAACAAAAGAAGTCATTAGGCTTATTCTTGTCCACATGCACTGAAGTGCCTGATGGCAACTGCCCCTGCTATTTTAAATCAAGACTGAGAGACTCAAGGCTACTGATTTACTGAATTTCAATCAACTTGAATTCATCTTTTCTTTCTTCTATTTTTCTTTTGTGAGGGGCTGCTTCAGAACGACGAAGTCTCATTGTCTCGAGCCAGTAACTTTGATTTCCTCAGTGTTTACCCAATAGGATATTATTAATGGGATTTGCATTTTGGAAAACTGGCATACATTTTCAGTTACAAGCTTTTTAGGGAAGAATAGAGACCTCACATGCAATACTATTTTAAATAAGCTTTCCTCTCCCTCTTTCTGTCCATGCCTCGATGGCTATCAGTGTAAACATGCACCTATTTGTCAATATTCCTCTCTGTGTACGACTTAACTATGGAGGCAGAAAACAAATAACATAGGTATGTATTACTGAACAATTACTGGTCTCTTGCTGAAATACACACAAAATAGTATTGCAGGGGTACATAAAAAGGTGATTCTCCTTTCCATTTCTTCCTTCCTTCCTTCCTTCCTTCCTTCCTTCCTTCCTTCCTTCCTTCCTTCCTTCCTTCCTTCCTTCCTTCCTCCTTCCTTCCTTTCCTTCCTTCCTTCCTCCTTCCTTCCTTCCTCTCCTTCCTTCCTTTTTCCTTCTTCTTTCCTTCTTTCTTTCTTTCCTTTCCTTCTTCCTTTCCTTTCTTCCTTCCTTCCTTCCTTCCTTCCTTCCTTTCCTTCCTTCCTTTCCTTCCTTCCTTCCTTCCTTCCTTCCTTCCTCCTTCCTTCTCCTTTTCCTTCCTTCCTTTTTCTTCCTTCTTCCTTCTTCTTCCTTTCTTCCTTTCTTTCTTCTTCCTTCCTTCTTCCTTTCCTTCCTTCCTTCCTTCCTTCCTTCTTCCTTCCTTCCCTTCCTTCCTTCCTTCCTTCCTTCTTCCTTCCCTTCTTCCTTCTTCTTCTTTCTTCTTTCTTTCTTTCTTTCTTCTTTCTTTCTTCTTTCTTTCTTTCTTTCTTTCTCTTCTTTCTTTCTTTCTTCTCTTTCTTTCTCTTCCTTCCTTCCTTCCTTCCTTCTTCCTTCCTTCCTTCCTTCCTTCCTTCCTTCCTTCCTTCTTCTTCCTCTTCCTTCCTTCCTTTCTTCCTTTTCCTTTCTTTTTTCCTTTTCCTTCTTCCTTTCTTCTCCCCTTTCTCCTTCTTCCTTTCTTTCTCCCTTTCTTCCTTTCTTCCTTTCTTTCTCCCTTTCTTCCTTCTTTTTTCCTTTCTTCCTTTCTGCCTTTCTTCCTTTCTTCCTTTCTTTCTTCCTTTCTTTCTCTCTCTTTCATTTTCTTCTCCTCCACCACATACTACCTTCTCTTTTCCCTCTCAGCTCACATCCTCTTCCTCCTCCTCCTTCCTTCTCCCCTTCTTATCTCCCCCTCTAACTCTGCCTCCTTTCTTTCTCATGTTCCTCTCTCCTCCTCTCCTTTTCTTCCCTCATTTTTCCTTTCTTCTTTCTTTACCTTGTAGTGACTTTTTTTTTTTTTATCTGCTAGTAGCATTTTCTTTCTTTTGCAAATCATTCAGACACTTCAGCCCATGCTGGGCTGGCACAGCCACTAACAACTTCTCGAAAAGCCCTTCCATTTCTTGTGTAGAGCATTAAATGGTGCTGTTCAGCAGACAGACAGTGGAAGCAAAGTGTTCAGCCCTTTCAATTTTTATTTATGGCAATGGTAGCATGTTGCTGGAGGTACTGAGCAGGTTAATTTTCTGAAGGAGCAAAATTTGTCTCAGTTGTCTCTGGATGGAAAACCGTCTGTCCCAATAGTCAGTGGAAACAGTTCTCCCGATCTACCTTTTATTCTGAATTTCAAGTATGTTTTGAAACTGGTTAAACACCTTCATTCCTAATCTCATTAGTACAAGGCACTCACCCAGGACCCACAGAAAATGGCAGAAAGACATTCATGAATACGAGATGACTTTTGTTCTGACACTAACAAATGTTCTGCTGGCTTAGCCTTTCATAAATCAGACAGATGAAAAATAATGTTAAGCACTTTTACCAAAAATAAATACTAGTTGTTTACTGAGGTATTTTTCTCAGCAGTTCCCACTGATGCAGGCTTTAGCAGACTTTGGAATATGACATTTTTTTATTGGCTCATTCCTTCTGAAGCCAACTCCAAATCATTGCTTTGTTTTGGTTTTTTTTTGGAGCTCATGGGTGTTTAAAATGAGCTCCCAATGTCTTGAAAGTTACAATTGTAGAGTACTGAGCAATAAATAAGGAAGATTAAGCATTCTACAGCAGGTTATAGTGGAAAACCAACAGCAGAGCCTGCTGCATTCTTTCTAAACAAACAAAAAAGAAAAAAAAATCATAACTGGAAAAAATAATTTTTATGTTCTCTTACATTAGATGGGGCCACTGAGTGAAACGTTCCTCAATGAATTACTCCTCTAATCTGTGGAGGAAAAACAGCTACTGGTGAATTAAAGAGTCCTGGAACGGAGCCATGAGAACTAAACGGCTAAAAATGAAAACAGGCAAACATTTGAAGAGTATTCTACAGAACACAGATCTTTCAACACCTCCCCCTTTTCCATGGCTAATTCATTGTCATGGAAACTGAATTTATCAAAATGCTCTTGTTCACTCCTAGTGACCCTGTGAGTCGACTTACAGAGCTGGTGAAAGGTAACTCAGGCTGAAGCAATTTTTACAAATGATATGCAGCAGTTCATAAATCGGTGAATTTTGAATGATACCATTGTACTTCCCAAATAGTTTCCCCTAGTCTCAAAAGACTCTTTTTGTCTGCAAGCTAGAGGTGTCTGAAACCCTTAGTAGTATGTTAGCATGGGAAGCATGTATGAGTTTAGTTCCTTTCTTTGCCTCTGCTCTCCTTTAATTTGTTTTTCTTCTTACCCAGTGAATTTATGCTAAGATCCTGTTATTTGTGGGTTTTATTTATTTCATGCATTCTCCACAGCATTTCCCTTTGCTGATCTGTAGCCCAAGGATGCAAAACCCCTTCATCACTTCATCAAAAACATCCCTCCTTATCTGTTGCTGAAGGTAGGTGTTGGCTATCAAGTGTAACACACAACGACTACTGCATGCAGCCGGCATTGCCAAATCCAAAATAACCCTGGGACTCTAAGTGCCTTTATCCTGTCTCAGAAGATGGGGTGATTGTACTTCTTCACCATACAGGGAAATTTTTATATAATTATTTTGAAGGCTTTTCAGCTTCCATGTCACTGCCAAATCCTGTCAAGGTTGATTTTTATTTTTTGTTGGCAATTAGTGACTTGTTGTCATGGAAACCACACTTCGCATGATTCTTGAACTTAAATGGTTGAATGTGATCATACAGCAGCCCTTCCTTCTTCCTCAGTAGTCAAAGTCTTGCTTTCTCCGTGTGTGTGTGTGTGATTTTGCTTACAGTATCACATAAAATATCTATAAACACACAAAATAATAGCACAAGGAGGAATCAATTAAAACGGAGCATTCAATAATTCATCCTTTAATTAAAGCTCTTCCTTTTCCTATTGTTGTAACCTCTCAAGTGTTAAAGCAGACATAAGAGAGAATAATTTGCATGAAATATCTTTTCTAATTAGCAGTTTGTGAAACAATAATGAAGGAAACCAAAAAAAGGGGGAGGGGCTTTAAATATTTCTAGTTTTGTGCTTAATGCAAAGAATGAAAACAAAACTACTTTAGGGAAAATATTTTCTAGGGGATAAAGATGTGTTCGAGGTCATAGGTGGTATGTATTTATTGACACAGAAAAGGATGCATTCAGTTCAGCTGTGTGTGGGCAAACAGATGAAATTACACAGGGTATAAATGTCAAAGGATATGTCCCAGTATACTGTGAATAACAGGCACATCTGAATTTGTTCATCCACTAAATGTGCTGTATCTGTAAATCAAAATCTTAAAACTTTACTTCAGAGGCTCCATTTTTTGGATAGAAATTACACTAAAAGAGTCATATTTTTTTTCCCCATGTGAGTGATGTCTCCACCATTTAGAAATATCCCAGAAATATTCCTAGATCATAAAGATCTCTTTCCTTTGAAGATTTTTTCCATTATATTTCTATAATAGTAGTGGCAGAGTAAGTTGAAACAGACAAGTATAAAGACCTCTCTCCTATTCATAGAATCACAGAATGGTTTAGGTTGGAAGGGACCTTATCATCTGGTGCCAAGCCCCCTGCTGTGGGCAGGGACACCTTCCACTAGACCAGTTTGCTCAAGTACTAATCCAGCCTGGCCTTGAACATCTCCAGGGAGAGAGGGCATCCACAACCTCCCTGGGCAACCTGTTCCAGTACCTCACAACCCTCACTGTAAAGAATTTCTTCCCAATTTCCAGTCTAAATCTGCCCTCCTCAAGGTTCAATCCATTCTCTCTCATTCTGTCACAACAAGATCTTGTAAAAAGTTCCATCCCAAATTTTCTGTAGGCTCCTTTCTAGTACTGAAAGGCTGCTATAATGCCTCCCTGGAGCCTTCTCTTCTCCATGCTGAACAGACACAACTCTTGCAGCTTGTCCCCACAGGGGAGGTGCTCCATCCCTCTGATCATCTTTGTGGCCCTCTTCTGGACCTGTTCCAACACTTTGATGTCCTTCTTTTTCTGAGGGCACTAGAACTGGATGCAGTACTCCCAGTGAGGTCTCAGGAGAGCAGAGTAGAGCAGCAGAATCACCTTCCTCATCCTGCTGGTCACATTTCTTTGATGCAGCCCAGGACAGGGTTGGCTTTCTGGGCTGGAAGTGCCCATTGCTGGCTCATGTTGCTGGCTCATCAACTGACACCTCCAAGTCCTTCTCCACAAGACTGCTCCCATGTCAGTGCTAAGCCAGCCTATGTTTGTGCTTGGGATTGCCCTGAGTCAGGTGTAGGACCCTACAGCTGGCCTTGTTGAAGCTCGTGAGGTTGGCTTGGGCCCATCTCTCAAGCCTGTCCAAGTGCCTATGGATGGCATCTCCAGTGTGTCAGCCAGACCGCACAGCTTGGTGTCATCCATAAACTTGCTAAGGGTGCACATCTAAATGCTGGGTTCTACACACTGGCCACAACAACACCATGAAGTGCTACAGGCTGGGGTCAGAGTGGCTGGAGAGCGGCCAGACAGAAAGGGACCTGGGGGTACTGGTTGATAGTAGACTGAACATGAGCCAGCAGCATGCCCAGGTGGCCAAGAAGGCCAATGGCATCCTGGCCTGCATGAGGACCAATGTGGCCAGCAGGAGTAGGGAAGTCATTGTGCCCAGGTACTCAGCACTGGTTAGGCCACACCTTGAGTACTGTGTCCAGTTCTGGACCCCTCAATTTAAGAAGGAGAGCCCATTCCAATGGCCAATCACTCTTTCTAGGAAGAACTTCTTCCTAACATCTAGCCCAAACCTCACCTGGCTCAGCTTGAGACTGTGTCCTCTTGTTCTAGTGCTGGTTGCCTGGGAGAAGACAGCAACCCCCACCTGGCTACAGGTTCTGTGATTCTATGATTCTCTCTCTATATATACACATACTACACACACACATATATGAAAGTAAAAATCTCCAGATTATATAAAGATTTTATTTAGATAAGCATGCAAGAGTTATGCAGGCATGACTACAAGATTTTAAATTCACAGCTTGTACCATGTTAATTTCATTGTCTAGATAAATGGTTCATATGGTTGCATTTTCATGTCTCTGAGTCTTGAAAAATGCTGAATGGCCTCTAATCAATAAGAGTTCAAGGTACTTGAACCACATAGGAAATGGTAAGAGTCAGCTCTGGGCATGTGAAATTATAAATGCCACTCTAATGAATGTTAACTAGTAGACACAGTGATTTTTGAAGAATTTCCTGGTGCTTGAAGCCTGAGAAGTCTCAGTCTTGACACCGCACATTTTACTAAACTTTTCAAATATCTGTTTGGAATATCAAAACTAAACTATCAATTAATGTCGCTGTCAGAGAGGAATGCGGTTCAAAGGCACAACAGGACAAAATCTTCCCTGAGGCAACACAGCTGAATTCAGTGGCATAGTCCCCTATATCCCCTCCCATGTATTGGGGACTCATTAATTGGAGTCATTAAGTTTACACAGCTAAGCTAGCTGTTTGCTTTCAGTGATGCAAAAGCAAATACAGTACTATTTCAGTATGTATTTGCTGTGTTCAGAGGTTGCCTACAAAAGAGCAGTTCTGAAGCAGTTTAGTGGGAAAAATATTCACTTATTTGTTAGCATATTAACTTCAAACACCTGAGAGAACTTTATTTTTTTTCAGAAAAAAAATAAAGTTAAGAAAAGTAAAATTCTTAATTTCTTATATTAGTTGTGTTAAATATATCATTCAGAAGGTAACATAGCCGTGAAACTTAACGCATTTACTGCATGCTTTTATTAATCATTGAGAGAATAACTACTGTGTCAGGAACAGTGGGGCCAGCAGGAGCAGGCAAGTCATTCTCCCCCTGTACACTGCACTGGTTAGGCTACACCTTGTGTACTGTGTCCAGTTCTGGGCCCCTCAGTTTAGGAAAGATGTTGAGTTGCTGGACCGTGTCCAGAGAAGGGCAATAAAGGTGGTGAGGGGTTTGGAGCACAAGCCCTATGAGGAGAGGCTGAGGGAGTTGGGGTTGCTTAGCCTGGAGAAGAGGAGGCTCAGGGCAGACCTTCTTGCTGTCTACAACTCCCTGAAGGGAGGTTGTAGCCAGGCAGGGGCTGGTCTCTACTCCCAGGCAACCAGCACCAGAATAAGAGGACACAGTCTCAAGCTGCTCCAAGGGAGGTTTAGGCTGGATGTTAGGAAGAAATTCTTCACAGAGAGAGTGATTGGCCATTGGAATGTGGTGCCCAGGGAGGTGGTGGAGTCACCATCACTGGAGGTGTTTAGAAAGATACTTGATGGGGTTCTTGGTGCCATGGTTTAGTTGATTAGCTAGTGTTGGGTGATGGGTTGGACACAATGATCTCGAATGTCTCTTCCAACCTGATCTATTCTATTCTATTCTATTCTATTCTATTCTATTCTATTCTATTCTATTCTATTCTACTCTACTCTACTCTACTCTACTCTACTCTAAAGCTTTCACTATTTGCTCTATGTTTCTGTGCTTAGTCATGTCCTAGGGAATCACAACAATTATTCCGAAAATGATGTAGAAAGCAGTGTGAGTGAAGAGTTTGCCTTGTATGAAGATACACTGAATTCCACATTATCGGACCAAGCATGGCAGCTCCTGGTAAATTGTGAATTTGGGCTTTAAGCCTTTCCAAACGATACAATACAATAAATCCAGGTTGGAAGAGACCTTCAAGATCATCGCGTCCAACCTATCAACCAATCCAATCCACCTAAACAACTAGACCATGGCACCAAGTACCCCATCAAGTCTCCTCCTGAACACCTCCAATGATGGTGACTCCACCACCTCCATGGGTAGCCCATTCCAATGGACAATCACTCTCTCTGTATAGAACTTCCTCCTAACATCCAGTCTGAACCTGCCCTGGTGCAGCATGAGACTGTGTCCTCTTGTTCTGGTGCTGGCTGCCTGGGAAAAGAGACCAACCTCTGCCTGTCTACAATCTCCCTTCAGGTAGTTGTAGAGAGCAATAAGGTCACCCCTCAGTCTCCTCTTCTCCAGGCTAAGCAACCCCAGCTCCCTCAGCCTCTCCTCATAGGGCTTGTGTTCCAAACCCCTCACCAACTTTGTTGCCCTTCTCTGGACATGTTCCAGCAAGTCAACATCGATTTCTGTTTCTGTCAGGTTTCTTTTGGTTCCTATTTGTTTAAAATTACTTAAAGGTACCTTTGCAGCTCTGACTTCTCAATATTTTGTAGGACTAAAGTCTATGTATGCTAGGAAGAAATTCTTCATAGGAAGAAATTCTTCATAGAGAGAGTGTTTGGCCATAATAATGGGCTGCCCAGGGAGGTGGTTGAGTCACCATCACTGGAGGTGTTTAGGTAGAGACTTGATAGGGTGCTTGGTGCCATGGTTTAGTTGATTAGATGGCGTTGGATGATGGGTTGGGCATGATGATCTTGAAGGTCTCTTCCAACCTGGTCTTGCCTGGTCCTATTCTATTCTATTCTATTCTATTCTATTCTATTCTATTCTATTCTATTCTATTCTATTCTATTCTGTTCTAAAACATCTAAACCCACAAATCTCGTATTAATAATTGTGTTAGCAGTGTGGTAGCTACAACACATGCAGAATCTTTCTTGAGCACTTCTGTTACATTTGTGTACATTCTGTTGTTTTAATGAGCTGTGTTAAATTAACACTTCCTTCTAACTGTACTCTAGCAATATTTGTTTTCATAAATGTGAAATTTTATCTTTTGTTTTATTGGAAGGAAGAGAACAAAAAGGCATCAATTTACCGATTCAAGTTTATAATGAAGCGAAACATTTGACCTTGCACATGTATTCCCAAGGACCATTGCTATTACTACAGCAAATTAAAAGAAAATCTTATAAAAATCAAACCACAGAATACTATTCTTCAATACGCACAGTTAAGCAGAAAAAAAGAATCAGATGTAAGTGTACTTTCAACATAAGAAGCTATAAGCCAGCTGATTTTCTTCATTGTGTGGGATTTCTTTGGGTTATTATTTCTGTCTTGTAATCTAACATTTTTGTACTTGGAAAGACAATAGAATATGACAGGTTCTTTGACAGTTTGCTAATGGAAATTAACCTCATTTATGGGAAAACTAGCTGTGTGTGAACATCTAGTTTTGCAGTGCTTTGTAAGAAAACCTCTAACTTGTTGACTTTCTGGGAGATCTGCTTGCCCAATTTTTGGCATTCTGCTGAGTAATATCACTTATAAAATCGCACTTATTTTATGATAGGCTTGCATGTGGGGGACCTTATATTATTTGTGGAGGAAGAGAAAGAAAAAGACATGGTGGGTATTTTTTAGAAGTTAATTGAAACTCTCAGCATGGCTACGCTAAAATATTACTGCTTTGCATGCGATTTCATCGGGTCATAGGAGCAGGCTGTTTGGTCATGATTCATTCTTTATTTCATAAAGAAACCATTCAAACTAAGTTCAGCATCGAATAGGATAGAATAGAATAGAATGAAATGGAATGGAATAGAATAGAATAGAATAGAATAGAATAGAATAGAATAGAATAGAATAGAATTAAACAGGTTGGAAGAGACCTTCGAGATCATCATGTCCAACCCATCATCCAACACATAGTTTCATAGTTTCATAGTTTCAGTTAGGGTTGGAAGGGACCACAAGGATCATCTAGTTCCAACCCCCCTGCCATGGGCAGGGACACTCCACACTAGATCAGGCTGGCCAGAGCCTCATCCAGCCTGGTATTAAACACCTCCAGGGACGGGGCCTCAACCACCTCCCTGGACAACCCATTCCAGGGCCTCACCACCCTCATGGTGAAGAACTTCCTCCTCACATCCAGCCTGAATCTCCCCACCTCCAGCTTCATTCCATTCCCCCTAGTCCTATGACTCCCTGATAGCCTGAAAAGTCCCTCCCCAGCCTTCTTGTAGGCCCCCATCTAATCAACTAAACCATGGCACCAAGCACCCCATCCAGTCTCTTCCTAAACACCTCCTGTGATGGTGACTCTACCACCTCCCCAGGCAGCCCATTCCAATAGGCAATCATTCTTTCCAGGAAGAACTTCTTCCGAACATCTAGCCTAAACCTCCCTGGGTGCAGATTGAGACTGTGTCCTCTTGTTCTGGTGCTGTATGTATTTATCCTTTCAGTTTACTGCCTTATGGGCTTAAACAAACCATTTTTGAAAGGGCTCACTTCTTCCTGAGTACTCTAAGCCTGGTCTGAGTATTTTCACTTTAGGTTACCTTATTTGAAAGTCTGCTGTCAGTCGTATTTGTTCTGGATGACCTACATTTATGCTTGTAAAACCTTTAATGTATAATCATATCATCATATTTTCTGTACACGTCACATGTGTTAGAAATAAACTATTTTAGGTGCATTTCAAAGCACTAAAGTATGTTTATGGATTATCTCTTGTGCGGTTAGTATAAAATTAGATCCCTTGGTTACAGTAGGTCCAATTGTGTGCAAGTTTCGGAGGGAGCCTTTGAAACCTCTAAATATAGCTTAAAAGGGTTTCTCTATATCTAAAATGTCATGACATTAACATCCAGTATCTTGGGATGCTCCAACGTTAGAAATTGGGAAACGGATCCTTTCCAGTAGCATAAAGTTCTAGTTTCTAGTATTACAAGTCTTCAAAGGAATGGACTTACCTGCTGACATTTCAGATGTAAGAAAATGCTTTGCAAGTCCTGCTTATCCTGTATATTAGGAAGCCATATTTTCTGAGGAGAATTTACTGCTTTGAAAAAAGAAAGAAGCAAAGCCTCCTTGATATATTTAATTTAAAAAAATAACAAAAATCCCTATTGGCTCCTTACAGGTATCCTATAGTTCTGGTTTTTTTTTTATCAGAGTGGGTCTAGGCTACAAAATCATTGCTAAATAGTTATACAAATTATCTTATAATCAACTACATCTTCTATGTGAAACTAGATTTTGAAGATGAAGCTGTACATGCTTTTTCTGGGCAGCAAAAATTTTATTTGCTGCTATTAAGAAGGTAATTCAATTAAAGGGAGAAATACAGATGTAGTGCGTGCTTTGCTTTTCTGTGACCCAGTGCTCATCAGTGGTGTTTGTATACTCTGGTCTTTTTTGGCAGTGAGACTGAATCTGTAATTAATTGCAGATGTGAATATAAAAAGAAACTTACTATGTCACTTCTATTCAGTAAAGCATTTCATTGAGCCGGATGACAAATCAGTGTCTGAAGTTGTATGTCACGGTCAGACTACTTTTCCATTTAGGGCCTATTGCACAGTGACTGAAAAATGGTAGAGTGGTTCAGCTCCATTTGCTGAATAACCTGGAGGTCCTCAGGGGAAAAGGGGAAAAATCTACTCTGTCTCAAAGGCTGTTTGGTCTAACCTGAATTCTTGGCATGTAAGTAGCATATTGCTCTTGCTTGCAATACCTTGTGTTACGTCTGACTTTGACTAGTGTGAAGGGAGCATCAGACATTTCCTCAGAGCAAAATTTTGCAATAAAGCAAAAATAATATGAAGTTACCTGTATGAGTGCATAGGAAATTATATATATATATGTCTGAGCTGGATTAGTAATGCTCCTTGATATTGCATATACCAGTTTACAAAAGACAATTTTTTCGTAATGTCAGGTGCTGCACTTGGGTCACACCAACCCCATGCAGTGCTATAGGCTGGGGTTGGAGTGGCTGGGGAGCAGCCAGGCAGAAAGAACCTAGGGGTACTGATTGACAGCTGGCTGAACATTAGCCAGCAGTGTGCTTAGGAGGCCAAGAAGGCCAATGACATCCTGGCCTGCATCAGAAATAGTGCGACCAGCAGGAGCAGGGAAGTCATTCTGCCCCTATACTTAGCACTGGTTAGGCCACACCTTGAGTACTGAGTCTAGTTCTGGGCTCCTCAATTTAAGAAGGACATTGAGACTCTTGAATGTGTCCAGAGAAGAGCAACAAGGCTGGTGAGAGGCCTCGAGCACAAGCCCTATGAGGAGAGGCTG
Source organism: Colaptes auratus (assembly GCA_015227895.2). NCBI lineage: Eukaryota > Metazoa > Chordata > Aves > Piciformes > Picidae > Colaptes > Colaptes auratus. The sequence continues at coordinate 108,143,194 of CM037631.1, forward strand.
AAGGAGCTGGAATTGTTTAGCCTGGAGAAGAGGAGGCTCAGGGGAGACGTTATTGCTCTCTAAAGCTACCTGAAGGGTGTTTGTAGCCAGGTGGGGGTTGGTCTCTTCTCCCAGGCAACCAGCACCAGAACAAGAGGACACAGTCTCAAGCTGCACCAGGGGAAGTTTAGGCTCGAGGCAAGGAGAAAGTTCTTCACAGAAAGAGTTGTTAGCCATTGGAATGTGCTGCCCAGGGAGGTGATTGAGTCATCGTCCCTGGAGGTGTTCAAAAAGGGATTGGATGTGGTGCTTGAAGCCATGGTTTAGTAGTCATGATGTGTTGGGTGACAGGTTGGACTTGATCCTTGAGGTCTTTTCCAACCTTATTGATTCTATTATTCTATAATCAAGAATCCAAGAATTCCAGGGTTGCAAAATGTCACAGCTCTTTCTGCTTAGAATCAAAGAATCATGGAATGCATTGGGCTTGAAGGGACCCTTGAAGGACATCTAGTCCACCCATCCCGCAGTAAGCAGGCACAGCTTTAACTAAATCAGGTTTCTTGGAGCCCCATCAAGCCTGACCCTGAATGTCTTCAAATACCTTGGAAAGGCCTTGTTTTTAAACTGTGAATTTTCACAGCATTGTGAGCATAGATAGTATGGAAAGAACTGAGAGAATCAGCTTCTATAGTTTATGTTGAAACATCCTGCCTGTGAAAAAAATTCAGAAATGTATCTACCAAATTGCATTCTAGTTTACACCAGCTTTAGTATTTCCTACATGCTATCAGGCAAATTAGATATTATCTGTAAATACATGCATTCATTAACAAATGGGACATTAATGGTATTAATCAAGCACATATTCTTTTAGTGTATAACAGTTTCAAGAAACTCTGGATCATAGCTATAACTGATTGTATAAGAAAACAGGACTCTTAATCACCTTATGGCCAACATGTTTTGTTTGCACCCTATCTGATTTACTAATAATTTATACAAATGATTAGCAGTAGCAAGTGATGACTCAGGAAAGACCAAGAGTTTCACTGCAGAAAAAAAAAGAATGGAATATTTAGAGACTGAAAACTCAAAACCCATTTGACTTTATGTAACCAGCAAACGCTTGCTACATAGCGAAGGCTTGCCTGGTTCAATATAAGTCAGATGTCAGCTGAACTGTTTTATATTCCTTTTATATTTTCTCTTCTCTGTTTTCTTATTTCATATTGTCTTCTTTCTAAATGTGAGGTTCTAAACCAGTTATTCTTAGTCATCTAGCCATAAGAGAAGAGTCTAAGAGAGATAAAAATGGATAAAATCTGGTATGTTTTTTCTCCAGCTTTTCCCTTCTCTCTGACAGATGTTAACCATGATCTGAAGTGAATTTTATCCCTAAAGTAGCTGTACAAAGCAATTCTGAAGTAACCTTAATGTATTGAGTTCATTTTTAACAATTATAAACTGTACTTTCACATTATCCATCAAGGCTTATCACAAAGAATTTCTGTTTTACTCTCTAGCCAATTCAATAGCCCTGACAGTTCTGTAGTGGTGGTGATGTGTGTTTGCATGCAATTGGGGCATGGAGGCATCCTTCACTAATATTTTCCGCTCCTGGGAGGCCTTCCATAGAGAGAGGATTGATCAAATGGTCTCCTACAGGGGTGCCGTTGCTGCAGGCTGGTCATTTAGGGTGGCCAACCAAAAACAAAATTGAGGCTAATGAAATAAAAAAGAACACAGAGGAAGCTAGAGGCAGGAAAAAACTGTCAGTCCATTCTTTTGTTATAGCTGTGCTTCAAGCATCAGCGCTTCTAAGAAGCTCCAAAGTGGCCCTAGGATGAAGCTCTGTAATTGGAGGCAAGCAAAGCACAGATGCTAGCTTTTATTAAATATCAACAAAATTTAACTGTGCCAGCAGTCCATTGCTGAAGGAGAAGGAAGAATGGGAAGGAAATTCCTTCCCTGGGCTAATTTAATGCTTACTGTCCTTCAGACCTATTCATCAGATTTGTCATTATACTCTGCATCTCTGACAGAGTCAGGCTATCTATAAATACCTGGATAGCTTTATGTACTGGAGCTATGTACAAATAACCTCGTGCACGTGAGATGCTGTAGGCTATCATGATTGGTTCCCAGCTGCTGCTACTGAAGAGTGCAAGTCTCTTTTAAGTCCTGTTTAGTATCTGTCAGGTCTGTGTACACATCTTTATTTTCTTGGAGTATCTTAAAAGTCATTAGACTCTAATGTTCAGGCAACTGAACCCTTCCCAAAGTGCTAAATGGACTCCTTAAGTGGATGAAGGTATATATCACATATGTTAAAAATTCAGTGCAGAAAAGAAGTTCCTTTTCCCTGTCTCCTTGCATTAAAATAATTAAGTCTTCTAGAAAGAGGCAAAAGATTGGTTCAGACTTCTTTGCTCATTAGCACCTCGCAGGTTTGTTTGGAGTGGATAATTTAAGTTAGAGGGACACTCTGGAGTACTGGTAGTTTGCTATGGCGTGGCTTCAGCCAGCTGCAGAATGGACATGTTAAGACTATCCATTATCCATTGGGTAGATTTACTGCAGCTCTTGGACGCCTCTATATTCTACCCAACGAATACAAATAAGGTTTAAGAATATCTCTAATTGCAGGTGCCCTGCACCTTCACTGCATTTGCTGAAAATGGAACAAAGCAGAGTCATTTAGAAGTATCAGCCTTGTTTATTTAGGTTATCTCTCCCCTCAGATTATTTGAATAGCACAGTGTTGTGCAGATCTTTGTCTAAGATCATACAGGAAAGTATTTTGTGTAAAGCTAATTTACTCTGTCTAATGTAGCCAATTGCAAAACTGAAATGAAAAGCATTTGTGACAATTTCGTTGGTTTAAACTTGTTTGTAACTGCACTCAGTTCTCTGTTTCTACAGACTGACCATATACAAGATGCCTTTCTGCTGAAGGCTACCCAAGAGTCATTACTGAAAGGTAACTGTAAAGCTGAAAGGTGTTAAGTGCTGACAGAACTCTTTCTCTCCTTAGCCTTCCCTCCAACCCTGCAAGCTGCTACAGGAAATGTTAGCTATATAGTCCCAGGAGAGTTGCTTTGCTTTGCAATGTTCATGCCAAAAGACAGCAGTATTTTTGCCTGAAGTTCTCTTTTATGACATCTACAGATCAGCATAAAGTACCCTGCAAAATTAATTGAATTCTCCAATAATTGTTTTGAAGCCAAATGCCATATAGAGCCTTAAGATACACATGCATTTCCAAATGTCTTTGTAGCCTCATTTGGGCCAATTTCCCTCACAAAATCCCAACTTAAGACTGAGTGCATTAATGAGACTGTGACTCAGTGTACATATTTTTCCTTCTTTTCTGCTTTTCTTGGGTTTTTTTTGGATGTGGATGCTTTTGTTTTCTGCTACAGTGAACATGTTTCTTAGGTTTACTTGATTTGTCCACCTGTTGGTGACAATGTGAGCAAGGATGGGGGAATAACGATAGGTAGACAGGAAGAGAAAGAGAATTGTGTCAAAGAAGATTAGGACGAAGTATACAGGCACAGCAAATTCAGCCTGATAGTTGTAGGAGATTTAATAGAGCAAGGAAATAAAATTTAATTTTTCCAAAGCTGTCTTAAATTGGGAAAATACTCCTTTGCAGTGTACTGTGCTGGTTCCCTGATGTAGATTCTCCAACCCCCGCTGTAGCAGTTTGGGCTGGGTGACCTCTGCTACGTGGGGTGCTTCCTGTGTCCGGAAGTCCAGCCCAGTGGGCGGACACAGGAAACTAGGCATTTCCTACCATGATTCTCTGCACCACTATAAGATCCAGCACGGGGTCTGGCACTTCCTCTTTCTTTCCTCACTGTCACCTGGTAACTAATATAATACAATACAATACAATACAATACAATACAATACAATACAATACACCAGGTTGGAAGAGACCTTCAAGATCATCACGTCCAACCTATCAACCAATCCAACCCACCTAAACACAATACAATACAATACAATACAATACAATACAATACAATACAATACAACCCACCTAAACAACTAAACAACTAAACCGTGGCACCAAGCACCCCATCAAGCCTCTTCTTCAACATCTCCAATGAAGGTGACTCCACCACCTCCACGGGCAGCCGATTCCAATGGGCAATCACTCTCTCTGTATAGAACTTCTTCATAACATCCAGTCTAAACCTGCCCCTAGTGCAGCCTGAGACTGTGTCCTCTTGTTCTGGTGCTGGCTGCCTGGGAGACGAGACCAACATCTGCCTGGCTACAACCTCCCTTCAGGTAGTTGTAGAGAGCAAGAAGGTCACCCCTGAGTCTCCTCCTCTCCAGGCTAAGCAACCTCAGCTCCCTCAGCCTCTCCTCATAGGGCTTGTCTTCCAAACCCCTCACCAACTTTGTTGCCCTTCTCTGGACATGCTCCAGCAAGACAACATCCTTCCTAAACTGAGGGGCCCAGAACTGGACACAGTACTCATATATCTCCTAGCCCAAGGCCACAGGGGGATGGGCAGTCTCAGATCTGGCCAGCTGAGACTAGCCTAGCGAGGCCGGGGGGGTGGGGGGAAGAAGGAGCCCTGGGGGTTTTGGGTGCACCCTCAGGTGGGGATGGGATGTTTCTGGGTCTGCTTTGGGGTTTCTTTTGTGACTGTGCTTCTGGCTCTCTGTACACACTCACCGCTTTCCATTTAAACTTTCCATCACTTTTGCAATCCATTTGTCTGAGTCGTTATTCCTGCCTGTGGTGGGGGAGGGGGCCTGCCTCAACCCATTACACCCCCACACTGAGGGGGTCTGCTTTCATGGATGCTGTGTTAAAAATCAAGGAATGAACTCACTGCATTACCACTTAGCATAAATAAAAAGACATATTTATTTTGTTATAAAAACTGAGTGGTGAGACTGGTCAAAACCAGCTTGGACCAATGAAGATAACAGTGAGCTGGACATTGTGGCATACAGAGGATTGCAAGGAGTCGAGCACCTGCTGCCACATAAAATCAACAGATGTGTTCCCACAGAGATAAATACTAAAGTGAGTGTGAGATGTTCAACAGTTGATTTGGGGGGGAAAAAAAAAAGGCAATTTGTGGGCAGGAAGAGTTTTAATGTTGAACAGTCTCTGTTATGGTTGTATAATACCCACCAAGGACAAGAGTTCGAATGTAAAGTACCAGAAGTTATTTGCTGCATTTACATTAATAAGCAATTCAGTCCAATGGGGAAGAATCAGTAGATCAAAGCAGGTCATGTTTTCATTTACATCTGTTCTACATGAAGTCTGGAGATATATCTCAGAGATGGATTTAGCATGATTTCCTGGACTGAATACTCTTGTTATAAGTATGGCTCAAAGCAGTCCAAAGGACCAGTTACTTGTTTGCAGCCTTATGCCTGTCATGACATGGGGGCACACATTTGGTGTATACATGAAGTCATACTTTGTGTTTGTTTGGTGCATACATTAAGTCACATGTTGTGTTTAGATTCCTGTTAAAGAAATCAACTTTACAGTGTGTGAAACTACTCAGAGATGAGTCAAGATCCCTGGAGATGTTCAAGAGGGGACTGGACATGGCATTTGGTGCCATGGTTTAGTCATGAGGTCTGTGGTGACAGGTTGGACTTGATGATCTTTGAGGTATTTTCCAACCTTGTTGATTCTGTGATGTGGTGCCATGGATTGAGTTGAACCTGCTGCTGTTATTCATACCATGCTGCAGTCATGCCAGCTTCTAAAAAAATGAAAGCGCTAACTGGAGCAAAGTAGTATGGGGCTTGAAATCTAAATTGCAACATGGGAGGTTTCCTGTTCTGGTTGCTGCTTTTGGCTTCTGGGTTCTTAGGAGTTGGCTTTTTTTTTTCCACAGGGATGGTGGCAAGATGTGTGGGAGTGGGGTAGCACTGGGTTTGGTTTTCTATTTTATGCTGGGTTTCCCTCCCTGCCCTCGTCCCCCCCCATTTCACTGTGCTTCTCCTGTAAATACACTAAGCTAAGGTAATTATGCATTGTATTATTAGATTAATTAAATTACTAGCTAAGGTAATTATGCATTGTGAATAGATATATTTTGTTATATTCAACTCTTACCTCTTTATCTCAACCATGAGCTTTGTGTGTTACTTTTCCCCTCACTTTTGTGTTGGGGGAGCAGACAGGTTAGCCTTTACATTAAACCATTGCACAGGTTTTGCTCTAAGACAAAGCACTAAATAAAATAATTGTTTAGTATACAAAATGTGTAAAAATTCATAGCAATAGAGTGGATTCTTCATATATCACAATGGGTGTCTAATAGTAACTCCAACTTCAGTGAATTTACTCCTAATTATGTTTGAACAAAACTAGTCAAGCTCTATTTGAAGAAATGTCATTAGAAGCATAATTCATTTTCCATGTCCTGAAAGACTTCTCCCAGATCCCCTTGCAATGGTTATGTTCTGATGTCCTAAACAGGAAACCATGTGTGAGGTCAGCCTGCCATATTATCAGCACCTGCTGTCACTTTGGTGCAGCTTTGGTGCAGAACTGGTGGAGGAGGTATTTTTCCCCAGTATCTTAAGAGTCTCCTCACAGATCTCACAGCAACAGGTATGTTCTGATGTCATAAGCAGGAAACCATACAAAGCCAGCCTATCACATCAATACCACTTTTATGTTAATAGCTCTCAGGCAGAGCTGATGGGGAAGTCCATGCCCTGGACACAGCAGAATGGTGGGTCTCCATGCTTGAAGGATGAAAAAGGATAGGGGAAAGTCATGTGACTGGTGAAGCTGATGTGAAGACAAAGCAAATCTACTCAGAAGAAGAGTACTCACTAGCATCATGGTAGCTGGACTAAGAGCAGAATCCAGGCAAGTAAAGAGCTAAACTGCCCGACTTATCCAGGACCTGATCCAACTTGTATCCTTCCTTAACAATGTTAAAATGCAGAATCTGACAGGGAGTTGCTGCACTGTCCAAGCACTTTGCCAGATAAACCACAGATAAGAAGCAGCCAGAGATAATCTCTCCCAGATACCACAGCAGAGAAATAAATACCACTGTGCTGGATTACCACCAAACCTTCTGTCTTTCTAAAATATTTCTCCCATTGGCCCTGCTCATACTCACCATTTAAAGTTTAAATGAACTACAGCCTCGAGCAACCTGGTCTAGAAGGAGGTGCCCCTGCTCTTGGTGGAAGGGGTGAAACTAGATGATCTTTTCAAGTTCCTTCCAAACCAGGTAATTCTGTGATTATGTCATTGCCTTGCATAAGAACTCCCTCTTGTTTTTTCTTCCAAGTTTCTAGGATGAGTCACCATCACTGGAGGTGTTCAGGAGGAGACTTGATGGGGTGCTTGGTGCCATGGTCTAGTTGTTTAGGTGGGTTAGATTGGTTGATAGGTTGGACACGATGATCTTGAAGGTCTCTTCCAACCTGGTGTATTGTATTGTATTGTATTGTATTGTATTGTATTATTTTAGTTTGTTTTATTTGCCCCTCTATAATTAATAATTCAAGTTTATTCTACTTAAAGGTCTTAAAGATGTAGGAAAGCTATGTGTAGGTGTACCTCCTGCAACTAACTATATATTTACTCTGCTGGGAGTAGCATAATAGATAAGCCTCATTTGGGATTATGCCATTTGTGATAAAAAAGATAAGGCTAAAGCTTGCTTCTAAATACATGAACTCTCTAATGGCATTTATTTTCAAACTGTTTCTCAGCAAATCTTAAAGGCTGAGGCTGATGCCTGTCTCTCTGGGTGAGTTTCATTTTTACATATTGTTATGAAGATAGCTGTAACTGAAAAAAAAGTGCTTGAAGGAATGTGAGAAATACCATGGAGAAACAGCTATACTGCTTTGAATAGATGATTGCTTAGCACTACTGCTTTTCTTTATGAAGGGATCTTGGAGATTTTTGTGTTTGAAACACTTGTGATTAGAAATCATATTATCATAAGCATGCTGGTGTCTCAGGCATACAAATTTCATGTCTCTAGGGACATGCTGCAGGATGTTTTGCAGCTGGACTTCATGTCAGTTGTCACAGCCCTCTGAGCCCAGGAGTTCAGCTGATTTTCAATCCATGCTTACTTTCCATTTATCCATACTTCCCCAGTTTGCCTTTGAGGATGTTAATGGAGATAGTCTTGAAAGCCTTAATCAAGTCAAAATAAGCAACAGCCACATTTCTCCCCTCATCCACTGAGCTAATTGTGCAAGGCTACAAAGATGATCAGGAATGACTTGCCCTTTGTAAATCCATGCTGGCTACTCCAAACAACTTCTTTCCTTTTATGTGTTTAGAAAGGCTTCCAGGGCTATTTACTCCATCACCTTCTCCAGGGCTGAGGTGTGTTTGACTGAACCGTGGGTCTCTGCATCCTATTTCTTGCCTTTCTTGAAGGTAGGGTGACATTTGCTTTCTTATAGTCCCTTGAGAATCTCTCTTGATCACTAAGACCTTTCAAAAAGTAATTGGGATTGCCTTCACAATGACATCAGACAGTTTTCTCAGCATTTGTAGTTGCATCCTACAAAGGCAAAGACCCTGGAAAAAGCTATAATCACACACACTTCTAAAGAGGGTAAAAAGGAAGACTCTTAGAATTACCAAAGAGTCAGGCTCACCTCTGAGCCCAGTAAGATCACGGAACAGAAGCTCCTAGAAGTTTGTATTTGGTTTGGCTGAGCTGGAGTTACTTCTCTTCAGAGCATCTTTCTAGTGCTGTGTGTTGCAGTGCTGTAGCTGTGTGTTGATAACACAGCAGTGTTTTAGCTGCTGCTGAACGAGCACCCAGGCTGTGCTTTTTCAACATTTCCCCCACCCCAGGAGAATGCTGAGGGGTAGGCGAGATCTTGGGAGGAGTCACAGCCAGGCCAGCTAACCCAAACTGGCCAAAGGGGTATTTCATGCCGTATGATGTCAGCTCAGATATAAGAACTAAGGGAAAGAAGGAAGTGGGAAGATATTCACGCACAGTGTCTGTCCTTCAGAGCAACTGTTATGCAGAGCCCTGCTTCTCAGGACTGAAGATTGTCTGCTGATGGGTAGTAGAGAATAATATCTCTCTTTGCTTTTGCTTCAGTGCACAGCCTTTGCTCTTTGCCCATGCTTAGCATTATTAAATTGCTTCTACCTTATTATGGCTTTTGTTATATTTTCCCCTCTCCCCTGTCCATCTAAGAAAGGTAGTGAGAGAGTGGCTTTGGTGGGCATTTGGCCTCTACTTAGGACCAAACCATGACAAAGTTATATTGAAACATAAGAATATCTGAGGGGTGATTAGAGACAGGCAACATGGCTTCAGGTGAATTGTGTCTGACTAATCTAGTGTCCTTCTACAGGGGAGCAACTACATCTGTGTATAAGGGACAAGCTATGGATGCCATCTATGTGGGCTTCTGTAGGCTTTGATACGGTCTTCCACATCTTTCTTATCACTAAATTGAAGATACGGATTTGATGCAATAACTGCCAGATAGATAAGGAATTGGATGAATGGTCTCGTGTGAGGAGTTTCAGACAACTGCTCCATGTTCAAGAGGAAACCAGCAATGAGTGGCATCTCTCAAAGTTCTACTAATTAATATCTTCATCAGTGGTGGTAGTGCATGCACCTCCATCAGGTTTATAGATGACACCAAACTGAGAGATGCAGTTGAGCCTTTTGCTGTATTTTCTTCTCCTCGTTCCTGTGCAGGGGGATAGGAGAGAGTAAGTGACTGCCTGGTGCTTTGTTGTTGTCTGAGTGGGCTTCAACCATGGTGGACTGGAATGGGTTGCTTAGAGACGTTGTGGATGCCCCATTACTGGAAAGCTTCAAAGCCAGTTTGGATGCGACTAGAGCAACTTTACCTAATAAAAGATGGCCTTGCCTGTGCCAAAGTTTAGATGATCCAATCCAAACCATTCTATAATTATCACAGTATCACAGTATAACCAAGGTTGGAAGAGACCCCAAGGATCATCAAGTCCAACCTGTCCCAACAGACCTCACAACCAAGTGCCACGTCCAATCTCGCCTTGAACACCTCCAGGGACGGCGACTCCACCACCTCCCTGGGCAGCCCATTCCAATGACGAATGACTCGCTCAGTGAAGAACTTCCTCCTCACCTCGAGTCTAAACCTCCCCTGGCACAGCTTGAGACTGTGTCCCCTTGTTCTGGTGCTGGTTGCCTGGGAGAAGAGACGAACCCCCTCCTGTCTACAACCACCTTTTAGGTAGTTGTAGAGGGCAATGAGGTCACCTCTGATCCTTCTCTTCTTGTAAGATCTCATGGACTTGTGTATGTCCAATTTGTTTAAATGTTCCCTGTCCTGATCCTCCTCCACTGAGGATAACTATTCCTTGCTCTGGACACTTGCATTGGGTCTTGGGTACTGCATAAAGTCATAGCTTTACAACAGGAGACAGACCTGCAATTCATATTCTTTGTTCCCCATGCTTTCTGTCTTAGTGTAGATGCACTTCAAAGGGTTTCCCAGAAAAAAGTAATTCTTTACAGTAAGGGTGGTGAGATGCTGGAACAGGTTGCCCGGGGAGGTCATGGATGCCCTCTCACTGGCAGCCAGTTTGGATGAAGCCTTGAGCACCTGGTCTAATGGAGGGTGTCCCTGTCCATAGCAGGGGGTTGGAGCTAGATATCCTAAAGTCCTTTCCAACCCAAACCATTCTATGAATCTGTGAATCTATGAATTGATCCCAGGATTAGTTAGAGCTCCCAGGTGTCCTTAAGAGCCCAGATCTGCAGAACTTCATCCATTCTCAGAAGCTCCAATTGGGCTAACATCTCCATTGATTTACAACAGCTGCTTTGTGGTGTGTTTGCTGCTGCTGAGCATGTGCACATTATCCTCAGCAGAGTGTCTTACCCCATCTGCACAAAATACTGTCCCTCTGAGATCCACTCTAGATCCAGTACTTACATTGGGACCTTCATATAACCTGATGAAACGGTGCATAATCCTCCCTATTCAGGAGCCAGATGGAATAAGAAGCTTGAGACCTTTTGATCAAATTTCTGGAGAAGGTGCAAGCTACTTTCTAAGGATGGGTCTGAAATTATTAAAACTGCTTTGAATAGGAAGAAAAGTGACATACTTTTAATTCATAATTAAGCAAAATGTAATAGCTTGATGTAAGAGTACTTAAGATATCCACCACCACCAGACTAACAGAAAAATGACAGAGAGGAAAAGACAGGGCTGATCACTAGGAACTGTAACTACTTCAGGTGGGTTGATAACATTCCCTTAGCATTGCTAATCAAAAATACTTGAGTTCCAGTCCTAAAGCACTAGTATACACAATGTTTGTCACTTTGGTTTTAATTTTGAAAGCTCACTGTCCTTCTATTTTCTGATACTAATTGTTTTATATGAGAGCAACCTTCAACAAACCATTTATAAAAGTTAGGCTGATTCTGACTGCTGTTAAATAATGATAATTTGAAGTTCTCGCCTACATTTGTACTCTGCCAGCATTTTAATGTTTGTCAAGCAAATGAAGAATTCCTAAACAGTGCCAGAGGGCCACTGTGTTAATTCTTTGAGAGAGAAAATCCTTATAATTTTAGCATGCCTCAAGCGCTGCTGGTTTATGATAAGGTCTTTGTAGCTGTGCAATAAAGATGATGACTTAGTTAAAATACTATCAGTATACTTGGTTAGGAAATGAAAACCCTAGACTTTCATGCATTGGATTTAAATGAGTGAATTCTCATATTCTTCCTTTATAGAATTTCTATATATATATATATATATATGGGTAATCTGTTATAATGGTCTCATTTTTGGTGTAATTGTGTTTGAATACAGAAATATTGCTGGGATTAAGAGTCAATCCTCTCTGTTCTGAGAGAAGGATGAACATACATTGGGATGAACAAATACCATTGCAGATGTCTTTTGAATTCTAGTGTAAATACAAATGCCTGTGCTCCTACGAAAAACCTCATAGGTGTATCTTGTTAAATATCTTCATGTGAAGGGAATCAATGCTATGCAAAGCTAAATACATCACTAGATAAATAATCAGAATAAGTAATTTAAGATTGTTTCTGCAGATTTTGTATTCCATTGCAGGTTCTTTGCCTATAGGTTATGGCAAAGGGCGCTAAAGGAATGTGGCACTAATACAGAGAATGAATAGAATAGAATAGAATAGAATAGAATAGAATAGAATAGAACAGAATCTAATAGAATAGAATAGAATAGAATAGAATAGAATAGAATAGAATAGAATAGAATAGAATAGAATAGAATAGAATGAAACAGGTTGGAAGAGACCTTCAAGATCATGATGTCCAACCTATCATCCAACACCACCTAATCAACTAAACCATGCAACCAAGCACCCTATCAATTACATGGATTACATGGTTTACTTTTTAGTGGCTACTTTTGACTGCAGTAGTCCATTTGATATGTGGAGTTACTAAATGCAGAAGGAGCACAAGGATTTATGTCCAGGAAAGTGGAGTTTAGTTGTTTGGGTTTTTTTGGTGTGGATTTCTCATCACATGTAAAATACCAGTTTAAAATAATTTGCTAAAAGCTGAGTAGCACCACACTAAGAGCACTGTGACAGAAGCTTGAGATACAGCAATGTGTTAAGTATCATCATTTTGTCTTCCTATTAAAACCTATTGAAGATGTGTAGCTTTGAAACCCTGCTGATACAATACAATAATACAATAATACAATACACCACCAGGTTGGAAGAGACCTTCAAGATCATTGCATCCAACCCATCAACCAATCCAACCCACCTAAATACAATACAATACAATACAATACAATACAATACAACCCACCGAAACAACTAAACCGTGGCACCAAGCACCCCATCAAGCCTCTTCCTGAACACCTCCAATGAAGGTGACTCCACCACCTCCATAAGGTCCTGTATGCATTTTGTATAACTGTGTGTTTTGAGTATGTTGTCTTTCTGGTTTATATGAACAAATATCTTGAAGGCAGGCATGACTGTCCTCAATTTAAAAGTTCCCTTTTCCAGTAAGAACGTTTTTTTCAGGAAATAAGGTCCAGGATTTCACACATAGATGATGTGGTGAATTGTGATGTTTTTCTTATCTCTAATAATTGCAGTGTATTAAATTGTATCTATGTTGTTTTGCACTTGCTAGTCATTTGAATGCTTAAAAAAAAATCTCACTCCTGATCTATCTGAAATGTTGTTGAAGATTGTTATTGATTCTGCCATGCCTCCCTATAATATTTTTAAAGTCACTTAGGTAGTCATTTATAATATGAGTCATCTGTATCCTGATATTTTCCACAGATGATGTTGACTCACAGTTATTAGTTTACAAGTGTACCGAGTCTTCAGCCCGATATTGAACTTGGATGCTATGTTCCTAACAGTTCCACTGGCTCCCACAAATGCTATTATTATTATTTTCCTGACTTCTCTAGTGCCATACCTTTGACCTTCTATTTATTTGGTATATTATAATGATTCTGCTACTGTGAGGTAAGAGCTACCGCTCTCTCCAGATATTGTCAGATGCAGTATTTTTCCACATGACAGTGGGACAATATTTTCTTGTGACAAGATAAAAATTGCATTTTTTTTTTCTCCTCTTGTTCAAGGTGTTTTCTTGAGCCAGAATGACAAAATTAACACCTGAAGAACTGGAATTAATTTTCAATGCCCTATTAATCTTTGTGAGAGAAATGCCTGGCTGATTCAGAGGATAGTGTATTTTAAAGCAGAGAGAGTTACAATAGTAATACGAAATGTAGTAAAAATGTAATTACACTTTTTAAAACATATGTACAAGTGCCACATTGAAAAGTGTTGCAATCACCATTAGCTTCGTTTTACATACAGAGAACCAGATTGGAGAAGTAGTAGGACTTGCTCTAGTTTGTGCATGACATTGTAAAGGAGCCAAATTCACTTTCCCAATTTTCTATGAAAAAGATAATTTGATTCTTAGTTATCTCTGTCACAGAATCACAGAATTGCTAAGGGGAGAAGAGATCTCTGAAGTTCAGATAGCCCATCTGCACGCTTAATGGGAAGTTGTCCAGGAAGTTAAACTCACCAGTCATTCTTAGAGGTTAATGTGATTTTTCTACCTTGAATTCAGTACTTTGAAATATTAGGCTCCACTGTTATCAATAATCTGTGCTATGCCACACCTTCCTATTGTAGTTAGATAAGGATAGGTTTAATATTTCTTCTGTGTTTGTCATCTAGGAAAATTCAGTGAGCGCAGAGTAGCAATCAATTAAAAGTAAATAGATATCTCTGACAGTTTAAAAGAGTCCCAAAGAGAACGCTAAGAGAATGGTACAAGGCAATAAATAATTTATAGCTGGAGAAAATTAACCAAGAACCCCCAATTCCCTATGTCCCCACACACAGGTGTTCAATTACAGTACCTCTAAGAAGAGGCAGGAGACCAATAACCAAACATCTGTGACATAAATGAACTTAACTATTAGGGAATGAAAGCCTTGAAACATAAACACGCTGAAGTAACCAATCCAAATTACAACACAACGTACATTTGCTTTGTATAATACCTTTCATTATACTATTTCCCAGAACTCTTCACAGAATTATATAATATATATATATACTATAGAGTGTAAGTGAAATAAATCATCATTAGAGCACTTCTCTAATGGCAGCAGAGTATGCAATCATAAGCTAAGTCAAAGAAAGGGGAAAAACAGAAACTGAGAAATTCAAACAAAGGTGAAAAGTTTGTTAAGTTAGGTCTTGGCATTGTGCCATTCAAATGGGTGGAACTTACTGCATTGTCCTCTAAGGAATAATGAGGAGTCTGCCAAAACAAGACGGTGGAAGCATTGATGGAGAGAAGTAAAGACTAAGAAAATGACAGTGATTGTTCAGAAGAGGGAACAGGAAGAGAAGTAAATACATGTGTAAGATCCCTGAAGACTTCTAGAAATATTGCCTCATTACTGGTTTTCTTCATTCTGGTGCCTGCATAGTGCAGATGAAATAAATTAACTGAATTAACAGACCTATCCCTGTTTAAAGCACAGAAGGGACTTAACAATGCAGTTCAGAATGGGTCCTAAAATGACTACTGAGCCATATACATGTAGGAATAGTCTTGTCTATTCCATTTGTACCTCTGCTGTTTTATAAGGCAGTAGTGCATGAATCCTCCTGGAATATTGCTTGTGAGTTTTGAGACTTCCAAGGCTATTTCAGTAGGTTGCTCATCTGGTTGCTTCAATGTTAGAACACACCACTGGCTGCTGCAATTGAGCACCACTTCTGTTTGACTCCTGACAAATGAGATGGGTAATAACTGATGTAACAGAGATGCATTTACTCATCTATGGTGATTTTTAGTGTTTTTAATTGACTTGGGAATAAGGTAACCATAGTGTTTGGTATGTATCTTGACTTTATATAGACCTACCTATACATGGGATTAAACTCAATACAATACAATACAATACAATACAATACAATACAATACAATACACCAGGTTGGAAGAGACCTTCAAGATCATTGCGTCCAACCCATCAACCAATCCAACCCACCTAAACAACTAGACCATGGCACCAAGCACCCCATCAAGTCTTCTCCTGAACACCTCCAATGAAGGTGACTCCACCACCTCCCTGGGCAGCCGATTCCAATGGGCAATCACTCTCTCTGTATAGAACTTCTTCCTAACATCCAGACTAAACCTCCCCTGGTGCAGCTTGAGCACACATTTATTTCCTGATTTATTTAGATGATGCCATTTATGATTCTAGGTGCCATGGTCTAGTAGTCATGAAGTCTTGGGTGACAGGTTGGACTCCATGATCTTTGAGGTCTTTTCCAACCTTGTTGATTCTATGATTCTATGATTCTAGTTCAAAATTGTTTGGGGCAGGTTCTTCAAAAACATTCCATGTTTGCTTTGCATTCATATTTCTCTTTTGAAAACACCTTTTTCATGCTTTTCCCTTTTTTTGCTTTGCAACCATATGGAGGTGGAAGATTCATTTCTCTGGTGGAATATAATTTTTCATTTCTTTCTAAGAATCCCAGAATAAATCATCTCCTTCTTGTTTCATTATAACTTGTAAAACTTTTTTTCCTTTTAGGAATAACATGACCTTAGTTGTTGCCATCAAAACCTCTGCTATTGTAAGACTTGATGTAGTAGTTTATTTCTACACCATTTCAGTTCGTGAATCTCACTAATAGATTCATTTGAATGAAAAAGGGCTATGACCTGTAGCTGATGAAGGCACAAGATCCAATTCCCTATTGTTTGACACAAATGATAGACAATTAAAAACATAGAGAAAAGGGATAAACCACTCTCAGAACAGATTATTTTTGAGGGATGCAAATGACCCCGCCAGGATGAGATTCAGCAGGTACAAATCTCCTACATTAACAGATTTCATGTGCACAGGCTGCGCACACAGTCTCAGGCTGCGCCAGGGCAGGTTTAGGCTGGATGTTAGGAGGAAGTTCTATACAGAGAGAGTGATTGCCCACTCGAATGGTCTGCCCAGGGAGGTGGTGGAATCACCATCATTGGAGGTATTCAGGAGGAGACTTGATGGGGTGCTTGGTGCCATGATCTAGTTGTTTAGGTGGGTTGGATTGGTTGATAGGTTGGACGCGATGATCTTGAAGGCCTCTTCCAACCTGGATTTACTGTATTATATTATTCTACCTGACTATTCACAGAGTTTTATTAAATGCACTGTCACCAGTTTTGTGTTATTTTGTACAAATACTCTAAAATATCCTTTATTTATAATAGGAACTAGAACGTAACTAAACAGTTTTTGAGTCTTTATGTTGCACCATACCATAGTTTGTCTTCTCTTGTTTTAGTAATGTCCAAAATGTTGCTTTTTCTAAATAATACATACATCATCCTGTTCAATATCTTTATTGATGATCTGGATGAGGGATTGAGTCCATCATCAGCAAATTTGCAGATGACACTAAGGTTGGAGCAGGTGTTGGTTTGTTAGAGGGTAGAAGGGCTCTCCAGAGGGACCTTGACAGGCTGGTCAGATGGGCAGAGTCCAACATGATGGCATTCAGCAAGTCCAAGTGCCGGGTGCGGCACTTTGGACAGAACAACTCCATGCAGTGCTACAGGCGGGGGTCAGAGTGGCTGGAGAGCAGCCAGGCAGAAAGGGACCTAGGGGTACTGATTGACAGCTGGCTGAACATGAGCCAGCAGTCTGCCCAGGTGGCCAAGAAGGCCAATGGCATCCTAGTCTGCATCTGGAATAGTGTAGGCAGCAGGAGCAGGGAAGTCATTGTGCCCCTGTACTCAGTACTGGTTAGGCCACACCTTGAGTACTGTGTCCAGTTCTGGGCCCCTCAGTTTAGGAAGGACATTGAGACTCTTGAAAATGTCCAGAGAAGGGCAATGAGGCTGTTGAGAGGCCTTGAGCGCAAGCCTTTTGAGGAGAGGCTGAGGGAGCTGGGGTTGTTTAGCCTGGAGAAGAGGAGTCTCAGGGGAGACCTTCTTGCTGTCTACAACTACGGGAAGGGAGGTTGTAGCCAGGAGGGGGTTGGTCTCTTCTCCCAGGCAACCAGCACCAGAACGAGAGGACAGAGTCTCAAGCTGCATCAGGGGAGATTTGGGCTTGAGGTGTGGAGAAAGTTCTTCACAGAGAGTTATTTGCCATTGGAATGTGCTGCTTAGGGAGGTGGGTGTCTTCATTCTTCCCATTGCTCCATGTAAACTGGCTTCCTATTGAAGAGAATGCAGTTTCACAATTAGCCCAGTTTTATCACATAGCAATAGCTCAATTTTTCTCATTTAATTTCAGTAAAATAAAACCCCCCATCTTTGAATTTTATCTGACATTTTCAAGTAAGGTTTTGTTGCCACTGTGTGTGAAATTAAAATCCAAACATTATTTATACTTAGCTAGAGATTCTAAATGGCTATGGGATGTTTTTGCATGTTTTTGCAGTTTCAAGGGGTGCTAGGGACCTAAACCAAGAATCAGGGCATCTCAAAAATATATAGAATAGAATAGAATAGAATAGAATAGAATAGAATAGAATAGAATAGAATAGAATTAAATAGGTTGGAAGAGGCCTTTGAGATCACTAAGTCCAACCTATCTAACCAACTAAACCATGGCACCAAATGCCCCATCCAGTCTCTTCCTAAACTCCTCCCGTGATGGTGACTCCACCACCTCCCAGGGCAGCACATTCCAATGGCCAATCACTCTTTCTGTGAAGAACTTCTTCCTAACATCCAGCCTAAACCTCCCCTGGTGCAGCTTGAGACTGTGTCCTCTTGTTCTGTCACAGGTTATATACTATGTCTTAGGTCTGAGTCCAGGCTCTTTTCCTAACTTTCATGATGCTATTTTTGTGTGATTCTGGATCCCAGCAGAAGTTTTCTTGCCATTCATTTCTCCTCTTGAGTCACTGATGGTGATGGCATGACCCTGAATTTGTCAGTTTTAAGTCCATATTGTATGTCTCTAGGGTGATGTCATGTGGAAAATATGGAGCAGGTAAATTGTTTTGGGTTGTTTTGGAGAACTGATTACCACATGCTTCAAGTTGCTTTGAATACATATAGAACAGATCAATAGGTATTTGAGAACTAATTTTAAGTTATATAGAGTGTAACAGATTTAAACAGTATGGAATGCTTATCAAGGAACATGCATTGGCCTTCCTGTGGACCTGCTCTCCACTGAGGAGTGCAAATGTACACTACAGACAGTATTCCTATGTAAACAATTCTTTGCCTAGTGTCTGCATATATATGTAAAAATGTTTAAAATGAATTGTTCGTGTGTAGCCTGAGATGTCCTTGGTTTTCCCCTTTCTATTTTCTTGTGTGCATACACAATCTGAATTAAGCTTGTCATAAAAATAAAACGCTGTTGAATTGTCTTTCTGTCTGTAAAATTCGACTGGAATAAATATTTTCCTTCCCTCCTCGCTTTTCCCTCCCCTGGTAGGTAGAGCAATAACTGGAAAACCAGAAGATCTTTGTCCTTCTGACTTTTTAGCACAAGGGAATGAAGCCCAGCATTGCTACCTACCAGGAGAGCCGCCTAAAGAGTGCGGCAGAGTGAGTCAAGTGGAATTATATGGTGGTATAGATTCATGTTGCTGCTGATGCTGTACTGCTGCAAGACTGTAGAAGTGCAGGAAATGTACAGCATCAAGAAGAATGTTCTAATGAAGAAGAGCTCCATAATCCAGTTGTTGAAGCAGTCTTTTACCAGGGGATCATCATGGGTTCTTGTCTACAAGCTTTTTGCACATGGTATTCCATGTGGAAAAGTCATTGGGCAAACCTCATAAACAAGAAAAGAAAATTGCTTTGGGTTCAGGAGGGCTTAACCCCCAAGTTTTTCTTATGGCAAACACTGTTCCTTCTTCCAAAGTGTCAATATATCTTGCCAGGATCTCAACCTTTGAAGGAACAATAATTACAGTCTAGGCACATGACAGAGTTTTAGACCTAAATCCAAACAAACAAGCAAGAAAACCCCACAAACAAAGCAAACAAACAAAACCCAAAACGCCATCACACCTAGGCTTTTGGAACTCAAGTTCCAGACACAGCAATGGATTTCAGGCAAGTTTAGTGATCAGCATTTCCTCATATCTTACTTTTGACTTTTTGTAATCAAAAAGGTTTTATTTCATTACTCTGCTGAGATGCTTTTCATGCATTGAACACAAGTTATGTGATCTCACTTGGCTCTGAGATTTGAATTTAATTCTGGGAAGCTCAACATTAGCTCTCAATGTGCACTTGCAGCCCGGAAAGCCAGAAGTGTGGCCAGCAGGTCAAAGGAGGTGATTCTCCCCCTCTACTCAGCTTTGGTGAGACCTCACCTGGACTACTGCGTCCAGTTCTGGAGCCCCTATTACAAGAGGGATCTGGAGGTGCTGGAAGGTGTCCAGAGAAGGGCCACGAGGAGGATCAGAGGGCTGGAGCACCTCTCCTATGAGGACAGACTGAAAGAGTTGGGGCTGTTCAGTCTGGAGAAGAGAAGGCTCTCAAGTGACCGCATTGTGGCCTTCCAGTATCTGAAGAGGGCCTCCAAGAAGGCTGGGGAGGGCCTTCTCAGGCTATCAGGTAGTGATAGGACTAGGGGGAATGAAATGAAGCTGGAGGTGGGGAGATTCAGGCTAGATGTGAGGAGGAAGTTTTTCACCGTGAATGTGGTGAGGCCCTGGAATGGGTTGTGCAGGGAGGTGGCTGAGGCCCCATCCCTGGAAGTGTTTAAGACCAGGCTGGATGAGGCTGTGGCCAGCCTGCTCTAGTGTGGGGTGTCCCTGGCCATGTCAGGGTGGTTGGAACTAGATGATCCTTATGGTCCCTTCCAACCCTGACTGATACTATGATACTATGATACTATGAATTGGACCTAAAATTAAATGTTACAAGTTGTCTAAGTTGGCCAGTTGCCTTTTATAGCATCTAGTCCTCAATAAGATGGCTTATGGCAAGAAAGATTTGGTATGGAAAAGATTACCCACACAATATTTTGTGAAGGTAGAGAGTGTCCCCCTGTTTTGCAAGGGTGGTTCATAATATTTAATCTGTGTACTTAAAGTTACTGAATTACGATTTGATTCATCTGCTTGAGAGAATATGTGTTTCTTATCTGATTAGGAAATAGCTTCTATTCTGAGAGCTTTTCTGCCACCTCTTCATCATTTCTCATCAGCTAATAAATTTCAATGCTCAAATTAAATGGTGTGATTTGACAATACACATCCATATTTATGATTTCCCAATCAAAATTCTAGAATGAGTACCAGCTGTGGTTGCATTTTCTGTTTATGTTTGAGGTGCTCCATATCACTAACTTAATTTTTACATTAGAAAGAAGACATTTTTTATTTCTTTTTTTTTTTTGAGTTTGGTTTTGTGTTTGTAATCTGTTTGGGTTTGTTTCTGAGGTTTGTTGTTGTTGCTGGCTTGTTTGTTTTGTTTTTAAGTCTATGGTGAGGCCAGTTTCTTTTGTGCTTGCTTTAAGGAGGCGGACAAAGAGCTTGCAAAAAAAAGTTGAGATAGGAACCCAGGAAAGACTTAATTCTTTCTTTAAAGAGACCATGCTAAAAGATAACAAAATCAATCTTTGTCTCTCTCAATAGTTAAAGCTGTGTTTTGTCAGAAATATAATAAACAAATAAACCCACCTCGAATAGAATAGAATAGAATAGAATAGAATAGAATAGAATAGAATAGAATAGAATAGACCAGGTTGGAAGAGACCTTCCAGATCATCGTGTCCAACCTATTATCCAATCCACCTAATCAACTAAACCATGCAACCAAGCACCCTATCAAGTCTCCTCCTAAACACCTCCAATGATGGTGACTCCACCACCTCCCCAGGCAGCCCATTCCAATGGATAATCACTCTCTCTGTGTAGAATTTCTTCCTGACTTCCAGCCTAAAACTCCCCTGGTGCAGCTTGAGACTGTGTCCTCTTGTTCTGGTGCTGGTTGCCTGGGAGAAGAGACCAGCCCCCACCTGGCTACAACCTCCTTTCAGGTAGTTGTAGAGAGCAAGAAGGTCTCCCCTGAACCTCCTCCTCTCCAGGCTAAGCAATCCCAGCTCCCTCAGCCTCTCCTCATAGGTCTTGTGCTCCAAACCCCTCACCACCTTTGTTGCCCTTCTCTGGATACATTCTAGCAACTCAATATCCTTCCTAAACTGAGGGCCCAGAACTGGACACAGTACTCAAGGTGTGGCTTAACCAGTGCGGTGTACAGGAGCAGAATGACCTCGCTGCTCCTGCTGGACACACTGTTCTTGATCCAGGCCAGGATGCCATTGGCCCTCTTGGTCGCCTGGGCACACTGCAGGCTCATAATCTCAAACTACGAGGAAGAGTCTTTCTTTTCAGCCAACAGCTGAGCAACTGAGCAAAATTGAGCAATTTCTCTATGGTCTAGATCTCCCTTGTTCACCTCTACTGTGAGAAAGATTTTTGTTTCTCTTGTAAGTCTCTTGGCTCCATTTACATTTAAAATTCTCCATTTCCTGTATTTTTCTCTGCTTGCTTTGTATGTTTCAGATATTTCTTCCAGTGGAGAATCCTCAGTAGCTTTTGGGAAAAGGCCAAGTATCCTGGGGCAGGAGTCAATCTGGTCCAGAGTAAACCAGGTATAACAAGGCACAAAGGAAAACTTCCTCCCTTAGGAGGAAGCTACTTCAATTTTTACCAAGCAACATAATATAATACATAATAATGAATAAGTAACATAAATACTCTTTTTGTAACAACAGCTTTTCAGTTGCTTCACTTCTGATGTTTTATGGTAAATTACAGCTGAGATCTGTCTTATACTGCAAACATTTATTTATTTATTTGTTTATTTTGTGTGTGTGCAAGGAAATAATGGAGAAATTGTCTTCCTGTTATTACTCACAGCTTACTAATTTCTGAAAGCGGACTGCAAAAAAGGTTTTGTGGTTTCCCTCCCCCCCTTAAGAAAATGAGTAGAAAGAATTTCTGAAAACCAAAAAATGTTGGAAAAGGAATTTCTTTAGGTGAAAAGAATTCTATGCTCAAAAGAATTTATTTATTTTTTACTAGAAAAGTGAGATTTTCTAGATGCAGAAACATTTCATTTTGTTCTTCATCTTGTACTTGTCTTCATTGTGGCTATAGAACAAGAGGACACAGTCTCAGGCTACACCAGGGGAAATTTAGGCTTGAGGTGAGGAGTAAGTTCTTCACAGAAAGAGTTGTTGGCTATTGGAATGTGCTGCCCAGGGAGGTGGTGGAGTCAGTGTCCCTGGAGGTGTTCAAAAAGGGATTGGATGTGGCACTTGAAGCCATGGTTTTGTAGTCATGAGGTGTTGGGTGACAGGTTGGACTTGATGATCTCTGAGGTCTTTTCCAGCCTCATTGATTCTATGGTTCTATGATATGATTCTACAGCAAGTGTGTGTCGTAGCTATACTATATGCAAGTAAAAATGTTACATAGTATGGTCTAAGTTTCCAAAAGGACTAGCTACTCAGCTAATACAGAGTTGCTGCTTTCCTGCTTCAGAAAATGAAAACGTATTTTGTAAACAACTTGACTCCAGCGCTTTCTAAAATGATCATTCATGAAATTACATGATCTCAAGAACTGTGTCCATTGGCAGCAATAGAAACTTCTGAAACTCTTAGCCCTGTTGATCATGGCCATTATTATTACAGTAAGGACCAAATTAAAAATTGATTTTTTTTTTTCTGAAGTGGTTGCAGAAACAATTTTCTGCATTTTCATTGTGCTTTGTGAAGGTGTTCTTGATGGTGTTTGGTCACAAACCTTCCTACCATGGCCCAGTACTGATATAGCTAGTAGGCATGACTATCTGCACACTGCGTTGGGTTAGGAACTGGCTGGAGGGCCAAGCCCAGAGAGTGGTGGTGAATGGTGCAACATCCAGCTGGCGGCCTGTCACTAGGGGTGTGCCCCAAGGATCAGTGCTGGGCCCCATGCTCTTCAACATTTTTATTGATGATCTGGATGAGGGCATTGAGTCCATCATCAGTAAATTTGCGGACAACACCAAGCTGGGGGCAGGAGTTGATCTGCTGGAGGGAAGAGAGGCTTTGCAGAAGGACCTCGACAGGCTGGACAGATGGGCAGAGTCCAAGGGCATCAGATTGAACACATCCAAGTGCCGGGTTCTGCACATTGGCCACAGCAACCCCATGCAGTGCTACAGACTGGGGTCAGAGTGGTTGGGGGTACTGGTCGATGGGAGGCTGAATATGAGCCTGCAGTGTGCCCAGGCAACCAAGAGGGCCAATGGCATCCTGGCCTGCATCAGGAAGAGTGTGTCCAGCAGGAGCAGGGAGGTCATTCTGCCCCTGTACACTGCACTGGTTAGGCCACACTTTGAGTCCTGTGTCCAGTTCTGGGCCCCTCAGTTTAGGAAGGATGTTGACTTGCTGGAACGTGTCCAGAGAAGGGCAACGTAGTTGGTGAGGGGTTTGGAACACAAGCCCTATGAGGAGAGGCTGAGGGAGCTGGGGTTGCTTAGTCTGGAGACGAGGAGACTCAGGGGTGACCTTCTTGGTCTCTACAACTCCCTGAAGGGAGGTGGTAGACAGGCAGAGGTTGGTCTCTTCTCCCAGGCAACCAGAACCAGAACAAGAGGACACAGTCTCAAGCTGTGCCAGGTTTAGACTGGATGTTGGGAGGAAGTTCTATACAGAGAGAGTGATTGCCCATTGGAATGGGCTGCCCGAGGAGGTGGTGGAGTCACCTTCATTGGAGGTATTCAGGAGGAGACTTGATGGGGTGCTTGGTGCCATGATCTAGTTGTTTGGGTGGGTTGGATTGGTTGATAGATTGGACGCGATGATCTTGAAGGTCTCTTCCAACCTGGTTATATTGTATTGTATTGTATTGTATTGTATTGTATTGTATTGTATTGTATTGTATCTAAATTAAAGAAAAAGGGGTGCATACAAGATTTGCATGGGAAAAGACTAAGTAATGTGCTCTGCTGTGTGATCTTTCTGGGGAAAGCAGGATATTTCCTAATGTGAGAACTGTGTCCTAATTTCTGGTGTATACTTATGTAAAGACTCCTCAGTAACAGCAAGAGTAGCTCACTAGCCTTTACCGGTTTCTCATCCTGCTGCTTCTCCCAGCACTCATTTCTTATCATCAGGTTTTGCCCCTTAGCAGTCTACATTTATGCAAACAAAAATACAAAGATTTTGATGAGTTGCAAAGTAGGGATTTTAGAATCTGGACATCCTCCAACTTTGCAGATGGACTTGAAACTATGATGGCACTAGCTCAAATTCCCAGAATATGGTATCTGAACTTTGTAAGGGGAACTACACCCAGAACTAGGTTTGAGTTTAGCAGGTAGAACCAAACTGTATTTTTGTCAGAGACTAAATCTTCTCTCTCCTAATGTGACTCAACAAAGATAAAATCACCTTTGCTGCTTGCCAGACAATAGCTGATGTGTATTGGGCAGACACCACTGGAATGACTCTCTGGAAGGTGCATAGGTAAAGGTTGCTCACCAGACTGCAGATGCCCTGGCCTGCATCCGGAATAGTGTGGCAAGCAGGAGCAGGGAGGTCATTCTGTCCCTGTACTCAGTACTGGTTAGGCCACAGCTTGAGTCCTGTGTCCAGTTCTGGGCCCCTCAGTTTAAGAAGGACATCAAAATGCTTGAATGTGTCCAGAGAAGGGCAGCAAGGCTGGTGAGAGGCCTTGAGCACAAGCCTTATGAGGAGAGGCTGAGGGAGCTGGGATTGTTTAGCCTGGAGAAGAGGAGTCTCAGGGGAGACCTCATTGCTCTGTACAACTACCTGAAAGGTGGTTGTAGCCAGGAAGGGGTTGGTCTCTTCTCTCTAGCAACTAGCACCAGAACAAGAGGACACAGTCTCAAGCTGCACCAAAGGAAGTTTAGGCTCGACGTGAGGAGAAAGTTATTCACTGAGAGAGTCATTTGTCATTGGAATGGGGCTGCCCGGGGAGGTGGTGGAGTCACCATCCCTGGAGGTGTTCAAGAGGGGACTGGACATGCCATGGTCTAGTCATGAGGTCTGTGGTGACAGGTTGGACTCGATGATCTTCGAGGTCTCTTCCAACCTCGGTGATACTGTGATACTGTGAAATTTGCCACCTCTAACTTCTGCACTGTTTCCAAAAACAAGCCAACAGATCTGACTGGATTTTCTTGACATAGCTTTAAAGCAGGGCATTGTTTCAGAATGCATTAGCATACACATGCAATGGCAAGACATGCTTGATTTAATTTATATTTTTTTTGGTTTCTGGGTTTTTGGGCTTTGATT
Source organism: Colaptes auratus (assembly GCA_015227895.2). Taxonomy (NCBI): domain Eukaryota; kingdom Metazoa; phylum Chordata; class Aves; order Piciformes; family Picidae; genus Colaptes; species Colaptes auratus. Next base: position 108,169,010 of record CM037631.1, read on the forward strand.
ATTTGGGGTCACTGATGGTGCAGAACCTGCTCCTGCTCATCATTCTATTCTAATCTGGCCCAGCGTTGAAAGGTACAACTGGGGCAAGCTTGGCAGTTGAAAGATCCAGATGCTAAACTCTAGGATTAATTTCTCTAACAGAGGCATCTGGGAACGAAACCTTCTCTATGGCTTTCCTGGCAGCTTGATTTAACCCCCAGCAATCCAAAAAGGCTCATTTCTGTGGTAGACTGGGAGTTCAGTTATCCTGGCAGGTGAAGGACTGCCAGATTGACTTTGTCAAATGAAGGAATTTGCATTTAAATATCAGTGCCTTGATTCTCCCCAGAGAAGGGAGCTCAGTCATTGAAGATTTCTGTATTTGCTAATGCTTTTCTTTGGCATCTTCCTCTGAATGTAACAAAAGAAGGAAGTTGACATTAGCAAGTGAAAACAGTGAATGGGAGTGGTAAAAAAACTCAGCAGTGATGTAGTGATATTAAAACAGGGAATGGAATTCTATCCATGAAGAATGAAAAATCAAAGTAGCTTCATTCATGTAGAAATATAAAATCAGTGTAAATGACATCAGGCAACATCATTTGACCTCAATCTATTGTCCTCCTCCTTTTTTTCCCCATTTTTTTTAGAAGCAACCTTCTTTTACACATGATAAGGAAATAATTTACAACAGAACTGCAGAATGAATAAATCTTGCATTCTTCCAGTAAACCTTTCTCCCTTGTAGCAGCAGCACTTCATGAAAAGCAAGCCTTAAATATTAAACTCAATTCAACTCCTAAATCATGTATACTGTAGTTGTATTGACTATTAGTCATCAACAGCCCTAAAGCAGTATAAATACAATATGGATTTCCAGTAATAGTATGAGAGTAATGCATTGGCTTTGGAATTGACTTTTGTTTTTTATCAGACAACACATGTTGAAGGAACATTGTGCACTAAGAGACAAGCATGTCATTTCACAAAAAATACAATTAGGTATAGAATTAAGGAGAATGAGAATGAAAGTATAACTGCTGCACAAAAAAATATTTAACAACACCTATATGCTCAATTTCACAGTTGAAAACAGTTCTTTTTATATGACTGGATGCAAACTAGTAGCATACACCTTTGTAATATCACAGCAGCTACTGACTACAATGAAAAAAGAGGCCCAAATCCAGTATGCATCTCAAAACTGAGTAAGGTTATGTTCAAATAATTTCCCCTCTTCCTGCTAGTGTGTCATTTAGATTAGAATAGAATAGAATAGAATAGAATAGAATAGAATAGAATAGAATAGAATAGAATAGAATAGAGCAAACCAGGTTGGAAGAGACCTTCAAGATCCTCACATACAACCCATCATCTAACACCACCTAATCAACTAAACTACGCAACCAAGCACCCTATCAAGTCTCCTAAACACCTCCAATGATGGTGACTGCACCACTTCCCCAGGCAGCCCATTCCAATGAGCAATCACTCTCTCTGTGAAGAATTGCTTCCTAACGTCCAATCTGAACCTCCCCTGGCACAGAATAGTAGAATAGTAGAATAAACCAGGTTGGAAGAGACCTTCAATATCATCACATACAACCCATCATCCAACCCACCTAATCCACTAAACCGTGCAACCAAGGACCTTAGGAAGTCTCCTCCTAAACACCTCCAATGATGGTGACTCCACCACCTCCCCAGGCAGCACATTCCAATGGGTAATCACTCTCTCTGTGAAGAATTTCTTCCTAACACCCAGTCTAAACCTCCCCTGGCGCAGTTTGAGACTGTGTCCTCTTGTTCTGGTGCTGGTTGCCTGGGAGAAGAGACCAGCCCCTGCCTGTCTACAACACAGTATTTTACAATGCCTACTGATGAATACTGGCTTTAATAGAGGAAATTCAGCAAACTCTTTGGAATGGTGGGAAAAACTGGACATGAAATGTGAAAATTAAACTCCACAATCAACGTTTTAAGCACAGACAGGACACAATCTTAAATGGCACATGTATTTTAAAGATTTATTCTGCTGCTTCCAGTAGCACCAGAAATGCTCTGTGGGAGAGGAGTTAGAATCAAGCTTTGGCATAGGAGTGAGACAGCTACAATTTAGAATTTCTCCTTTGCTTTCCTGGATGAGTACATGCTACCCAAACCATAGAAATAAATCCATTATCCTGAAGACAGTGAATGAGCTTACGCTCATTGTTTCCACGTTTGTGCTGTGTGCACACATCAGCTAGCACAGAGTCAAGGTCAGATAGATTTTATTATAACAGATGACAACTCTGTGTGTGCAGTGCAAGTACTGCATCTGCTGATATGTTGATCTGAAAAGTGATCTGAGAGTGTTTTGACTGCAATCAAGCTCTAATGTGATGCCAAGCTCCGTGACCTATGGTTCATTGGTGGGAGTACAGGTCTTAGAGTTGTTTGTGAGCAATCAATTACATGCTCTTGATTAGGGAATTTTTGAGTATGGCTTTGGTCAAGGCCTTGTCAAGTGAAATAGATCCAAGAAATGATGGATCAGCAGAGGAATTAAAGTCTGGTCTAAAGAAATATATTGAGGTGTCTCTGGGGACAATCAGACTTTTCCTCCAATTAAGGAAAAGTCAGCAGTATTATATATGTGAAAGGAACATGAATAGTCTCTAACCTATGTTCATGTCACCTTGTAAAATTATAGTTTTCTTGACTGGGGCAGGATCCTCTATGGCAAGAATGTTGCAAAGTGGTATTAAATCACCTGACAACATTTCTTATGCTCATTCCCCCCAGCCCAGCCACTGTTATTATGGGTGAGATCCTGACCCCACAGAAATCAGAGAAAAAATTCCCATTGACTCTGTTGGAGCCACCATTACAGAGTTTTGCCTTACAATCAAATTTTATGTGAACTGCAGCAGATATGAGTCTGTGCAGATTGTGTGGAATGGGAGAAAAAAACGCGAGTGTTTCTCATTGAAAGGGGTTTAGCCGTTAAATGCTTAGTTTTACGTGATCTATAGTTTTAGTAATCCCTATCCAGCCTCATGCATAGAAAAGCAGAGATGATCAGTTTTAATATTTTGGTGGCAAAGAAGCCCCATGATTTTTAATTTGTAGGATTACACACACACACACTTCGTTTCAAAACTGCTGCGACTTGCATTGATTTTCAATTTATAGCGTCCTGGACATAGAGTCAAAGAACTTACAGAGAATATAAAGTCTCAGAAAGAATACTTCTCCTAAGGAGATAATTTCTGACAAATAAAAAGAAGACTTGTCACTTCTGAAGTACCTGCTTTGGAGTTTGTAACAAGAGTTATCAAGTCACTGTGAATTGTTCATCATGTTAGGATAGTGAATTATAGAATGTAATGAAATGGAATGGAATGGAATGGAATGGAATGGAATGGAATGGAATGGAATGGAATGGAGTAGAATGGAATAGAGTAGAATAGAATAGAATAGAATAGAATAGAATAGAATAGAATAGAATAGAATAGAATAGAATAGAATATGAATAGAAATTAAATAGAATAGACCAGGTTGGAAAAGACTTTCAAGATCATCGCATCCAAACCATCATCCAGCACCATCTAATCAACTAAATCATGGCACCAAGCACCCCATCAAGTCTTCTACTAAACACCTCCAATGATGGCAACTCCACCACCTCCCTGGGCAGGCCATTCCAATGGGCAATTACTCTCTCTATGAAGAACTTCTCTATGAAGAACATCCAGTCTAAACCTCCCCTAGTGCAGTTTGGGACTGTGTCCTCTTGTTCTGGTGCTGGTTGCCTGGGAGAAGAGACCAACCCCCACCTGGCTACAACCTCCCTTCAGGTAGTTGTAGAGAGCAAGAAGGTCTCCCATGAGCCTCCTCTTCTCCAGGCTAAGCAATCCCATCTCCCTCAGCCTCTCCTCATAGGGCTTCTGTTCTGAACCCCTCACAAGGAGGGGTTTATGTTTCTTTCCTAAGAGAAAATGCACCATACATATATACTTACACAATCCACAGCTGATAACATATTTCATGACAATTAAAGATCAAATTCATTTTCAGAATATACAGAACTCAAACCAGGGTTTAACAGCACTTGACTGACCGGTCTATCAAAGTAAAACAAAAAAATATGCATGAGAGAGAGCTGCAGTGTAGTTATTTGCTTGGAAATAAGTCATAAATTAACATTTTTTCCTTGGCAATCTCTCCAAGGTGCAACTCAGTAAGAAGCACTCTGTTAAAACACATACCTAAGGGCCTTTTCAATTTCTGGAACATAAAAAATGAAAAAATGTAAAAAAGCTACTAAATTTTTTTCACCTCTTAGGCTGTTGCCTCTGTTTTCCAGCTGACAAAGGCACAGTTAAATGTATAATTTTACTGGCCAAAACCAGCTTCATATTTTGGTGAAGCTTTGAAAATGAAAGATTATTTGGTGTTGTGTTCAAAATATTATGAAACCTCAGGAGGATCAGTTAAAAATAAACACAGAGCTGTTGTGCAAGATTTCCTTTCATAAAAATCAGGTCTTCTTACTGATGTTTAGCCCACATACCTTCCAATTCTTCTGTAAACATAGGCTGGTGTAAACGTGTTGAATGGACTATTGCTTTTCAATCAGCATGACAAAACCCCACATCTACAAGCATCTGCTGGAAAAAACATAGCAAGATTCTCAAGCATTTTAAGAACAGACATGAATATGATAAATGTCACTTAGTTTGGTGTAAAATTCAACACATTTTCAATAAAAAAATTACACGTGTTTTTTTCTATTATTCTGAATATTCCTTTATGCAAACCAATTTGTTTATGTATTTGGCTAAAAGAAGTAATTTGTGTCTCTCAGAAAAGAATTCCTACAGCTTTTACAGGCTTCCATGGATTGATCATATGCTATATTTTTTTGTAACAAGGTTTTACTGAAAATTAAATTGATCTACAGTCTCTCACAGTAGCAATTTACCAAGCAAAGACATCATCAGTACCCATATAAATAAATAAAAGCATAATATCAACATTGTTTAGAGACAATATACTATCTTGAACTCTAAATTAAACAGTGAAATTATATGCCTTAACAACATGATAAATGAACACACTTTCAAATTCTTATTTTAGAAATTGTATGACCAAATTAAATCATTTTACTGTGATATCACCACCTGCACCCTTTTTTGTGAATCTCGCAGAAATAGTTATTTGAGTGAATCAAATATCTGAAATAACCGGGAGAGGCTCAGGCTGGATGTTAGGAAGAAGTTCTTCACAGAAAGAGTGATTGACCATTGGAATGTGCTGCCCAGGCAGGTGATGAACTCACCATCACTGGAGGTGTTTAAGAAGAGACTGGATGAAGCACATTGTGCCATGGTTTAGTTGATTAGATGGTGTTGGGTGATGGGTTGGACTTGATGATCTCGAAGGTCTTTTCCAACCTGGTTAATTCAATTCAATTCAATTCAATTCAATTCTATTCTATTCTATTCTATTCTATTCTATTCTATTCTATTCTATTCTATTCTATTCTATTCTATTCTATTCTATTCTATGCTATTCTATGCTATTCTATGCTATTCTATGCTATAAATATTAAACCCATTTACTTTCTGAAATAATTTTAGGGAGGTAGCTTGAAGGTCTTTTCCAACCTGGTTATTTCTATTCTATTCTATTCTATTCTATTCTATTCTATTCTATTCTATTCTATTCTATTCTACGCTATGCTATGCTATGCTATGCTATGCTATTCTATAAATATTAAACCCATTTACTTTCTGAAATAATTTTAGGGAGGTAGCTCGAAGGTCTTTTGCAACCTGGTTATTTCTTTTCTATTCTATTCTATTCTATTCTATTCTATTCTATTCTATTCTATGCTATGCTATGCTATGCTATGCTATGCTATGCTATTCTATAAATATTAAACCCATTTACTTTCTGAAATAATTTTAGGGAGGTAGCTTGAAGGTCTTTTCCAACCTGGTTATTTCTATTCTGTTCTGTTCTGTTCTATTCTATTCTATTCTATTCTATTCTATTCTATTCTATTCTACTCTATGCTATGCTATGCTATGCTATGCTATGCTATTCTATGCTATTCTATTCTATAAATATTAAACCCATTTACTTTCTGAAATAATTTTAGGGAGGTAGCTCGAAGGTAGTTTTCAACCTGGTTATTTCTATTCTATTCTATTCTATTCTATTCTATTCTATTCTATTCTATTCTATTCTATTCTATTCTATTCTATTCCATTCTATTCTATTTGACTCGACAGATTTGGTGGTAGTTCATGGTATTTTCTTTGCCTGTCAAGCCTTGACACCATCTCTCTCTGCACAACACCCTTCAGTAAAGTTTTTAATTGAAGTTTGAGTTAAAAACTTTGCAGAAGAGGTTGTGTCCTCATGTGTTTTTGGCAGAAATTTAATCTAAACCTATGAGGTTAATCAAATTATTATTTATAGAGGTGTTATTATGCTCCACGCTCTACATAAATATTAATTTCTAAGAAAGTGAGTATAAGATCTGGTCAGAAGAAAAATGATTGATCCCATGCCTAGAAGGTACGGCCCTTGCCAAAATAGTATTTTTATTTTTGTGCATGTGTTTGTGTCCTCGTGTTCATTTTATATGCCATTATTAGGGTGTCTGTGTTTCAGAAGTATCATTTCCAAGGAGTGAATATCTGTCTGAATAATCTGGAATGGTGTTCTTATTTCTAACACAATCTATATGCCATTTCACATGAAGTTTGTCATTTAACAAAAGATGCATAATTTAATAAGTGTCACATAAAATTAATAGACATGAGGACCATATGGCATAAAAGTCCAAAGGTAAAACTTTCCACTGACAGAGGCAGCTTTGTCCTAATGGCAACTTTCATACATGTATCTGTTAAAAATAGAGCTTGTGCACCACCTCCCCCTCCCCTGACATTTTTCTGTTGCTTTGTGTGTTTTTCAGACACTTCACCTCCATGGCCCATAGCTACCCTATGGACTGAATGCAGATCTTTCCCTAGCTGATAGGAAAAAGTCTTTCTGTCAGTTCCAAATTACATGGCCTTAATTTCTATACTATAATTTTTATTAGCATGATTTACAATATCATACTCTTCATTCAGATCTATACTGGCCATTTCTTCCAACCTGGTTAATTCTATTCTATTCTATTCTATTCTATTCTATTCTATTCTATTCTATTCTATTCTATTCTATTCTATTCTATTCCATTCCATTCCATTCCATTCTATTCTATTCTATTCTATTCTATTCTATTCTATTCTATTCTATTCTTCCCTCATTTCATTTATCCATTACTCATTTAAAATCACCTACAACAAACATCTAGGCAGTGTGTTAGACTGACTATCACAAGTTTTATGAGTTTACTTTTTTGTTCTGATTCTTAGTATGTTTCTACTTTTAAATCTTAACTTTCTTTCAAATTAGTTCTGAATCATGACATAGCAATAAGTGCCCAAATTGTATTTTTGTTTTCACAACTGCAGCAGTACTATATGGACTGAAACCAGCAGCCACACTAAGCTGAAAGACTTAGAATTACCTGATATAGCATATTGTCTTTCTGGTAGGGGTTATTATAGAATAGAATAGAATAGAATAGAATAGAATAGAATAGAATAGAATAGAATAGAATAGAATAGAATAGACCAGGTTGGAAGAGACCTTCAGGATCATCGTGTCCAACCTATCATCCAACACCACCTAATCAACTAAACCACGGCATCCAGCACCCCATCAAGTCTCCTCCTGAACACCTCCAATGAAGGTGACTCCACCACCTCCTCGGGCAGCATATTCCAATGGCAAATCACTCTCTGTGTATAGAACTTCCTCCTAAGCTCCAGCCTGAATCTCTCCTTTCCTGGCTCAGCTTGAGTCTGTGTTCTCTTGTTCTGGCGCTGGTTGCCTGGGTGAAGAGACCAACATCTGCCAGTCTACAACCTCTCTTCAGGTAGTTGTAGAGAGCAATAAGGTCACCCATGAGTCTCCTCTTCTCCAGGCTAAGCAACCCCAGCTCCCTCAGTCTCTCCTCATAGGTTCTGTGCTCCAAGCCCCTCACCAACGTTGTTGCCCTTCTCTGGACATGTTCCAGCAAGTCAACATCCTTCCTAAACTGAGGGGCCCAGAACTGGACACAGGACTCAAGGTGTGGCCTAACCAGTGCAGTGTACAGGGGCAGAATGACCTCCCTGCTCCTGCTGGCCACACTGTTCCTGATGCAGGCCAGGATGTCATTGGCCCTCTTGGCCACCTGGGCATACTGCAGTCTCATATTCAGCCTACCATCAACCAGTACCCCCAGGTCCCCCTCTGCCTGGCCACTCTCCAGCCACTCTGACCCCAGCCTGTAGCACTGCATGGGGTTGTTGTGGCCAATGTGCAGAACCCGGCACTTGGATGTGTTCAATCTCATGCCGTTGGATTCTGCCCATCTGTCCAGCCTGTCGAGGTCCCTCTGCAAAGCCTCTCTACTCTACAGCAGATCAACTCCTGCCCCCAGCTTGGTGTCGTCCACAAATTTACTGATGATGGACTCAGTGCCCTCATCCAGATCATCAATAAAGATGTTAAGGAGCCTGGGGCCCAGCACCGATCCTTGGGGCCCACCACTAGTGACTGGCCGCCAGCTGGATATGGCACCATTCACCACTGCTCGGCCCTCCAGCCAGTTCCTAAATGTCCCCACTCCTAAGTGAATTGGTTATCCAGTGATGTATATTTTTTTGGTGTCATATTTGTGGTAATTTCCATTTTAGACTCTGATTTCTATGAGCTAGCTTTCCTCTTCTACTAAGCTTAGTGGCCTCAACTCTACTGAAAACCAAAGCAAAATATTCATTCAGGTTTTGGGACCATATCTAGATCGTATTTAATCTCTATCCTTGATCTATTTTTAATTATGTGAATAAGGAACTTTCCAGGTTTTTTTTTTATATCTTTTGCAAGATCAAATTTGTCTTGTTCTTTGCAGTTCTCACTTTTCTAAACATATTTGCCTGTAACATATAGCTCTCCCTACTGATGAAATGTTTTTCTCTTGTATTGTAGCCTTCCTGATTTTCTCACTTTTGAAAACATTTGTTTCCCCACTTCAATCTGATGCCCTTTTCTCAAAATTTCATCTAGTTTTTTTTTTTTTTTTAATGAAAATTGAAGAAAATTCCTGTGCTTTTGACTTAGTCAGATTCAAAGTCTCACATTCAGTTCGACTCCTGCAAGTTTTCTCTTTTCAGTTCAAAACCTTAATTATAGAGGTGATCTCATTTGGTTCCCCTTCGTCTCAGCTGAGTCACTCACAACCACTTAGTCTAAAAGTACACCACTTACAACCACTTTTTAAAGAGTTTTTAATAGTAGTGCCTCATATGAGGCTCTAATATTATAACATTCTTCTTACAAGGCTCTACTATTATAAAATCCTTACTACAAAATATAACTCATGCACACATGCGTAGACAGTCAGCCCTTGTATATATAATGTTAATTTCTACCAGACAAAATTCTACCCTTGATCCAAGTCTATTTCCTGTTTGTGGGAATGACTCGGGGTAAAAAAAATGTTACAATAATAAAGGCAACTCAAAAGAGCCCCCCAAAACAAGCAAAGCCTTCCTAGATCCTTTCCTAGAGCAACAAAAACCCCCCAGGAAATAATCACTGGCAAAGTTCGTAGATGATCCAGTAACCAGAAGAAAACAGCCATGTAATAGTGAAGATAATAGATTATTGACACTACACTACTTGAAAAGGGTAAGAGGGAGGAACCAGGGAACTACAGGCCGGTCAGTCTCACCTCTGTGCCCAGAAAGATCATGGAGCAGATCCTCCTGGAGGCACTACTGACTCAGAAGAGTAGTGAAGAGGTGATTTGCAACAGTCAGCATGGCTTTGCCAAGGGCAAATCCTGCCTGACAAACCTGGTGGCCTTCTATGAACAAGTGAAAACATTAATAGATGAGGGGCGAGCAACTGATGTCGTTTACCTGGACCTGAGCAAAGCCTTCAACACTGTCCCGCACCACATCCTGGTCTCCAAGCTGGTGACACATGGGTTTGATGGATGGACCACTAGATGGATAAAGAACTGTATTGATGGCTGCACCCAAAGAGTGGCTGTGAGTGGGTCCATGTGCCAGTGGAGGCCAGTGACAAGTGGAGTCCCTCAGGGATCAGTCCTGGGACCAGTCTTGCTCAACATCTTTGTGGGTGACATGGACAGTGGCATCGAGTGCACCCTCAGCAAGTTTGCTGAGGACACCAAGCTGTGTGGTGCAGCAGACATGCTGGAGGGAAGGGATGCCATCCAGAGGGACCTTGACAGGCTGGAGAGGTGGGCACAAGCCAACCTCATGAGCTTCAACAAGACCAAGGGCAGGGTCCTGCATCTGGGTCGAGGCAATCCCAGGCACAAATCCAGGCTGGGCAGTGACTGGCTGGGGAGCAGCCCTGAGGAGAGAGACCTGGGGGTGCTGGTGGACGAGAAGCTCAACATGAGCTCTCAATGTGCACTTGCAGCCCAGAAAGCCAATCAGATCCTGGGCTGCATCAGGAGAAGTGTGGCCAGCAGGTCAAGGGAGGTGATTCTCCCCCTCTACTCAGCTCTGGTGAGACCCCACCTAGAGTACTGCGTCCAGTTCTGGAGCCCCTATTACAAGAGGGATCTGGAGGTGCTGGAATGTGTTCAGAGAAGGGCCACAAGGAGGATCAGAGGGCTGGAGCACCTCTCCAATGAGGACAGACTGGGGGAGTTGGGGCTGTTCAGTCTGGAGAAGAGAAGGCTCTGAGGTGACCTCTTTGTGGCCTTCCAGTATCTGAAGGGGGCCTACAAGAAGGCTGGGGAGGGACTTGTCAGGCTATCAGGGAGTGCTAGGACTAGGGGGAATGGAATGAAGCTGGAGGTGGGGAGATTCAGGCTAGATGTGAGGAGGAAGTTCTTCACCGTGAATGTGGTGAGGCCCTGGAATGGGTTGTCGAGGGAGGTGGTTGAGGCCCCGTCCCTTGGGGTGTTTAAGAGCAGGCTGGATGAGGCTCTGGCCAGCCTGATCTAGGGTAGAGTGTCCCTGCCCATGTCAGGGGGGTTGGAACTAGATGATCCTTGTGGTCCCTTCCAACCTTAACTGAAACTATGAAACTATGAAACTGCCTAGGCAGACTGGCACTAACAAGTAATGTGCATTTTATTATGGCCCAATGTAATATTTAGAAGACATTAAATAATTCTAAATACAAAGAAAACATCCATGGAAGAGGCTAAATTACTTAGGCTGGGTCCTCTGTCTCAGAACTAAGAGGGTCATTCTGTGTGTTCTAAGCCAATGTTAATTATTCCATTCAAATATGGAATGCCTTCAGCATCAGAGAGTGAGAGATTCTCTGTCATGAAAGAGTCAAAATACACGCAGCAGATGGATTTGCAGGATGTATCTTTCATAAACCAGAAAAGCTCAAAAAATTAACCTGTTATTAAAATGACAGAGTTATTATTTCCCCTGTCACTGGCTGAATTTTCTGAGGTAAGCTGGGGCTGGAAAGGTAACAGATGGAGACAGAGCCAAGCTGTCAGGTATCCTGCTTAGACCTACAATTTGTACTGAAGACATTTTTGAAAGTGGTGGAAGGGGAAGTCCATGCCTGATAACTCTGATAGCATAGCCATTATGCCAATAAAACTCTGTGGGACATAGATTTTAAAACTTGAAAAAAAGATGTCATATATACATCCACTCTCTGTGTTTCATTTCTTAATTGGACTTCTACAATCCTGAGACATTCTTATTGCTATTTATGTAGCCTAATGCATTGCTGAGAATGGCATTTTGTCATGCTTTGAAAAGGTTAATTCCCTTCTTATGGCAGGAAGATGGTGGTCTACGTGTGCTGTCTATCACAGAATCACACAGAATCACAGAATATTAGGGGCTGGAAAGGACCTCGAAAGATCACCTTGTCCAACCCCCCTGCCAGAGCAGGATCACCTATACCCGGTGACATTGGAACTCATCAGTATGGGCTTTGAATATCTCCATGGAGAGAGACTCCACAATTCCCCTGGGCAGCTTGGTCCAGTGTTCTGTCACCCTCCCAGTGAAAATTTTTTTCTCATGTTTACATGGAAAATGTTATGCCTCAATTTCAATCCATTATCCCTTTTACTGTCATTGGGCATCACCGAGAAGAGCCTGACTCCATCTTCTTGGCACTCACCCCTTACATATTTATAAACATGAATGAGGTCACCCCTTAGTCTCCCCTTGTCCAAACCAAAGAGCCCCAGCTCCCTCAGTCTCCTTGTAAGGAAGATGTTCCACTCCCTTATTAACTTTGGTGGCTCTGTGCTGGACACTTTCAAGCAGTTCCTTGTCCTTCTTGATCTGAAGGTCTGAGAACTGAACACAATATTTCATATGTGGCCTTACCAGGGTAGAGTAGACTAACCACACCCTTCTAATACACCCCAGAATGGCATTGGCCTTCTTGGCCACAAGAGCACATTTTTGGCTCATGGTCAGCCTTCCATCCACAAGGACCCCCAAGTCCTTTTCCCCTCCACTGCTCTCCAACAGTTCAATCCCCAACCTACACTGATACCTGGTGTTGTTCTTTCCCAGGTGCAAGACTCTACATTCAGCCCTTGCTGAATTTAATTCAATTTCTCCCTGCCCAACTCTGCAGCCTAAGTCTCACTTAGAATGGCAGCACAACCTTCCAACGTGTCAGCCACTTTGCCCAGTTTTGTGGCATCAGCAAACTATCTTACATTTCAAACTGGAGACTATTGTGCTGGGATCTTTATGAGATGTCTTGGTCTCTAACTTACACATGAAATATCTTAGCACTTCATAAAATATGTAAATAACAAGTCAAGCAAAAAATCTCTTGCTAGGCTTCTATTATTTGGTACCAGATGCATGTGAGACTCTTGTTCCCATCTGTCTGTTTCCTCTTAGGTATGGAAACATCATATTAATTGCGACTATCATATTAATTACATCTGATTGTATGAGACATGAGTTACTGAATATCTCTCTCAGTGCAGGTGGCACAGTTTCCAATGTGATGAACTATAGAAATGATGGAAAACTAAGCAATTTATTTAGAATTTACACTGAAGGAGTGAAATTTAGTTTTTCAGGGAAAATATGTAGTTCTTTCAGTCATTAAGGAAATTATAGTCCCTTTTGTTGTAGTAATTTCCCTTAAAAATTTGCTTAAGGAAGAGAAATTACTTGACTGAAATTGATTTCTACTATATTTTATTATTTTATGCTACACCTGTCATATGCATGTCTCTCAGATTTAAGACTATAGAAATTAGTTTCATAGTTTCATAGTTTCAGTCAGGGTTGGAAGGGACCACAAGGATCATCCAGTTCCAACCCCCCCTGCCATGGGCTGGGACACCTCACACTGCATCAGGCTGGCCAGAGCCTCATCCAGCCTGGTCTTAAACACTTTCCAGGGACGGGGCCTCAACCACCTCCCTGGATAACCCATTCCAGGGCTTCACAACTCTCATGGTGAAGAACTTCCTCCTCACATCTAGCCTGAATCTCCCCACCTCCAGCTTCATTCCATTCCCCCTAGTCCTATCACTACCTGATAGCGTGAAAAGTCCCTCCCCAGCCTTTTTGTAGGCCCCCTTCAGATACTGGAAGGCCACAATGAGGTCACCTCGGAGCCTTCTCCTCTCCAGACTGAACAGCCCCAACTCCTTCAGTCTGTCCTCATAGGAGAGGTGCTCCAGCCCTCTGAGCATCCTCGTACTGTAGCTGAAGATGATATTTGTGATGTGTTATGGATTGTATCAAGCCCTTTTGAACTCATTTAGACTATGTTATTCTATGGCAGATTAAATTATAAATAATATGACAGATTCTTAGGAAGAAGTTCTTCATAGAGAGAGTGATTGGCCATTGGAATGGGCTGCCCGGGGAGGTGGTGGAGACACCATCACTGGCGGTGTTTAGGAGGAGACATGATGGGGTGTTTGGTGCCATGGTTTAGTTGATTAGATGGTGTTGGATGATGGGTTGGACGTGATGATCTTGAAGGTCTTTTCCAACCTGGTTATTTCTATTCTATTCTATTCTAGTCTAGTCTAGTCTAGTCTAGTCTAGTCTAGTCTAAATTCTCAGTTATCAGCCTGAGGTGGAGAGGAAGAAGCAAGTCTCAGATATGAAATGAGTTCATCAGATCCACTCACTGCTTGTTTAGAAGAAGAAACAAGTCTCAGATATGAAATGGGCGCATCAGAATCACTCACTGATTGTTTACTCTTGCATCTAACACATTTGTTCTGTAATAAGTTGTCAATGTTTTCCTTCAGTTTAGGAAGGATGTTGAGTTGCTGGAACGTGTCCAGAGAAGGGCAACAAAGTTAGTGAGGGGTTTATAACACAAGCCCTATGAGGAAAGGCTGAGGGAGCTGGGGTTGCTTAGCCTGGAGAAGAGGAGACTGAGGGGTGACCTTCTTGCTCTCTACAACTACCTGAAGGGAGGTTGTGGACAAGTGGAGGTTGGTCTCTTCTCCCAGGCAACCAGCACCAGAACAAGAGGACACAGTCTCAAGCTGCACCAGGGGAGGTTTAGGCTGGATGTTAGGAGGAAGTTCTATACAGAGAGGGTGATTGCCCATTGGAATTGGCTGCCCGTGGAGGTGGTGGAGTCACCATCATTGGAGGTGTTCAGGAGGAGGCTTGATGGGGTGCTTGGTGCCATGGTCTAGTAGTTTAGGTGGGTTGGATTGGTTGATAGGTTGGACGCGATCATCTTTAAGGTCTCTTCTAACCTGGTGTATTGTATTGTATTGTATTGTATTGTATTGTATTGTATTGTATTGTATTGTATTGTCACCAAAACCAAAAAAACAGACAGATGAACACTCCTGTGACAAAAAGGCAAGTCTCTTCACATTGACAGCAAAATTATGTCTTCTGTGGTCTTCCAAAAGTGAACAATGGGAAATACTTCCCTGTTTCAAACACTCCATCAGAAAGCTCTGTGTGATTCACCTCTGTGACCTGTCTGAGACTGTTCAGTAGGGAAGCCAAAAGCTTGAGTTCACCTCTCTGTCTTGGTCCAACACTCTCATGGCATTCTGCTTCAGCCTGTCTACAATGCTGACCATAAACTGCTTGAGGTTATGACAACATTTTATTGCTCTGTATATTTAAAATTCACTGCAGGAGGCAAGAACTTGTTCAATTGTCTTACTTTATTTTACTGGGTCCCTTAAAAAATGACCAAATTAAGGATTTTTTTTTCCCACTTACCAATGTTTACCAGTATTTTTAGCACAGTCTGCCAACAGTTCAAATATTTTAGGGATGGGTGTTCTGCTGTGAACAATGAAGAATTAAAAACTTAGATAATAATCCTGAATTCAGCCATATTGATCCTAAGAACGAAAGATTTCCTCTGTGTCAGATGAATTCCCTGGGACTTCACCTGATTCTTGTGCTCATTTTCCAGCTGAAATTCAGCTAAGGCTGGGACATGTTGTTACTGTGCTTACCTTCAAAGCCTCCTGCTGTTTTCCCAGGGATCTGTGGTGACACATATCTTCATCTGCTCTTTCCTGTTTTTAGTCTGTCATGTTCCCAGAATTACAATGTGTGTTATGTGCACTTCAGACTCTTGAATGTGGTAATGACCTCCAGGTCTAAGAAGCGCATCAAGATGTCAGAACCGAGATATGATGCTTTACATCTGCACTCTTTGATTCATGGGAACATTTTGGAAAGTTTCTTTAAGATAAAAAATGATTGCTTTAGAAAATACAAATAATTTATGTGAGTGTGCCAAGCTTGTGAACACAAGTTAAGCCTAATTGAACTCATCAGAGAAAAATGCGCACTATGCAATCTGTCTGTCCTGCATTGCAGCTTGGGCAGTTTCTATTGAAGTAGTAAGCCTGAGGAATGAATTTGGTACTGAGGCTACAGCAGACCTCAGAGCTGCCTTAAAGACTGTTTTCTTTTCTTTACCTTATGACTCTAATTCTTTTATTAAGACTAATTCATATTTTACATATCCATAGTGCTCTTAAAATGTGAATCATTCTAATGAACTCTTTATGACAGCCTGGCTAGGGAGTGTGAAAAAAAGGGTGGGAGGGAAGATAATGTAATAAAAAATATCATAGAAGAAGTCTGTGCTAGAAACTGTAGTACAATTCAGATTTTCCTGGATATTTGCTAAATGTGTGAACCCACATTTATTTTTTGTACTAAAAGAAGAAAGATAATAGGGCTTTTGTACTACAGCACAGAGGACTCAAAAATCCTTTCAAGGCTTTATGGTATATTCTGATTTTTCTCTAGCATTTTGCCTTGCTTTGCCATTTGCATTGTATTGTATAATCATAGTTACTATAACTTCTGCTTTCAGCTTCCACTAATACTATGCTTATAATGATGTAAGGCTGTTAATGTAAGGGCAACAAAGCTGGTGAGGGGTTTGGGGCACAAGCCCTGTGAGGGGAGGCTGAGGGAGCTGGGGTTGCTTAGCCTGGAGAAGAGGAGGCTCAGGGCAGACCTTCTTGCTCTCTACAACTACATTAAGGGAGGTGGTAGACAGGCAGAGGTTGGTCTCTTCTCCCAGGCAACCAGCACCAGCACAAGAGGACAGTCTCAAGCTGCACCCGTGGAGGTTTAGGGTGGATGTTAGGAAGAAGTTCTTCATAGAGGAGTGATTGGCCACTGGAATGGGCTGCCTGAGGAGGTGGTGGAGTCACCATCATTGGAGGTGTTTAGGAAGAGACTTGATGGGGTACTTGGTGCCATGGTTGAGTTGATTGGATGGTGTTGGATGATAGGTTGAACTTGATGATCTCAAAGGTCTTTTCCAACCTGGTTAATTCTATTCTATTCTATTCTATTCTATTCTATTCTATTCTATTCTATTCTATTCTATTCTAGTGTAGTCTAGTCTAGTCTAATCTAGTCTAGTCTAGTCTAGTCTAGTCTAATCTAGTCTAGTCTAGTCTAGTCTAGTCTATTTAAAATTAAGATGAAATAGAGAAAAAAAAAGTCAAGGATTTATACTGTAACAGCACCTGAAGTCTTTGATTAAAATGATGGCTTCATTGGTTAAATGAAGTACAAATATGCAAGCAGACATACTGTGTCACAAAAAGATAGTGAGGAGGAAGTTCTTCACCATGAGAGTGGTGAAGCGCTGGAATGGGTTGTCCAGGGAGGTGGTTGAGGCCCCGTCCCTGGAGGTGTTTAAGAGCAGGCTGGATGAGGCTCTGGCCAGCCTGCTGTAGTGTGAGTTATCCCTGCCCATAGCAGGGGGGTTGGAACTAGATGATCCTTGTGGTCCCTTCCAACCCTGACTGATATTATGATACTATGATACTATGATCGCATTTGGCACACTGGACTATAAATGAATATAGCATATGTAGGAACATATATTGATCATGTTAATTAATTAGGTGGTCATGCCTCTTGCCATTAATATGCCTCCATGTTATCCCTCATGCTTGTTTTTCAGTATTTTTTCCCCCCCCACAGGCATAAGTGATTGCAGCAGTCAATATGCAATGGATGGCATTTGCATCCATCCCTCAGAAATGTACTCTGCCCTCACACATGTCCATCTTTTAGGCATTTTATAAGAACTACTCTGCCATTTAACTCCAGAATGGACTTACCTGCTCCTTACCCTCTATCCCCAGTGACACAAAGCTGTTTGTTCAAGCTGTGTAATTAGCTAAGCTGTGTTACTAGGTGAACATATTCGTGAAGCTATATATCGCTCACCCTAGGTGTGAAAACATTTCAAAGCTTCAACTCATTTTTTTCTTGAAGCTTCAAAATGACCTTTTTCTTTTTAATCACATTATGGATGTTTTACACACCGAGATATTTTTGTCCCAGAGTGTGACTGGATTGCTCTTTTAGGCCCTGATTCAGCAAAGCGCTGATGTATTTCCTGCTTCAAAAATCAGCAAGGCACTAATGTATTTCCTGCTTTAAGAAAAGATTAAAGGTCTTACAGTAATCCTTGGAAATTCTGCCCCAGTTTATTGAGAATTTTCTTTAAAATTCAAAGAGAGACTCAGACCCTACTCTTCCACTATTTCTTAAACACATCTAATGAAGGAATATGAAGCTTCTCATCTACTTTCTTCCTTTTCCTATGGCAAGGTTTATAAGGATGTGATGGCTTATTTATTTGACTTATGTTGTAAATGCCTATAAGCCCTTTATATCACAAGTCATGTTCTCATGTAAGTTTGATACACAAAAAAACACAAGGGTGATGTTGAAGAATAATTAATACTACTGGCTTGTCCCTGTTAATTACATTATTTCTCCGAAGAACAAATGAAGATACTGGAATTACAAATCTTAGAAAGGAATCTAATTGTCTCACTTTTGCAGACTAGCTTGTGGGAAATGTGTTTCCCCAAGATGTTAGTCACTGGGAGAAGTTTTGTTCTATGTACCAGGTGTCCTACAGAATTGATGCCATCCTTGATCACAGTGCTCCCTACTCGAAAGTACATACGAGTATTTCATAAATTAAATTACAGATTAAACTTTTGTAGCCTGAGTTTTCTACAGCGACACAATAAAGGGGTTGCCAAATATGACTCTCTGAAGAAAAGATTCCATTTCAGGGCAATTTTTAATTGATGTGCAGCTGGCACTGCGAGTGCAAGAAATGCATATGGACAGAAGTGAGCTTCGAGGGATTGTCCTTAGTGTTCCCAGCTTGCTATTTTTTCTCCTTTATCAAAAGGCTACTGCAGTCACTGTTTGGATTTGAATAGCTAAACTCCATTTGGATGCTTGTTCTTTCAAGCCAGACAGAGAAGCATCGTGGGCAGGGACTGGAACAGCATCACAAGTGTGACAGCAGCACAACAGGGATCAAGAGCTGTGTAATAAAGTGGTTTCAAGCAAGCCAGAGTAACACCCATGGCACAGAAATACAGCTAGATAAAACGGACCAGGCTTTAATGTCCGTATTTCAGCCAAAACTCCACACACTTCAGTAGAATTAGTTCATATTTAACACTATTGTAATGGAGAATCCTCCAGTTCTGTAACAAATGAATGTAAAAACTGACTCAAATCTTCTTTTAGTTTGGACTATATGCTCCTGGTATGGCAGCAAAATGCACAGACCCGAGCCTTCGGAGGACAAAAATAAGCACTGAAACAATGCTGTCATGATCCCTTACTTTGCAAACCCATAAACAAGACATTTGGGAACAGAAAAGTGTTTTGAGGGAACATAAAATCGGCCAAGAACAAATTGCTACAGAAAATGACATCCTCTTCTGAACATCCATTAGTTTCTGATAATCAGGAATTCTCGGATGCTTGAGCATTCCATTAGTACGAAGCAGCGAGTTAATTGTAATAATTATCAGCAGTTTTAATTGTTTTGTTATAATGTGTTTTGCAGTTTGTTTGACAGTGTGAAATCAATATGCACCTCCAGGAAAAATACCTAGTATAATAAAATTAGGCTCCATTACTCCTCTCAGCTTTGGAATTGAACTTTGTACCTAAATACGTATTTCTGATTGTGTACATAGAATTATACCAAATGAGTAGATATCCATAAATACATTTGGCTTGGTTGTTAAAGGGGAAGATGGGTTCTCTTATTATGCAGGGATTCTCAGAAGTGTGGCCAGCAGGTCAAGGGAGGGGATTCTCCCCCTCTACTCAGCTCTGGTGAGACCCCACCTGGACTACTGCGTCCAGTTCTGGAGCCCCTATTACAAGAGGGATCTGGAGGTGCTGGAAGGTGTCCAGAGAAGGGCCACGAGGATGATCAGAGGGCTGGAGCACCTCTCCTGTGAGGACAGACTGAGCGAGTTGGGGCTGTTCAGTGTGGAGAAGAGAAGGCTCTGAGGTGACCTTATTGTAGCCTTCCAGTATCTGAAGGGGGGCTACAAGAAGGCTGGGGAGGGACTTCTTAGGATATCAGGTAGTGATAGGACTAGGGGGAATGGAATGAAGCTGGAGGTGGGGAGATTCAGACTGGATGTGAGGAAGAAGTTCTTCACCATGAGGGTGGTGAAGCCCTGGAATGGGTTATCCAGGGAAGTGGTTGAGGCCCCATCCCTGGAGGTGTTTAAGACCAGGCTGGATGAGGCTCTGGCCAGCCTGATGTAGTGTGAGGTGTCCCAGCCCATGGCAGGGGGGTTGGAACTAGATGATCCTTGTGGTCCCTTCCAACCCTGACTGACTCTATGATTCTATGATTAAGAATTATTTCTGTCTTTCAAACCTTTACTTTTCAGACATGAAATCGGAAAAGCACTCCTATCTCTCTTCAACTTTATTGAATATTCTTTTAGATTATACAGAAGTAATTTAAAGAGATTTTAGTGGTTTCTAGAGTTTCATTGATGTCACATTAACAAAAATGTGGTGAGGTATAAGAATACCAATTGTAATAATGATTTCCAGATGGGGAATCCCAACGCACGTAGAGACTATAAAGAATTAAATGTTGCAACACCTTGAGGAGGTCCTACTTGTAGTATGGCACATCTGGTGTAACAAAATCAGAAATTTTGGGGGAAAAGAAATTACCCAAATTTACATAACAGTCTTCAATATGATGAGGATTAAACCTCAGACATTTGAATTCCTGTCCTGCACTTTAATGGCAAAATAGCATTGACATATGCTATATGACATATGCTCAGGGGAGACCTTATTGCTGTCTACAACTACCTGAAGAGAGGTTGTAGCCAGGTGGGCATTGGTCTCTTCTCCCAGGCAACCAGCACCAGAACAAGGGGTGAGAACAGTCTCAAGCTGCACCAGGGGAGGTTTAGGCTGGATGTTAGGAAGAAGTTCTTCGCACAAAGAGTGATTGGCCATTGGAATGTGCTGCCCAGGGAGGTGGTGGAGTCACCTTCACTGGAGGTATTTAGGAAGAGGCTGGATGAGGTGCTTTTTGCCATGGTTTAGTTGATTAGATGGTGTTGGATGATAGGTTGGACTCGATCTTTGAGGTCTTTCCCAACCTGGTCTATTCTATTCTATTCTATTCTATTCTATTCTATTCTATTCTATTCTATTTCTATTCTATTCTATTCTATTCTACTCTATTTTACATTCTGTGAGGTCATTACCTATCATTCCTTAATGTCTGTCTTTTTGCATAAGATGATCTTTATACTGTTCCTTAATATTGTCAAAGGAAGTCTGATACTGGAGCAGGATTGTTTGGTTTTATGTATTTTGAATAAGATGTTAAAAATATGGAAGCGAGGCAGAAAAGAGCCACAAGAATTATTTAAGTAGTGTGTAGAGATGTACTCCAGTGAGATAGTCTGACAGTTATACCTGTCAAAAAGAAGGTTTATAGGCAGTTTGATTACAGTGTTCAAATATCATTTTAGAGAACACCCTGTATACTTAAGGGCTTTTTAATCTTATGGGGGGAAAAAAAGGATAAAAAAGAACCAATAGGTAGATCCTGCAGAAAGGACAAATCAAGCTCGAAATAAAGCTTTGTATTTAACAGTGATTTTCATGGATGATTAACTGGTGGAACAAACTATCAAAAGAAGTGAAAAATTCTACATTTCTCCCAGATATCTTTTGAGAAGATTTGTTTTAGTCAGACACAAATTATTGAACTCTGTAAAAGCAGAAATATCAGTCTAAATTATAATGGTTTGCAATATTCAAGATATCTAATGGTTCCTCTGGTATTATGCTGTGATGCAATTAAAAGGGATTATTACTTACAAAATTTCTCTGCAGCCATATTAAAGTCCCTTGACAAGAGACATAAGGGTCTGTCACTGTCTTGGGGGTGTTAGAAACTTCATTATTGTTTGTTGGTTTTGTTTGCTTTTGGAAAAAGATGCTGTGACTCCTGGGTGAAACTGCAGAGGGGCAGAAGCTGAGCTGCCAAAGAAAAGGAGGGAATCATCCTTCATCCCTGTAGCAAGAAAGGAGTTGGGGAAAAGAAGACGTAAGTGAGGGGGAAAGATGACACACAGAATCACCCAGGTTGGCAAAGACCTTTGAGATCATCAAGTCCAACCTATCATCCAACACCATCTGATAAACTAAACCATGGCCCTAAGTGCCTCACCAGTCTTATTTTAAACCACTTCCAGGGACGGTGACTCCACCAGATCCAGTACTGCCAGCTGTTTTGCAACCCACCACAATGAGACAGTTAAAGCTCTTACCATGCAAAGATATTAAACCACATCACCAAAAGTAAAAGTGGATTAATTTCCCAGGAGGTATGAATCCCCTTTGATCAACACAATTTACAATCCTTAATAATTGATAATTGCCTTGGCTTGCTGGAGTTTAGGTTTGGTTTGTGTTTTAATTGAACAATACAGCTTGCTTTGCCACACATGTTGCTTCCCAAGGAGTATCTGTGAAAACAAAACTCCCTTGGAGGACAAGTGACACTTAGGGCTTGATAGGCAACCCTGTTTTCCTTAACACAGGGACAGGAGGAGTCTGGGGGACACAAGTCAAGAAACTGCCTTCAGAACTCCCTCATTCTGGAAGCTGTAGCAGTTCACAGCTCCAGCTATGTGCCAGCAGTCACGGGAAGCACTCCTGCTGTCCACCTGCCAGCGTGGGAACCATGAGGGTCACCTTTTCCACTGTTTGTTTGCTGAGTAAATGACAGGGGAGGAGACCTGTTACTCTACTCCCAGACAAGCATAGACAGGAATCTGGACATGACATGATAGAATGGGAGTGGGGAGCAGTGAGACCAACCCAAAAAGATTTGTGATCACTACACTAGGAAATGGAGTTTGGACTTAATTTCCTACAGTCTAATATATATGAGAAATCTGGGATAAGGGTCATTGCACTCTCTAGCAAAGAACAATATGACAAAGTTTTCTGATAACCTGCCCCAAATCTTTTCAAAAAAATCACATTCACAATATGTTTGTCCTTCTCTTATTCTGAATAAATGAATGCTTTTCTCTGGCTTTGTGGAGTGTGAGGTTTTAGGGTTTTTCCCCAGTTTTGTTTGTTTGTGTGAGGGTTATTTTTGTTTTGTTTTGCTTCATTTTTGTTTACTGTATGCAATTTGATTTCTGCTTATCATTATATTTCTTGCAGAGATATGGGGTTGTTTCTGGGCAGGGTGGGAATGATACCCCTCTATGCTTTCTGTGGAGCAACACAACTGAGAACATGCTCAGCTCACCGTTGCACAGTTAACACAGTATCCTTGCTAAGTCACAGTTCAACCTCTAGGAACCCAGTTTTGAGAACTGAATGTGAATAGTGAGTACTGCCTCTCACTGCTGCTCTGCTCCTGTGATCTATAAATAAGGAGAACTTTAACCTTTTGTAAGCTCAATAATAAGGTATTTGTTGGAGCAGCCATGTGTCAGGCGCTACCTGATTCAGAAATGACAACTGAGGAGCAAGGAGACTATGCTTCATGTAAAATCCAATTGTAGTGCCATCATTAGGTTTGAGAGTTCTGTTGTCTTTTCAGTATCTGCCATTGCTTCTGTCAAGAGCTTCTGTCAAGAGTTTCATCTGTATTCTGAACGTGTCCCTTTATTTCCTTAGAATGACTAATGATGATTCTCATTTTTTCTTTTGCTGTCTTAGATTTTGACAACACATGTTTTTATACCTGCTGTGTTAAATCCCTCTATTCACTGTTAAGGGAAACTTTGAAATCAAGCAGGCTTTCCACATATGTTCAGCCTTCCAGAGGGTATCCAACAGATCCTGGAAATTCTTCCTTTTGTAAAATACTGCCCCATGCTGCTTCAGCTATTCTCCCATCCTCAAGATTGTAATTACTATTGTCACTGCTGTAGCTAGACATCTACTTGCAGAGTGCTCCAGAGAGAAGTGAACTGTACCTCCTCCCTCCCCTGAGTCCAGAAAAGCAGATCCTTCTGATCCCTTCTGGTCCTAAAGGCTTCTGGCTCTTCTTTAACCCTGACCTCTTGCTTTACAGTAGACAGAGCTGAAGTCAACTCGCAGAGCTGACAGTAATTATAATGTCTGTCTTTCTATTACCAAATTTTAGAGCCCTGAGGCTTTTTTAGTATTTTTTTTTTACTGTAGCTACTAATGGTTATTACAAGTGACTTACATTTCTTTTTATAAAGGCAACTAGTAACATCTGCTTTCTCTGCCTCTCTTGTCCAGAGAACAGAGTTATCGCTTACTTTTAACTGTGCAGTCTTTTGCTGAAATTGTTTAAGATCCTCTCCCCTTTTCTTTCTTTAAACTACTGGGAGGACACATCTGATGTACTCTTTTTACATTTCTGAAACTAACTTTTTTTCATTTTTTTTTGTCATTCTGAGGCTGTGGCTTTGATTTTATTTGAAGGTGTTGTTACTTTCCTCTGATAGGGAAAATCCACACTAAGGTCCTACATTGTTTGGAGAAAATAGCAGAAATGCCTACCAGAAGGCTACTCGGAAGAAGGAAACCTAGGTAAATGATGCATTGGTGGCACAGTTCAGAGGCTGGATAATTCTCCTGGGTATGAGATGCAGACTAAAGAGCATGAAGAGAAAAAAGGAGGGCATGCTTTGGGGGCAAAATAACTCTTTTTTTTTTTACAGCATTATTTTTGTCTGCTTATTTGTAGGAATGGATTGATTA
This sequence comes from Colaptes auratus, assembly GCA_015227895.2. NCBI lineage: Eukaryota > Metazoa > Chordata > Aves > Piciformes > Picidae > Colaptes > Colaptes auratus. The sequence goes on from CM037631.1 coordinate 108,193,645, forward strand.
TGTATTCCTTCACAATCTAGGTCTTTGCAGAAATAGCCTGTGCTGGCACCACGTGATGTCAGAACTGCTGCACACTTGAAAGGATCTTCCATCTGTTTTATTATATGCTTAACAAGTACAGACAAGTTTCCTCCCCATTCCCAAGAAAGCGGCTACTACTTCAAAACCTTTCTTTACAACTACACCAGAGCAGGATGGAACTTCCTTTGGACTAGATCCAATGAACTAGTGTAACTCACTGAGGAGCAAGAACGAGCACCACAGGAGTATAACAGTCTCACCAGGTTGCAATATATCCATTTATTTTTAGACTTCTGTGACACAGCTGGAACTGACAACTCCAGGAATCATAGTTCTGTCCATGAAAAGTAGAGAGAGCTGTGTTCACAACCCAGCCTCTGAAAGACATTAATAATAAAAAATAGAGCAATGTATGAAAGGTACTATTTAAAGGATGCTTTCAAGATGGGCTGTGTACTGGCAGACTACATGTAGAGGAAAATCTCTGAGACAGATTTCACTAACAAGGTATGAGGTATTCAGAGTGTCACACAGGTAATATCCAAGTCACCGTTTCCAATAGTGGCTTAAGCGAGAGAAAAACAAAATGCAGATGTGTTTTTTCCAATTCCTTTCTGCTGTATTAAATGTCCCTGTGGTATTTTAAAGTGCATTTTCTGCATATTTTTGCATTAAAAATATTAGGTTATCACATCCTTGTGTGTGCTCAAACATGGACAAATTAGGAGGCTTCACAGGAGACTGAAATCTTTGTGCAAACTCCTAATAAATCATCTGGGAGGGAAAAAGGAAGCGTTCTCTGTAAAAGAAAAGTGTCTTTATACTTTCATAAAAGGGAGAGGTCATTCTCAGTCTGCTTACCTCTGGGATCCTAAATAAAACTGAAATGGTTATATCTCAAAGTTAGAAAGATTCTTAAGCTCACTTAATCTTAACTGGGTAAGCTATAACTTCTTTTTTTTTTTGGCTACACTTCCACAAAGAAATCAGGCACAATTTTCCTTTCACAAAGTTTACCTTTCTTGCAATGTACCTTTTTCCCTTGAGAAAGACAGTGTAGCGCTGGTCGTTGGAGAACATAACGAAAACACAAGTGTGCTACTTTGTTTCCAGTAATTTCATTACCTTTTCAAAACTGTTGTTTTGCATACTCCTGAACTCTCACAATGAGCATTGGTATGAATTGTGGAAACCAGAAAAGACTACTTTTATTTTTTGGATAGGATGCTTGGCTGGAAAACTTGCCTTTCAGAAAAGATCACACTATTTTTTCATCCACTAAAACCCACCAGTCAGGTCAATTTCTCTTTATTTCCATTAGTTAGATATAGTAGTTTTTGTCCAGAATCACTGAGAAGTATAATTTCAGAGCTTAAGTCCAGGAGTGCATGTACAAGTAAAGAACACACATAGTAGTGTTATAGTTTATGACAAGTAGATAGAACTGATTAATGCATCAACAACTCCTGTGATCTGTCCAGCTTTGGAGATCATAGCATTATTGCAGCTGTTTGGATAGCAGACACATTGCTGAGATTTATTTCCTTCACACCATATTGGCAGTCAGAACTTGTATGTCTGTCACCTTCAGAAGAAAGCAGAAGCAACAGCTCCATGCAGGGGGGGGGGGGGAAATTCTTCCATGTTAAGAACATTTCATTTCTACAAGTAGTCTAAGTCTTACATCCTCTATCTGTCTTTGAAACTAGAGACAACTTTTCAGAACAGGAATTTTCAGCATATGACTGGGGGAGTAAAGCATTCAATTCAGAGCCAGCAAAGCTGGAATCAAAAAAGAGAAGGATGTAGCTGTGTTTCTCGTGACACTTCAGAAAGCATAGGCAATAATGGTGAAATAAAGGAACAAACAAATGTAACAAAACTTAACAGAGGAGAAATACAACCAGGCTTTAAAAAACTTTCATTAGGAGTCACCAGATAGATCTAACAAAAGAAGGGTTCCTGTTAACTGCCACCGTTGGAGACCGGATACGAGGAATAGATGGATCACTGTCTCATCCAGCATAACACTTCCTCAGTTCCTCTGTTCCCTGTTGTTACATGAGCATTTACAAATGCTATTTTTACAACTAAGACAAACTATATTTAAATATAGGAAACACACCATTAGGAAACAGTTTATTCTAAGGCAAGAACAAATTTCCTCAATTTTTTGATGATGGTACCATTTCCTGCACAAGGATACTCTTTTTTAGTAACTGGAATACATTTAACCCTGTCCAAGCTGAATGCAGTAGATCTTGCCTGTGCTCTAGGAAGCTTGAAAACCTGTAATCCCATATGACTTGATGATGTCACTGGTCATCTCAGATAGAGAAGGGATAGTTTTAGCAAATACAAGTTTTAGGCTGGATGTTAGGAAGAAGTTCTACACAGAGAGAATGGAATGGGCTGCCCGGGGAGGTGGTGGAGTCACCATCATTGGAGTGTTCAGAAGGAGACTTGATGGGGTGCTTGGTGCCATGGTTTAGTTGATTAGGTGGTGTTGGATTAGTTGATAGGTTGGACACGATCTCGAAGGTCTCTTCCAACCTGGTCTATTCTATTCTATTCTATTCTATTCTATTCTATTCTATTCTATTCTATTCTATTCCATTCCACTCCACTCCACTCCATTCCATTCCATTCCATTCTATTCTATTCTATTCTATGCTATGCTATGCTATGCTATGCTATGCTATGCTATACTATACTATACTATACTATACTATACTATACTATTCTAATAAATAATATAACAAATATGTGGGTTTTTTTTCCCAAGATGTAAGATTTTGGATGTATTTCTGCATAGCTCAGATAGAAACAGTCCAAAAGATTGTGTTTTCTGATTTAACCTAAAGGTACTTTCACCACCACCATGGGTGACTAGGTCTGTGAATGTGTAGCAAACAAATTTCTCTTGGCTGCTCTGCAGGTAATGTTAGAAGGAAAATACTGAGCGTGGAGAAGGCTAGATTTTGTTTGCATTCTAACTATGTTGAGACACTGGCAATTGAATCCTGGCTGACACTGACTAATATGCATCCTGATTTAGGATTCAGAGTATTGGTCAAATCACTATACTTTTAATAGAGAGATTGGTGAAGCTACAATTAAACCTCAACTTTTTTTCCTAAGTCAGTGGGAATTAGGTAACCAAATGTTTTCTGTGCCTTTGAAAATCTCTGTATAAGTTTATAAATTTGAGCACAACAGTCCCCTCTGGCCCTCTAATCTATGAATCTTTTAACCTTCCTACCATGGGAATTAAACTAATTTTCAGCTCATAGATTGGTTACACTGAGATCCACTTCATTTACTTACTGATGGGATTTATTTTTCCCTGTTTTATTCTGAAGGAAGTGTAAAATGCTCCTCTAATTCATAGTAGCTATTTTGTTCATTTGCTGGGTGTTTGTTTCAGGGTGCGAATAGCCATTTCTGCATATGTTGTTTAAGACAAACAACATGGTTTAAATCAAATAGTTAAAGTTTTTATTGTGTGTTAATATTATTTCAAAAGTAATGAAAGCATGTAATCAGTGAAATGAGAAAGTAAGCACACTGCAGGGATGGGGAAGAAAAAAAAGCTTACTTTGATTTCTGCCTCTCCAGTGATGCATGGATGAGAGGACATTATGGATTCATACACGATTGCACTACCCCAGGAGGACTGCAAAGTGACTTTTTACTTCCTCTATAAGACTTACTCATGAAACACAAAGTGAGACAAAGAACAGGTAATTCATTTTTTTTTTCTGTACATCTCTTTCCCTTCCAAAGTATCTTGACAAATATTAGGATTTTTCCTAGAAACTTAGGAAGCCTGTGAAAAATTAGTGTTGCTTCTCTGTGCAATGTAGAAAACCCTTTCCCAACACTAGCAGTTGTAGTAAGAATACTGACTCCTGAAAACCCTGCATTGCACTCAAGATCAGCCTACCACCATTGATGCAATATCACAAGACACAGTAATGACAAAAGGTGTATTTATCTGAAATACAAGCAGAGGCTTCTTTGTTTTTGATTCCTCACTCTGCTTCCCTCTAACTCCTTTTAGTTTGAAAATTTGTGGATCGTGGGAATAATGCATTCCAAGATGATTGTGAGTGCATTTATTTAATGAGATTACTAGGCAAAAAAAATATATAGTAGAATATAGTTTCATTGGTGAAAGAATAAACCATTGTGTTTTCAAAATCTGCTTCAAAATCTGCTTTTAAAATCATCACTAAATGCATAAGCAAGATTTTCACTGCTTTTTCAATTTTACTGTAAATTCCTGTGGATATTGTCAATAGTATGCTTTTATAATATATTGAAGTCCAATTGGATTGACATAACATGGATAGCTTTCTTTAGTAGAACAGAATACAACAGAATACAACAGAATAGAATAGAATAGAATAGAATAGAATAGAATAGAATAGAATAGAATAGAATAGAATAGAATAGACCAGGTTGGACGAGACCTTTGAGATCATCAAGTCCAACCCATCATCCAACACCATCTAATCAACTAAACCATGGCAACAAATACCCCATTAAGTCTCCTCCTAAACACCTCCAGTGATAGTGACTCCACCACCTCCCTGGGCAGCCCATTCCAAGGGCCAGTCACTCTATGAAGAATTTCTTCCTAACATCCAGCCTAAACCTCCCCTGGCACAGCTTGAGACTGTGTCCTCTTGTTCTGGTGCTGGTTGCCTGGGAGAAGAGACCAACCCCCACCTGCCTACAACCTCCCTTCAGGTAGTTGTAGTTAGCAATAAGGTCTCCCCTGAGCCTCCTCTTCTCCAGGCTAAGCAACCCCAGCTCCCTCAGCCTCTCCTCATAGGGCTAGTGGCAAAAGCATTAATCATGGAACTAAAACCTGCACTAGGCTGAATTCTGCTCTGCCTATAAAAGTCTGGAAACAGCCAAAGCTTTTTAGCAAGACACCACAGGCTCAATTCAGTTGCCTAAACATAGCTGTCTAGTGCCACCTGAGATACCTTACCTGATCTAACCTTCAGTGGGTACAGATTTTGAGTGTTATGTCAGCTGCCTTCGCAGGTATGCCTCTGGTACTCTGGTTGCCTCAGTCATACTAACTACCTGTGTGTCAGCAGCTGAAACAAGGCCTGGGTTCCAGGATTTATTTCAGAATGCTCTGTGTGGTAGCTGGGTGTTCATCTCCCATTACAGAAACTGATGAGCACAGTCAGTGGAGAGCAAGTCTTTGCAAGCTCAAGTAGTCACCTTCATTCGGTCAGTTGACTAGCTGTCTGTGCTCCACTCTCTGTGTGCAGTAGGTTTCCTATTTAGGATGTACTAGTTCACACATATGAATGTTTATGTACTGAAATTCTGTTTCCTAGAGCTGATTTTCATATTACTTCATTTGAAGAAATCTATCTATCAGTGGAGCATGCTGTCTGATAATTCAGAACTGCTGATGTTTTCCTCTCTCTCTTTTTGGTTTGTTTTGTTTGCCTGTTTGTTTGTTTTGTTAGAAACAGGAGACATGTCTGCATGATACTTGGTTTTCGTACATACACTGAGCTCACCTGGGGCTGGTTTGAGTAGAGATACTGAGTCGCATGTTACGAAGGCATAAAATTGATTCACTTTTGTAATGGTTGAATTTTCATCTATAGCCAAAGGCTTCTGGACAGGTGATTGAAATTACTGAGACCAAAATTAAGATGATTTGGTTTATAATATATTAAAACCAAAACCAAACCAACCAAGCAAAAAAACCCCTAACAGATTAACATACCACCAACCTTAAGGTCAGTGTCTCATAATGAGAAAACAAAGGATGTGAAGTTTCAGAGAAGGTGGGAAAATTTAGATCTTCTAGTATCTCCTTCTTCACATATTCAATTCCCTCTATTTTTTCCCTAACACATTGTGGCATAAAAAATGGCTTAGCTGAATGACAAGCTCATGCTTAAATTGTATTAAAAATGCAAATATGTATAAAAATGGAATAATTTTTCATTTTCCCTACTGGTGACATTTTAGTCTCAACTCAAAAAGTCATTGGGTAAAATTTAGTGGTCTAAACATAGGCATTTAGTGCCTTTTCAGATATTCTGTGTCTTATACATTCACATGGGTCTGACATATGGCACAGGACTCAGTGGGGTTCAGTGGCCTCCTTTTGAAGTGAGAGATGATCGGGTGCAATTAAAAAACATGCCAAATGTGATATTGCTTATCTCTAGCTGGAAAAATTAATTACAACTTTTAAGACAGAGATCATACATGAAGCCAGGAGCAAAAACTTTGACTCATTTCCATGGAACAAGAATTCTACCCCATAGTTATGACAGTTGCAGAACTTTAATCAAAACATCCTGTCAGGGATCCCCAAAAGTCTGAATAACCAGGATGGTTTCCTTCTCCAAATGTTAAGTGGATGGAAGGCTGACCATGAACCATCAATGTGCTCTTGTGGCCAAGAAGGCCAATGCCATTCTGGGGTGTATTAGAAGGGGTGTGGTTAGTAGGACGAGAGAGGGTCTCCTCCCCCTCTGCTCTGCCCTGGTAAAGATGCATATGAAATATTGTGTCCAATTCACACACCCTCACTTCAAGTAGGACAGGGAACTGCTTGTAAGAGTCCAGCACAGAGCCACAAAAATGATTAAGGGAGTGGAACTTCTTCCTTATGAGGAGAGACTGAGGGAGCTGGGACTCTTTAGTTTGGACAAGAGGAGACTAAGGGGTGACCTCATTCATGTTTATAAATATGTAAGGGGTGAGTGCCAAGGGGATGGAGTCAGGCTCTTCTTGGTGATGCCCAATGACAGTAAAAGGGAAAATGGATTGAAATTGAGGCATAAAAAGTTCCATGTAAACATGAGAAATAAATTTTCACTCAGGGTGACTGAACACTGAACCAAGCTGCCCAGGGGAGCTGTGGAGTCTCCCTCTCTAGAGATACTCAAAGCCCATACGGATGTGTTCCTGTGTGATCTGGTATAGGTGATCCTGCTCTGGCAGGGGCATTGGACTAGATGATTTTTCAAGGTCCCTTCCAGCCCCTAACATTCTGTGATTCTATGATTCTGTGCAGATGTTTCTTTGACTTTTATTGAAGTTGAATCAGGATATCCAGATAAGTTTCAAGAATATCTGCTAACTGTAGAATACATAACCGAGGTTTATTAAGATACTTGCATACTCCCAAGAGATGAACTGTAAACCCTGCTTGCCTGACTGAAGCAATTGAGTTTACATACAGAAAAATACAGTGACCAGTCTGTGTTTGTCGACAACAGTTTAGATGTCTCAGGCAGTTTTCTGTTTCTGTGATTTTCCTGGTGACAAAACCGTTGCTGGCAACAATAAAGGACTATCTTTTTGATCATTTAAACACTAATTAAAGTCACAACTTGAATTATTTATACAATTTTCTTAAGAAATGACACACTTAAGAAGGATTGCTGATGAACACATGTTTTTTTTTTCTTCTTTTAATTATGCAGCTTTTGTAGGCTGACAGATTGGTGAAAGGAAATCATACCACCATGTCACAATTTATTTTCTTGTGCTGTAATGGGAATTTGAGTGTGATCTTTACTGCTACGAAGTGACATTTGATTCAGTCTGTCCTGGCACGGTCCAATAGCATCTTAATTAAAATTTTACACATATATATTTTTTTCCCATTCATATATAACAATTTCAAGTGAATTCAAGCTACTATAAAGTATCTTGCATGAAAAAAGACAGGAAATGTGGCACAATATCAGCAACCCTGAAGCTTGGTGGATGTGGGGAGGCTTGTGGATGTAGTCTACATGGACTTCAGCAAGGCCTTTCACACAGCAAACTCCTGGCCAAGCTATCAGCCCATGGCTTGGACAGGAGCACACTGTGTTGGGTTAGGAACTGGCTGGAGGGCCGAGCCCAGATAGTGGTGGTGAATGGTGCCACATCCAGCTGGCGGCCAGTCACTAGTGGTGTGCCCCAGGGATCAGTGCTGGGCCCCATGCTCTTTAACATCTTTATTGATGATCTGGATGAGGGCATTGAGTCCATCATCAGTAATTTTGCAGACAACACCAAGCTGGGGACAGAAGTTGATCTGCTGGAGGGCAGAGAGGCTTTGCAGAGGGACCTCGACAGGCTGGATGGATGGGCAGAATCCAAGGGCATGAGATTGAACACATCCAAGTGCCGGGTTCTGCACATTGGCCACAGCAACCCCAGGCAGTGCTACAGGTTGGGGTCAGAGTGGTTGGAGAGCGGCCAGGCAGAGAGGGACCTGGGGGTGCTGGTTGATTGTAGGCTGACCATGAGCCTGCAGTATGCCCAGGCTGCCAAGAAGGCCTATGGCATCCTGGCCTGCATCCTGGCCTGCATCAGAAACAGTGTGGCCAGCAGGAGCAGGGAGGTCATTCTGCCCCTGTGCGCTGAACTGGTTAGGCCACACCTCGAGTACCGTGTCCAGTTCTGGGCCCCTCAGTTTAGGAAGGATGTTGACTTGTTGGAATGTGTCCAGTGAAGGGCAATGAAGTTGGTGAGGGGTTTGGAACACAAGCCCTATGAATAGAGACTGAGGGAGTCACCATCACTGGAGGTGTTCAGGAGAAGACTTGATAGGGTGCTTGGTTGCATGTTTTAGTTGATTAGATGGTGTTGGATGATAGGTTGGACATGATGATCTTGAAGGTCTCTTCCAACCTGGTTCATTCTTTTCTATTCTATTTTTTTTCTTTAAAAGTAAGCACGGAAGCATGACACAGTAGGTTGCCAGCCAACTATTGATTTCTATTAAGGTGTTACTGGACTAATAAAATGTAAATCAATTCTGAGAATTAATTTCAATATGGGTATTAGGAATCCCATAAGATTTTCTAATGCTCCTTAAAAAAAGAGAGAGCATTACCAAAGAAATATACTGCAGTACTTAGGATGGCATCAAATAGAAGGGCGAAAAGAAGAAATGTCTGAAGTTCCAGCACAGAATTGTGATGCTGAGAACAAAATTAATCAAGAGACCAAAGGACGAAGAGACAAGAAATTCTTTAATCTTTAATTGCCTATACACAATGATAGGAGCTTGGGTAATAAACAAGCAGAATTGGAATTGCTTATTTATGAGCATAAACACAACCTGGTTGGTACAACAGAAACCTGAGGGTATGATTCACATGACTGGAATGTTAAAAACAGCATTCATGCTTCTTTTAGGAAGGCTGGTTTTAGGCAAAACAGTAAGGGGAGTGGTACTTTTTCTTTAAGTTAGGGAAAATTTAGAAAAAGGAAAAAGGATGACAATCAGTGTTTATCTGAATAAACCTGGGAAACAATAACATCTGTAAATACAAGTTGATCACCTGATATGCAGATAGAGCATATTTACAAATACCAGAGCACAAAATCACACTGTAAACTGGATGAATCGCTCTTTAGCTACCTAGCATAGGCCCCTCTGCTACCAGCTAACTGCCACAGTAGATTTTGCCAATGGAAGGAATCACAGAGTCACAGAATCACCAAGGTTGGAAAAGACCTTAAAGATCACCAAGTCCAACCTCTCATCACAGACCTCATGAATAAACCATGGCACCATGTGCCACATCCAAGCCCCTCTTGAAAACCTCCAGGGATGGTGACTCCACCACGTCCATTCCAATGGCAAACGACTCTCTCAGTGAAGAACTTTCTCCTCACCCGAGCCTAAACTTCCCCTGGTGCAGCTTGAGACTGTGTCCTTTTGTTCTGGTGCTGGTTGCCTGGGAGAAGAGACCAACCCCCACCTGGCTACAACCTCCCTTCAGGTAATTGTAGACAGCAATAAGGTGTCCCCTGAGCCTCCTCTTCTCCAGGCTAAGATTGTAATCCCAAAAGCAGAGCAACTTGGAAACTACTGGGTTATGTTTTTATGCAGTTTTAGGTTATTTTGTCCCTGTGACATGACAACACTGATCATTGCTTTGTCTTGGATTTGCAGGCTTTGTTGATCTTTGTCAGAAATGTTGATCTTGCTAAAGTTAGTCACATGAAGTACTCTTGAATACTGACTGTATGATGAATATAATATCTGGATAATTTAAACTATGGTACAAGGGCATTGGGTGTCCAAGTTTTTCAGTTAAGAAGGTAGTAAAGTTCTCATCTGACTTGGATTTTAATTTCTTACAATGCTTTTTCTGAATGGCATTATGTATGTTACATAGATTTCATGCCTTTTGTATACCAGGCAACTTTGTCAAGTGCTGTAAATTTCATAGTGATGGAAGGATAATGAGATAAAGTGGCAAACTGTATGAATATCAAATTCTTGTACTTTGTGTAAAAAGCCTGTACATTGTTACTGCTCAAAGGTTTTCATGAGCTTAAGTTGACTGTGTCCTTATGCTATAGAATTTAAATGCCAGAGGCTCTGTTCAGGGTGAGGATGCACGTCTGGGCTGTACCTACATTAACAATACAATACAATACACCAGGTTGAAAGAGACCTTCAAGATCATCCGTCCAACCCATCAACCAATCCAACCCACCTAAACAACTAAACCATGGCACCAAGCACCCCATCAAGTCTCCTCCTGAACACCTCCAATGAAGGTGACTCCACCACCTCCCCGGGCAGCCGATTCCAATGGGCAATCACTCTCTCTGTATAGAACTTCTTCCTAACATCCAGCCTAAACCTGCTCTGGTGCAGCCTGAGGCTGTGTCCTCTTGTTCTGGTACTGGCTGCCTGGGGGAAGAGACCAACCAATGCCTGTCTACAACTTCCCTTCAGGTAGTTGTAGAGAGCAATAAGGTCACCCCTGAGTCTCCTCTTCTCCAGGCTAAGCAACCCCAGCTCCCACAAAAACATTTCTTGTAAGTTATATTATGGTTGTGATAAAAATTTCTGGAATCTTTTCTATAAAAGGTTGAGGTATTTCTCATGATTTACATTTTTCTCTTCCTCTTCTTTTGCAGTTATAAAAGGCCAGTGGGTATATGAAATAGTAATGGTAGTGTAATAAAATTAATTATAACTCCTGAAAACTGCTCATTTATATTAGAAATAATATGAACTGTAATAAAGAATAATTAGCAACTAGACATGAAGGTTCTGTCTGGATGATCTGATAACACAGTCATGGCCATAAGGAAATGTGACTCAGCAACTGAATACATGAGAAAGGCAGGAAACTTTCAAAACTCAATAAAGCTGAATTCTACAGTATTCTTAAAGTTGTTCTGTTACATAAATATATAAAATCTTGAGGATACAACCTTTTATTTATTATTTTTTTGGTCAGCAAAACATTCATTGTGTACTCTGAAATACTGATGTGACCCTCTTAAATTTGATAAATAAAATCTTCATTTCCTTACCCAAATTCCTTCATTGTGGTTAATTGAGGTTCTTTCGTAGGTGGGATGTCATACCGCAGGGTTGAGGACATCTGGTGCAACAGGCAATGAGTACATTGCTCAGGACTTCAAGGGAGCTGTGCTGCATGGATGCAAAAAAGCAAAATAGCTTATGTTCACACTGGATGTTAGGAAGAAATTCTACACAGAGAGAGTGATTGCCCATTGGAATGTGCTGCCCAGGGAGGTGGTGGAGTCACCTTCATTAGAAGTGTTTAGGAGGAGACTTGATAGGGTGCTTGGTTGCATGGTTTAGTTGATTAGATGGTGTTGGTTGGACACGATGATCTTGAAGGTCTCCTCCAACCTGGTCTGGTCTATTCTACTCTCTTCTCTCTTCTCTTCTCTTCTCTTCTCTTCTCTTCTCTTCTCTTCTCTTCTCTTCTCTTCTCTTCTCTTCTCTTCTCTTCTCTTCTCTTCTCTTCTCTTCTCTTCTCTTCTCTTCTCTTCTCCTATTGTATTCTACTCTATTCTATTCTACTCTATCCTATTCTATGTAAGGATTTTTCCCATTACCCATGCTATTTGGGATAAAAGTCACATTTAGTTGTTTAAAATTAAGCCACAAGTGGCCTTTCACTCACATTTTTGTTTCATTTACAAGAAAATTTACTGTTTTCCTAGTTTCTAAATGTAAACCACTAGAAGACATGCTAATACCTACAGAAGTTTGATCACTGCTCCTAAGACAGACATCACTTAAAATGAATGTAAGGTTCCCAATTACAGCTGTATATCAAAAGGACAAACTAGTGACTTGTTCTCCTTGGAATAATGTCTCAAAGTATTTGTTGTGTGCTCTGCATCTGTTACATGACAGGTTGTTAATGATGTGTGTGTTCGTTGAAGGTAGAGTGCCTCCAGTGTGTTGTAGTCCTTAAATCTGTGCCTGAAATCTGTACTAGAGCATCCATGATACATTTTCCCAGATTAGGTCCTCTGAGAGGTCCAAAGAATGAACAGTAGCTGTATTGGTCTCAATCAATTTTTCTTTCAATGATCACTGTTGTTAATTTCTCTTAAGTCATGTAATATAATTCAGAGTTAATTAAGACAATAAACCCACCAGTACTGATATATATTATTAAGCATTATCAAAAGCAGCCTTATGTATTTCTGTCATCTATTTTGTTTTAACAGTCCTTAGGCATAATCATGCTGTAAAAATGTATTCTTTATTTATTTTATATGATGCTACTTTATGTGTCTACAGATGGAACCTATAATATCCAGGGAAATAGTTATGTGCAAAACGTGAATAATCTATCATTCTCCTACAACTTTTTTCTTCATCTTTTCCAAATCAATTTAATCTTCATCCATTTAATTGACTGAAGTCACTGATGGCCTATTCTTTATCTGAATCATGAAAGTGTTCAACAATTTTGTTCTTCTTACTTTTGATCTTGACTTTTCTTTCCACCTATGCTTTCTCTCTTGGCTGTGCTCACCAAGCCTTACCTGAAATGTTGTTGGTTTTGGCCTCTGAGGTTTCCAATACTTCTGCAACAACACTACCCTGTTACTTTGGAATTACTTTTTCTTAAAATTAAACTTCTGTTAGAACTGTTGAATGTTGAAGTCCAGGAAGCTAACTGAAGTTCAAGATTAACTTCAACTACAAAGGATATACTTTTCTAGAAGACAAAAGATTTTGGACAGAACCACTGCAAAGATGAAGGTGCAAGGTTAGCTGCGATATAACAGCATTTATTACTTAACAAATTGTTGTAGGCTGAAAACTGAGGGATTATGCATAAAAGATAGTAAGGATAAATGGTAATGCATCTAAATGCAAATTCAGATACCATTCTTTCAGTGCAAGGGTGTTGGAAAAACAGAGAAGGGACGTTTCTAAGAAAGTACATTCATAAGTTCCTCCTTTGTAAGGGAACTTTAAAAAGGCTAAATGAGTTTGTCATAACTTAGCAAATCCAAATACTACAGGTAACAATGGTAGCACAGTTTTGTCATAGGTGTTAGCAGAGTCAAGAGCTGGCCCCAAGGAGATGGGGACTTTTTACAGTCTTGTAAGGCACACAGTTTTACTGAGTGCCTGAGCACAGGTGGCCAGGTGCTGGTAGCTGGGACTGGCAGGTGCAGCCTTTGTAAGGAGAGGCTGGGGCTGCCCCATGCTGAACGTTATGGGTTCCAGTCAGCTTCAACCAGACCCACCACAGGGCTCAACTGAGCCCAGAACCAAAGATGTTGATAACTCAGGGAAAACATATTTAAGAAATCATAAAATGCTACAGAGTCAGTGAGGAGTGAGTAACAGCCATATAGACTGTTCCCAATGTGAGAGATGGTGGAGGGGAAGGAGTTGCTCCAAGAGCCAGAGCAGATATTTCACTGAAATCCTCTGTAGAAGACTGTAGTGAAGCTGATGGTCCTCCTGCAGCCCATGGAGGATTATGGTCAAGTAGATATCCACATGGCAGACTGAGCAGAATTCCATAATCAAGCCAGTGGATGTGTTCTGAAGGAACTGCAGCCCATGGAGAGCCCATGTGGGAGGAGGGAAAAGTGTGAGGAGGAAGAATAGAATAGAATAAAATAGCATAGAATAGAATAGAATAGAATAGAATAGAATAGAATAGAATAGAATAGAATAGACCACACTGGAAAAGACCTTTGAGATCGTCAAGTCCAACCTATCACCCAACACTATGTAATCAACTAAACCATGGCACCAAGCACCCCATCCAGTCTCTTCCTAAACACCTCCAGTGATGGTGACTCCACCACCTCCCTGGTCAGCCCATTCCAGTGGCCTTCTTAACATCCAGCCTAAACCTCCAGATAAGACCTGTTATACACTGACCATTACTTCCTATTCCCCATCCCCCTGTGCTGTTCATGAAGAGAAGAGATACTAGACTAGAGAGCAAAGGAGGGAATTGGAGCCCTGGGGTAAAGGGAGTGGGCAGGAAAACTTTTAGCATTTATCTCTGTTTTACATCATTGAAATTTGTTTTAATGAGCAATAAATTAATGTTCCACCAGTCACATCTGCTTTGCCTCTGACAATAATGGGTGAGATATCTGTTTTTGTCTAGACACATGAACTTTTTCATCTTGCTTTCTTCTCTGTCTTTTTGAGGAAGGATGATAAGAGAGTCTGGGCAGGCATCTGGTGGATAGCCGAGCCTGATGCTTCACCATAGTTAACATAAAATGTGAGTTAAATATGAATGAATGAATGGTTTGTATCTAACTGTGGATAGCTGTGATAGATGCATTGCTTGAGACAATAATTCAACAAATACACTCTAGGGAACAAAGTTGGATCAACTAATAGCAAGACTGTTTAGACAGTCTTTCAGCAGTGGTTAGGCCACACCTTGAGTCCTGGGTCCAGTTCTGGGCCCCTCAATTTGAGAAGGACATTGAGACACTTGAACGTGTCCAGAGAAGGGCAATGAGGCTGGTGAGAGGCCTTGAGCACAAGCCCTACGAGGAGAAGCTGAGGGAGCTGGAATTGTTTAGCCTGGAGAAGGGGAGGGTCAGGGGAGACCTTATTGCTCTCTACAACTACCTGAAGGGAGGTTATAGCCAGGAGGGGGCTGGTCTCTTCTCCTAGGCAACCAGCACCAGAACAAGAGGACACAGTCGCAAGCTACACCAGGGGAAGTTTAGGCTCGAGGTGAGGAGAAAGTTCTTCACAGAGAGAGTTGTTAGCCATTGGAATGGGCTGCCCATGATTTTATGACAATTGCTTGATCTTTCTCACTTCTAACCTTGATGAGTCATAAGGATTACCATATTGACTACATTTTGCTTTAACAATGACACAGAATACTGGGAATACAATTGTGATGGAATGTTCAGGGCACTTGTTACATGAACCTTAAACCAAGCAGTAAACAAAATGGCGTTGTCACCTTGTAAGACATTAATTTCCAACACTAGGATTTGTCTTGTGGAGGTTGCTGAGGTGTAGCTGTTGCTGCTGCAGTGGTGACAGTGTTCATTATATATCCCAGTATCATGTAGAAAATGAAATAAACAGACATGAAAATATTTAAAAGCAGGATTTCATGGTAGGTTTTTGTTTGTTTGTTGGTTTTTTGTTGTTTGTTTTTCCTATTTATTGAACCTACCCAGTAAATCCTGCCTTGATGAAGCCAAAATTTCTCTTTACATCATGTTCACAGAATCACAGAAACATTCAGGTTGGAAAAGACCCTCAGAATCACCAAGTCCAACCAATAACCCTATTCTACAAGGTTCATCCCTAAGCCATATCCCCAAGCACCACATCCAAACGACTTTTAAATGCATCCAGACTCAACCACCTCCCTGGTCAGCACATTCCAATGCCTGACCACTCTTTCTGTGACTGTGATGGGGTGAGAAAGTTCCCTCCCCACACACAAAGAAAGAAACCACAGCTAGCTCAGTCGGAAAAGCATTCAGCCAGAGTGTTCAGCAACTGTCTCTTTCTTAAAGGCATAGCCTAAACCAGTCACAATGACACTTTTTTCCCTAATGTCCATTCTAAACCTTGCAGCTTGAGGCTGTTCCCTCCTGCTTTATCATGAATTATCTGTTAGAAAAGACCAGGTAATTTTCCTTTCATTAAGGGAAAAGAAAAGTCACAAAATAATTATTTGCAATGCAAGAAAAGCTTATTTAAAGGTATTCCCCCCCTAGAAATTAGAGTATATGTACAATATTGCTATTAAAATATACCCTGATACATTAATAATACTTTATTCATTGTTTCTCACTACTGACTGTAGTCCAAACAGCAACAGTACTTAATATTTCCAGTTATAAATTTGTACACATATAAGTAAGTTAAGACAGCAGCTACAGAGAGCAACATTTGAGATTACACTTCAGAGTAGCTTGCATCTGAGCTCTGGTGGAACAGTTTGACCTTTGGGGTGTAAACATAAGGACCACCCAGGGGCTAATCTCCCCAGGTTCAACATAATCAATAGGAAGAGAGAGATTCCTCCTGAGAGCAAAGCAGAATCTAAAATTAGTTTCAGGATTCCTCTTCTGAGGATTATAGAATCCTACTGAATTACCTGTGGAGATGCTTCTGTCTCTCCATCAACTGTAGCGGGAGACTTGGAAGATTAACATCCCTGAGACAAGATTGGTTTTGTGAAGACTGCTCTTCTCTGATTTGTTCAAGGTATCTCAAAATGAGCTGCAACACTTCTGTTCATTTCTATGACCTCTGGATACAGACATTTCTCATCATAAAATTGATGCTCATCTAGAAATGGAGCTGTTTCCATCCATTCTAAGTCACATTTATCCTGATATTTTAAAACAAAACAAAACCAAACCAACAAAAGAATACAGATGTAATGTGCTGTAGTGCACAGTAATGCAGGATGCACCCCTTGATGCAGGGCAGAATAATACTCACATGATAAAGTCATTAAAAGCGAACAGGAATATAGGAAAGTTCTGGGTTTGGATAAAATGCATTTTTCCCTAAATGAGAATTTCCAAACTCATTTATAAATGTCTATTTCAAAGGAAATACCAAATATTTGTTTTAATTTCTGAGGATGAAATGTTGAAACTGGGAATTTGAAAATGTAAGCTGCCAGTATCACAGTAGTAGTATCACAGTATTGCTAAGGTTGGAAGAAACCTCAAAGATCATCGAGTCCAACCTGTCTCCACAAACCCCATGACTAGACCATGGCACCAAGTGAAAGGACATTGCTCCCCAGAGAGAACACTCCTGCCCACTGCAGGCTTGAACTTACGACCTTCCCAGTAAGAGTCTTAGGTGCTACCAACTGAGCTTTCAACTCAGCAGGAAATACAGTGAATGCTGAGCAAGGGGCAAGAAGAACCTCCTCCATTTATTGGACCTGGAGGGGAACATTGTAACTAAAGATGAGGAAAAGGCTGAGGTACTAAATACCTTCTTTGCCTGCATTTCCAATAGTAAGGCAGGAGGACTTCAGGATAACTGGCCTCCTGAACTGGTAGATGGGGTCAGGGAGCAGTGCAGTCTCCCTAAAATCCATGAGGAAGTAGTGAGGGACTTGCTGAGCCACTTAAATACTCACAAGTCCATGGGACCAGATGGTACAGGCTGCGGTCAGTGTGGCTGGAGAGCGGCCAGACAGAAAGGGACCTGGGGATACTGGTTGATAGTTGGCTGAACATGAGCCATCAGTGTGCCCAGGTGGCCAAGAAAGCCAATGGCATCCTGGCCTGCATCAGAAATAGTGTGGCCAGCAGGAGCAGGGAAGTCATTCTGCCCCTGGACTCAACACTGGTTAGGCCACACCTTGAGTTCTGGGTCAGTTCTGGGCCCCTCAATTTAAGAAGCACATTGAGACACTTGAACGTGTCCAGAGAAGGGCAACGAGGCTGGTGAGAAGCCTCAAGCCCAAGCCCTACGAGGAGAGGCTGAGGGAGCTGGGATTGTTTAGCCTGGAGAAGAGGAGGCTCAGGGGAGACCTTATTGCTCTCTACAACTACCTGAAGGGAGGTTGTAGCCAGGAGGGGGTTGGTCTCTTCTACACAAACAGCACCAGAACGAGAGGACACAGATTCAAGCTGCACCAGGGGAAGTTTAGGCTCAAGGTAAGGAGAAAGTTGTTCACTGAGAGAGTAACTTAATTGGCAATTGGAATGGGCTGCTGAGGGAGGTGGTGGAGTCACCATCACTGGAGGTGTTCAAAGAAGGATTGGACATGGCACTTGATGCCATGTTTTAGTTGTCATGAGGTGTTAGGTATTAGGTAACAGGTGAGACTTGATGATCTCTGAGGTCTTTTCCAGCGTGGTTGATTTTGTGATTCTGTGAAAGGATAACATAACTAAGGAGTGGAAATTCGCATCCAAAAGGAGTGATGCTAGAGAATACACTGCATAAAAACATGCAGCTTCTCAGAAGCTTCATTTTTCTTCCATGAGTGCAGTCTCTGTTCATATTGATTTCACAAACTTTTGTCTACACAATTACACACGCGTCTGAATGTTTTGCTGGATTGCTAAAAAGTCCATCAAGCTGTGCAGATTGGAACTACTGAGTTCAGATTGCTGTGGTCTGCTAAGAAAAAAGGGCAGTTTTCATGATTTAATACACAGGATTGTCTAGGAAATCTTGACATTGAGTAAAATATCATGAAGAGTAATTGAATGCAAAGGAAGCTTATAACACATACTTAAATGTTATTTTTCATGCTTGAAAATACCTGAAAAGAGACATTATAAATGGGCTGCCCAGGGAGGTGTGGACTCACCATCCCTGGAGGTGTTCAAGAGGGGATTGGATGTCGCACTTGGTGCCATGGTTTAGTCATGAGGTCTGTGGGGACAGGTTGGACTCGATGATCTTTGAGGTCTCTTCCAACCTTGGTGATTCTGTGATTCTGTGATATTTTGCTTTAAAAATGGCTAAAATCCTATAAGAATGTTACTTATAAACAACATAATGCAGTAATTTTGTTTAACTGTTATTAAGCAATTTGTAAAGTGAAAATGAGGAAGCATTTTTAGGTTACATTAGATGTGGAGAACATGTTACTGGTAACCTGCATAGTGCACTCAGAGCTCATGGCCAGTGCTTTTCTTGTTGTCCTGAAGTTAAAGTTAATTTTGCTCAGCTGAGCTCAGTGTGTCCAGATAAGGCATTAGGAAGGAAGAAAGAGTTATTTTCAAATTACTTGCATCTACTATCCCCTTCTTGAAACCTGACTCTGAAAACCCCTTTTCAATACGACTGTATTTCTCTTTAGAAAGCACGGCAAAAGAAAAAAAAGAAGATCTGTGAGGCGAAGAAAATCTTTTTCTTTGCTGAAGTCAAATAATACTGGCTTGTGAATAACTATTATTTCATATGAATTTTTGTCAGGATGTAAAATAGGAAAGTAGTATCATTATAAGAAAAACCTGTGATAAATAATTGACTCTCACTGAGATATTCATTTTAATAACATTTGTTCTGACTGCCCATGAAAAGCATAATGACTTCCAATGAGCAAAGTCCTTTAAAACTTTCTTCAAGTCATAATGTATGTGTCATGGCAGATAATTCAAACAGAACAAGTCTGGAATATTCTTTGATATTTAAAGCTTATATAGTCAATTGTAGCAGAAGTCTGCTTGAAGCCAAAGTTAGCTCAAAGATGGTTTAGAGAACAAACGTGGATAGGGTCTGTGTTTATTCAAATGTAGTTATAAAGCCAAACATCCCCTGCACATTTAAAAAATTATGCAGAACTGGGAGCAAACAACATCCATTTAATCATAGTAGGAAATAGAGTAGTTAGTATAAAGATGTGTGCTGAGATCTCAACTCAACTAGTACCTCATACAGCTAGAAGGGAGCACTGCTTTCATTTTATCGAAGGGAAATTATAATTACACAGTACCTGGGACTAAGGGTGGCATTCACATAATCAGTGCAATATGTATGCAGAACCGTTCACTTCTCCAGTTTTCATTCATTATAAACAAACTAAATAATACAAAGTTATTCAAGAAACATGATTGTATCATCAGGCATTATCACTCACTGCATTCATTTAATTAGAAGATGCGTAGAAAAGAGTCATATATTAGAAATATGCTTTTAACCTTGCCAGAAAGCCTAAAGAAACAGTGCTAGGATCCTGAAGCTACCTGAAGGGAGGTTGTAGCCAGGTGGGGGTTGATCTCTTCTCCCAAGCAACCAGCACCAGAACAAGGGGACACAGTCTCAAGCTGCACCAGGGAAGGTTTAGGCTGGAGGTTAGGAAGAAGTTCTTCATAAAAAGAGTGATTGGCCATTGGAATGGTCTGCCCAGGGAGGTGGTGGAGTCACAGTCACTGGAGGTGTTTAGGAGGAGACTGGATGGGGTGCTTGGTGCCCTAGTTTATTCGAGCCAATGAAAGTTGGTCACTTGTGCCTTAAGGACACAAGTGGATCAGAGGGGAGGGAAATAGGAAAAAAAAGGAGAGGAAAAAATATATAGAGAGTGAGATAAGAAGTAAGAGAGAGAAATAAATAGGTATAATTCTGGAGGTATTTAAGAAGAGAGTGGATGGGGAGCTTGGTGCCATGGTTTAGTTGATTAGATAGTGTTGGATGATAGGTTGGACTCGATGATCTCAAAGGTCTTTTCCAACCTGGTCTATTCTATTCTATTCTATTATTCTATTCTATTCTATTCTATTCTATTCTATTCTATTCTATTCTATTCTATTCTTTTCCCTCCTTCCACACGGGCTCTCCCTGGGCTGTAGTTCCTTCAGAACACATCCACCAGCTTAATTGTGGAGTTCTGCGCAGTCTGCCATGTGGATATCTACTCCACCATAATCCTCCATGGGCTGCAGGAGGACAAACTATTGTCAATCAATTGACAATCCTATTCTATTCTATTCTATTCTATATTCTATTCTATTCTATTCTATTCTATTCTATTCTATTCTATTCTATTCTATTCTATTCTATTCTAACATATAGAGCTATGGAAGCATAAAGTGTTTAATTATCATTGCTATTAAGAGGAGAAATAATGTCAGATCAATTACCATTGTCTAATTAATTAGTTAATATGAATATGTACCATTGTAAGAAGTGTTTCTGAGAGAAGTCATTGTTTAGTGTTCAACTGTTTTGTAGGTATATATTGAGAGAGTTATTAGCCATTGGAATGGGCTTCCCAGGGAGGTGGTGGAGTCGCTGTCCCTGGAGGTGTTCAAGAGGGGACTGGACGTGGCACTTGGTGCCATGGTTTAGTGATGAGGTCTGTGGTGACAGGTCGGACTCGATAATCTGTGAGGTCTCTTCCAACCTTGGTGATACTGTGATACTGCACAGTGAAACTCCTGAGTCATGAAGAAGATATATTTAAAGTAGTCATATGAACATTTGTTATAGTTATGAAACGATACTGATTAACCAAGTTTGATATTTCAGTATCTACTGAATGTGTTTCTACTCTGGTAAACCAGGCACATATCTGCCTCGTTGTCTTTGCTGTCTGACAGTGGCTTAATTAATTATTTCTGTTGGTTCCCTTCAAGAAGATTATTGCATTTCTCTGTCAGTTGTTATGTTTTTGTGAACACAATTAGACCTAAACCTTTCTGAGAGCATTTTATCAAATCTGATAGCTTAAATGAGAGACATTGTCCTTTGCAAATTCATATGTTTTCATTAGATTAAAAGGCCTCCCATTAGAACTTTTCATTTAAATATATATGAGATTTCTGGGGTGTAATTCCATGCTTCACAATATTTGATTTCTTCTGCAATATTATCTCAACACTGTTGCTTTTTTTTTTATTACATTGAGTGTTACATTTCTATCCTTTGGTGCTCTTATGCTGAAGATGATAATTAAAACTGCATAACTTTTGTTGATTGTCTTTCACATGAAGATCATTTTATGGGTGCCAGAAAAATAATCACTAATAGCTTCACTAATTCTTTAAATGCTGTTTCTAATGAGATAAATTTCCTTACTGAATTAGATGCTTGTTAGCATGATGAAATTTTTTGCTTTAACCTCTACAAATTAGAGTAATAATGTACCAAAAAATATTATTAACTCTAAAGGAAATAACAGTAGCAACTATAATTTTTTATTGTTTTTTTTTCCTTTCAATCAAAGACAAGAAAAGATTGAGATCTGAATTTGAATCTGAGTTTGTTAGCAAAACAAGTACTGTGTGGTGATCATAATTCCATATTTTCTTGAGGTTGGTTGAGGGGGAGATACGTGGTAAGTGCTCTCTACCCAGAGAAATCAACCTTCTGGCTAAGCAGTGTCAATCATGAAATGCCATCTGTGCCTCTATACACTGACATTAAACACCTGTATTGTACACCTAAATGGATTTTCTTTTAAGCTTATCCTTGTAGTAGAAATGTTAAGGTGGTTCCACCTGCTCATTTTTTATACTTGAAGTGAGGCAGTTGGCCATGTTTGCCTTGCCATGCTCTCGGGAGATGTTAGGACTCTCTTCTGCAACAGATTGTTGAGCTCTGCCAAGTGTTAGTATAAAATTCAGTGATACACTAAAATATGGCCTTGTGCTTTGAGGGCAGAACTGTCAATCAGAAGTTAAAAGAGAGAAAAAAGGGACTCTTTAGAAATTCTCTTTATTTCTTTCTGAAAAGAAGAAAGATGTTTACAATAGCTAAACATGGAGCCATAGGCCAAAACCTCTGTAGATTCTTTCAAAAAATAAACTGCACCCTTCCAATTCCTTCAAATCCACACACATTTTTTTCCTACAATGACAAAACAAGAGATAATCTTAAAAAATATGGGTAAGCAGTAGTCAGCTGCTTGAACAGGCTACTTGCTTTGTGAAGCTGAAAATAGAGATGGGACCTAGCCCTTGAGAGTTGAACGTGATCAGGCATCATATTCCAGAACACAGGAAGGCAGTGATTTCCCACTGGAAATGCCTCTGATATCAGGGTGTCAGTTATGAACTTTCTGGAATTAAGTACTTATGGCCAGCTCTTTCTCCTGGGAGGCAAGCAAAGATTTCCTTGACATCTATGGATATCCAATACAGCAGTCATTGGGACAGGGCTGAGCCTTATGTTCAAGTCTCAGTGGTGTAGGCTAGAGCAGAAACATAAATCCAGGCATTCTACAGACCAGGGAAAAAAAGAAAAAACACAAAACAACAGTCAGCAATAATTTCAGTACTTCCTTCTCAAGCTATAATACTTTGTAAAGGAAATGATTGTGTATACAAAAAAGCCACCCAAAGCCAGAGAAAACCACCAACCCTAAGCCCTACAACCCACAAAACAGTCTAGATCCCAGGTAAGAATAATACAATACAATACACCAGGTTGAAAGAGACCTTCAAGATCATCGCGTCCAACCCATCAACCAATCCAACCCACCTAAACAACTAGACCATGGCACCAAGCACCCCATCAAGTCTCCTCCTGAGCACCTCCAGTGATGGTGACTCCACCACCTCCTCGGGCAGCCCATTCCAATGGCAAATCACTATCTCTGTGTAGAATTTCTTCCTAACGTCCAGCCTAAACCTCCCCTGGTGCAGCCTGAGACTGTGTCCACTTGTTCCGGTACTGGCTGCCTGGTAGAAGAGACCAACCTCTGCCTGGCTACATCCTCCCTTCAGGTAGTTGTAGAGAGCAATAAGGTCACCCCTGAGTCTGAACCACCAAGTTAAAAATCAGTAATACATTTTTTTTTCACCCAAGAAATACATTGGATTTGAAGACTATCAAGTTGCTCCAAAAGGGAGCTGATGAGAAGCCACCCTGAGTGTAGGGGAGACCCAGGGCTCTAAGACACTCAGCAAGATCAGTATTTGATCAAATAGGCAACCAGCACCAGAACAAGAGGATAGAGTCTCAAGCTGTGCTAGGGAAGGTTTAGGCTGGATGTTAGGAAGAAGTTCGTCATAGAGGGAGTGATTGGCCATTGGAATGGGCTGTCCAGGGAGGTGGTGGAGTCACCATCACTGGAGGTGTTTAGGAAGAGGCTTAATGGGGTGCTTGGTGCCATGGTTTAGTAGATGAGATAATGTTGGATGATAGGTTGGACTGGGTGATCTCAAAGGTCTCTTCCAACCTGGTTAATTCTGTTCTATTCTGTTCTATTCTATTCTAAATACATATGACAGCTGATAGGTACCTACATAGGTGTCTGTGGGACTGTATGTTAGAGATGTAGGTAATATGGGATTTGAGGCACTTCCAACCCAAGACAGTGTCTGAGGATGAAATAGAGACTCTGCAACTTCTAGGCACTTTGTTTAGACACATTAAGTCAAAATCAGACACTTAAATTTCTGTATGAATGTATCTCCATGGGTTGGGAATTTAAAGAATGTCTAACTAGAATAGAAACAGACTTAACAGGCTTCAAATGGCACATGTGCTCTGAAGACACTTTTTGAAAACCTTATCTAATCAAATCTGTCTGGAAGGGGAAAGGCAGCCCAAATTATTGCTCCAGTGCTTGTGCACCTGGGAAGCACACTTATTTCATACTTGGGCTACTGCTTTGTGCGCCAGAAACAGTTTTCAAATGAACTTCGGGGATTCATCTCCCTTCAGGATTCACTGAAGGGAGCTAATATGCTCATTGATGTTAGGTTGATCATTACTTGTCTGATATCTTTCCCATGCAGATAATGACAGTGAAAAAAAAAAGAGAAGTATGATTTGTCAGGACAGTCTGAGAGTATTTTTTTTGTATGAGTGGCACTTAGTCTGTGTCTCTTCAAATCCTTGAGGTTTGTACCATCATTTGCTCTACAAACTATGTCTTAATACTAAAGCCAGTACTAAAGAGGTGAGATGTATTGAGGAGTGGTAGCTGATCAGTGGGACAGTCAGAGGACCTGAAAAGACCAAATATGTCTAAAAATGGCTAAGACACTCATTATAGTCCTGTACAATAAAATGACTGCTAAAAATGGACTGTTTGGCTTGAATTACAGCTGAAATGTTTTGAGTTTGTCATCTTTTCTCCATTCCAAGTGAGTTGTTTCCAACAATATGGTTTCCTCTTCAAAGCACCAGAAGGAAATTCTTGTCTCAAAGGTCTTCTATCTCTTTGATGAATGCCTTACTCTAGGATCCTCTTCAGAGCATTTCTTTGTTCCCTTAAACAAATTTTTATTGTTATGCTTGCAGAGCAGAATCAGTTGCCAGGAAGCAAGCCCTTTTATTGTCATGACTGTGAACAACAGCACACAAATGGAGCTTTCCTATATCTTCTTGGCCACTGCAAGAAGGGAAAGGACATGAGAGGAGCTGTTTCTGTGCTAGCTTAGGACCACTGTCCTCTAAGCTAACCTGGCACCTTGGATGAATGCTTGTGCTCTCTTGTGCTCACGCAGCAAGTTGCTCTGCTCTGTTTAAAATGTGTGTACAAAGTGGTTTATTGTTTTGCCTTTTTCAACTTTTAACTACCCATCCTTCCTAAGGAAACACCTATCGCAGCCAGGTGGGGGTCGGTCTCTTCTCCCAGGCAACCAGCACCAGAACAAGAGGACACAGTCTCAAGCTGCACCAGGGGAAGTTTAGGCTGGATGTTAGGAAGAAGTTCTTCATAAAAAGAGTGATTGGCCATGGGAATGGGCTGCCTGGGGAGGCGGTGGAGGAGTCACCATCACTGGAGGTGTTTAGGAAGAGGCTTAATGGGGTGCTTGGTGCCATGGTTTAGTTGATTAGATAGTGTTGGATGATAGGTTGGACTCAATGATCTCAAAGGTCTTTTCCAACCTGATTAATTCTATTCTATTCTACGACACATTTTGATAAACCTTGGAAATTCTATCTCACATACAAGAAGTGATTTCCCATTATCATGTTCTTTGGAACTTTGTGGTGCCAACAGGGGCTAAAAAAAGACAGGGTCTGGAGTCAGATGGGTATTCATATTGTTGAGCATGAATAGACATTGAAACTTTTTTGGGGATGGTTCCATGTATTATCTGAACTATATTAGCGGAAAGCAGGAGAAGTTTTGCAACATCTTAGCGGCATTCAGCTGCTGGGCAAGCAAATGAGGCAGTCTTGCTCAGATGTTCAAATGATTGAAAGCCTAGTATGGTAGCAATTGAAGAA
Source organism: Colaptes auratus (assembly GCA_015227895.2). Classification (NCBI taxonomy): domain Eukaryota; kingdom Metazoa; phylum Chordata; class Aves; order Piciformes; family Picidae; genus Colaptes; species Colaptes auratus. The sequence continues at coordinate 108,219,596 of CM037631.1, forward strand.
CAGCACTCCTAGAAGGTAGAAATTGTCGAGAAAATGCAGTTTCAGAAGCCAGTAAGGTTTATGAAAAACACATGGGAGGGTCTGTCATGACAGGGGATTACCCTGCTTGTCAAATAACCACAGTGAAACCAAAGGGATTGAGACAGATTTAAAAGTGGGATTGAAATAGAGTTAGGCATTTAAGCTCTGAAAATATGGTCTTTTGTCCCCACAAGGAAGAGAAATACAAAGTCACCTGCCGTTCTAAGCCATCAGTTGGCTCGTGCAGAAGGGCAGACCTCCTGTGCCATTCACAATTCAAGAGATTTCTAACTTGATTTTAACCAGTTTTCTGTATCCAGATAGTTATCTACCTGCAGTGAAATGGCTGTAGAATTAGGACTCTCCCCAGCAGGAGTACTACTAGGAGTGGCTTTTGGAATGTCCAGGTGTCTCAGAAGGGTGGACACTAGTGAGCTTCTAAGTCTCCTTGACACTTCTGAAAATTCCTGCATTGCAAATGCATTTTCTGGGACTCAGTGTACTGATTTAGGTAGCTCTTCTGAAGTGCTAAAGCCTGTTTTCCAGTTTACTTTTGCCCTGATTGCAACACACCCCACTGTGGGCAGAGTATAAAAGCAATCTGCTAGGGTTTGTGATAGAAGCACTCACGCACACTCATTTTGTGTGCTCATCTTTTGATTTCTTCCTTAAAACTCTGCACGACTCATGAGGATGTGTTTATAGCTGAATAGCCCTGAAATGTTATGTCACTGATGTAGATTGACCTCCATAAATAGCATGTCCTCTATAGCAAGATCCATTTTCTCCACTCTCTACTTCTCCTTTGAGATGATTTTTACTGTTGTTCCCAGCTCTGGGGATTTTTGTTGAGAGCCTGTTTGCAGAACACATACTGCACATACCTTTCAAGGCTCTCTGACTCTTATTACTGATATTACTTTTAAAAATGATTTAGTGAAGGCTACAGATGTGCTAAATGGTTTGGCAAAAAAGCATGGAATGCCTCTGAAGAGGGGCACCCACCTGCTGACTCGTGAGTCACTGCTTCTTTGGTTTTACAGTGCTGAATGTAAAATAAATAGCAGATGATGAGAAATGCTGTACACTGTAATAAAACACAGAATGCACAGTTCATGACAGAAAAGTAAATCACTGCTGTACATTTTCTTGCAAAATGTTCACTCCACTATTCTGTTTCTCAAAATGGTTCAAGTGAAAATGCAGAAACCTCCTCTTGCAAAGCATTTTATTTTCAGATCACTCTTGCAATCCTCCAGTCTGTCTATTCTCTCACCTGGGAGGTAGCACCTTTTAAAAATACTTAGTCATAAATGGCAAGTGCCTGACCTGAAGTATCTGTCAGCCATTAAGTTTCTTTAAAAACATGAGAGAAAGACCGAGGGAGATTAAATATCAGCATCATGAGCTACTGTTTAGAAGGGAACTAGCTAAACAAACCCACATTTGACACAGGCACAGTTTGGTGACACAAACTACACTAATGTGCTGAGGTAAAGAAAGAAAAAGAAGGGTGTGTTGTTTCATCCTCCTCTGGACTGTGGTTGTGCCCAAGAGTGGGTATCTTAATGTTTCCATTACATCCCCCTATTTTTAGAAGTTAATAGCTTGGCTATAACAATTTGCTTCAGGGCTGAAGCTTGGCATACGAGGTCGCAGTCAGAGAGCACATTTAGTGAAATAGAAGATTACCCATTTTAGAGCCATATTATTATTTCATTTTTTTTTCTCTCTCATAAAATCTAAAAATATTCTCTGTTCCTGAAATTATGTTTGGCATCTGATTTATCTGTAACGTAATCTGATGTATTTTCTTACTGCATTGGACCAATGAAAAGACCCTTCAAAGCATAAAAACTGGTAGGGGGGTGAGGGGAGGAGGGTTGTTTGGTTTTGTGTATCCATATGAGATTGATGGCCACTGTGCTCATGCGTTTCAGGGTTTAAAACAGTCTGTTGCTATTTGAAATTCAAGTGGATATAAGTGGAGTAGATCCATCTACTGTGCGGGCTTTTTACCTTGGTGTAAGCCATCGTAGGAGAAAAGATATAAGACTAGATGAACTGTGAATCTAATCTAATATTTGCAGTTCTTGTTTTCATCTGTTTTCAAGACCCTGATTGCTTAGGTACTTCTGCAATACCTACTTGAAAAAGTACTTGCTAGAAAGACAAGGTGTTTTCTCTGACCAGAACATGCCATTTAAAGAGTGTGCTACCACTTAGTCTCTTGTAAATTCCTTTTTCTATACTTGGAACTATTCTAAATACAGCATAAAATGTTTTATATATATATATATATAATATATATATATATATATATAAATATAGAACAGATCATGAGAGTGGGAGAAGAGGCAAACACTGTGTGTCTTTTAGAGGAATTAAAATAGTGCTGCAAAAGTGATACACTCATAGTTACAGAAGCAGCATAAACATATTTTAATGATCTAAATCACTGCAAATAACAGATGCTTTGCACTTATTTAGAACTTATTTCTGATTTTTGGAGGTATATATTGCTTTGTTTGTATTGCAGCTAATTGAAAATTAACTTCCCAAGTTATATTATTGCTTTGCTATATGGTACTTCAGAGACTTTTCTGGACTGGAAAGCTTTAATAAAACTACCTTTATTCCTTTTTTCACACATCTCAATTCAATTTACCTGCATTAAGCTGACATTCTTTTTCCTTTTTTTTTTTTAGCAGAGAAGAAAGAGTAAACTGCATGAAAGAGTGAAAGACAAAAGATGCCCTGTCTTTCAGTCTTGCAGAGGTGTTTGTGCAGCCCAATATTCTGGATACTGACCTGCTCTTAAGTGGAGCTGTGTCACTGTTGAGCAGTCTGTCCATTTGATATAGCAACATGATAGTGTTCCTTTTCACTGCAGCATCTATACCAGCTTTTCGTAGAATCATGGAATCAATGAGGTTGGAAAAGACCTCAAAGATCATCAAGTCCAACCTGTCACCCAAGGCCTCATGACTACTAAACCATGGCTTCAAGTGCCACGTCCAATCCCTTTTTGAACACCTTTTCACAGAATCACAGAATCACCAAGGTTGGACGAGACCTCAAAGATCATCAAGTCCAACCTGTCACCACAGACCTCATGACTTGATATAACCTGGCTAAAAAGATAGTATCAAACAGCAGTTGCAGACATGGGAAAATTATCTTTCTTTCTTTCCATGCAATAGAGTGCATTTTATTACCACAGTCTTCTATATCAACTCACTCCTTTTTGTGGAAGACTTTATTTCAGTATCTTTCTCTTTTTTTTTCCCCTCCCATTATTTTTCATTTGAGCAATAGGAGCCACCTTTGTAGGAAGCTGAGTCTTCTGCAGGGCACATTTTCTGTGACATGTACAGCAGTATAATTTAGTGTATTTAGAAATTAGCCAATTTGGAGTAATACTCAGTTGGGTAACTTCTTTCATCTTCTCTCTCCCTAACCCAGGGAATCCTGGCTGACCTTATTTCACTTGCAGTCTTCTCAGCCTTCTCCCAGATAAGAAGAACCTATCGCTCATCTCTTCCATCCAGATCCACTAGGTTACTGGCATGGAAACATGTTACAAATGAAGTAGGTTTTACAGGCACTTTAGATGTTCCTGACAGCCTTCATGAAAGCTATAATCATTGGTCTTTTGTTCAATGGGGACTGTGAAATGTCTGTGCTTTTCTCACACATTATCACCTCTAGAATAAATACAATATTGTTAGGAATTACTTCAAACAACAAGCATATTCAGGTTCATCAGGCAATGGCAAATCTGTGTTTGAACTACAGACATCTTCTGAACAGTTTTTGAGGAATGGAAGGAAAAACCCTCACAGACGGACTTTAGAAAGGAAACACATTGAACAGCTTCTAACAGATTTTTTTTGTTTGTTTCAAACAACGCATGCAATTGATCAGTAAGTTTGGCTGGATTTTCAGTTTTCATCCTTCTGTATAAGTGTAGAACTAACCTTGATAAAAAACGTGACATTTATTCTCAATTCTGTGCCTCCAAACTTTGTGAATGTCCCTGTTATGCAAAATATATTTGATGAAGAATGGTACATCTTAGGTATCCCTTCTTCCCTCCCTCCCTCCCTCCTGACCTTCCTCCCTCTCCCCCTGCCTCCCTCCCTCTCTCTCCCCCTGCCTCCCTCCCTCTCTCTCCCCCTGCCTCCTGCCCTCATTCCCCCCTCCCTCCCTTCCCTCCCTCCGTTTGTTCCTTCCTTTCTTCCATTCCTCATTTATCTTTCTTTTTACTTCACTAAACCTCAACGTTTATCCTTTGAACTTGTAAGTTATTACATATCATACACAGTTTAAAGTAACCTTCACTTTAAATTCCATGGCTTTTGTTGCCTAAGTCACTATTTCAACAGCATTATTACAGTTTTCTTTGTGTGAATATTGTCAGTCAGACACTTAGCACAGGTAAGTATATTGCAGTTCTACTTGCAGCTTAGTGGTGAATGTCAGCGATTAGCCCCTTGCAAAATCCTCACAAACTGATCAGACTTTCCACTGCATGGAGAAATTGTCTATTGTTAAGCAAAGGCTTTAATTAAAGCTATACTTTGTTTTCAATCCAATTTAGGAACAAACACAGAAAAAGAAAGGTGTAAATTTTACAATGCCTGGCAATGTATCCAATTCTGAGCCGAACAAAGAAGCTTATATGCTGAAAATCTTGTAGGAATAAAGCATGTAAGATAAATAAAAAGCTTCCAGTGCTTAATTCTAATCGTCTCCACAACAACTGGAGCTGCTGATAAGACACCTACTCAGAGTAATGATGCATAATGTGAAGAAGCAATAACCCAGACTGCATAAGTATGAAGGAATGTCATTCTTTTAAAGAAAAGTGTGGCAAATGTGAAGCTCTGTTAATGTTCTGAGCCATTTCAAAGGTATTTTTGTGAACACGGCAAATTGCCAAGGTTTTTTTTTTTCCCCAAATGTGATAGGGAGAACAAGGAATGTAACTAATATAAGGGTATCAAACGTTTGTCCATGTACTATCATGTAAATATTTATGTACTGTCAGTTCTTTATTAGTGGAGGTTCTAATAGGAATATAAATATTATAAAGCATGTTTATGACAGATAAATCACAGGGGTGCTGAAGTAATTTGCAACAGTAAAGCTCATTTTGGATAATTACAGTGCCCCAGAAGATTGTATTCATGCATTTACAAAAGAAGGGGATGTTCAGAAGAAACTATTTTGGGCTACTGACATTCTGAGGAGGCTACAGGCTGATCCTGTCCGGGACTGACTTTGGAACATATGCAAATACTAATGGAGGATTTTGTGAATAGAAGGGAGGGGAAAATTGGTTTTGTTTCAACCGCAAGGCTACCCCTATTCAGTCAAATTTCATGCAGACAAATTACTGTAACTATAGAAATAATTTAAGAAAAGATTAGTTAAGATTATGCTGGCAATAAATATACTAATGTTTTATTACACACAGAGTTCTATTTTGCATTCTGTGTGGGGGTAAATTAGAACACAATGTTGTTTATCCTGGGGTTATGAAGGTTATGTTCATATCCATATTAAAGCTTATTATTGTTCGTGCTTTCACTCCCCTCCCCACTCCCATTCACCTTTTATCTTGGCAAGCTAAATACTTGGTGCATATTCTTCTGCATACCTGAAATAGAATTAGATTTAATATCCAAACAAAGCCACCATTCTCTACTCCGTCCCCCCCAAAAAGGCTAGGAAGCAGAGTAATAAACTTTGGAAGGTCAAATTATAATGAGATTAAAATGTAGTTTTCTGAGCTAGTGCTCAGCAGCAAATAAATGTGTTTCAGCTCTTTCCCATGAATGGTTTACTGATATGATTAATTTAAGGTGAAACATACGCTATTCCCTACTATGACAAGGTAGTAAATGTCTGTCTTGTAGATGATTGCTCAAGTAAAGCACAATAAAAGGGAACAAAATTATTTTCTGAATTGCAATAAAAGAGCTTAAAATTAGAGTGAAATCTATCTCACACTATTTGCTTCATGGTAGTAAAAGCTGTCAAAGCCTTTGTTGTTTGCAGATCATTTGTTTTTGGTGCTAGATTAGTTATTGGACCTTGACTGCCTTTGGAGAACAATGTTGCACCTAAAGACTTGGGAATAATACCTTCTGGTCTTTTGTTATTATTATTGTTTTTTTTTTTTTTAACCAGCCTTGATGGTTGCTTTTAAAATGTATTTGTCATCAAATAAAGGAGAGGAGAAATTGAGGAGAAAGTTCTTCACAAAGAGAGTTGTTAGTCATTGGAATGGGCTGCCCAGGGAGGTGGTGGAGTCACCGTCCCTGGAGGTGTTCAAGAGGGGACTGGACGTGGCACTTGGTGCCACGGTCTAGTGGTCATGAGGTCTTGGGTGGCAGGTTGGACTTGATGATCTTTGAGGTCTTTTCCAACCTTGTTGATTCTATGATCATAAATAAAGCATGCTAAATACAATAATAGGCAGCTAATTAGCTCTGTCAATTCAAGGGATCAGAGTCACACCTCCTAGAAAGAGATGTTGCATAGCTTAAGAACTTCTCCATGCTGAGCACTCTTTTGCACAGAGACCACAGCTACACAGCATCATTTGACCTAAAGCCCAGTGTGTTAGAACAAGGTAAGGCAGTTGTCTCCCCACAATTAAGCCCCATTGTCCTGCCTAATCCAGCTCACTAAATTCCTCTAATTCCTCTTTACAAATCACTTGAGCTCTCTCCTGATTACAACTGAGAAATTCATCCTCCAATACATGCATTTCTGTACGACTGTGTATTAAAGAAAGAAGCTGTGACATGTAAAATAAAACTGGAAGTCCCTTCTGGACAGACTGGGAAGCCTGCAGTCTGTTAAGCTGCCTCCAGTGGTCTCTCACTTGCTCTCTGCACAAATACAACGTAATTTTCTGCATGTGCTCCCTTTTGTCTTACCAACTCCTGTCATGGAGTTGGTCTGGAGAGACAACTTCAAATACTGAGAAACAGAAAGAGGAGTTGACTCATTTACTACGTCCAAGAATATTGTGAGCACTATTTCTAGTACTGTATCTTCTGTGCGATTCAAAGAACTAATTTAAATAGCATTTAGCTGGATGAAGGTTGATTTTTCTTTTCCCCTGAGAATAGAGCAGGTTTCATAGATTTTTTCATAGGTTGTTGGGTTTTTCGTGGGTTTGGTTTGGTTTGTTTGCTTATTTGCTTTTTACATAACCTTACTATCAGTCTCTTCAGCTGTCATCTCTTCTGTGTGGTCTTCATCTTCTGGTTTTCAGCGGACATTGCCATAATCCCATTTTCAAACCCCTAAAATCCTTACCATTGTTTAGCCAATGTGATACTTTTTGCCTACTGAACCTTATAGGCAGATACTTTTCATGCTCAAAGGTCCTAAATGTCAGTTACCATAAAAAAAATAAAGAAGAGTGATAAAGACAGAAAGAAACTCAGCTTCTTCCTTCATACCACTTTCACTGTACTGAAATCTGCTGAGCACTTAATCTTCTCAACTAGTTGTTCTGTGCTTTTAAAAGGATTATAGTATTAATTGTTTAATTGTTTATTATGCAGTATTTTTCTAATGGTTACAAAGGTTTTTGCTATTTGGTTTGTAAAAACATAATGTTTTATTCTACTTAACAGTCGTCATTTTGCTTTCGCCTGTAATTTCATGAGGAGTTGCTACAAGGACAGAAGAAGATGCCTTTAGCAGAAGCAGATAGATCCCCTGCCAGTGTGGTGATTCAAGACACTGGGAGACTAGCACAATCAAACTGTACTCCAGAAACTATGGTTTGATTACTGTCACTACCAGTTGGATCATTAATCATAACAGTGGTAGTGACAGCGAGTTTCTTGACCTCATCATGAAAGGCAGGGAGGCCGTCCACTAGAGCAATTCATCCTTCAGGCAAAAGAAAACTGTAAGGAGGATGTCTTTTATTATCTAGTGTTCCCTCTAATCCACTAATTCTGCCTATAATCTTGGCAAAAATATGAGGGCTTTAGGAAGGCAAGATCTCACATTTCTTCTGCTCATAGGAAAGTGTTGATTCTGAACTCTGAAACACCTGCTTGTTTTTTTTCACTCTTCTGCATCTCTCAGCACGTTTAGCGTTGGAAAACACAAATGTGGGTAAGTATCTGCAGCTGTATACAACAGCAGCACATGTGGCTGTCTCTCATTATATGGAGGTTGGTTGCCTGGAAAAATACTGTGGGGTCTCCTTCTGAACAGCAAAGAATATATTCCTCATGGAACAGTTGTCTCCAGTGGCTTACAGAGGATTTTGACCTGAAAACTCAGACTTCTAAGAACTTAAGATTATGAGGCAGAATATGGCTATGATTTCTGTTAGCTTTGCTAATGGAATTGACAGTGTTGTGACCTGCATTCCAGTCAATGAAACGTGGTAATTCTGGTGTTTTTTTTTTTATTAATCTGTGATATCTATGCCATTCTGCTGGCAGCATCTATTTAATTTTTAATTTCCTCATGTAAAGCTCCCCCATTTTCCATGTTATTTGAGTGCAACCAGTCTTCAAATAAATGATCTCAAACAGTGTCTGATAATTAAAGCCAATTTGATTCTCATTTTTGCTCAAGAGTATTTGCAAATGCTGCTACTTTTTCAGCACAAGATCATAAAAGTGCAATTTTGGATTTATTTCAGTATAAGCAAGGTTGAGTTGCAGGGAATTTCCATTCTGAGACTGGGAAACTGATTAGGAATTGTAATGTCTTTAATGAAAATGCTCAAAGATGTGATTAAACACAGCAACAAAGTACTGGCAAGTCATATGAAAAATTTCAAAGTATCTGGGCAAATAAATATTCACATAGAAGGATAATTAACAAGGGTGTGTCAAAGAGGTTCCTTTATGGTTTCAATTCTTTCCTTTATTAATGACCCACCAGCCACAGAAAGTGGGCACTGCCATAGCATTGGATGATTAACTAGAAGCACACACTTTCCAACACCATTAGAGAGCCCTTCATGGGACTGTTTTCTGCAGTTTTCTAATTTATATACTGTACTGAGAGTTAATGGGCATTTAAATGGGTTTAAAAGCTGTTTGCAGAATGGAATTTTATAGGAAAACTATAGTCATGAAATCTGCCTTTGCACACAGAAGTGCACCTTATTTGGATGGCAATATGTGAACGGCAGCTATGATTCATAAGCACTTAACTGTGTAGTGACTGTGCATTCGTGGCACTGGTCATGACTCCTAGTCATAGCAGAGGATTTTGAGCATATTAGCCAAAAGCAGAGTACATAATATTTTCCCTTTTTTCCTTTTACACACTTGGTGATAATTTGCAACTAAATAATTAATTAAATGGTTGATTCTATTCTATTCTATTCTATTCTATTCTATTCTATTCTATTCTATTCTATTCTATTCTATTCTATTCTATTCTTCCATTCATTCCATTCCATTCCATTCCATTCCATTCTATTCTATTCTATTCTATTCTATTCTATTCTATTCTATTCTATTCTTCTATTCTATTCTGTTCTATTCTATGTTGTAGTAAGCCACTAGGCTGGTCAGGCAGACCCTTAGTAAAGACATGCTGCATGTGCCTTGTCAGAGCTTCTAGAAGGATCTGTTCCATGATCTTCCCAGGCAGAGAGGCTGACGGATTGGTAGTTTCCAGGGTCCTCCTTTCTAACCTTTTAAAAGTGGGTGCAATATTTTCCTTCTTCCAGTCAGTAACAGGGACTTCAAGGCCTGTTGAACTTTGGCCTGTCTGTTGTTTGTTTGCTTTAATTATTTTTATTTGTTTGTTTTCTTCTTTTTTTCTCTTTTCTTATATTTTTTCTTATCTTTTTTCTTTTTCTTGTATTTTTCCTATATTTTTTCTTTTTCTTATTTTTTCTTATTTTTTTCTTATATTTTCTTTCTTCTTCTTCTTCCTCTTCTTCCTCTTCTTCCTCTTCTTCCTCCTCTTCCTCCTCTTCCTCCTCTTCCTCCTCCTCTTCCTCCTCCTCTTCCTCCTCCTCTTCCTCCTCCTCTTCCTCTTCCTCTTCCTCTTCCTCTTCCTCTTCCTCTTCCTCCTCTTCCTCTTCCTCTTCCTCCTCTTCTCTTCTTCTTCTTCCTCTTCCTCTTCTTCTTCTTCCTCTTCTTTCTTCTTCCTCTTCTTTTTCTTCCTCTTCTTTCTTCTTCTTTCTTCTTCTTCTCCTCCTCCTCCTCTCCTCCTCTCCTCCTCTCCTCCTCCTCCTCCTCCTCCTCCTCCTCCTCTCCTCCTCCTCCTCCTTCTCCTCCTCTCTTTTTTAAATTTTAAATATATTTTCACTGTGGCAGTTCATGGCATTAACATACACTCATGTGAAACTATTTGGTAATGTCAGTATTCATGCAAGTAGGTCACAGTTAAATCCTGGCTAGTGCCAAGTGCTAGCACTGTAGAAACTTCTCACATAACTCACTAAGACACCTCAGTTTTAACCTCTGTCTCATCCACTTAACTGATTCAGGCTTTAAGTTACAGAGTGTTTATAAGAAGTGGAGAAGTGACAAGCAATTATGTGTTTGCTCTTCCTCTTCAGATACACAGAGGTCACTTAAGAAGATTTTGAACTACACCCTAATGAAAACTTTCAAACAAACAAGCAAAAAATTACCATAAATAATGATAATAACAACAATAAATGTAATTCTTTTTAAAATCAATATATTCCCTATTTATCAGCCTGAAAGAGTCATATATGAATACATATTTCAGGGTGAATGTCACCTAAAGGTTGTGAGGTTAGGTAGAAGTTAGCATTAATATTTTGGGCTAATCTACAAAACCAACCAACCAACCAAATCCAGCCACAAACCCTTGCAGACTTTTTTGGTGCAAAAGTCAAAACAATTTGTAAAAAATAAATCTGGTGAACATAAATCCCTGAGATGTTCACAAATGTTATCTTTTACTGTTCATAAAATTTACTAGTGAATTAGTCTCATGCACTAATGCAAAAGTATTGAAACTATAAAGGTTTTGCAGGCTGGAAACACTTTATCAGCTTGGTAGTTTCCAATTGTCTTTGTGGAACTGTGTCGGGTGGAGGAAGAGATATGAGGGATTATAAAGGAAATATGAAATTGTTGAGTGGTAAAGAGAGAAGGAGGAATGCACTGAAATGCAACTGGAAAACAAAAAAAAGATGGAAAATTGAACTGTGACACCTACGTGCTAGGACAGAAATGGGATTTGGAGTAGATGTCCAGAGTCCAACATGATGTCATTTAACAAGTCCAAGTGCTGGGTGCTGCAATTTGGCCACAACAACCCCATGCAGTGCTACAGGCTGGGGTTGGAGTGGCTGGAGAGCTGCCAAACACAAAGGGACCTGGGGGTACTGATTGACAGCTGTCTGAACATGAGCCAGCAGTGTGCCCAGGTAGTCAAGAAGGCCAATGGCATCCTGGCCTGGATCAGGAATGGTGTGGCCAGCAGGAGCATGGAAGTCATTGTGCCCCTGTACTCAGCACTGGTTAGGCTACACCTTGAGTCCTGTGTCTAGTTCTGGGCCCTTCAGTTTCGGAAAGATGTTGAGTTGCTGGAACGTGTCCAGAGAAGGGCAACAAAGTTGGTGAGGGGTTTGGAGCACAAGCCCTATAAGGAGAGGCTGAGGGAGCTGGGGTTTAGCCTGGAGAAGAGGAGGCTCAGGGGAGACCTTATTGCTCTCTACAACTCCCTGAAGGGAGGTTGTAGCCAGGAGGGTGTTGGTCTCTTCTCGCAGGCAGCCAACACCAGAACAAGAGGACACAGTCTCAAGCTGCACCAGGGGAGGTTTAGGCTGGATGTTAGGAAGGAGTTCTTCACAGAAAGAGTGACTGGTCATTGGAATGTGCTGCCCAGGGAGGTGGTGGAGTCACCATCACTGGAGGGGTTTAAGAAGAGACTGGATGGGGTACTTGTTGCCATGGTTTAGTTGATTAGATAGTGTTGGATGATAGCTTGGACTCAATGATCTTGAAGGTCTTTTCCAACCTGGTTAATTCTGATTCTATTATTCTAGATGTTCTCCAAAGGTCCCATCCAACCCCTGCCATTCTATGATTCTACAGTTCTAAATAATGCTTTATGCATTTAACAGTTCTGTGATAGTAGCATGGGTTTTGTGTTACATGCTTAAGTAGACAAACTGAACAATCATGTTCCATAATATATCACTTTGCTTCTGACATAAAATCCTTCTGTGCAACCTACTTTAGAAATGTAACTTTCCTAGCATTTTGTTTAATTATCCCTATTAAAACACAAACTTGTGGTATATTATTGCAATAAATTTTAACAATAAATGAAATAATGCATTTGTGCCATGGTCTAGTAGTCATGAGGTCTTGGGTGACAGGTTGGACTTGATGATCTTTGAGGTCTTTTCCAGCCTTGTTGATTCTATGATTCTTCCCACAAAGATAAAACCCTTTTGGTGGCAATTTACATAACAGAAACACTACAGACCTGTGTCATTTGGCCCTGTAATAATAATGATGACATAAATTGTATTATTATCATCTTATCAAATATTTTACATGCTAATACCTGAAAAGGGTATGAATTATCATATCCTAAGGTGTTATTTGTATCCTGGTTTCCACTGAACACTATCCTAGAATACAGAACTAAAGCATTATCGTTTTGTGACTAAAGCTACTCATAGGTTTCAGAAGCAAACCTCCTTATATGTCTTTTCTGTGCATCCTTAAAACACCCTCTTGGCTTTCTATTTGATCTGAAGTTTACCAGCGTGGCATGTGTTATGTATCAGACTTTTCTATGCACATTAAAAACTTTACAAGACTTATAACCTGCTCTATTCATTTATTTTATCTCAGTCCAGTATTTTGTTTGTTTTGTAGACAAAATGCTGTAGCGTGTAGTCTAGAAACATCACCATTTGTGACAATTCTTAAGCTCTTTTGGAATTGAGTCCCTCAAATCTAAGATTATTCTTGGGGACTTTCTTTTCTTCCAATAATTATATATTACAAAAAAAAAAACCCAACTATGTCTATAATAATTAATGCCTCATGGACATAACTTCTTTGCTTTGACCTGAAGTAGCTTTGCTCTGGAAGTATGCATCTGCACTTTCTTACAAAACAGTGCTAAACAAAGGGTGATCATTTCTACCTTTTATCCAACAGCCCTGCAGGTATCCATCACACTCACCTGAAAGCAGATGACTCAAATTATGTCTCTTACCTGGCTAGGATATTTTGGGGATATGAACATCTCTCTCTTTCATACTCTATTATCACCAAGCTGGTGAGTTTTTTCAGGACAAGGGTTTTCTGATGTCCTGCTTTTTAAGTTGTTCCACTTTGCATAGAGTAATTAAGGATTTACAGGGATAAAGCAAGCAAGAGGGAGCAACTATATGGTAGGATTAATGTGATTAGAAAGTGAAGTTCAGTTTCCTCAGCAAGCAATAGTTCATTTAATAGTGAGTTCTTATGGATATTTCTGGTCTTTAGGTTCCTTAATAAAGTACAGTCACCTGAAAGCTTTAGTCTTTGTGTCATATCTATTGCTCTATATTGAAAAAAACAACTATGGCATTTAGGGTATGATTGCTGGGTTATCATTACATGGCAGGTAAATTAAAGACACAGACAGACTGATTTAAGAGAGTTTCTAAAGGGTGCTTTTCATTTGTATCACAAAAATTACACAGATATAGAAAAAGAAATCTATTATCTTGCCTGCATTTCAGTGCATAACTTTTCTTGCTAGTCATGAGAGTTCATTGGATTGGAGTCATATCTTCCAGGATAACTGAAAATCTTAAGATCAAGAACTTTTATTAAACCAGAGAATTCTTTGTTCTCTGCACACTTTCTTTGATTTTATTTAGTTTCCCCCCTTCCCTAACATCTGGGTAACTGAGTTCTTGCAGTCTACTTTCTTCTACCAACCAGGCAACTTTTTCAAGCAGCTCCTCTTCATTCTTACTCTATCTCATCCCATCCTGTCTTATCCCATCCCTTCCCAACAATTTCTTTTCAGAGGATAGTAAAATATGTTCTCACTTAAAGTTAATTCTCAAAACATATTCCATGTAAAATAATTAGTATTTACTACAGTGTGTAATTTGGATATATGCATGCTATAGCCTTTCCAGCAAAGGTGAGTATACCCAGGCAGTTTATAATACAGTCTGACCCAGAAAATCCACTCTATGCAAATTCCAATATTTTTCGTGTTCACAGACTCACAGAATCACCAAGGTTGGAAGAGACCTCAAAGATTATCAAGTCCAACCTGTCACCACAGACCTCATGGCTAAACCATGGTACCAAGTGCCACATCCAATCCTCTCTTGAACACTTTCAGGGATGGTGACTCCACCACCTCCTTGGGCAGCCCATTCCAGTGACAAACGACTCACTCAGTGAAGAACTTTCTCCTCACCTCCAGCCTAAACTTCCCCTGGCTCACCTTGAGACTGTGTCTCCTTGTTCTGGTGTTGCTTGTCTGGGAGAAGAGATCAACCCTCACATGGCTACAACCTCCCTTCAGGTAGCTGTAAACAGCAATAAGGTCTCCCCTGAGCTTCCTCTTCTAAACAATCCCAGCTCAGCCTCTCCTCATAGGGCTTGTGCTCAAGGCCTCTCACCAGCCTTGTTGCCCTTCTCTGGACATATTCAAGTGTCTCAATGTCCTTCTTAAACTAAGGGGCCCAGAATTGGACACAGTACTCAAGGTGTGGCCTAAGCAGTGCTGAGTACAGGGGCACAATGACCTCCCTGCTCCTACTGGCCACACTGTTCTTGATGCAGGCCAGGATGCCGTTGGCCTTCTTGGCCACCTGGGCACACTGCTGGCTCATGTTCAGCCAGCTGTCAATGAGCACCCCCAGGTCCCTTTCTGCCTGGCTGCTCTCCAGCCACTCCAACCCCAGCCTGTAGCTCTCTCTGTAACATGTTCTCTCAGTCTTAATATCAGTAGAGGATGTTGTTATTCCTACTTGTCCTATTGTAGAGGAGTGAGGCTTTCAGGATCAAAACCTCTTCATGAGTAATAAAGAAAATATTATTATCATTAAATTGTTTATTTTGTCCTAATTAGTAATCAATTGCCTTTTATTATGCACTTTCCCAGATACAGGGCAAAGACCTATCTTTTTAAATGCTTAAGTTATGGTATATTCAGCATGAAAACTGCAGTAGAAGAGTAAGTTTTTCCTACAGTATACTGTGGTCATATGAATCTACTTTTGGTTTTTTATATGAGATTTTGAAGAATCAACAGAATTAAAGTCTCGGTAAAACAAATCTGCATACTTCTCCCTCTTCATGTCTGTATTCCTTTAACTTTAAAGATGAGGCCTAGGGAGGTTGGCAATGTCACTGTGCAACCTACTGCAAAATCTGTATTGTGATATGTGACATGCAAGGAAGTAGGCAGCCAAGGATGCAGAAAAAGATTGGGAAATTACCTTCTATGTTGAACTGTGCTATGCAGTGAGCACTGATTTTCTCTTATATCCTACAGCTATCTTGTCATAATAATTTTTTTTTAAGTCCTTTCCTTTTGTTTCTAGATTTTCCAAGACTTAGCAGCCTGTCTGAAAGAAATAAATGATAACTTTGAAAATTCTTTGGTACAGTATGAATACCGATTAATTTTCTGATGTATTTTTAGTCATGTTCCATTAAATATGTAAAATGATGAGCCGCTAGTATTGGTGAGAGGGGGAAGTGGAATATAATTAATAGATGAAAGAATGCCCCTTCAAAATGTAGCTGCTATAAGTACACTTGGCTGATCATGAAATTTCTAATTCCAGCCCTCATATCTATATTTTAGATTGACTGTACCCTGGGGCCTCAGAAGTGAGCTTCATTTACTGAAAAGTCATGGGAAGTCATGTTTATTGTCTCAGCAGGTAGCTGCACTCTAAGTGTAATACTGAAAGACAAGAGAAAACAGAGGCCAGTTTATGTTATTAGAGGCACACTGCAGCTTCCTGACAGATGTGCATGGCAGAAAAGAATAAAGGGAAAATAAATAAAAAGGGAAAAAAAAATAGCGCACACATCAGATTCTATCAAGCTTTAAATATTTCTGCTTTAAATATGTCAACCTAAGTTCTTCTGTGTTCCCAAATGCACAAGAATGATGTAAGCAATCTCTTTTATGGAAGGGAATGTGACCAATCTATTTAAGAAATTCTATGAGTTTTGTGTAGGCTTTAAGCATTTCAGCTTTATCCTTCAGACTCATGTGAGTTCTTTAACCACACGTATGAAAGGATTTGTGTATTAAAACTGACTGCAGTAATGAAATATTTGTTTATCCATTTCCAGAAAGGATACTAATCTCTCTGAGGTTGCAAAGCAAAACATTATGCTAACATATTTCATATATGTAGGCAGGAGAAAGGCAACCCTAGACAGTCTGCTCTCTTTTTGTCACATAATGTTCTTAGCGCCTAATAACATTTTGATAAAGGGGCTGTACAGTATCTGTGTAGCCACATTTATTGCCATATGGTAGTTCCCAAATTACATTGCATTCTTACGAGTAGAGACTGGCCAAAATGGTCTGGCTGGCTCCCAGCATCGAGCAGTTGCTGACAAGGCTGTTGCACACTAATGGTGGTAATACAACCAGTAATACAGCATTTTCATCAAGTTACCTTTACTGCCAGCTATTATTTTCTACAGTAACAAAAGGACATTTATGTTTACATTTACTATTAATTATTTTTATAATAATAATAATAATTATAATAATAATAATAATAATAATAATTATTATTATTATTATTATTATTATTATTATTATTATTATTACTATTATTATTATTATTATTGTGGCCAGCAGAAGCAGGGAGGTGATTCTCCCCCTGTACGATGCCCTGGTTAGGCCACACCTTGAGTACTATGTCCATTTCTGGGCCCCTCAGTTTAGGAAGGATGTTGACTTGCTGGAACATGTCCAGAGAAGGGCAACAAAGTTGGGGAGGGGTTTGGAGCACAAGCCCTGTGTGGAGAGGCTGAGGGAGCTGAGGTTGCTTAGCCTGGAGAAGAGGAGACTCAGGGGTGACCTTCTTGCTCTCTACAACTACCTGAAGGGAGGTTGCAGACAGGTGGATGTTGGTCTCTTCTCCCAGGCACCCAGCACCAGAACAAGAGGACACAGTCTCAAGCTGTGCCAGGGGAGGTTCAGGCTGTTTGTTAAGAAGAAGTTCTATACAGAGAGAGTGATTGCCCATTAGAATGGGCTGCCTGAGGAGGTGGTGGAGTCACCTTCATTGGAGGTGTTCTGGAGGAGACTTGATAGGGTGCTTGGTGCCATGGTTTAGTTGATTAGGTGGGTTGGATTGGTTGATAGGTTGGACATTATGATCTTGAAGTTCTCCTCCAACCTGGTCTATTCTATTCTATTCTATTCTATTCTATTCTATTCTATTCTATTCTATATCCTTAAGACACATTACCCATTTTTAGTTTCTGCTAATAACACCTTTCCTGGAGTATAATAATGAATAATTAACCCATTAACTAATTAACCCAAGTCCTAGACAAAGTTCACTTGACATATCTTATTAAGAATGTCAGTCATATTAGTTATTCTAACCCCCTGACTTCTGGGTCTGTTGCTACTCTTTCTAGGAAAAGCAGCATATATCATTTTTGGAACATGAGCCTCACAAGACTGAATGGGATCAGCTAGAAAAATCTGTAAAACATGGACTGGTAGTCCAAATGATCTCTGTGTTTATTATCCTTCTTACCATAGTGACTTAAAATAAACAATACACCCTACCACAGTTTCCTGGACTTTATTGAGTCTTTTCATAGAATCATAGAATCAACAAGATTGGAAAAGACCTCAAAGATCATCAGGTCCAACCTGGCACCCAAGACCTTATGACTACTAGACCATGACACCAAGTGCCATGTCCAATCCCCTCTTGAACACCTCCAGGGATGATGACTCCACCACCTCTCTGGGCAGCCCATTCCAAAGGCTAACAACTCTCTCTGGGAAGAACTTTCTCCTCACCTCGAGCCTAAACCTCCCCTGGTGCAGCTTGAGGATGTATCCTCTTGTTCTGGTACTGGTTGCCTGGGAGAAGAGGCCAACTTGCAACATGCTTGGTAGTAAATTGCTGCATCTTTAGATAAATTAATTTAATCTAACCCTAACTTGAGCTAATAAGTTTTATCAGCCCAGCCAAACAGTCCTGGTATGTTGCTATGTCCATGTTGAAGATTTTAGTGTGATTTAGAGGCATCTAAGTAAGCTCTACACAAATTATCTCACATGCTAGAAGAAGGTTTCTCAAGTTGAAGGTCACTTCATAGGCTAATCTGAGTGACTAACCAGGCTGCACAGATGGGTGGAGTCCAACATGATGGCATTTAAAAAGTCCAAGTGCTGTGTTCTACACTTTGGCCACAACAACCCCATGCAGTGCTACAGGCTGGGGTTGGAATGGCTGGAGAGAAGCCAGGCAGAAAGGGACCTGGGGGTACTGATTGACAGTAGGCTGAACATGAGCCAGCAGTGTGCCCAGGTGGCCAAGAAGGCCAATGGCATCCTGGCCTGGATCAGGAAGAGTATGGCCAGCAGGAGCAGGGATGTCATTGTACCCCTGGACTCAGCACTGTTTAGGCCACACCTTGAGTCCTGTGTCCAGTTCTGGGCCCCTTAGTTTAAGAAGGACATTGAGACTCTTGAACGTGTCCAGAGAAGGGCAATGAGGCTGGTGAGAGGCCTCGAAGGTCTCTTCCAACCTGGTCTATTCTATTCTATTCTATTCTATTCTATTCTATTCTATTCTATTCTATTCTACTCTACTCTACTCTACTCTACTCTACTCTACTCTACTCTACTCTACTCTAGCACAAGCCCTATGAGGAGAGGTTGAGGGAGCTGAGGTTGTTTAGCCTGGAGAAGAGGAATCTCAGAGGAGACCTTATTACTGCCTACAACTGCCTGAAAGGAGGTTGTGGACAGGTGGGGGTTGGTCTCTACTCCCAGGCAACCAGTGGCAGAACAAGTCTCAAGCTGTGCCAGGGGAGGTGGTGAGGAGAAAGATCTTCACAGAAAGAGTAGTCTGCCATTGGAATGTGCTGCCCAGCAAGATGGTGGAGTCACCATCCCTGGAGGTGTTCAAAAAAGGATTGGATGTGGTGCTTAGAGCCATGGTTTAGTTAGTCATGGGGTGTTAGGTATTAGAAAATAGGTTGGACTTGACGATCTCTGTGGCCTTTCCCAACCTGGTTGATTATGTGATTCTTGGGAAAATGAATGTGTTTACATTAATTATTTGATATGTAGACAGTTACACTACATTGTTATCAATGACTCTAATATGCCCAATGTTATGGTGTATTTTTCTGTTCAGAATAAACTCTAAAACTATGTGAGGAAAGCATATCTAAATCTGTAAAAATAAGCACTTGCCTTTTGGAATTATTGCATTGTACACAGAAAACTATAATTGCATCTCTTCATATTCTATTATGTTCTGTTATCCCACAGTGGAGTAGCACTAATACAATTTCCAAAATGTTTCCATAACTGAAATACAATGGAAAAGTCAGAAGGCTTATACTAGCTCTTGAATTCATGAGGGAATCTGTCTGCTATTATACCTAGCACTTAAAAGCTTTTGTTTCTTAAAACTAGAACTGCAGAATATTTTGTGAAACGGAAAGGTGTTGAGATTTCATAGATGTTGAAATTTATTTAATAGTGTTCATGAAGTATTTTAGGTCTGTCACAACCCAGTTTCCTCTGCCCACCCCAGTCAGCTGGGGAGATTGTGGTAAATTAGAGAATTTCCCTGTAGTAAATTAAGGTGAACCAATACCAAATGGCTGATAAAAATATATGTATTTGAGCCAATGAAAGTTCTTGGTCACTTTTGCCTTGAGGACACAAGTGGATCAGAAGAGAGGGAAATAGGAAGAAAAAGGAGAGGAATAAAAATATATTTATTTAGGTGGGTTGGATTATTTAGGTGGTTTGGATTGGTTGATAGGTTGGATGCAATGATCTTGAAGGTCTCTTCCAACCTGGTGTATTGTATTATTGTATTATTATTATTATATAGAGAGTATATATATAATATATTATATATATATTATATTGTATATATTATGTATATATATAATAGAACTAATTTAGGTAGTGGAGTCACCATCACAAGAGGTGTTTAGGAAGAGACCGGATGGGGTGCTTGGTGCCATGGTTTAGTTGATTAGATAGTGTTGGATGATAGGTTGGACTCAATGATCTCAAAGGTCTCTTCCAACCTGGTTAATTCAATTCAATTCAATTCAATTCAATTCTATTCTATTCTATTCTATTCTATTCTATTCTATTCTATTCTATTCTATTCTATTCTATTCTTCTATTCTATTCTAGTCCAGTCTAGTCCAGTCCAGTCTAGTCCAGTCTAAATAGATCATCAACCTCGGATTCAGAGATGTCTTAATGAGATTAGTCCAAGCCCTTGGGTGGAGGGTGTACATCCAGCAAGGGCTTCTGTGGTAGATGCAACAGATGGACCCTGGAGGCTGAGGTCCTCTTATACAAATTGGGTGTGGGTGGTGGTGTCTTCTCAAAGAGAGGTCATGTACAAGGCCCCCCCAGTGTAACGTGTGTCTTTCCATGGCACTGTTGCAGTATTTTAAAACAAACAAAGAGGGAACCTCGCCCCCACAGAACTTTTCTTTTTCTGTTGTTAATACCCTCTCTCAAGAACAGCTCTGTCCAGCAGCTCTTCTCCAGAGAGCCATCAGGGGCCATCAAAAACCACTTCCCTGTCCAATCAGACCAGGCATGGACAGACAGAAGATCGAGAGAGTCATCAAGGGCCATCAAAATCCATTGCCCTGTCTGTTCAGGCCATTCACTGTCACACATTGTTTGATACAACACACGGTTGGGTTCTCACAATGCCTTAACCAGAGCTGTGTAAGTAACCAATTTTTAATCTGAGTTTTTCATTTCAAAGAAAAGCACAAGACAGTATCTCTGCTCCTTGCAGCGTTAAAAATCTGAAGAAATTATGTCACTGAACAAAAGATTTTATATTGGAAATTTATTTTTTCTTTCACTGATTCACAGATTGCATTGGGTTGGAAAGGACCCTCAAAGGTCATCTTGTCCAATCCCCCTGCAGGGACACTTCCAACTTAATCAGGCTGCCAAGGGCCACATGTAGTCTGATCTTGAATGTCTCTAGAGACAGAGCCTCAACCATGTTCCAGTATTTTATCACTAACATTGTAATGAACTTCCTCTTTATGTCCAACTTAAATGTCCCCTGCTCCAGTTTAAAATCATTGCCCCTCATCCTATTGCTACGAGCCCTTCTAAACATTCCATCCCCAGTCAGCCCTCTTTTCTCCAGAATGAACAGCTCCAGTTGTTTCAGTCTGCCTTCGTAGGAGAGGTGCTTCAGCCCTATGATCATCTTGGTGGCCTCCTCTGAACCTGTTCCAGTAGATCCATTTCTTGTGTTGGGGACCCCAGAGCAGGACACAGTACTCCAGATGCAGAATCTCACCAGAACAGAATGGCAGAATCACCTCTGTCAACCTACTGGCCATGATTCTTTTGATACAGCCCAGGATGTGATTGGTCTTCTGGGCTGGAAGTGCAGATTGCTGGCTCATGTCCAGCTTCTTGTACACCAGTACCCCAAGTCATTTTCTGCGCAGCTGGTCTGAATTCCCCAGCCTGGACTGATATTGAGGGTTGCCTCCACCTAGGTGCAGGATCTTGCACTTTGTCTTATTGAACCTCATGAGATTTTCTTCATTCCACCTCTCCAGCCTGTCCAGGTTCCTGTCCTTCAGCCTTAACAACTGCACCACTTAGCTTGGTATCATCTGCAGACTTGCTGAGGGTGTACTCAGTCTCATTCTCTATATCATTGATAATGACATTGAACAGCACTGGTCCCATTACAGACCCTTGAGGGACATCACTTGTAACCCATCTCCATCTGGGTGTCAAGGCACTGACCATTACATTTTGTATGTGATGTTCCAACCATTTGCTTATTCACTGGATAATCCACCCACAAAATCAATATCTCTCCATTTAGAGAGAATGATGTTCTGGGGCACTGTGTTACAAAGGCTTCACGAAAGTCCTGATAGATGACATGTTGGTCTTCCCTTGTCCACTGATGTAGTTACACTGTTGTTGAAAGCCACCAGGTTGGTCAGGCAGGACTTGCTCTTGGTGAAGCCACGCTGGCTATCTTGAATCATTGTCCTCCATGTGTTCCAGTATAGCTTTTGGGAAGATCAATTCCATGACCTTCTCAGGCACAGAGTTGAGGCTGACAATTAAAAAAATACCCACTACTCTCCAGCAGATCAACTCCTGCTCCCAGCTTGGTGTCGTCTGGAAATTTACTGATGATGGACTCAATGCCCTCATCCAGATCATCAATAAAGATGTTAAAGAGCATGGGGCCCAGCACTGATCCTTGAGGCACACCACTAGTGACAGGCCGCCAGCTAGATGTGGCACCATTCACCACCAATTTCTGGGCTCGGCCCTCCAGCCAGTTCCTAACCCATCGCAGTGTACTCCCATCCAAGCCATGGGCTGCCAGCTTGGCCAGGAGTTTGCTGTGGGGGACAGTATCAAAGGCCTTGCTGAAGTCCATGTAGGCTATATCCACAGGCCTCCCCACATCCACCAGGTGGGTCACCTGATCATAGAAGGAGATCATGTTAGTCTTGCAGGACCTGCCCTTCCTAAATCCATGCTGGCTGGGCCTGATTCCCTGGCCATCCTGTAAGTGCTGTGTGGTTGCACTCAAGATGACCTGTTCCATAATCTTGCCTGGCACTGAGGTCAGGCTGACAGGCCTATAATTCCCTGGCTTGTCCAACTGTCCCTTCTTGTGGATGGGCATCATGTTAGCCAGCTTCCAGTCTTCTGGGACCCCTCCAGTGAGCCAGGACTGTTGAAAAATGATGGAGAGCGGCTTGGCCAGCTCATCTGCCAGCTCTCTCAGCACCCTAGATTAATCCCATCTGGTCCCATGGACTTGTGGGGATCCAAGCGGCTGAGGAGATCTCTAACTACCCCTCCTCCTGGAACAGAGGGAAACTATGCTGCTCCCTGGCTCCATCTGCCAGCTCTGCAGGCCAGCTGTCTGGAAGACATTCTGCCCTGCTAGTAAAAATTGAGGCAAAGAAGGTGTTAAGTACCTCTGCCTTTTCCTCATCTTTTGTTACAGCGTTCCCCTCCATGTGCACTAAGGAGTGGAGATTCATTGCCGCTCCTCTTGCTGTTAATATATTTATAGAAGGATTTTTTCTTGTCCTTCACAGCAGAGGCCAGTCTAAGCTCTAAATGCGCTTTTGCCTTCCTAATTTTCTTCCTACATGACCTAGCAACATCCTTAAACATTCCATGGGTTGCCTCACCTTTCTTCCAAAGATGGTGCACCTTCTTTTTTTCCCTTAGTTCTTTCAGAAGTTCATTGCCCATCCAGGCTGATGGTAATCCATGATAATCCATTATTATTTTTCCACATAGAATACTTCCTACATGCTATTTTCTTATTTATTAACTCCTATGCATGAATTGCAACCCTTGCCTTCAGAAAGATTTTCATTAGATGAGATGTGTAAATTCTTTTCAGCAAAATTAATGAAAGCCCATCAAAAACCTTGTTTTGTCTGCAGTGGTTTTTAAAGCAATGTTTTGTCAAGTGCATTGCTCTCCAAATCCTCTGCTTTGTTTAGGTATCCTTCATCCCTTTGCATCCTCTTGACTCTCTCATTGACAAAAGTACCTGTTTCCATACATAGGATCATATGCAACCTTCATTTGGTCCTAATGAATTACATGTGAGTGTTAGAGATAATGGATATCTCTCTAAAAGATATCTAAAAGGAAGTCTCCCAGGCAGCTCTGATATGGTGCAGCTGTGACCTTGAGCCAAACTTCTGGGAAAAGAGATATGCTTGACCTTTCTTTGCTCAGAAGGTTTGTTTAAACAGAGGCACTCAGCCTTCGTCTTTGCCAAAGCTATTGTGCCTGCCCATGCACTTCACTGGTTTAGGTCCTGATGTGCTCACTTGTATTTCCACCCTGACCCTAGATTCATCTTATCACCCTGTACTTGCCTGGGTAGTAGACTGTTGGCTGGACTGGATTGGTGTCATGGGTCTTGCTCTGCACATCTTACTTGGGGTTCATTGCCAGTCAGGTGCCCTGCCTGCCTTGCTGCACCTCCTGACTCCCAGCCCTCCTTCCCTGGTAGATCAGACCAATCCTGTCTCTCTCTGGCAATGGAGCTCACCAAATGGCATCATACCTCCGTATTGCTACTCTACTCCCTTAACATTGAAAGACAGAGTAGACACTGGCTGCATTGACAGACAGAGTAGTTTCCAGAAATAAAGCAAATAGCAGCAAAAAAATAATATTACAAATTTCTGTTTAGGAGCAGAGCAGCAAAGAGGTCTCTCTAGATAGTTACTTTGGTACATTCAAATGGCTAACCCTCCCACAATGATTAAGACATCATTTGTAGGAGTGAGAGGCAGTTACTGTAAAGGGCCTATAGATTGCAACCCTCACAGACGCATGTTGCTGAAGAGAATCAAAATGCTGGCAGAAAATTACTTGGCATAATGAAAGCATCACTTGATTATCATTCATTCAGTAATATTATTTTCATTAAGTAAATGGAGATTTCAAGATCTTTCATGCCTTAATCTCTCAGAAAAGAACACTGAAAAGCTGACCCTCGGTGTGAATGTGAGCTAATAAAAGCTTTCACAAATTGGAGGTAGGCAGTGGTGCCTACCAAGGTGATGTTTGTCACTGTTTGAATCAACCTTTCTGTGAAGCCTTAAAACCAATTCAGATGTGATTGCAAAAGCTGCCTTTAGGTAATATCCTATTTTATTGACAAAAGGGGATGAGGTCAACTCATTTTCATAACAGTCTTCTTGAAGAAATTCTTAACCACTCTATCATTTACAGTTGTTTTGCAATGCAGCTTATGAAAATATTACCAAGCTTAGAGCAGAAAATAAGAAGAGGGGGAAATGGAAACTTTTTTTTTTCCCTCTCTAATAGCATTTTTAAGAAGAAAAGTCTACCATTAATGAGGAAAAATAAGCTAAGCAATTTCATATTTTCTCCAGTCATTAATCAGTTCAAGCTTTGAAATAGTGCTTCCTTTAAAAGCAAATAGTTCTTATTGAAACCTTTCACAAATGAAACAAATGGAGAAAGAAAATAAAAGAGAGGCACTGCAAAATAAGTAAGTGGTTTTCAAAAGCACACACATTTGAAAGGTTCCTTTTCTCTTTAACTTTTTGTAGAACTCAGCAATGGATGGTGACAATGGGTGATAAATGGCTGTCAGGAGACTTGGTTGTGGTTTTGGTCCACTACTTACAATTATGGTTTTGGTGAATTTATTCTTTTATCTGATTTTGGATTATCCTAGTTCAAGTCATAATTTTCACTGATTAGGTATTATTCATAATTGGTGAATGAATCATTTGCTTGGACAAATTGCTGCTTATCAGTTGTTCCTGAACAGTTCACTACAAGTTATTTGTAATTTTCTCTCTGAGTTACATGAATGGTTACCTGTGTCACACAGCAATGGTTTTAGTCTTTAATGGATTGAAAGAAGCTTTCTGAACTACTGTGCCTGAGGAAAAAAATCCTGCAGTTTTGACTCTTGTCGTAAAGACTGTTTGGAGCAGATTGTTCTCTGAGCTTGGGTAATGACAGGCAGAGGTAATACACAAGCAGAAGATACTTCTAGTGGCTTTCCTTAGCCCAAGATAGGACATCCTTTTCTATGGATCCTGGATTTAGAAAATATTGACAAAACTCCTAATTAGATTTATCACCTGCTCTATATTTATTCAGTCAATTTTCTTTTATCATATTCAAATCCAGCAATTCACATCAAACCTATTTGTAACAAGAAAACTGAAGCTAGATGTGTGGATATTTTCACCTGTTTCATTCTGCAGCTGGAATGAAACACCAGAGTGTTTAGGAAGCTGCTGTGTCATTTTCCCCTCTTATAAACAGTAGATCACTTTTATATATCTGGTGAAGAAGGGCATGGATTGAATACTCTGCTATTTACTGAGTGTCATGCTGTCAGCAGCTATTCTCTATTCATAGCAGCATAAATGTGCACAGTGGTCTTTGTCTTGTATTGAATGTGTTAGTGCCAAGTCTCTTCTTCAGGCTTTTAAAGCACAACATTTCAGTGATCTGTTAAGTTTTCCAAACTAAATAGAACTGAAAGGTCATCTATTCTGTCAGTGCTTAGTTGTGTTCAGGCAATAAGCAGACTTACCAGATGCATCTTTGGTTCTCAGTGTCTTCCAGGATATGGGGTCCTCTTGAATTCTTGTGGTGGTATTACTTCATTCTGTGACTGCTGTCTTCCACTACTGCTGTTCATTGTTTACTTTGGCCTCCCTTGCTTTGATAGGAGCCTTTCTCCTTCTTTTTACTTTAGTCAGTTTTCAAAAGCACAGTACCTGCATTCAAATCCTCTATTGTACATTTGTGCCTGCACAAATCTTCTCTACATTTGCAGTTTTAAAATTATGATTAGAATTTTACTCTCTTTGGTGTTTGCAAGAACAAGTCCAGCAACTGTAAACCAAATTGCCTGGCAAGTGCTGTAATTTGTAAGTGTGTTTTGAAATTTTTCTTCTGCTGAACTTCCCCAGTCCAGTGTAATTCCCTCAGTAAACAGCTCATGATGACTCCAGGGACTATACTGAAGAAAAGGAAGCAGGCTCTGTTCCAGAGTTTTAGAAGGACTTTACTCTTGATGATTATATAGATACATATTTTTAATTACCAATTTTGTGATTACTCCTCCACTAATGCTCTTTCCAAAGCAAGTTATTTCATTAACACAATATTAGCCAATTTGGGTATTAAAAAACCAAACAAAACAACCAACAAAACAAACAACTTAAAATGTTTGGTTTAATTAATTATAAAGGGCAAAGCCAGGAAAACAAGCAAATATTAATAAAAGGCAGCAGTCTTGAAAAGGGCAAGAAGGAGATTAATACATGTATGTCCCATTATATAGGGAGAAGCACTTTTAAAAGAGCTGGGTGTAAAGTCAGACGCAATGGAATATCCATTCTTGCAAATGGTTCTCAGTAAATCTATCTAATCTATTTTATTTATCCTCAGATCATGCACATTTAGATCAGAGTTCTGCCAGCTGAGTTAATAATTCTTATCTGAAAGTAATTATGTTGGTCCATAAGTTTTCACCACTGTGTTGTTCCACATCATATCAAACTGCATGATGTCTCATCACATTAACATAAAATGCATTGTGGTGGTGCACAGCATGATGTGGTGGCAGACTAGAAATGATGCAGCATTCCTAACGATAGTGAACTAGTGAGTGTCACTGGTATTTCGAAACTTGTGCGTACTGCAGTTTGATTATTCTCTGGAGGATCTGGGGTTTATTCTTTCCTTTGTATTGCAAAGGCTTGAACTGGATGTTAACTTTTATGACCCAGATTTGTGTTCCAGAGAAGCACTGTTAGAAGCCCCAAAGACTTCAAACCTACCTTTTTAGTTACAAAAATGGGTCGGGTCTGAATTTATTGACCATCTGTCAGACTTCACTCACTACTAGCTAGCTGTCATTGTTTGTTATTTGATGCACTTCTATAATGACTCACTGCAGGGAGCAACCAGTATCTCCATCACAGTGATTAATGAGGTCACTGTCTATCCGCAAGCATCTGAGCCTATAATTATTTCTAGCCGCTATTAGCTAGTATGCCAGATCAGATCAAAGTGAAGTCTTTCTATATAACATCTGTCCCTAATAATTATATTATATTCAGATATTTAAATATTATGTGAATGATACATTAGTATATAATATATTAAAATTATAGCTATGTGTATGAATTTACTGTTCTGCTATTATGCATGCACGTATTCCAATATTATATGGAGATATTTGGCAGATTATTTTCAATTAGTTTTTTCCTTTAATTGTATTTGAGATATCTCTTAAAGCAGCCCCATTCAAAATTGTCTTTTCATGAGCAGTAAAGACGGCTAACATAGCAGAGCACCAGTGCTCTTCTATTTCTCTGTGTCTGAAATATCCACTGTTCAATGTACACATTTGGTACACAGGTATTTATTTTGTTCTAATTATATTTTTATAGATAAATAAAAGTGTGAAACTACTGTTGTGTTTTTAAGATACTGGTTCCAGCCAGATTCAGAAAGTAGAAGGCCCAGTGTGAATTTCTGTTCTCCTCACGCAATGCACTTTTCAGATGGTGGCATGGAAAAGAGAATTCTTATCCAATATAGGATAGGATAGGATAGGATAGGATAGGATAGGATAGGATAGGATAGGATAGGATAGGATAGGATAGGATAGGATGCAAGAGAGAGGAGAGGTTCGGAGAGGTTCGGAGAGGTTCGGAGAGGTTCGGAGAGGAGAGGTTCGGAGAGGAGAGGTTCGGAGAGGAGAGGAGAGGAGAGGAGAGGAGAGGAGAGGAGAGGTTCGGAGAGGTTCGGAGAGGTTCGGAGAGGTTCGGAGAGGAGAGGAGAGGAGAGGAGAGGAGAGGAGAGGAGAGGAGAGGAGAGGAGAGGAGAGGAGAGGAGAGAGAGAAGAGAATTAACCAGGTTGGAAGAGACCTTTGAGATCATCAAATCCAACCTATCATCCAACAGTGTCTTATCAACTAAACCATAATTCCAAAGCAATTTAGAAGAATCCTCCTATAGAAAAATGACAAAAAGAACTTGTAAGATATGTCAGATCTTCATTTTATCATTTTAGTTTTGTGTAAATTTATGGGGAAATTTGAGAAAAACTGCATACAATTTTGACTGCCTTAAATTCTGTGCTTGGTGGGCTCACCCAGGCTTTGCCTTCTTACACTCTTATTTGGACTATTGAATCTATAAACTCTATTCTAAACTAATCTCTGAGGATATCACCCTAGGTGATCCTGCTTTGGCGGAGGGGTTTGACTCAATGATCTCTGGAGGTCCCTTCCAACCCCTAACATTCTGTGATTGAGTGTGCTGCAATAAAATACTACAATGGTATAGACTATGTGATAAAAGGGACAGAGTGGTGACCTTATTGATGATGTGCAGTGATAGTTTCATGTCTTGTGTCAAACTGACATTTTTTCACAAACATTCTTGTCGTTTATTAGTCAGTGGAAAATGTTACCAGGCAGAATTACGTGAATGTAAAATGTGTTTTACCAGCCCTTTTTTTAAAACCTTAACAATAAAACTTTTCTCCAACTGTTTCCTTTTATTGTGACCATTATCTTCTGCTCTGATTTATTCTTTTTTACCTTGCCATAACTACTAGTCATTGTTAGGCTAATTAGCTTTTCTATTAAGATATGATAATCAAATTCCTTTCTTTTCTAAAGCCCAATCACAGATTCACACTGAAGCCCAGGTCATTTTGCTGAGGTTATAATTTTTTTCTCACCAGCAGGTCAGTCAGTTTGCCATTTCTGCAGTGAAAAACCTTCACTGCACTGAATAACTCTTTACCCAAGAATCCTAATGAGTGAGAAATCGCTAGTAAAGCAAAGGATACAGCAAGATTTCTGGGCAGAACTGAACAAAAAAGGAACAGAGATGTTTGCCTACAGGCAATTCAGAAGATGAAGATGGATGAAGCTTGAGGGTCAGCACAGTTTCCCTATGAATGAAAAGAGCTTAGAGGCAGGAAAAAGGTTAGCATTTTTCAGGGCTGAAATCATAAGAAGAGGAGGAGTCAAAGGTAAGAGTGCACCAATCAGTGCTGAAGATCAAGGGGTGGAGGGACCAAAGGGTACAGGAAATTTGTTGGGGTGTCAAGAAACTAAGGTAGTACTGGAAACTAGCAAGCCTCATGTGGAGAGGAAATTAGTATCTTGGAAAGCATCAGAAGAAGTCCTACTCGAAGGTCTCCAGAGAAAGAAGAAATGTTGTACCTGTGACTACTTAAACTCATGGCACAAAGAGATTGTATGGTGATATTATGAAGGATGTTCTGAGGTTACAAAGAGCTATAGAGATGTGCTGAAAGTACTCTTGACAAAAGAGGAAGACACATTAAAAAAAGGCATTACAGGTTGTGTCAGGCTGAGAGGAGTACCTGCACACATCCAGACCACATACAAATCACTAATTTGTTGACAGCTTATTGCCAAAATTCAGTATTTTAAGGCAAGGAAAGTGCTTCTTGGTTGCTTCCAAACCTTGCTATAAGAGCAGTTAAGATTTTCTTTTCTCTTTCAGCTTTTGGGAGACGTAACTTTGGAAAATAGAAGGGAGAGAGAAATAGTTTCATGCTGTTCTTACAAAGGAAAAAGAGAGAACAAAGTCAACAATGGAGATAATATGTTCTCGCTCATCTCTTTCTTGGAAGTACTAGTTTGGAAGAGATGAGTGAGCAACTTCCAAACCTAAGGTTTGGGAAAAAAAAAGAAAAGAAAACAGTGAAAAGTCTTCTTCTACACACTTCACTATTCAGATGAGCAAGAGATGATGATTTGGAAGCTAGGGAAGATACAGCCTTGTGGTTTCTCTCTATGTTATGATGAAGTGAATCAGAGCTTGTTCAGTGACGGTTTAACTCTCCTTAACATAGGGATTTGAAAGAATAGGCAACATTGTGAATTCCCCCTGGTCTGTAGCTAGAAAGATGTACTATATAACCCTAAGAAAAATTTATCAAAAAATCTATCAAGTGGGTGTGAGAGACTAAATCTTCTCTCTCTTGATGTGACTCAACAAAGATAAAATCACCTTTGCTGCTTGCCCAGACAATAGCTGATGTTTATTGGGCAGACTCCACTGGAATGACATAGATAAAGGTTGCTCACCAGACTGTAGCTGCCCTGGAAATAATGGGCAGAGGCCACTGCCATCGATACTCTCTGGAATATGCATATTTACCACCTGGACTCATACCTAAAAACTGTATAAAAGATCTAAGCAACTGCTGGCTCAGAAGAAGGAAAAGACCAGGGCAATGCTGTTCTGAAGAAAAATGGAGAAAATACCAGAAGAGAAAAATGACAGACATGACCATGTAGCTTGGAAGAAGCAGACCAAGAGGAACCCTCTCTCCGTGTCCTAAGTTCTGCCTGTTACAACTCATGGAGCTGAAGAGGATGCTCAGAGGACAGCACAGCCAGCAAGGACAACATCTCCTCCACACCAAAGCTGCAGCACCCTTCCTCTACAGACCCAACATCTCCACACCAAAGCTGCAGCAGCCTTCCAAAGCCACAGCAGCCTTCCTCCACAGACCCAAACTGTCTTGGGGGGTGAGGGGTGTGGTAATATAATTCCTTTCCTCTTCTCTCTCTCTTCTCTCTCTCCCCCCTTCTGATCCATCCACTTTATTTGTGTATTAAATAGTCTAGCTGTTGATATTTTGGCTTTGGTTTTGCCTCTAATTTCATGACACAGGAATATTCAAAAGAACTGAGTCTCTTTCCCTCTCAGGACCAAAACATTAATACTGGCCTAGTCGGCAGGCATCAGTTTTCAGTTCACTGTTCTGAACCTTAGGGTACTTTGAGAGAAAATCCCAAAAAAGCTCTAGCAAATTGTATCTTTTCAATGCAATAGAAACAATTTTAGAAGATACCACCTGTAATACTGAATCAGTCAAACACAAAGGCAAATTCTGATCTCAAGAGCTACACTTTCTCGTAATTCTTTTTATTTTGCAGTCTATTCACTAGTTAAAAGCCATTTGTTTGGATTTATAATGCCACTGAATTGGCATTCTTCTTGTAAAGAAAGAAGCTCTTGCTCCTAAAAAGTTTTACTGTGTAAAGCTGTGGAATCTTGTACAATCTCTTTCTTCACATTAGCTATTCTATTTTTATTTTCCTTTCAGTTTAGTATGGTTTTCCACCATACAGCTTTGTCTCATGCAGATTGTCAGATTTGTCAGGATTCCCTATTTGTTTGAAACTTTTCCAGCACAAGGCTTATCTTTCTAGTATCAGTTCTAAAAACATGTCCTCAGTAGATATGACTTGCATGATTATAACCCTGGCTGCAGGAAGGGATTCAACTGAATAACAGAAAACTAAATAAATGAAACTCAAATTTATTTCATGTAGACAAATCATCTGGGAGCTCTTCCTTTACATGAACTGTTGAATTTGAGTGGATCCAGTTATTGTGACAGACAGTAATTAGTCATCATGCTGCTTAGATTTGATCAAGATTCTTCTTCTTGCTGGAACACAGAAAATATCTGAATGAAAGGAAGCCATAGGACCGTTGAGTGACCTAACCCACTGGTCTGTCTGGAGATCTTAATGGACTCAGTGTTTATGTGAGTGTAGTGGTAGTGTGAAGATTTAATCCTCCCACCACATAAAGCACAGCTAACTCAGTCGGAGAAGCGAATGGAAAGTTGTATTTTACAAGCAGAATGAAATGCAATGAATATATATAAAAATATACAGTCTTTACAGTATATACAAAAATATACAGGAAAGAATGTAACACAGAAAAACCCTCCCGAGGGGGTTTCACCTCGGGTTCCTCCCAAAACTCCTTTCTCTTCCCCCCTTTCTTGTCCAAGCTTATTAGATGAAAAAAGGAGAAAAGAAAGAAAAGGATATTAAGGGAAATTTTTGTTAGCTCAAAGTAGTTAAGAAAGTTAGTTTTCTTATCTCATCAGTTTCAGTCCAAGGTCAGTTGCATGCAGGATGGCCAAGAACAAACGAAAAACTGAAGACAGATTGTAAGTTCTTAAAGCTGCATTCTACTGATCTACCAATGAATTTCATTTAGAATTATCTCCTTTTGTTTTCCTTTTTACACCAAAACATTCAGCTGGAGCATTCTGCAGCTCTCCTTTTCTTAAAGGCACAGCCTAACCTGTCACAGTGAGCAACTGGTTTGAGGAAAAATACTGTAAAACACAACTTTGCTGTGACTACTGTCCTTTTCATTGCTTCACTGATGTCATTCATTACAGTCGAATTTTATGTCATAGGATTATTTGGGATAGGATTTTTCTTTGGTAAACAAATATTATGTATTTCTCCAATTCCTAGCATAAGGGGAGCCTGAAATGGGGGCTTCTAGCTCTGCTAGCATGCAAATAATAACAACAGTTATCAGTCTTTGTCTCTGAGGCATTAAGAATACAAATTGAGCTGTGTTAATGACTAATTAGTGTTTTCAGCACCTTCCCAGTGCACATGTCAAGCAAAAGGTAATTTTCTTGGCTTTTTATCCTCCCCAGAGATGAATATTTTATTACATAAAAGCTCTTAATATTTTTCAGGAAAAAATATAACATTTTATATTCAAATTTGGAGTCACTGTCCCTGGAGGTGCTCAAGAGGGGATTGGATGTGGCACTTGGTGCCATGGTCTAGTAGTCATGAGGTCTTGGGTGCCAGGTTGGACTTGATGATCTTTGAGGTCTTTTCCAACCTTGTTGATTCTATGAGTCTATGAAATTTGAGAAGAGATCACATTTAACTTGAGAAATTTCCAGCTATGGAAACTTCTGATATCTTTTCTCTATGTTATAGAAACCATGTTTTTTATGACAAGTTATGTTAATGTAATGACTATAATGAAACAAAGAGGTACAAACATTGCATATGACATTGCCTGCAGATGGAAACAGAGGAAGATGTTCAGTTACTTATACCCAGTCATTATATGGTCCATGTAATTTTAGATACATTGTTTTTCAGGCAAATATTCTGAATTACAGCAGGGTAGCTAAGTTTCGAGGTTTGGGGTAATTAGAAAAAAGTGAAAGGGAAGCAAAGAAGACAACCTTGATTTTATTTGATAAAGACAATATAAAAGCAGAAGGGCATATTCAGGGAGGCAATGAATCTGAAAAAGTATATTTTTAACACACCTGAAATTTCATTTAAAAATCATTTTGGTCCACTGTCTTTTTGACCAAAAGAAAATTCACGCCCCCATCCCCTCCCCCAGATTTGTATATTATTAATGAATTAGTTAGAAACAAACTATTGAATGCTCTTAATATTTTTAATTTAAAAATAAATAATTTTAAAAAAAGCTATTTTGAAGTGAAAAAAAATAAAATAATCGTTTTCTTCTTTGGGTGCACTGCAGGTTTCTTTCCTCCTCTTTATTTCTTCCCATGTGCTACCTGCTCTGGAAATTTGTTCTCAAAACTATGTTGCTCATACAATAGAATAGAATACAATACACCAGGTTGGAAGAGACCTTCAAGATCATTGCATCCAACCCATCAACCAATCCAACCCACCTAAACAACTAAACCATGGCACCAAGCACCTCATCAAGTCTCCTCCTGAACACCTCCAATGAAGGTGACTCCACCACCTCCCTGGGTAGCCCATTCAAAATGGGCAATCACTCTCTCTGTATAGAACTTCTTCCTAACCTCCAGCCTACACCTGCCCTGGCGCAGCCTGAGACTGTGTCCTCTTGTTCTGGTACTGGCTGCTTGGGAGAAGAGACCAACCCCCACCTGTCTACAACCTCCCTTCAGGTAGTTGTAGAGAGCAAGAAGGTCACCCCTGAGTCTTCTCCTCTCCAGGCTAAGCAACCCCAGCTCCCTCAGCCTCTCCTCATCTTAGCAGCTACGGCTTCACATAGTAAGGAAATACAGTTTTAAAAGATCAAATATAGATTAAAGATTTCTCAAAAATAAAGAATAAGCACTCAGGAAAAATAAACAGTTTATTTAAGCAAATGGATAGATCTTGCTGACATGTCAGAAAACTTCTGGAGGACAACAATATTTTAGCTGAGGTTTCCAGAAAAAGAGTAGCCTACGCTCCCTCTTCTGTGTTCCAGATAAACTTAACTCATCTATGCTCTGCAAGCACAAGGCTAATAATTTTGGGTTGGGTTGGGGTTTTTTTTTGCATTGAAAGGGCATTTAAACAGGCAGTTCTGAGACAAGTAGAAGCAAAACTGGAATCTTAGATAGCTATTCTTTCAAATAGAACATTTAATATGACTACTAGTAGTAATAGAAAAGTGCTTTTGGACTGAAATCTTGATCTTCACCTCAGTCTTGCTTATGTTCAGCCTGTGATAGTCTCTCTTCTCTTTTTCTCTGCTTCCAAATCCATTGAGATAATAGTGATTTACTGTGGCTCTGGTTCATAGAGCTGCACCAAGAGTCTGATCCAGGTAGTCAGTAGGATTTTTGCCACAACGAATCTGTGTAACTCACATTGCGTAAAATGAGCAGACATAAAGTGCATTTTAGGATGTGATGTGGCCTTGTACTGTCTCCTGTGATGGTGTATGAAATTCCCTTGAAGAAAGCAACTACAGCCTTGTTTTCACATTGTGGGGCAGAAACAGCTCACCCAGAAACTGTCATTCCCCCTATGTTTCTGTTGTTGGATCTCCATGACTATTGGTCTCTGGGAGGTCAGTATGAGGCATCCTTCTCACAGTTATTGTCTTTAAGTGGCAAACCCTGAGTATGAATTTGTCTTTTCAGTATCTCTTTTGAGGATTTATCGCTTCCCATGCAGCTTGCAGATTTTTAGGTTGCTTATTTCTCAGGTGAATCATTCTGTATAAACTGCATCCCAAAAAGACATTTGGAAAGGAATAAGGAAGAGACAACGCAATACAGCATAAAGACAGATAATCAGTTAGAACTCACAAAATCAGGAGCAGATGCAGCTCAATTAAACTCAACGGTTCACAGGTGTTCACAAGAATGACTTTAACATAAAAACACACTTCTCTTTAGTGCTTCTTATTTATTATATTTTTCTAGTGCTCTTTAAATTTTATATACTTCACCCAACTAAACTAGAAAGAGTACGTAATTGAAGATTAGTTGGGTATAATTGACTTAAAATTCAACATGTTAATTGTTTGTTTGATTTGGGAATCATGGTGAGCCATACTTAATGAGGGGATTAGGGTTAAATGATACTGCATAATTTGTTCATATCACTTGGTTTTGAACTCCTGACAAAAGGCATCCACAATTAAAACTGATAAACACAAGATATGCATGTGGCTAGAAAATGCTGGAGCTGTATTCTAGTGGACTTTAAAGTATATAATTCTTTCTCATAAGCACGTGATGGAGTTTGTCATTGTCTCAGTACCTGGACCCTGTGCTATCAGCCAGAAACACAGCACATATGCTATTCTTTCTTTTCGAGCTGCTGCCTTCCTGATGGCTGTTTTAGGAGTTTATTGAGGAGAATGGGCAGAGTGATAATGTACATATTTTTCATGAGTATTTGTTGGTATGGTATTAGCATTAATCCTTCGGCTTCCTATCACATTGCAGAATGGAAAAGTTTTGTATTGCCTAGGTGCTGTAACATGTGAAAGACAGAATTCCATCTACCTTTGTTATTTTATATTATATTCGGATGAATTTCTTCTGAAAATTGTATAACACAGACTGTGCCTTAGCATAGCTCCTAAAATGATGAGTGCTTTCTTTTCTTGGTAAGTTAGATCTGTGGTGGTTTGGGCTGGGTGCCCTCTGCTACGTGGTGTACTTCTGTGTCCAGAAGTCCAGCCCAGTGGGTGGACACAGGAAACCAGGTATCTCCTACCATAATCCCCTGCACCGCTATAAAATCTAGTGCGGGGTCTAGCACTTCCTCTTTCTTCCCCTTGCCGTCACCTGGTAACTGGGGGAGACATCTCCCGGCCTTGGGCCTGGCTAGGCCCAAGGACAGGGGGATGGGTGGTCTCAGGTCTGGCCAGCCGAGACTAGCCTAGCGGGGGGGGGGGAAGAACGAGCCCTGGGGGTCTTGGGCCCACCCTCAGGTGGGGATGGGATGTTTCTGGGTCTGCTTTGGGGTTTCCTTTGTCACTGCTTCTGGTTCTCTGTACACATTCACTCTTTTCTGTTTAAACTTTCCATCACTTTTGCAATGTTTGTCAGAGTCGTTATTTCTGTCCGTGGTGGGGAGGGGGTCTGCCTCAACCCACTACAAGATCTTACTAAAGTCCCTATTTCCAGGTAATATTTGCATTCAGGGTGAGATGCACTTACAAGTACAGAGCATGGGTTGCAGAGTATTGATGACATTGCTGTCTTTAACTACCTTTACAGCACAAATCTTACATCATTTGGCTTTATTTAACCTGGCCTCCACTGACATTTTTCTTACACCACTGTGCATTCTAATTCTAAAGAAAATGAGCTCTACCTGTCTTAAATAGTTGAAAACATTAGGATCAGGCCTGGAAGCCTTTAGCTTTTTGCTTTCTAGATTTGGCAGGAAAATACATCTAGTCAACAGGCGAAAGCTTTTGCTGTGCTATTTGTGAGGTGATGTAGATTTAATTCTTTCTTGATATTGAGTCCCAATATTTGACTTCCCTCAAGCAATTTCCATATTAGTGTTATCTGATTATGAAAGATATGCAAGCTACTTTGGCATCCCTGTTCTATCATTTGCACTTCTGTCTTAATTTCATCTCTATCAGTATGCTTTTAAATGGTATACCCTATGATTCCTCTTTCTTGTTGATTTTTTTGTACAATATATTGAGAAGGTCTGTAGACTTTCTGAAAACACAGGAGAAATAACTGAATGGTACTGGTAAAACAGCAGGGTTTGAGTAATTTAGGCTATAATCTCACTTTAAATATTGAATTACTCTTCTGAGTAACAGTTTCATGTGGGCTCTTGTTTGCATTTCCAGCCATACTTACTGGCTTGGACTGAAAGCACCTCAGAAACAGGTTTTCATCTATGCACAAGGAAAGAGATGTAGATGATTTTGCCAATCAAAATTGTTGTGTGACCAGTTTGTTGTCGGGGTTTTGGGTTTTGTTTTTTGCTTGATTGGGTTTGGGTTTGGGTTTTTTTTGTTTTTATACTGCCTTCCTCTAAAAATTGACTCTGTGTATGTGCTAATGCAAGGCACTGGAAAGATAAACCACTTGTGGGATCTTTGCCTCTTCTGAGGCTAATCTATCTACCTTTTCTTCCATCTACTAACAGCTAATACTAGGTCTACATGTTATATGAGCATTGAAAGCACCACTGATAGCATGTGGGGCTGTTCTCACATTTTAGAGGGCCAGTGAGCCACAGGAGATGCCTTTAGCAGATTAAAATAACTCTGCAATTCTGTGCCAGCGTTCAGTGA
This sequence comes from Colaptes auratus, assembly GCA_015227895.2. NCBI lineage: Eukaryota > Metazoa > Chordata > Aves > Piciformes > Picidae > Colaptes > Colaptes auratus. Next base: position 108,257,804 of record CM037631.1, read on the forward strand.
TTCAGGGGCTTCCTGACTTAGTTTGGTGGCTTGACCAGCATCCAGACACCTATCCAGCTTCTCTCTTGCTCCACATCCTCAACAGGACACGGGAGGAAATACAATACAATGAAAAAAAACTGTAGGTCTGGCATAGGGTCCTCCATGGGCTTCAGGGGGACTACCTGCTTCTCTAGAGTCTTCTCCAGAGCCTGAAGGGAAACCTCTACTCCAGCAGTTGGGTCACTAGTTTTTCTTCCTTTTTTTACTGATTTTGTTATCTACAGGGCTGTTTCTCTCATTTTCTCACTTCTGTCTTCCACAGTTACTGTGCAGCATTTTTCACCCTTTTAAAAATAAATTTTCCCTGAGGTAGTACTGTGTTGGCTGCTGGGATCAGCTGCACCCCTGTGGTGGGTCTATTGTAGCCAGCTGGAACCAGACAGCTTGGGGCAGCCATGGCTCATCACAGTAGCCATCTCTGCAGCACCCCATCCCCTGCCCTTGCAATATTCACCTCATGACATTCATTATTTTATCTACCATTAACACTTAAATCCCACTCAATTAATCTCTGTTCTAGTCTGAAAATACCTATTTAGCTAATTTTGTCCCCAGAAGAACAAGTCTTTCTTCTTAAGGAAACAGTTCTTCATAAGGATACTTTTGACCATTCTTGTTGCCTTCCTCTGTGTGTTTCCTTGGACCCAGATTTTGAGATGGGAATATGGCTGAGTGTGTCTCAGTGGGGAATAGGGCAGACAGGTTCTTCAGTTGACATTCGAGACACCAATCTTTCCCATGGAAAGAAAATATATTCTCTACCTTTTACCTTTGTTTTTGCCTGTAGGCAACCTTTGTTTATGGACTGAATACAAAGATCAGAGTTCTACCCTCTGCTTGACCAAGGTAAGGATGTCACTTGACTTTTCCATGTTGTAGCTTTCAATATCTGCAGTAAAATAACTATAAATTGATTATTAGAATAGGATATAAATGAAAACTTTATATTTTAATGATGTTTAAAATGTGTAGTGTATGGAGTACATGTGACAGGCTGAGAGAGCTGGGGTTGTTCAGTCTGGAGAAGAGAAGGCCCCAAGAAGACCTTATTGTAGCCTTCCAGTATCTGAAGGGGACATACAATAAAGCTGGGCTGGGACTTTTAAGGATGTCAGAGGACTAGGGGGGATAGATCCAAGCTACAGGAGGGGAAATTTAGATTAGACATTAGGAAGAAGTTCTTCACCATCAGGGTGGTGAGACACTGGAACAGGTTGCCCAGGGAGGTGGTGGAAGCCCCATCCCTGGAGGTTTTTAAGGCCAGGCTGGATGGGGCTCTGGGCAACTTGATGTAGTGTGAGGTGTCCCTGCCCATGGCAGCGGGGCTGGAACTAGATGATCCTTGGGGGTCTCTTCCAACCTTGACAATTCTGTGATTCTGTGAATAATATGTATTACACATACATTATTATTCCCTATTTTGAGGAGATCATGGCAGAAGAGCGACTTAGCATTTAAATGTCTCTGAATCAAAAGTATTTTCCAAAAAAGTTAAATGCTGTTTCACAGCATGACATAATAGTGAGTTTCTTACACTTTTTTTTCTTCAAATGTAAAGTAAAACAATTACTCAGTTAAGGACTAAATTATTTAAATTGCAAGTAGAATTTGTTACTCTTTCAAGTAATTTTAGACAAATTAATAAAACATTGCTTAAGTAAATTTAATGCTTATGTCTCAAATATAATGTAATAAATTTCACATAAATGAATAAATCATTATTTAATTTAAGTATTAAAGGCAGATCATTTGCTCAGGGTTGTTACGAGCCTGGAGAGCCCGTGACTCTTTGTGCAGAAGACATTGATCATATGATGAAACTAGGTTTGTCAACTAGGTTCCCTGATGAGACCAGGGTGGTAAGAGAGAAGAGTCTGCTACCATTAAGACCTGCAGGAGTCAGTGAAAAAGGCAGAGTTGATGAAACTGATGTGTCTCATCAGTCTGCTTCATTGCATTTCTTATTTTAGGCACAGCACTGTCCTTTTCATAGTTCCATATCCTGCAGAATTTTCTGAGGGATATATTGTTTAAAATGAGTTCTGCTAGAACAGCGGTCACAGTGCAGAGTGCGACTATGCTGCAGATCGCATCAGGAAAATGTTATGCTGTTTGACAGGTCCTTGCAATCCATCCACATCCCAGATACAAATTTGGCAGACCCCAGAGATTTGCCCTTGGGCCAACCTGGGAGGTTGTAGCAGAGACTCCAGAACTGCAAAGGCCATGCTTCCCAGATTAGCAGCCTCCCTGCTGTGAGCTGCCTAATACAAAGCTGGGGAGCTTCAGGAGCCAGAACAGCATTGTGGTACATCATGAGCTCCAAGGCAGAATTTTGACTACTTGCTTTCCTAATAATTCACTTTCATGGAGCTTTTGATACATTTACTTTCACTCCCAAGTAGGTGATTTTCCAATTTGCTTTCTCAATCTCACTCTCCCTCTGTGCTCTTCTCCTCTAAAATACTGGCTTGATGCATGGTTACAAATGCTTCATGCTTTCCTCCTAGTTAGTGGCCCTAGATGTTCTCCTTGGGAGACCCAGCTTGAGCTGTCAATCTTGGCTTTTTAGCCTTTTCAGAGCAGGAAAGGAGTCTGGTCATTACAGCATTTTCAAAATAAAAAGGGTTTTGTGCATGGTAGTTGAAGAAAAATTGCCTTACTAGTAAATACTCTTAATTAAAACAATGTGAGTAATGTAAAAAAACTTTTCTTTTTTTTTCCTTCCTAGTGCCCAGGACCTAGCAATTGAATAACTGTATTTTACAAGGAATGTTTAAATTATATTTAATAGAGTATGGTTTTCAATGTCATTAATAAATAACATTTAGTAGAATGTGATATTATAACAATTTCTACGAAAAGCTGCTGAGAACGTCCAAAAATTGCTAATTAAACATGAGTTAAATGTATTCTGTCTGCTGACATGCAAACCTCCTATCACAAACCACAGCCACCTCCACACTGGTTTTGTGTCACCATCTATATTTAATTACATAAATGATTGAATTTTTAGTTCACCTGTCGAAATTCCATATATATATCAAGGGTATGGCATATTACACATGACAAGTGATATGGGGTATTCGTACCAAATTCAACAATACTTGTTCATAATTACTTTTTAATCATGTAAATGACTTACTAGCTTCAGATGACAGTAACTTTATCTCTTCCTGATGAAAAATACATTATAGGAAAGAAACTATTCAAGTGAGATAGAATATGAGGAGCTCTTGACTCCTGCTTCTCTTAGGATTGGGATTCTTGCAATTCTTAGTTTCATAGTTTCAGTCAGGGTTGGAAGGGACCACAAGGATCATCTGGTTCCAACCCCCCTGCCATGGGCAGGGACACCCCACACTAGATCAGGCTGGCCAGAGCCTCATCCAGCCTGGTCTTAAACACTTCCAGGGACGGGGCCTCAACCACCTCCCTAGACAACCCATTCCAGGGCTTCACCACTCTAATGGTGAAGAACTTCCTCCTCACATCTAGCCTGAATCTCCCCACCTCCAGCTTCATTCCATTCCCCTAGTCCTATCACTATTCTCATAAAGGAATAGTGTCAAAAGTCATCAGTTCCTTGGAGACAGAGAAACAGGAGAAATAGCATTAATCTGTGGCTGGTTACACTAGGTTTAACAAAAGCCTTCAGCTGTGCTGCTTCCTCATTTCTATCTAGCTCCAAGTGAGCCAAGTCATGCCAGATTCTCATCCTCTGGTTGTTAATTGGTAATGTTTGGTGAGCTAATAATCATCTTTCCTTTTTTTATTTTTATTTGTTAGAACTGGGCAGCCCACTAAAACTGGAATGTTCACTAAAACTCTCTTATTTTTATATAAGCTTGCACCATCCAAATGAGTCACCTTTTCAATGGAGGTTGTAACTTCGGGGCTGCTGGACATCTCAGACCATCAATGATCTCTGGCTGCAGGGCAGTGTTACTAAACAGTGTACCTTACCATATGGGAGCTGGAGAGCCTGGGAGAGGTACAGCTTGACACATCTCTTTGTTCTTTTATTTTCAGGCTCCTTTGATAAAAGACTTTCTTAACTTTTATGGCTGCTTAGGTCTAGTCTCCAAACCACAGGAACAGTTTTAGTGATACCTTAGGGAAATAGAGTAACTGATTGTTCCAAAGGTTTGGAGAGAAATACATTATTTTTTCCTTGCCTATGTATAACAGTGCTATGCCTGTGCAAGATGCTGATGTTTGTAATTAGCCTTTCAAATCAGGAAATCCTCTTATGAATTTTTAAATATCCTCCAGCACAAATGTTTTCAATTTTTGTTACCTGTAGTTGCCTGCAGTTGTCTTTGTTCAAGGAGGAATGCAGGGGTTAGAAGTGTTGATTCAGTGTATATTTCTAGAGCTGCTTGATTGGAAAAAATCAACAATTCATGGCAACACATTCTTATTTTCAAAAGAATTTCATTAAAATGTCAAAATCCTTCAGTTAAATAAATTAAGAATTGTATTTATGATAGATTAAAAAAAAATGCTTTAAAAATATTTCAGTTGGGTTTTTTCCTGTTTGGGCCTTAACTGGGATTTCAGAGCTCAATGGGGGCCAAGGCTGAGAATCCCTCCCCCGCTTCTCCCCTCCTCTTTCCTGATTGAGAGGAAAAAAAGAAAGGGAAGGTGCAAATCTACCAAGAAATAATTTGGAGTTGGTTTGGAATTTTCTTTAAACAAAGAAGCAAACAAATATATATAAATATATATAAAACAATAACAGAAAGGATTCACAAGGGTAAGGAACAAGGATGGATGTGGAAACGTATGTATACAAAAACAGTTGGAGTCCTTTGTAAAGGCATGGTTGTAGCAGGGAGGAGGACCAGGCCTGACCACATGGCAGAGAAGCAGGAAGCCAGCAGCAGTCCTCTTGTCCAGGCAAGGAGAAGCCAAAGAGAGCAAATGGCTGCAGTGTCTTCCTTTTTATAGGCTTGCTGGACAGGGAGGGGGAGTGGAACAGACTAACTCAGTTCCCAAGGGGGAAAACGCCCTCCAGGGAGATCGAGGCTTTCACAGGTCCATCCTCCCTATGCTTTCAGGATGGGTGTAACCCATTGTGATGGTTTAATGCCTATCCTGAAAACAAGGGAGGAGAGGGCTTGCAAGTGCTTTCCCCTCCTTACAGGTCATTCTCCCCCTGGGAATCTGAGTTAGTTCCACTCCCCCCGCCCCCGGCCCAGCTAGGGTATAAAAGGGAGGACATTGCAGCCATTGACTCTCTTTTTGGCTCCTGCCTTCCTGGACCAGAGCCACTGAAGATGCCTTCCTGCTGCTCTGCCACATGGTTGTGCCCGATCCTTCTGCCTGCTGTCTCTGAGCCTCTTCAGAGAGACTGGTTTTGTATTCTTTTTTTTTTTTTTTTTTTTTTCCCATCCATCCTTGTTTCTAGCCTTTGTGAACCTTACCTGCTATAAAGAAAAACTCTTTACCTCTCTACTTCCAAGCTGACTCCAAATTATTTCTTGGTGAATTTGCTCCTTCCCTTTCTTTTATCCTCTCTGTTGGGAGGGAGGAGGGGAGGAAGGGAGAGCAGGGGAGGGATTCTCAGCCTTGTCCCCATCTGAGCTCTTAAGTCCCAATTAAGGCTCAAACCACTACACCCATCACAATCATACAAGAAGTCCAACTTTGAGCACATTATGTATGATGGTTGGGGAAGCGACGCAATAATCTAAACACTGCTCCTATGTTGGCATCCTCTGGTGCCAGTGTTTTTGCACTGCAGTTTTGGAGGCAGAAGTACTGATAACAGTACCTATGATTAATTATGCAGTGACTTGACAAATCAAGGTTAGCACAGTGTTAGAAGAAGTCACAGATCTCATGGTTTCACTGTTGTTTTTTTTTTTAATTGAGTAGTTATTTTTGTTCTTGTGAAAAGTTCCTATGGACACACTATTATCAGGACTTTCTTTGTCCACTTCTTGACAATGTAAGGACTTTCTGTGCTGCTGTTTGTCATAATGAGAAACTCTGAAAGCCTAGATTCTTTGGAGTCTTCTTTACTTGTGTGGCCAGCAGGAGCAGGAAAATCATTGTGCCCCTGTACTCTACATTGGTTAGGCCACACCTTGAGTACTGTGTCCGGTTCTGGGCCCCTCAGTTTAGGAAGGACATTGAGACACTTGAACCTGTCCAGAGACGTGTAACAAGGCTGGTGAGAGGCCCTGAGCACAAGCCCTATGAGGAGAGGCTAAGGGAGCTGGGATTGTTTAGCCTGGAGAAGAGGAGTCTCAGGGGCGACCTCATTGCTCTCTACAACTTCCTGAAGGGTGGTTGTAGCCAGGAAGGGGTTGGTCTCTTCTCTCTGGCAACCAGCACCAGAACAAGAGGACACAGTCTCAAGCTGTGTCAGGGTAAGTTTAGGCTCGAGATGAGGAGAAAGTTCTTCACTGAGAGAGTCATTCATCATTGGAATGTGCTGCCCAGGGGGGTGGTGGAGTTGCCATCCCTGGAGGTGTTCAAGAGGGGATTGGACGTGGCACTTGGTGCCATGGTCTAGTCATGGGGTCTGTGGTGACAGGTTGGACTTGATGATCTTTGAGGTCTCTTCCAACCTTGGTGATACTGTGATACTGTGATACTTGTATCACTTAGCAAGATCCTTTTACTGAATGAGTGGATTCTCTTTCTGGCTTTATTTTCCTTACCACCTTCTCCTTGCGCTGGAAATCCTGAGCTGACTCACAAACACTAATGCGCTGTTGCCAGTTGGTTTGGGTCTGATGCCCGAGGCACATAAACTGTCCATTTCCAAAGCTTGGAATATACTTGAGATCAGCAGCTTTGGCATCTTGTTTTGGAATCACTTGCAGTTCACAACCACTTCATATTTCCAGTTTTAGTGCACTGATTTTACAGCTATCAACTTCCCTTCATAGCCAAGATGCTACTTATTAAAGAAAGAATTGTGGCCAAATTTTATCTTCAACGGTAGTGAGATAAATACCAACACCAATTTTGGCTGAATTTTTGAAGGATATTTACTCTTTTCCAAATTATCTGTGAAACTGGTGGCATCACAGAAGATTACCCAGGGTTTCACTGCTGATCCTGTGTTCTGACTGCTTCACACAGCGTGTCAGTGTTAAAGCTATAGAAAATATTTGTGAGTAGCAATGTGTTACAAAAAGGGGCTTCCTGCCTTGCTGGGGAATATCTATATTTATCTTACAGAATCATAGAATGCTATGTTGGAAGGGATCCCCAAGGATCACCTGTCCAACCTTTCTAGGTTATAGTGTAGATTAAACAAGATAGCAGAGCACCCTATCAAGCTGGACCTTAAAACTGACCAATGTAGAGGAATTCACTCCTTCCCTTGGGAGATTATTCTAATGTTTAACTGTTCTGGTTCTGAAAAATCTTCTTATGGATTCCTACCAAAATCTCCCCAGGAGTAACTTGTACCCATTGCCCCTTGTATTTTCCTCTTGACTCTTCATAAAAGGGAGTTGTGATGGCCATCTTTTATGTACTGATATGTAGTAATAAAGTCTCCTCTAAACATTTCTCAAGGCTCAACAACCCCAGTTCTCTCAGCCTTTCCATATATATATATATATATATATAACACACACATATATATAGCAGGGAGGTCATTCTGCCCCTGTACACTGCACTGGTTAGGCCGCACCTTGAGTACTGTGTCCAGTTCTGGGCCCCTCAGTTTAGGAAGGATGTTGTCTTGCTGGAACGTGTCCAGAGAAGGGCAATGAAGTTGGTGAGGGGTTTGGAACACAAGCCCTACGAGGAAAGGCTGAGGGAGCTGGACTTGCTTAGCCTGTAGAAGAGGAGACTCAGGGGTGACCTTCTTGCTCTCTACAACTCCCTGAAGGGAGGTTGTAGCCAGGCACAGGTTGGTCTCTTCTCCCAGGCATCCAGTACCAGAACAAGAGGACACAGTCTCAGGCTGTGCCAGGGCAGGTTTAGGCTGAATGATAGGAAGAAGTTCTATACAGAGAGAGTGATTGCCCATTGGAATTGGCTACATGTGGAGGTGGTGGAGTCACCTTCATTGGAAGTGTTCAGGATGAGACTTGATGGGGTGCTTGGCTGCATGGTTTAGTTGATTAGGTGGGTTGGATTGGTTGATAGGTTGGACGCAATGATCTTGAAGGTCCCTTTCAACCTGGTGTATTGTATTGTATTGTATTGTATTGTATATGGCAATTTTTCCAGTCCTCTGATCATTCTTGTGGCCCTTCTCTGGATACTTTCTAGCTTGCACATATATTTTTTGTGTACCAAGGACCATAACTGCATGTAGTACTCCAGGTGTGGTCTGACAAGCATTGAGTATAGTGGGACAATGACTTTTCTGCTAGCAATGCCTTTGGTGATGCAACTCAGCACTCTGTTGGCCTCATTTGCCGCTGTATCATAGTGTTCATTCATGCTGATCTTGTTACCTACCAAGTCCCCAAATCCCTCTCCATCGGACTGCTCCCTCAGGGTGCTCATAATCCCAACATCTGCATCACTTAGGAAGATATTATCAGTGTTGGGCCCAATATTGATCCCTGGGGGCCCCCATTTATGAATAGCTGCCAGGTTGAGAAAGAACTCTTCTCTACCACCCGCTGGGTACAGCCTGTCAACCAGTTTCTCATCTACTGCATAGACCACCTATCTAGGCCATATCTCATCCATTTCTCTAGGAGGAAGTTGTGGGACACCATGTCAAAAGCCTCTGGGAATTCCAGGTTGACAATGTTGACTGCCTGCTCTACCACGAGCAAATTACTTTGTCATAGAAGGCAATTAGGTTTGTCAAACAGTTTGCCACTGGTGAATCCATGTTGGCTTTTCCCAGTCACATGTTTCATCTGACTTGTAACTGTCCCCAGAAGGATTTGTTCCATAACTTTACCAGGGATTAAATTGAGGCTAATGGGTCTATAATTACCTGGCTCCTTCTTGGAACCCTTCTTATAGATGGGGGGGTGACATTAGCCTTCTTCCAGTCTTCAGGGAAGTTTCAGAAGATCTTAGGAAATGCAGTGGGATAATTTTTTCCTTACTACTGAATAAACATTTATACTTGATAAAAACTCACACTTCTGAGCTATTATACTCTTTGATCTGCTTGTATGTTGAAATATCAAATGCAAAAGCAGTGTTAAAGAAGAAAATGTGTGTTCAAAAGATGGGACAGAAATACAAAGTCCAGGAAGTGGTGTGCTATACATACTAGTGAGACTCTATTTTACACTCTTGTGCTTCTCCAGATGTAGCATGGAATATGGATCTTGCTGCATCATTATCTACCAGTGTGGAGGCATTTTGTTGAATATGCTGTGATATGAAAAAAGCCACTGTATAGCTCACTTTTAGCCATATTACATCCATGCAAAATACAACCTAATAATAGGTCAGACAACAGTGGCATAAAGCTTTCTGGACTGCAGTCTGAGCTGGAAGTCTTATTTTGTATTTGGAAAAAATTATTGGTTTTAAAACATTCATTACTATAATGTGTCCTTAAAACTTGTCTAAGAGCCAAGTTCACAAAATAAATGTCACATTTCTGAATGTCCACAGGCTTGCAGAAATGTAAAATGGAAATCAGCTTAATAATTTTTTCTCTTTTTTATTTGTAAGTTCCAAATCCCATTTCTGTACATGCACATTTCCATACATTGACACTGTCCCCCACACTGGACAAGCTGTCAGCCCATGGCTTGGATGAGAGCACACTGCGTTGGGTTAGGAACTGGCTGGAGGTCTGAGCCCAGAGAGTGGTGGTGAATGGTGCCACATCCAGCTGGCGGCCAGTCACTAGTGGTGTGCCCCAGGGATCAGTGCTGGGCCCCAGGCTCTTCAACATCTTTATTGATGATCTGGATGAGGGCATTGAGTCCATCATCAGTAAATTTGCAGACGACACCAAGCTGGGGGCAGGAGTTGATCTGCTGGAGAGTAGAGCAGCTTTGCAGAGGGACCTCAGCAGGCTGGACAGGTGGGCAGAATGCAACTGCATGAGACTGAACACATCCAAGTGCCGGGTTCTGCACATTGGCCACAGCAACCCCATGCAGTGCTACAGGCTGGGGTCAGAGTGGCTGGAGAGTGGCCAGGCAGAGAGAGACCTGGGGGTACTGGTTGATTGTAGGCTGAACATGAGCCAGCAGTATGCCCAGGGGGCCAAGAAGGCCAATGGCATCCTGGCCTGCATCAGGAACAGTGTGGCCAGCAGGAGCAGGGAGGTCATTCTGCCCCTGTACACTGCACTGGTTAGGCCGCACCTTAAGTCTGGTGTCCAGTTCTGGGCCCCTCAGTTTAGGAAGGATGTTGAGTTGCTGGAGTGTGTCCAGAGAAGGGCAATGGAGTTGGGGAGGGGTTTGGAACACAAGCTCTATGAGGAGAGGCTGAGGGAGCTGGGATTGCTTAGTCTGGAGAAGAGGAGACTGAGGGGTGACCTTCTTGCTCTCTACAACTACCTGAAGGGAGGTTGTAGCCAGGCAGAGGTTGGTCTCTTCTCCCAGGCAGCCAGCACCAGAACAAGAGGACACAGTCTCAAGCTGTGCCAGGGGAGGTTTAGGCTGGAGGTTAGGAGGAAGTTCTACACAGAGAGAGTGATTGCCCACTGGAATGGGCTGCCCGAGGAGGTGGTGAAGTCACCATCACTGGAGGTGTTCAGGAAGAGACTTGATAGGGTGCTTGGTTGCATGGTTTAGTTGATTAGGTGGTGTTGGATGATAGTTTGGACACGATGATCTTGATGGTCTCTTCCAACCTGGTCTATTCTATTCTATTCTATTCTATTCTATTCTATTCTATTCTATTCTATTCTATTCCATTCCATTCCATTCCATTCCATTCCATTCCATTCCATTCTATTCACACATTTTTCCTTTTGATTTCTGCTTCTATAATTAAACTATTAAACTCCACTGCACATATTTCCAATTAAATATTGGTCACTTGTCTTATAAATGTCTTCACATTTTAATTGCAAAAATTCCTTGATTTAAAAAAACCCACAACAACAGCACTATGATAATCACCTAAAAATGAGCTTGTTATAGAAATGGACCAATTTATATTTCAGGAGAAGAAATGTCCACATGGAAAAGTCAGACAGATATTAATTTTATTGTGTAAATCCTCTTCAGAATGCATGTTCCTTGATTTGAAATCTAAGGTACTTCAGAAGTATAGTGAAGTCGGAGAAATAATGCATCAGCTAAAATCTAGAGGCTTAAAATTTGCTCTTCTTCACCCCATTGAGCTTTGTGTAGTAAGTAATGGAAAGTGCCTTTTCATAAGTACAGTTGATAAAGTTAAAACTTTTTTTGATTAATATTCCCCTGTAGAAATCATGCACTGCTATGGATATATGCTGTGGATGTGTCTCGGTGCTTGTAATTTCTTTTGTACTAGAGATACATCCGATAAGGGTTTTATTTAATAAGGGTAATTGTTGTTGAAGGGATTGGGTGATTAATATTCCTTAGGTACCTCTACTGACAAATCTAAAACATGTGAGAATCTCTGATACTTGACAGTGACCTTCAGTGGTATTACAGGGATTTATGCAAGTCTTATTCAGGTAAATGGTGCAAGGAATATAGTATTTCATTGTTCTCGTGATGAGACAGCATGTAAAGGTAAGGCCTGCAGATCATAGAATCATTGAATCAATAAGGTTGGAAGAGACCTCAAAGATCATCAAGTCCAACCTGTCACCACAGACTTCATGACTACTAAACCATGGCACCAAGTGCCATGTCCAATCCCCCTTGAATATCTCCAAGTATAGTGACCCACCACCTCCCTGGGCAGCCCATTCCAATGGCTAACGACCCTCTCTGTGAAGAATTTTGTCCTCACCTCCAGCCTAAATCTTCCCTGGTGCAGCTTGAGACTGTGTCCTCTTGTTCTGGTGCTTGTTTCCTGGGAGAAGAGGCCAACTCCCACCTGGCTATAACTTCCCTTCAGGGAGTTGTAGAGAGCAATAAGGTCTCCCCTGAGACTCCTCTTCTCCAGGCTAGGCAACAATCCCAGCTCCCTCAGCCTCTCCTCACAGGGCTTGTGCTCAAGGCCTCTCTCCAGCCTTGTTGGTCTTCTGTGGACACATTCAAGAGTCTCAATGTCCTTCTTAAATTGAGAGGCCCAGAACTGGACATAGGACTCAAGGTGTGACCTAACCAGTGCTGAGTACAGGGGCACAATGACTTCCCTGCTTCTGCTGTCCACACTATTTCTGATGCAGGGCAGGTTGCCACTGGCTTTCTTGGCCACCTGGGCACACTGCTGGCTCATGTTAATCTTGCTGTCAATCAGTACCCCCAGGTCCCTTTCTGTCTGGCTTCTCTCCAGCCACTCTGATCCCAGCCTGTAGCACTGCATGGGGTTGTTGTGGCCAAAGTGCAGCACCCGACACTTGGACTTGTTGAATGCCATCATGTTGGACTCTGCAGGCTGTCTGCTATGGACAGTCCCTGGAATACATTCACCTTCAGTCCATGTCCTGGAATGGTTTCAGCAAGTGCAATCAGGGCTCCAGTCTACAACTGTTCCAGAGTCTTCCTAAAAGAAATGATGATATAAATTATAGCTCTCCTACACCAGGAGATATTCTGCATCACTTTCTAATGTTGCCTCTGTATACTAATTTTTCTTGGATAGATTGCTGGTTATAGCAAGACTTTAAGGATTACTACTGAGAGAAGAATCCATGCAAGATTTTTCTGAAATGAAAAACTAAAAAAACATATATGATTAATGAAATTCAAGAACTTAGAAGGAGACAATAGAGTGACATAAAAGAGAAAAAGGTCAGTTAGAGAGTATGTCTCTGGACCTACACAGTAATGGTATAAATATTTGTAATACTCACTGTTTCTGAGTACAGGCAGAAAAGATCTCTGATGGAAGGGGAGACCCTAAACTATGAAACTTGTCTTCATGCATTTCAGTAGCTTCATTTTGCTTCAGAGTGCAGGACCTGAAGACTAACTCTGTAGTCTGTTGGTGGTGAACTCCTCCAATTTTAATGACAAATTATTCAAAATGGCATGGAAAAGACCTTCAAGATCATTGAGTCCAGCCTATCATCCAACACCATCTAATCAACTAAACCATGGCACCAAGTGCCCTATCCAGTCTCTTCCTAAACACCTCCAGTGATGGTGACTCCACCACCTCCCTGGGCAGCACATTCCAGTGGCCAATCACTCTTTCTGTGAATAAACTTCTTCCTAACCTCCAGCCTAAACTCCCCTGATGCAGCTTGAGACAGTGTCCTCTCGTTCTGGTGCTGGTTGCCTGGGAGAAGAGACCAAACCCCTCCTGGCTACAACCTCCCTTCAGGTAGTTGTAGACAGCAATAAGGTCTCCCCTGAGCCTTCTCTTCTCCAGGTTAAACAATCCCAGTCCCTTAGCCTCTCCTCATAGGGCTTGTGCTTGAGCTTCTCTCCTGCCTCGTTGCTCTTCTCTGGACATGTTCAAGAGTCTCAATGTCCTTCTTAAATTGAGGGGCCCAGAACTGGACACAGGACTCAAGCTGTTGCCTAACCAGTGCAGAGTACAAGGGCCAATGACTTCCCTGCTCCTGCTGGTCACACTATTCTTGATGCAGGCCAGGATGCCATTGGCCTATTCAGCCGGCTACCAACCAGTACTACCAGGTCCCTCTCTGCCTGGCTACTCTCCAGCCACTCTGACCCCAGCCTGTAGCACTGCATGGGGTTGCTGTGGCCAATGTGTAGAACCCAGCACTTGGATGTGTTAAATCTCATGACGTTATGTGAAGACATTTTCTTGCTCACAGAAGACCTATGCCTACAAGCAAGTTTAGACACTGATTGGAAAGCCAGTTGAGTTACTGTACTGGCTTCCTCAAATAAGGCAGGAAGAAGGACTTGCCTTACATGCATGAACCATTATTGTCAGAGTTAATGGAAGATGCAAATTTTCCCTGAAAATATTACTTTGTTGTTTTCAAAAACAGCCATCAAAGATCCACTGAGGATGCTTGTCCAGATACTTTAAGGTGTTGAAACACCACAGAAATCATTGGGAAATCTAAAGTCCAAATAACTTGCTCAGGGTCTGTGCACTGCTATATATTTCCATTAATTTTTGCAGCAAATGCAAAACATTCATAGCAATTTTAGAGTTGACATGTTGCAGCAATGAATATTCATTATCTTAGAATGCTTGTTTTACCTCCTGTTGTCTTTCTCATGGGTAGTTGAACTCTTTAGGTACTGTTTTGTATTTAGTTCTTTTAAAATTCCATAGTGGTTATATCCTCTGCTAAGTTTATGTTTAGCTGTTTTCTCTCCAGGTGTCATTTTATCATTGAGCAAAATTTGGTTGATGCTAGCAGTGAGAGGCATTAGTTGATTCAGGGACATATTTCTAGTTTTCCCATGATTTCCTAAAATAATTTCATTTTAATATTTAAGACAGAACAACCCATCATGGGCCGATCAGAACTTTGATCTTGATCCCATCCTTGATCACTTTTGCATTGATTTAACATTATTCTTGCCACACCAGGCAGACTAGGATAAAATCTGTCATGTGCATTCATCTTTGTTAAAAGATGAATGAATAAGACAGGCTTTAAAAGCTTTCTAAAGAGCAAGGTGCTAGAGCTGCATTCTCAATCTGCATTCTTTCATGCTGTTTTATGGGATGTACTGAAAATGTGCTTTTTAGAGGTCAGATAATTTTTTTTTCCAGATTTGAAAAAAGAATGTAAGCCATAAATTAAAAAGCCTACAGGATAAGTTCAAAACCTGTCCATTCCAGCTACAGATGTTATATTCTGCACATTGACCACAACAACCCCATGCAGTGCTACAGGCTGGGGTCAGAGTGGCTGGAGAGCGGCCAGGCAGAGAGGGATCTGGAGGTACTGGTTGATGGTAGGCTGAACATGAGCCTGCAGTGTGCCCAGGCAGCCAAGAGGGCCAATGGCATCCTGGCCTGCATCAGGAAGAGTGTGGCCAGCAGGAGCAGGGAGGTGATTCTCCCCCTGTACGCTGCAATGGTTAGGCCACACCTTGAGTCCTGTGTCCAGTTCTGGGCCCCTCAGCTCAGGAAGGATGTTGACTTGCTGGAATGTGTCCAGAGAAGGGCAACGGAGTTGGTGAGGGGTTTGGAACACAAGCCCTATGAGGAGAGACTGAGGGAGCTGGGGTGGTTTAGCCTGGAGAAGAGGAGGCTCAGGGGAGACCTTATTACACTCTACAACTACCTGAAGGGAGGTTGTAGACAGGAGGGGGTTGGTCTTTTCTCCCAGGCAGCCAGCACCAGAACAAGAGGACAGAGTCTCAGGCTGCACCAGGGGAGGTTTAGGCTGGATGTTAGGAAGAAGTTCTACACAGGGAGAGTACTTGCCCATTGGAATGGGCTGCCTGGGGAGGTGGTGGAGTCACTTCACTGGAGGTGTTCAGGAGGAGACTTGATAGGGTGCTTGGTTGCATGGTTTAGTCGATTAGGTGGGTTGGGTGATAGGTTGGGCACAATGATATTGAAGGTCTCTTCCAACCTGGTCTATTCTAGTCTATTCTAGTCTAGTCTAGTCTATTCCCTTGGAAACTAGTTCTCATCAAATACAAGTATTATAACTCATCTCTAGAACTCAAGCTAGCTTAACTCAAGCTATCTTATCCATTTGTGGATTGGACTTTGCCATTAGAAATTAAAATATTGTGATGGGCTACACCCATCCTGGAAGCAGGGGGGGGAGGGCTTGTGAAATCTTTTGCCCT
The DNA here is from genome assembly GCA_015227895.2 of Colaptes auratus. Lineage (NCBI taxonomy): Eukaryota > Metazoa > Chordata > Aves > Piciformes > Picidae > Colaptes > Colaptes auratus. Next base: position 108,273,601 of record CM037631.1, read on the forward strand.
CCCTGGAGAGTGTTTTCCCCCTGGGAAACTAAATCAGTCTGTTCCACTCCCCCTCCTGGCGCAGCAAGGCTATAAGAAGGAGGATACTGCAGCCATTAGCTCTCTTGGGCCTTGCCTTTGCCTGGACAAGGACTGCTGGTGGCTCCCTGCTTCTCTGCCATGTGGTCGGGCCTGATCCTTCTCCCTGCTACCTCCATACCTCTTCAGAGATACTGGGTTTATATTCTTGTGTGTTTGTTTTTTTCCTCCCATCCATCCTTGTTCCTTGCCCTTGTGAAACTTACCTGTTATTGTTACACACACACACACACACACACACATATATATATATATATATATATATATGTTGTTTAAAGAAAATTCTTTACCTCTCTACTTCCAAGCCAACTCCAAATTATTTCTTGGAGGATTTGCTCCTTCCCTTTCTTTTTTCCTCTCTGTTGGGAAGGAGGAGGGAGGAATGGGGGAGACATTCTCAGCCTTGCCCCCATCTGAGCTCTTAAGTCCCAGTTAAGGCTCAAACCACCACAAATATAAAATATAGCAAAACAAAACCCTGTTCTTTATTCTGCTAATTCAGGAAAGAGAAGTACAAGCTGCTGGAATAGAAAGTACTTAAAGGAGGTCTCACCTCCACAAGAGCTTTGTGATACAGCTTCATCTTTTATTCCACTCTAAATTAGCAGCCATCAGCTAGATGTATGATATTTTATAATTATCTGCCCTGTGGCATATTTACATGAAACAAAAAACCAAAGCAAAACCAAAGAGTGAATTCCTTGGAATCACTGTAAAAAACACATGGTAACTGTGAAAAATACACAGTAACAGGGAAAAATACTCAGCATGATCAAGCAAGCAGGTCCAGCATGATAGGAAGAAAGTACTCCTTGACATGCTAGATCTGAAAATTGTCTGCTTTCCTGTGGGACCTACATCTATGTCAGCATTCCCTTTCTCAGGTGAGGAAAAAAGATTCAGGGATAGGTGCTTCACATTCCATCTTCTTGATAAATGCCAGTCTAAGGATATGTTTTAAAAACTTATGACAAAGAGTACTAAGGTTTTGTTGTTAAAATTAAATTAACAAAAGCAGACAAGTTGAGTTTAAAATTCCTTCTTTGCAAACATTGAGTAAGGTAGGAGAAAGAGTGAGATTATACTAAGTAATACTGCCTTTGGCCTGTCACTACCTTTTTGCTCTGCTACACAATCTGGTTTTCCAGAAGACAATATATATAGAATGGGGATTTGAGTAACAGTATAATATAAGATTACATTTGGCACATGCATTACAGCTCTTGTTTCCAATTCTCCTTTGGTTTGCTGTAAAAAACTCAGAAGTGTACAACAGATCCTTCCCTCTTTTACAGCATAAACCATATTCTCCTCTTATCATTATTAGCTGAAGACTCAGAGATCAGATGCTGCACTGTTTCCCTTATTTATTCAGCACTGTATTACCTTCAGTTGTGTCTTGACTGGTTTGAAGTTACTTTAACACTGGTAATCCACAGAGAAGATTGGAACATTTCCATCTGTCTTCTGAAGACTTTCTCTTAGGATTTACAGTATGACAGGGAACTCATGGCATTCTAGAACTGGAAGAAAACTCAGTGACTGGTGATAGGACTAGGGAGAATGGAATGAAGCTGGAGGTGGGGAGATTCAGGCTGGACGTGAGGAGGAGGTTCTTCACCATGAGAGTGGTGAAGCCCTGGAATGGGCTGTCCAGGGAGGTGGTTGGGGCCCCATCCCTGGTGGTATTTAAGACCAGTCTGGATGAGACTCTGGCCAGCCTGATGTAGTGTGGGGTGTCCCTGCCCATGGCAGGGGGATTTGAACTAGATGATCCTTGTGGCCCCTTCCAACCCTGACTGGTACTATACTATGATACTGACTCATTAAATAGGACTGAGACAGAAAATAGAAACCAGAAAGCAGGACCCTAAAGTCATGGTCATCTTGTGGCATATGTATTATGTATTAAACAAGTTTATTATCTTTGTCAGGGAACAGACACTGTGTCCATGTTTTTGTATGTGCCTAAGAGCACCTTGACCTGGCTGATCAGTGCAGTACCACCTGAATGGGGTTTAGAGAATGTGACCAAATTTGTTTTCAGTTTTAGCTTTAGTCACCTACAGTGCACAGTCAAGCTCTGAACCTATTGAGATGCATTCTTTTATGGGATCAGTAGAATAACGTAGGCAATTCTAGAGTGGGACTATTCTCATTCTAACCTCAATTGAACCAAAATAGGTGAAATACCACAAAAGGTGTGTTTGTTTTTTTTTCCTATCCACTAAAAGTAGAGGGACACTAAACAAATACCTGAGATGACACCATCAGAAGTCAGCTGAGATGAAGACCTCCATTCTAACTCCCTGAGAGATTAAACATATAGTGACTTCTCAGAGCACGCATAAAGACTGAAATGTGTGACCATTGCATAAATGCAGCTAAGGCTGCCACTTTCTTTAGAAGAAAGGTCTAGTTAGTGCCTTTGTAACATCTCTGTAGCTATGGTAACCAAGAGTGGAGTATCAGTTGATTGAGATTATTCTAGCAACGCCATCCTCCTAACGTATTTCCCTGCAAGATCCCTAAGCAAGGAAGAAGCATGGAGATAGAAGACACCAGGACTGCCTCATACCACTGAAAAACAGGAACATTTGAAGTTCTTCTGTATTATAAGATTGCCATTCCTGCTGACAGTTGATGTATGATGCACTCACTGGTGAAAGATTTAAGATTCATGGCTGATGGATTTAATTAAGAATCCATCATTAATTATTTTAAAGAATAAGTTTGCTAGTTAATCAATTCCAGGTATGCTCACTTGCCTGAAATAATTGTTTTGCACTACTAAAATTGTAATTGCTCTATTCTTATTATTTCTGTTGTGCTTATAAGGGTGTTTCAAACTATCAATGGCACACAATCTGGCAAATCAACAAATGGTTATGGGACTGGTGCCACAGCCAGAGGTTCAGCTACTTAGATCATGGACTCACTTTGAGAAACCTGGTCTGCCTAGGGCTAATGGGGTCCATCTGTCAGAGAAGGGGAAGAGCGTCTTCAGTCCTAGGCTTGCCAAGATACTGAAGAGAGCAGAGGGAGGGGAACCTTCATGTCTGTTATTCCTAACAGTTTGATGCCAGTGCCAGCAACAGATGCCCAGAGCCTGGTGAGTCATCGCAGGAAAGCATCTGACAAACAGCACAAAGAAATTTCAGCCACTCCATGCAGTAAGTCAGCTTTATTTGGGGTCCAGCTAAAATGCCACTATTCAAACACACATAACATGGGAATAAACTAGAGGAGTTAGACACATGCACATGCATGATCTCCTTGGTATCATGGAGACATGGTGAGAAAACTTCTCTGACTGAAGTGCTGAAGGATACAGGCACTTCAGGAAGAACAGGAAGGGGAGAAAAGGAGCAGATGCCTCTTTATGTCAATGACTACCTGGAGGGCATGGAGCTCTACCTAGAAATGGATGAGGGGTAAGGATTAAAGGGAGAACAAAGACAGGTTACATTACAGTGGGACTCTGCTACAGGTCACCTGAAAATGAAGATAAGGCTGCCTATAGACTGATAAAAGCAGTCTCACATTCACAAGCCCTGTTTCTGTGAGGGATTTCAGCCACCCCAATACTTGTTGGAAGGACAACATAGCAAAGCATAAGCAATTCAGGATGTTCCTGGCATGTGTTGATGAGAATGTCCTTCTCCAAATGAAAGAGGACCCGGTGAGGAGAGGTTCTACTGGACCTTGTTTTCACCACCAACAAGGGACTGGTGTGAATCTCAGGGCAGCCTTGGCTGCACTGACCATGAAATGGTGAAGTTCAATATACTTAGGGCAGTGTGAAGGCTTTGAGCAATGAGATCTAGCAGAAGGTGTCTCTGTACTACGGCAGGGGGGTTGGAACTAGATGATCTTTAAGTCCCTTTTCAACCCCAACCATTCTATGATTTTATGATTATATGATATGGTGAAGCACATGTGCTCCTTGTAAAATGAAAAATGATTATTTCCTACAAGAAACTAAAGGAGGTTATTTTTTTAGAGTGACAATGTACATAATTGTTTTGAATGACATGGTGTTCCTGCTTTGGGCTGTCCTACTTGCAGTTAGAAAAGAATCAATGAACTAGTTTAACCTTGTCATTTACGGTATCACATATCTCTTGTTTGCTCTTCTTCCTCTATACGTCAGTGGAACATTGTTCTGCTCTCTTTTCCCTGAGTAATTACATACTGAAAGTGGGATAGCATATAATAGCTACTATCATGATGCCAATACAACCTCCTGATGTCTTTTTTGTTATCTTGTTATTTATAGAGAACTTAGTCATTTTGACAAAGAAGTAAATCCCTTAAATGGTATTACCCTTTCCACACCCAGTTATTAAATCAATAGATTCTCACTGACAATGGAATATTGTTGATCTATGGTTGTACCTGAAGAAAGCACATTGAAAATAAACCAAGAAAAATCAGAGGTGTTCCAGGAAAAAAATCCACAAAGGTCAGAGAAACCTTTACATCCATTGCTTTTGATTTGCTGGTTTTGCCATGTAGCAGTGTGATTCTACAAGTACTAGAGCCCTATGAGGAGAGGCTGAGGGAGCTGGGGTTGTTTAGCCTGGAGAAGAGGAGGCTCAGGGGAGACCTTCTTGCTCTCTACAACTCCCTGAAGGGAAGTTGTAGCCAGGAGGGGGTTGGTCTCTTCTCCCAGGCAGCCAGTACCAGAACAAGAGGACAGAGTCTCAAGCTGCACCAGGGGAAGTTTAGGCTTGAGGTGAGGAGAAAGTTCTTCACTGAGAGAGTCATTAGCCATTGGAATCGTCTGCCCAGGGAGGTGGTGGAGTCACCATCCCTGGAGGTGTTCAAGAGGGGATTGGACGTGGCACTTGGTGCCATGGTCTAGTCATGAGGTCTGTGGTGACAGGTTGGACTTGATCTTTGAGGTCTCTTCCAACGTTGGTGATTCTCTGTGTGTGTGTGTGTGTGTGTGTGTGTGTGTGTGATTTCTACAACATAGACATCACTGTAAGGGACCTATGTGCAAGTCAGCATTGATGGGTATAAACTGATGTCGTTCTTTACACGTAGTGCAAAGTGACATCACTGAGTGCTCTGTCCCTGGTTATGTTTTCTGCTTTTTCATGCCCTAATTCTGTGTTTTACTAAAGCTTCTGTTTACCAGCTGTGGAGCAGGTAGTTAGATATCACAAACCATTACTCATTCTCCTCAACAAGGTTTCTACTATACAAATAATCTAGATAGGACCAATCTCACTGAATTTTAGATATCTGTGTCATGGACCTTTTAGACCATGCTACTTCTAGGATGCATTATTGTTTGATGTACTTTAGATGTCTTCCTTTCAGTGGGATGAGTTTAACACTCAAAGTATGTATTTCTATCTGTAAGACCATGTGGATTTAGGAGCTTTGATGAGGACTTTTGCTTAGTGAACATTTACTTTTATGCTGATGAAGCTGCCCCAGTGACTCATTACTGAGGCTATTTTGGACTGCATGAGGGGTTCACAGGTAGCTGTCACCAGGACTGTCAACCTAGTAACTGACTATCTAGATGGTACCAACAGGAAGGAGAAGTGAAAGCTGCATTAAACTTTGAGTCTAGTCTAGAAATTATGTAGATTGTGGCAGAAAGGAGAAGAAGAAATAATAAAAAATCAGTCCATTGTTTCTGCCACCAAGACCACTTCAGGGCTTTTGCCCAGCTGGGGTACAGGAAATATTCCTGAGTACAGAAACTTGACTGTCTGTACTGCTGAATTATAAAAGAGGTCCTGATACAACTTTGCCCTAACTGACAGTTTTTATATAGGGGGACTCTTGACCCAGAGGAGCAAACTCTAATATGCAGTTTGCATGTAGATACCCTATTTTGGGGAATGGGCAAGTTTAATGATGTGGTTGTGGAGCGTGCCATGCTGAGTTGCCCTCAATGTCAAAGAATATTCTTGATTGTGTCTAATTTACTAGTACAGACATACCCAGAGCGGATGATTGTATTAGTTCCTGATAAGTTTAAATTGACTGAAGCTTTCTGGAAAGACAATTTCAACTCTTCTATACTGCAGAAGAATTCTGCATTCACTGTCATTAGAATGATAGCATATTTGATTATTCTTCTCATTTGTGCATCCTTTGGCTGTTACCCAAACTGCCAATAGCTAGTTTTTCCTGTGCACATTGAGAAGAACAAGTGCATCTCAAAATGAACACTGATTTATAATGAAAATAGTGCCCACTGTTAGTAAAGGCTGCATGAAGAGAAAGAAGTAATTGTTTCTCTGGCCACACTGAGTTTCTCATATGTTACATCATGAGTTGTTGTTTCTGCTACTCCCCATCATTCTTTTGCACAGGTTGATTTGGGAGCCTTTCATGCTTAACCCCGAGAGTTTCCCTTGATCAATAAGGGAAATACAATCCTTTGCAACTGCAAAACCTGTCAAAATTCATTACTGGTGTACCTGCAAAGCTGTAACCTTTGGGAGATTATTCCAACAGAAAAATTAGACAGAAGTTTCATAACAGTTGGCAATAGCCAATCACAAAGAAGATTCCGTGTCATGCTGCATATTTAAATACCATAAAAAATTCTCGGGTAGCGCTCATTTGTAAGAGGTGGAAGTTCCCTGAGCAATTATCGGTGACCCTTTCGTGAATACACCAATCAAATTAGCATTTCTCAGACAAAAAAAAAAGTACTTTTTAAAAAAAAAAAAAAAACACAAAACAAAAGAAAAAGGAAGTAGTCTCAGAATAGAAAACCATAATGAGTGTCAGTAGTTCTCCCAGTGGGAATTATTCATGATTATGTCAACCTTTTTCAGACAAATTCAAATTCTGAGAGAGGACGAACGAAACCCACAGAACTGAGAGCAGAAATTTTCCAGTCCACCTCTTAAAACCGAATGCACTGGTCTGACAAGTGAGGTAAGGACTGAGAATCTGACCTCGGAGTGGTAGACAGCTCTTTCTTATGTCTAATTATAGGCAATGACATATCTGCCAAGACGAAACCCCAAAGGAGGTGGATGAAGCATTTAACAGTCAGTGTTGAACACGATGAACCAGTTATCTGTCTGAAATACATTGGTTTTTTTAATTCTACTTAAGAATTTAGTCCTGTGAATTAGATTCTTGTAGGTTTTTTTTTCACTCTTCCTTGTTTGTCTTCACCCATCTAAATTGCACAATAAGGAGAACAGAACCTAGTCCTTGTTGTGAATTCCTTTGCAATTCAGAAGGTTTATATCATTAGGGATTTTATACATATTATTTTTTTACAAATTTTAACTCCTGGAATGAATGCTACAAATCCCAGCACAGCCTACAATTGTGCTTCTACATTAAATGCACACAGGTTTAAGATACAGACCTGGTCCAGGGAGAAAGGATTAGAACCTGTGATTCTCCTCCCAGCTTAGTGCACTAATAATAGGCTGAACTGTGTTATTCTGTCTCTGTAGTTCAATGAATCATGATTTTTTTATTTTTCAAAGATGAACAGCTTCAATAATCAGAGCATAAAATTCATTTCCTCACTACAAGCAGTCTGTTAACTTGTGGAAAGCAAAACACACTGGTATGTACTCTACCAATCCAAAAAGAGTACACAACCATTCTCACTTGGGTTTTTTTAACTTCTTTTGTGTAAAGGGAGGAGTTGCCATCACTGTCTCTTCCATCTGCTTTTTGTTTGCCTTTTGCTTCCATCTGTCTACTTGGTTTTAAACAGAATGACCAAAGCAAGTATTCCGAAATGCAAAGTAGAAGAGACAGGGATCTTCTCCCACCCTGTATTGGTAAATAAGACTTAAAGGAATGGATTTTATTTGAATATTTACTTCCCATGATTAAAACCAGCTTGTAATCCTGTGCAGTGTGCCCAGGTGGCCAAGAAGGCAAATGGCATCCTGGCATGCATCAAGAATAGTGTGGTCAGCAGGAGGAGGGAAGTCATTGTGCCCCTGTACTCTGCACTGGTTAGGCCACACCTTGAGTACTGTGTCCAGTTCTGGGCCCCTCAGTTTCAGAAGGACATTGAGACACATGAACTTGTCCAGAGAAGCGCAACAAGGCTGGTGAGAGGCCTTGAGCACAAGCCCTATAAGGAGAGACTGAGGGAACTGGGATTGCTTAGCCTGGAGAAGAGGAGGCTCAGGGGACACCTTCTGGCTCTCTACAACTACCTGCAGGGTGGTTGTAGCCAGAAAGGTGTTGGTCTCTTCTCTCTAGCAACCAGCACCAGAACAAGAGGACACAGTCTCAAGCTGCACCAGGGGAAGTTTAGGCTGGAGGTGAGGAGAAAGTTCTTCACTGAGAGAGTCATTCACCATGGAATGGGCTGCCCAGGGAGGTGGTGGAGTCACCATCCCTGGAGGTGTTCAAGAGGGGATTGGACATGGCACTTGATGCCATGGTTTAGTCATGGGGTCTATGGTGACAGGTTGGACTTGATGATCTTTGAGGTCTCTTCCAACCTTGGTGTTTCTGTGATTCTGTTACATGTCATAGGATTTAGGTATCTCAGTATGAATTGTCAAATTCTTCTCTTGCTTTTTATTGGTGTAAGGTGTGACAATGTTTATTACCTTGTTGCCTGCTACTTTTGTTTTGAATGACTATGAAACATTTTTCTCTGATAAATCTAATCCTAGAAGTACTGATATTTAAGTACGATTCCATGCTTGTCGTTTTAAAGCTAGAGGAATTGGGGCCTGATTTTTCTTACCTTGATTTAATTTCACATGAATGTTTTATTGACTAAAATGGTAAGGAGGTAGAGGATTGTTACATAAATCAGGACAACTATTTTGATCCTTTTTTTTTGATTCTTTGTTTTGGTTTTGTTTGATTTTGCTTGTTAACCAAAATTAAATGCTGTCAGCTAGATTCTCTCCTTCCTGCTATTTCTGTAGGCAAGCGGGGAGCTTTTACTTAGAAGGGAACCAGTGTAACAGTTCTGAGCTTTGTCTCAGTTTGGAGTCACTGCTGAGATGGCAAAGATAATAAGATTACAGGATGTGATCACTAGTGTGACAGCAGCTCATACAGACAAGATCAGCCTTTTCACAGCCTAGTTCTCATCCATGCTGCCAGTGGGATAAGTGTAACAATACGGAGCTCAGCAAAGAGATGTAGAACACAGATGGTACATTGGACAAGTAGCTGAACTGCATGGTCACAGCTAGACATTAACACTGAATGCACTAAGTGCAAATCCAGACTAAATATATATATATAATGCACAGCCACATTTGTGCTTAAACTCTAAGCAACGTCTATTCAACACATGAATACTGATCACAGTATGTTTAGTTCTCGATCTTAACAGACATCTCTATAATATGACTGCCTAACTCCATCATTATTTTTTCCAGGCTTATGTCATCTTAACTGCCCTGAGCTTGGTCCCTAATCTTAAAAAAAAGAAAGTAGCATGGCAATGCTGATTAGGATCACTCAAGAGTGAGAGGAAGGAAAGGTGTATCTATCACCAAGCCGAAGCACCAGAAAGTCTGTTTCTTCTCTCTGTGCTTCTCTGAGTTTGGAATAGATGTAGGATAGGATAGGATAGGATAGGATAGGATAGGATAGGATAGGATGGGATGGGATGGGATGGGATGGGATGGGATGGGATGGGATGGGATGGGATGGGATGGGATAGGGATAGAATAGAATAGATAGAATAGAATAGAATAGAATAGAATAGAATAGAATTTACCTAACCAGGTTGGAAAACACCTTAGAGATCATCAAGTCCAACCTATCATCCAACACTATCTAATCAACTAAATCATGGCACCAAGCACCCCATCAAGTCTCTTCCTAAACACCTCCAGATGGTGATTCCACCACCTCCCTGGGCAGCACATTTGAATGCCTAACAACTCTCTCTATGAAGAACTTCCTCCTAACATCCAGGCTAAACCTCCCCTGGTGCAGCTTGAGACTGTGTCCCCTTGTTCTGGTGCTGGTTGCCTGGGAGAAGAGACCAAGCCCCACCTGGCTACAACCTCCCTTCAGGTAGTTGTAGACAGCAAGGAGGTCTCCCCTGCGTCTCCTCTCCTCCAGGCTAAACAACCCCAGCTCCCTCAGTCTCTCCTCATAGGGCTTGTGCTCCAAACCCCTCCCCAGCTATGTTGCCTTTCTCTGGACACGTTCCAGCAACTCAACATCCTTCCTAAACTGAGGGGCCCAGAACTGGACCCAGAACTCAAGGTGTGGCCTAACCAGTGCTGAGCACAAAGCAGAATGACCTCCGTGCTCCTGCTGTCCACACTGTTCCTGATACAGGCCAGGATGCCATTTGCCTTCTTGGCCACCTGGGCACAATGCTGGCTCATGTTCAGCCTACCATCGACCAGTACCCCCAGGTCCCTTTCTGCCTGGCCACTCTCCAGCCACTCTGACCCCAGCCAGTAGCACTGCATGGGGTTGTTGTGGCCAATGTGTAGAACCCGGCACTTGGATGTGTTAAATCTCATGCCGTCGGATTCTGCCCACCTGTCCAGCCTGTTGAGGTCTCTTTGCAGAGCCTTCCTACCCTCTAACAGATCAATACCTGCCCCCAGCTTGGAGTCATCTGCAAACTTACTGATGATGGACTCACTACCCTCATCCAGATCATCCATAAAGATATTAAAGAGCATGGGGCCCAGCACTGATCCCTGGGGATAATGCCTTCAGAACCTAGTATCATGGACCTAAGATGATAAAGTAAAAGTCATATAAACAGGAAGGATGAAAAGGCAAGTGCCATGTTTCTTAATGTAAATTTTGGTTTTCAAAGAGTCTAGATAAACCACCTGTATTTTTTCCCCTTTCATAACAATTTTTCATTATTTTTTCCACATGTGCTCTTGATTATTGCATCAGTATCTCTAAATCTGATCTCATTGTTTAAGTTTGCAAAAGGTTTAGCACTGCATGAGTGCTCTTGCTTTTTATATAAGTCTCAGCTCTTTTTGACCTCACCACTTTTGCAAAACTGGGCAAACTTACACACTTCTGGCTAAGAGTGTCCACTTCTGTTTATGGAGTCTGAAAGGAGAGTACAATGGAGTATGCACCCGGTTAGATTAATTTATTTAGCACACTTGAAATGCATTTCTATAGTCTGAGAGCAAAGAAATTCCTTCTTCTCAGATTGATGGGATTGATTCTGCTTGCTGTGGACAGAATCCAATACCTCTGAATTATTCATCATTGACAAAAAATACAAAACCCAGCAAAACAACAACAAAAGACTCCACTAATTCCCCCCCCCCCCCAAATAAAACACACAAAAACTGAGAAAGGTTCCATGTAGTCAGTACCCTGTCAGTTTGAGCAAACCATTTACCTTTGCTCTACCTCACTTCTCAGGGCAGAACAGATTGAATAGATTGATATCTCTCAAGGTGGCAGACAAGAGACAGCGTTGTAACTATTCTAATGTATGGGACAATAGCTAAAGATTATGAACTAATAAGTACCAGAAATTCTGCTATTTGATCAGTTCTTTCCTGTGGAAGTTTAGTAAAGTCTAACAACATCTGACAAAGATCAGGTTTAGGCCTCAGAGCTGCAGAATTTAAAACTTTGCAGCAAGTTGAAGCACAAATTCATTAATGGCCAGGCTTCATTAGCTGTTCTGTTTAGGAAGCTACTTGCTGTCTCAATGAAGCAGGTGGCAATGGGTTAGATCACATTATCACATTCTGCTTTATATTGGGAAAGCTCTGAGAAGCTTAATGCTCAGAAGACTGATAATAGGTCATAATCTCCCTGACAGTATTTTTAAAATATCCAACATTGATCTAAGTCTCTACTTACTGAAAAAAATTAATAACACTGTCATTAACGTGTTCGTTCTCGTTGCTTATCACTTATCAATTCATGCTAGGACCATATTATGAATTTGGACTAGTGGTGAATTAAACTAATTTCCATCTGACACAATTTTTTCCTTTCTTTGATAGACTAAGCTTTCTCTTCAGAAAAAGGGAGGATGAATTCATTCACTACCATGGGATCCTTACCCACTGTGACAACTGCAAGTCCAAGAGGGGACATGAGCTACACCTACACTATTATAGCTATTAGTCTCAAGGAATGATTCTATGGCAAATAATGCTCAGTGATGTATCCACTCTGCCCACATCTCACCTTTTCTTGAGCAGGCTGGTGCACCCTTTCAATGAAGGTCTTGATCCTTGACTTCTTTGAACATAAGAGAAAACTTCCACATATGTATATATATATTCATATGTATATGCACAAGTGAGTAGCAGGCACAGTGGCTGTGCTACATCTTGCAGAGTGTGGGATTTTTTATGCAATGAAACTGATGCAAATTATGCATAACTCATGATACAGAACATGAAACATGAGATTATTTGAGGGTATAAATGCTCCAGCTTAGTGACAGAGGACTTTTTCATAGAATCATAGAATCAATAAGGTTGGAAAAGACCTCAGAGATGAAGTCCAACCTGTCAGCCTGTCACCCAACACCTCATGACTACTAAACCATGGCTTCAAGTGCCATGTCCAATCCCTTTTTGAGCACCTCCAGGGATGGTGACTCCACCACCTCCCTGGGCAGCCCATTCCAAAGGCCAGCAACTCTTTCTGTGAAGAACTTTTTCCTCACCTCAAGGGAGCAGTTCAATGCTTACTCCTCTGTATTTTCTGGAAGCTGTTCCTGCAACAAACATGTCTCAGAATCCATCTCAAATCCTGTTCCAAAGTGAACAGTTTGATTTGGTACATGATGACAGGAATAACTACCATTTGTGTATTGAGTATGATGGAAAAGTAGGGGACCAGTATCTGGTTTTGGTGGTGTAGGAACATTTGTAAGTAAAGCAGGGACTGAATGGCATGGCACTGCTTATGCTACTTAGATCAACAAGGCAAAACAGTGATCCTATGAAAACCTTTAGTGGCATACACTGTTCCATTTGCTGTGCCTGAACATTGACTGGGAGAGTCAGCATAGCCAGAATGATGCTTGTGAAAAAGAAGAATGGCTGAAGGCCACTATTTCAACTGATGCATTGACCCAGTTTGTCTTATTAGGATGGATACAACAAAAATTCTCCTGGTTTTAATAGCTGCTTATTTAGCATTTCAAATAAGGGAAATTTATTTTGCCTTTAAGGATTATTTAATAAATATATATTTTCACTCAAAATTATTACACACATTCAAAACAATTAGATGTGTGTAGTTACCTCTTCTTCAGATTGTTTTAAATTACAGTCCTTGAATGTTTGTATTTGGATAACAATTAAAAATGAAAAATAACTTAGGGCCACAAGGATGATCGGAGGGCTGGAGCACATCTCCTATAAGAACAGATCGAAAGAGTTGGGGCTGCTCAGTCTGGAGAAAAGAAGGCTCTGAGGTGACCTTATTGTGGCCTTCCAGTATCTGAAGGGGGCCTCCAAGAAGGCTGGGGAGGGGCTTCTCAGGATATCAGGTAGTGATAGGACTAGGGGGAATGGAATGAAACTGGAGGTGGGGAGATTCAGACTGGGCGTGAGGACGAAGTTCTTCACCATAAGAGTGGTGAAACCCTGGAATGGGTTGTGTAGAGAGGTGGTTGAGGCCCCATCCCTGGAGGTGTTTAAGCCCAGGCTGGATGAGGCTCTGGCCAGCCTGATCTAGTGTGAGGTGTCCCTGCCCGTGGCAGGTGAGTTGGAACTAGATGATCCTTGTGGTCTCTTCCAACCCTGACTGATTCTGTGATTCTATGATTCTAATTTCACTTTCCATTTAAATGCTGTTCCACTTGATTTTCCTCATTGAAAACAGTAAGCCATGTGCAGATGTTAAGTAGACTGCTCATACCTATTGATTTTTTTTTTGAGGAAAAAAGTACAGAACCTTTCAGAAACACATTAGTTGTCAAATTATTGCCCATAAACACTTTAAAGGCCAAAAGCAGCATTCAGACAAAAGATGCAGGACTATGGTTTAAAAACCTTTAGAATAATTTAAACAACAACAAAAAGAGTTAAAATAAAGCATGAAGAGGAAGATTTCAGAAACCTAATTCCTCACAAAGAAGGTTGACAGCCATTACAAAGAGTTTCTGGATATAGTCTGCTAAATAGACTAAAATGCAATTTTAGAATTTAGAATTTTAGAATTTAGAGTAAACCAGGTTGGAAGAGACCTTCAAGATCATCGTGTCCAACCCATCATCCAGCACCACCTAATCAACTAAACCATGCAACCAAGCACCCTATCAAGTCTCCTCCTGAACACCTCCAGTGATGGTGACTCCACCACCTCCTCGGGGAGCCCATTCCAATGGGCAATCACTCTCTCTGTGTAGAATTTCCTCCTAACCTCCAGCCTAAACCTCCCCTGGCACAGCTTGAGACTGTGTCCTCTTGTTCTGGTGCTGGTTGCCATCTTCAAAAAGCCCTCATGTCATCCTCAGGAGGAAGATCACGTCAGCTTATTTCAGGATGCACTGAACCATACTTTAGTAATACCATTGTAGTGAAAGACTTGGCGGAGTAAGTGAAATGGCTCTGCTTCGTGATCTCAGAGGTCCTTTCTGGCCTGGATGATTCTGAGTATTGTGTGCTCCAGATTATGTAGAGGTCAGGGCTGCTTCAAACATCTAAATAATGGTGTGCAATATCTTTTGTGAGTTCAAGATGATACTATGGGAACTGTGTGCAGGTTCAAGGACTGCTTGTTCCTACCCTGAGTCAGTCTCCTTTGCTAGCAGAAAAGCAACAGGGTTCTTCCAAACCTTGCATGAAATAAGCAATTTGTTGTGGTTATTTCCAGAAGAGTTGTGTATATACAAGTAGGTAAGGAGTTAATTTGTTCTTTCAGCACATCAACTTGTTGCTGCTGTGTTTATGATGTGAACAGCAGAATTTCCAGTCTCTGACGAGACTCAGGGCTTAGTTGTGCTAGATGCTTTCTGAACACAGAGCAGTATCTTTAGTCCCACTTGTATAGGATATGGCAGGAATTAATGCTGCCAGGAATAAGAGCTGTTAGCTTCACATGTCAAGACAGTTGTTCTAAAAAAAAGAGTATATCAGAAAGGGGATGTTATGGGACAATCCTAACTCTTATGTCAAATCATAGCTTTGTTCAAAACACACGACCAACTCGTTGCCTCAGGCAAAATATCCAGCTGAGTGGATTCTAATAAATCTTTAGATTCAGTTTATTATTTTTCTCCCTGAAGTTACTGTTAGTACTCGAGAGAGAAGAGGATAAAAAAAAAATGAAATAAAATAAAATAGAGAGGGAAAAAGAAAAACAACAACAAAAAAACAACTGTACTTTTCAGCCTTGTTGGTAGCCCGCTGATTTTCCAGACACTGCTGTGCTCCCCTGCTTATCTTCTATTCTACTTCAGCAGTTTAAACAGGTGCGTGTGTAGCATTGGGTTGGCTACTTTCCACGTGTTCTGGTCATACTTAAGAAGGTGCTCTGCTATCTACAACATTTTGCTTTCTCTCACAGAAATAGGATTGCATTTTACATTAAAAAGCAACTTTGACCTTACAAAGATTCACTTCGAAAGCAACATCAAAAGAACTCTACTGGCTGGCCTTCAACCACCAAAGGATGGAAACTCACAGTTAGAGATGAAACCTCTGAAAACTGAGTTCAGCAGTGCTCTCTGTGGGTAGTCTTAGGGCAATGACAAAGTGTAAGTAGGCAATAGAGCTTTGATTTTCAGCTATGCTGTCTAGTTTGTTTCAGTCAGCAAAGCAATATTCTTTTCATTAAATATTTAATTTGAGTTTTCCATATTTAAGTGCAATTTTTAAGACTTGATAAAAAATCCTATGTGCTGGGGGCCATTATGATTGCACTTTCATGTTATGCTTAATCTGCCTTTTCTCTCCCTTTCTCATTCTTTCAGTTTTCTTCATTCTTGCGGGCTTCCTCTTCCGTTTTCCTTTCCCTTCCTCTTTCATTTCTTCATTCCTCCTCTCTCTTTTTGACTTGGTATCTCTCTCTCTTTTTCTTGTTTCTCCTTATTGCTCTCTCTTTTCCATTATCTCCCTCCTCCTTTATTTGCTGCTCACCCCTCTTTCCAGTTAATAGGCCTTTGTATGTCCAAGACTGAAATGAAGTATTTTAAAAGTGCATATTTAAGGAAGGCTTGTTCCCCTTTCTTTTCCTATCTACTTTATTTTCTTCACTGCACAAGCAAAACAGACAAGAAAAGATTGGAGCCCAACAGGATATTAGGGCTAAAGTAATTTATTTATTAGAGCTTGAATTTCTCACCTTATGACCTGCTGTTTGTTTCTGTCTCCAAAACCATCAGTAATTTGTAGAAGAAAGTAGATACAAAGGTGATTTCTATTAATCATCTGGTGAATCTGTGAATGGCTGTGTCTGTCAAAGGCTCCGTTTGGTTCATACCAGCAATAATTTCTTCTGCATTAAGCAGTCCATTTGTGTAAGTGGAGGTCATTAGAGCTCCTATGAGAGCCTAGCAGAGTAGATTTGGATGAGTTCCACTTGGATATGTTGCTGTGCCCCTTGTCAGATGTGGAATATTATTTCTGAAAAATGTTTACAATACTGAAGATAAAGGAAGAAGCAATGGCTATTGTCATACCTGCTCCAAGGTTTTACACAACTCTAATAAGTGTTTACTTTATAATCTATATTTCACATTCATAAAATAATATATCTCCTGTATTAAACTTCTTGTTACTTGGAAATCCTTCCCAGTTGGATATTGAGCATTCTAAATGGTATAAAGTAACCTAGATCTCTGTCCTGGCATAAAAAGCATTTGGAATACCACCACCTATGATTATCTTTTTTGGTTGTAAATGGCAGTAAATTTGCCTGTAGGTGCAACTGGGAACTAAAAATAAAAGACTTTTCATGTGTCTGAAAGCTTCCCTGATAGTGATGGATGAGAGATCTAAAATGAATACATGTATCCAGATTACTTTAAATAGCTTTCTGTCTTTAATATCAAATCACACCAATGAACACATTATTGTCCTGGAATGTTCATGTATGAAAACACTGTTATTCATATTCATCACGGTAGTGCCTAAAGACAATGTCATTTCCTAAGAGCTTGCCATCTAAGTAAATAAGACACAGAATAAGGAGTAACAGATACTAATACAATCATCTCATAACCCTATAAAACTATGCTTTATGGGATGTTAGGGATGACTGTTACTAATTAAGGCTCTCCATATTTGACAGATAGACTGTAGCATAATACTGAGTCTTCTAATCTCAGCATTTCATTTGTCTTCCTCTGCACCCACTGATCTCTTCTTTCTTTTCCCACATTCTCTTCCTCAAAGAGGAGTGGGAATAAAACCTGCTTTTATCTGTGCTATTGCCAAATGGAATGACTTAGCAGTCAAGGAACAATTGACTTTCAATAAGGCTTAAGCTCATAAATGACTTTTAACAAGTCCTTCTTGGCTATTTGTCAGTTTCATGCTGCCTGATAACTGTGCCCTAATATCTCCTTTGGGGGTGGAAGAATTGAATTAAAAAAAATCTAGGTTTACTGGTGAAATCTGAAGATCTTTTTTCAAATTATGGAGGAGAGAGTTTGCTGTCTAGCAAAAAAAAGTGATTCACACAGTTTCATTTTAAATGCAAAATAACAGCTTATAAAATTGCATTTAAGAACCACCTAACTGTGCAAGTGTCCACATTCAATGGTTTCTTCATTTTACAATAAAACTTTTCTTTGGTATGCTGATATTAGCATCTGGGCACAATATATTTCTTTAAATTACTTATTCTTAATTAATACCTAGTAGCTCAATGGTATTATATTTCATTCTCCCATACAATCCCCAGATCTTTTTAGGAGCTAGGAAAAGCTGAGCACCATTCCCCGTAGGCAGTCTGGAGTCAAGCATTTTCTTTTAGGCAATTGAGGACTTTAGCTAATATTCCTATTAATATTGAACTCAATATCAGAGAACAATTGTGGGCTCAATTAGTTATCTAATAGTGATATGACACATGTGAACTAACCTGTGGTTTCCGTGCATACATAACAGTGTATTGTTAGGTGCAACTAGAAGTTTAGCTTCCTTCTATTGTTTACTGCTATTCATCTTCTTGTAAGAGAAGATTATAGAATCACAGAATCAAAAAACAGTTTTGTTTGGAAAAGACCTCTAAGATCATCAAGTCCAACCTGTCATAGCACCACCATAGACATTAAACATCTCAAAGTGCCACATCTAAATGTTTTTTTAAACACTTCAAGGGACAGAAACCTAAATGCCTAAGTTCTTGGAGTAGGTCTAACAGAAAAAAAGTATGCCTGGCACACAAAATTTCTGCATAGTAACTAAGCAGCTGGAGCAGTCATCACCAAGCAAGAGACATGAGTTCTAGACCTCCTCAAGCTTATATTTGCATGCCATTAACATAGAATCATAGAATCAATAAGGTTGGAAAAGACCTCAAAGATCATCAAGTCCAACCTGTCACCCAAGACCCTATGATTACTAAACAATGGCACCAAGTGCCATGTCCAATTCCCTCTTGAACACCTCCAGGGATGGTGATGGGGTCTAGGTGTGGAGGCAATCTCTGAATGCAGGAATGTCAGAATGCAGAAAAAAAGCCAAAGACCAACAAACCAGCAAATGCAAAGTTTGGAGGAAAATGTAACCCGGTCTAATGAGGAGCAGTGAATGAGATGCTCATAACCCACAAAAGAACAAGTGCTCAGACATGTCTTGTTCACAAATGATTGATAGTTTCTGGGAATTATCTTGATCAGCATAATCGTAAGATATACCTTTCTCTTAGAACAAGCCTAAGTACCTAATTCTATTCTTATATGATCATGTAGTTTTAGTTTTCAGTGCATTATGGTGCTCTGATTCTGGGAAGAACACTGGTCATCTCGCTCAATCAGCTTGGGATCTCAGCAGAGTGAACAGGTAAATGTAGTTACTTTTAAAGGTGCATTTATTTCAGCTTGTCTACATTTGTTCAGAAGACTCACACTTCAGAAATGGTAACTCTATACTATTTCTAAGTGAAATCAAGCTTAAATGTAACCATCAAGGGAGGCTGTAGACAGGCGGGGGCCAGACTCTTCTCCCAGGCATCCAGCACCAAAACAAGAGGACACAGTCTCAAGCTGCACCAGGGGAGGTTTAGGCTGGATGTTAGGAATAAATTCTTCATAGATTGAATGCCCATTGGAATGGGCTGCCCGGGGAGGTGTTGGAGTTTCCATCATTGGAAGTGTTTAGGAGGAGACTTGATGGGGAGCTTGGTTGCATGGTTTAGTTGACTAGGTGGTGTTGGATGATAGGTTGGACTTGATGATCTCAAATGTCTCTTCCAACCTGGTTAATGCTATGCTATTCTATTCTATTCTATTCTATTCTATTCTATTCTATTCTATTCTATTCTATTCTATTCCATTCCATTCCATTCCATTCCATTCCATTCCATTCCATTCCATTCCATTCCATGCTACATATTTTAAGTTATATGAATCCCTTTCTTCAAATGTGAAGATGTCTAAAAATATGTTCTTAAAATAAGAAGAGAGGGAAAAAAAAACCCAAACAAGTAAAAGAGAGCTCATTTCTCAAGCCTTCCATGGTTGTTTGGAAGATATAGGCTATAAATGTTGCCACGGTTTAGTTGTTTAGTTGTTTAGGTGGGTTGTATTGTATTGTATTGTATTGTATTGTATTGTATTGTATTGTATTGTATTTAGGTGGGTTGGATTGGTTGATGGGTTGGACGTGATGATCTTGAAGGTCTCTTCCAACCTGGTGGTGTATTGTATTGTATTGTATTTGTATTGTATTGTATTGTATTGTAAATGTGTTGGATAAGCTGGCATATTAGTTTTCTGCAACTATGGATATTCATTCAGGCTTCAAAAAGGGTTCAGATTCTTTAATTACTCAAAATCAAACAAATTAGAAGTGGAATTTGCTGTTAGATTAAGTCGTTTGAAATTCAGAAGATCTGAGGTTGTTTTGTGATCTGAAAGTCGAATTCCTAAGACTGTGTAATACCTTGCATTAATAATATCTTAATTATTTGCAAATACCTGTGATGTTCTAATTTTGATCATGTTCACTAATAGAGATTCAGTTATTTAAAAGCACTTTTAGAGCACTCTAAAATATGCTAAAATGCAGCACATAATAATAATATATTTAATAGCAACTTGCTGCATGTATTTTCTTACAAGGTAGAATCACAGAATTCTCAGGGTTGGAATGAACCTCAAGGATCATCTAGTTCCAATCACCCTGCCATGGGCAGGGACACTTTCCACTAGATCAGGTTGCCCAGAGCAACGTTCCTAGAAGACAGCAAAATTTTAACAGCTTAAAAATAAACAAATAAATAAATAAATAAATGTCTGAGCTGGGCAAAATTTTGGAGATAATAAAAATACAATAATAATAATAATAATACAATACACCAGGTTGGAAGAGACCTTCAAGATCATCGCGTCCAACCTATCAACCAATCCAACCCACCTAAATACAATACAATACAATACAATACAATACAATACAATACAATACAACCCACCTAAACAACTAAACAACTAAACCGTGGCACCAAGCACCCCATCAAGCCTCTTCAGTTTGAAAACCAAAACCCCAACCACTACAAAACACACTTTAGAAATTGCAGTTCTGGGTGCAATTTTCTTCCTTTTTTTTTGTTTTGTTATTATCTTTTCAAAGCAAGCTTTAAGTCCTAATTATAAAATTTTACAGAGATCTACATTTCTGAACACAGGTTACAGGTAAATATTTACAACAAAACCAGAGAGAGAAACTTTTTAGTCCCATTATATATATTCCTATTGCCTTGTTCTTTGCTGATAGTAAAACTTGCAGATCACGACAATAGAATAGTTAATATGAATAGAATAGAATAGAATAGAATAGAATAGAATAGAATAGAATAGAATAGAATAGAATAGAATAGAATAGAATAGAATTAACCAGGTTGGAAAAGACCTCTAAGATCATTGAGTGTCCAACCTATCATCCAACACTATCTAATCAACTAAACCATGGCACCAAGTGCCCCATCCAGTCTCTTCCTAAATGCCTCCAGTGATGGTGATTCCACCACCTCCCTGGGCAGCCCATTCCAACGGGCAATCACTCTTTCTATGAAGAACTTCTTCCTAATATTCAGCCTAAACTTCCCCTGGTGCAGCTTGAGACTGTGTCCTCTTGTTCTGGTGCTGGCCACCTGGAGAAGAGACCAACCCCCACTTGGCTGCAACTTCCCTTCAGGTAGTTGTAGAGAACAATAAGGTCTCCCCTGAGCCTCCTTTTCTCCAGGCTAAGCAACCCCCAGCTTCCTCAGCTTCTCCTTATAGGGCTTGTGCTCCAAACCCCTCACCAGCTTGGACAGTGACAATTTATTTACAGGGCAGACTGTAAACACAGTGGTTACTTCAAAATATTGTAAATGGATATTTAGTATAATAACCAACATTGGACAACAATAACATTAATTAAATGATTCACTGAAATTTCTTATAATTGGTTTTATCTTCTGCTTGTTGAGCAACAGAAAATTGCCTGTGGAAGTATAGAAAAGTAAGAGAAGCACAGCAGGATTCCCAGAGGTGGAAGCTTTTCCTCTCATTATCACTTTGCCCCATTCTTTACAATTACACTTTGTCCAATGAGTTGACATGTAGGCCTATCTGTTTTGATATCCTTATTTCAAACTTGAGCTCCTTGTGATGTTACCAGCCAATTCTCTCAAGCCCTACAGAGTGATAAGATTAAGAGTAGAGAATGATGAATGAGTGAAGAGGCAAGGCTCTAGACTAATTATAATTAAAAAAAAAAAAAGGTAGGGAAAAAAGGAACAAAAAAGTCTGTGAAAGAAAAGTAGTTCTTTGCCATAAGGGAAGGAAAGAAATATGAACATCTTTGGATCATGCAGCTTAGATGACTTAAGGCAATTCATAACCAACTTCTGTAAAATAGAATATACTGTCAGCAAACAGAAGAAGTACAAGGTACAGTACTGAAAACAGGTTTGTCAATGTATCTTCCACAATTTAATAGGATAATAAAATGAATGTGTTAAGCTGTATAGTATTCAGAAATATGGCTGTGGGAGTATGCTACTACTGTAAAGTAATTCTGGAAAGAAATGTAAAAAGAAATTTGCTCTTCAGCAAAATTATGTTTAGCAAGTTAACTCATTGCCTATTTTCTTCCCCCTCCAAAGATAGAGAGGTTTGAAAACAAAGGAATTTGGGCTTGACATTCAAAGTCACAAAGCAAAGGTCCCACACATCTTTGTGGAATCACAGCATTTTTATAGCCTAATGCTCCTTCAGTCATATAGAATCATAGAAACAACAAGGTTGGAAAAGATCTCAAAGATCATCAAGTCCAACCTTTCACCCAAGACCTCAATACTGCTAGACCATGGCTCCAAGTGCCACATCCAATACCCTCTTGAACACCTCCAGGGTCAGTGACTCCACCACCTCCCTAGGTGGGAGGTATCATAAAAAGATAAAAATAAAATAATAATAATATATAAAATATCATAATATTGAGTCATCAAATGTCTATGGATCATGCATTCAGAACTAGTTTGATTTGGTGTAGACCTTCCCTATCTATGCTTGTTTGTACAATCAGAGACTTAGTAAGTTTGACTGTATCAATGGCTATTCAGTGGTCCTCCAGAGAATATCTTGATGCTGCTGATCAAAAAGAAGACTATATTCCAAATCAGTTTTGATCAAAACTCATCAAGCCAGGAAACTCTGTGTAGTCAGTTGTCATTTAAATGCAATACAACATAGATGAAATCTGGTGTGGAACCTAGCGTGAAGACACAGAATACAGACAGATGAAACTCAGGTTATGAGCCTCGCAATGACACACTTTATAAAAGAAGAATTGTTACCTTTTATGCATCATCTCATTTCTAGCACCAAAAGTAATATTTATCCACTTGAAGATGCTTAACAATGCTGCTTGGATAAAGTATACTTCATTTCTCATCCAAATCTGAGTTCGTAGTATTGTTGCGATCAGGTAAAGTTTTTCCCTTTTTTTTTGGTCTGAAAGTCAATGCACTTCACCACCACAAAAAAAGGGAAAAAAAGGTTTTGTAGGATTTTAAAGATCACAGAATCACAGAAACATTCAGATTGGAAAAGACCCTCAGGATCACCAAGTCCAACCAATGACCCTACTCCACAAGGTTCACCCCTAAACCATATCCCCAAGCACCACATCTAAGCAACCTTTAAGCACATCCAGGGTTGGTGACTCAACCACCTCCCTGGGCAGCACATTCCAGTGCTTGACCACTCTTTCTGTGAAAATATTTTTCCTAGTGTCCAGACTACTTTAAGGCTACCAGATTTAAAGCTACAACACCTAATAGAATATTAATGACAGGAAAAAAAGATTTTGTATGTGTGGGGTGCACACATACTGGGAAGGCATTTTTCTTAATGCAGTGTCACTGTAGGTTTTAGCTATTAACACTAGGATGGAAATGTCAGCAGCCTGGACTGAGTCTGTATTCAGAGAAAGAAGAGAGTCCTTGATAAGTTGTCATGGTAACAGGTAATGTGGAAACTGCTTCACACAGACAAATGAAAGCAGAGTCAGTGTGTAATTCACCTGACTCACTAGAATAATCCAGAGCCATCACAGATACATAGGGTACTCTTAAACTCCAGACATTGTGTCAGAAAGAACACAAGGGATCACCATGTGTTCTGCCTCTTAGCTCTATCTGTATAACTCAGGTGCATTAGAGTATACAACAGCATACCATTTGCATATAACAACAAAAAACCTGTATTTAGGCAAACTAATCACTCTATCAGCCTCCTTCATTTCTTCTTTTTCTTTACAGATCTAGGTATGCCTGTTTCTCTCTTAAAAGCTCAGATTGTCTCTTCACAGCAAATGGCTTTCTGAAATGTGCTTTCTCCAGCATCTCTCATTGCTTTTTAGTTTGAAGACCTGCAAAACCATTCAGATCAAGATTCTGATCTGCTTTCCACCCAAATCAAGATTCTGAACTGCTTTCCACACAGCATAATCAGATAGATAACTATGGACATTACTACCAGACAATGATTCAAAGCTATACTGTTGGCATGTTTTCAGAAATTGGTTCACCAAATTGGTGCCTTTAGAGGTGAATCTAGAGAATGAGCTACAACTCCAAGTAAATATGCCATAGCTTAATGCTTTTGGGCAGCTGATGAATTTTAAACATGTTTTTCACATGCTTTCATGATGACATGGAATTGAAAAATGTGTAATATACACACATTGAGAATACAGAATTAGCCAGGTTGGAAAAGACTTTTGAGATCATCAAGTCCAACCTATCACCCCACACTATCTAATCAACTAAACCATGGCACTAAGTACCTCATCCAGTCTCTTTTTAAACACTTTCAGTGATGGTGACTCCACCACCTCCCTGGGCAGCACATTCCAATGGCCAATCACTCTGTCTGTGAAGAACTTCCTAACATCCAGCCTAAACCTCCCCTGGCACAGCTTGAGACTGTGTCCTCTTGTTCTGTCACAGGTTGTCTTGGAGAAGAAACCAACCTCCACCTGGCTACAACCTCCCTTCAGGTAGCTGTAGACAGCAATATAGTCTCCTCTGAGCCTCCTCTTCTCCAGGCTAAGCAACCCCATCTCCCTCAGCCTCTCCTCGTAGGGCTTGTGCTCCAGGCCCCTCACCAGCTTTGTTGCCCTTCTCTGGAAAAGCTCAAGCAGCTCAACATCTTTCTTAAACTGAGGGGCCTAGAGCTGGACAGAGTACTCAAGGTGTGGCCTAACCAGTGCTGAATACAAGGGCAGAATAACTTCCCCTAGTCCTGCTGGCCACACTATTCCTTTCCCATTCTTTTCAGTTCTTGCTACTCCCCCTACTGCCCCTCCTATTTTGCCAGCTGTTGGTGTAATTTGTAGGCTGCTTCACTACTTATGCACACTAACATAAATCCCACACTTTTCCATGTGTTAAATAGGAGGGAAGTAGAACATGGATATTGCTATATTGCAAAGATTGTAGTGGTGGAGAAAACCCAACATTTTCAGTGATGGTGAACCAAAAAGCACAAACACTCTGCAATTCTTGACTTCTTCATTTAAACCCTGTAATTTCAGCGAGGGTTACAGATGAAATTCCCACTCTGATAGAGTTACGTATGAGCTGCTCTAACTCTTATGGTAATGCATGAATGACAGGATTCTGTCACTGTCAGCTGTTCTACGTGGGCCTTGTTATACATGGATGTGGCACTACATCCATGTCTAACAATTTGTCCTGCCAGTCAAAAATCTTGTCAAATATTGATCTGACATAAGGTTTGTGTATAACAAGATTTTTGACTGACAGCTGAGCAACTGCCCAGAACCAAACCAAAACACCACTGTTTTTGAAAGCTAACGCTGCCAGCCAGTAATCTGGCCTTTCTGTGGCATATTCCCGCACATACAGTGCCTTGTATCATTAATTTTATATATATATGTATATATAAATCTTTAAATTGGTAACATTATGAAGATTGGATTTAGCTTCTTAATGAAATTTTAAAGATAAGAGCTGGTGTAGCTACGCTAACAAATGCTATAGAAAATCATGCTTGGCAGCTTCAATTTTGGCGCAGACACGTGGGATATCAAAACAGCAGCAAGAAAGTGAAAAGGCTGAGGGGAATTAAGGTGATCTGTGCAAGAAAAGCATGTTAAACATGAGGTTTCAGAGCCTGGGTATTATCACTAAAAAACTCCAGAGGAAAAAAAAAAAAACAACCCACACCCAAACAACAAAACAAACAAGCAAACATACAACAACAGAAATGCACCATAGGGATTTTTGAAGTTCTGGAAACTTGACCAGAATAAAAGTCTCATCATTTCTACTTGCTTATCTTTTACAAGCTATTCCAAAGCAGCTTTCTGGGTTCCAGTAATTAATAAGAGGAAGAGGGGGGGGGACAGAGTGTCAGCTTCACTAAGCTTTTGGCAAACTTGTGCAAAGGGTGTTGTCACAGCCAGGAGACAGAGAGAGAATAAACAAAAACAAAACATAAACTTGAGTCGAGAGATTAGGAATTCATCATTGAAACTGCCACAAACCCCAAATCAATCAAGATGTATCATCAGCAACAGAGAATTACTCAGGCAGCACCAGTCATTGAAAGCAACTAATGATATGGCTTGGAATTTTATTGCAGAAATGCCATCAACAGCATGAGTTTACTTTTGTATTTATCTCTAAAAGTCACTGTAGCTTGCCTGTTTTAGTAATTTCAGGAAAAAGTAAACACATTCAAGAGAACTCATGCCAGAGAACACTCACACAGAAGTTTCTGCTAAATGGAAAAAGGGCTAGCAAACATATATACTAAAGTGCTCAGGGAAAAGGCTGGTGCAGTCCATTAAATTAGACTAATTACGATCAGCAGTTTAAGACAAATGGGAATCTTATTACTGGTGTCAATTTGCCGTGGCTCAAGCTCTAAGGAATCTCACCTGCTTCATACAGTGCCTTCCCTCTTTTACTCCAACTGCTTTGAATTAATCCAATGACCCAAGGCACCCACTACAAGGATACAAAGAACCCTTTAAGGCAGCTTAACTGGTTGCTTAAGTCAGGTTTATGGCTCCTTTGTGGTCCTGGAGTATTGCAATGCATCCAGAACATATCAAATCTAAAACCACAGAGAGAGATTTTAAGCATATATAAACATGTATGCACCATTTCTCCTGTGCTTATCGTCAATTTATTCGGCATTCTAAGCCACTTAAAAACATTAATTGAACCTTACAATAGCTCTGCATGCATTTTGCTTGGGAGGGTTTTATGTCTGTTTTATGCTTCAATGAGCAGTTGCACAAGGATGAGCAAGCTTGCTGGGTTAGTTCTGTATTTGCAATTATATTTCTATATTATGATTTTCCAATTACTGTTACTACTCAAATAAACAGTTAAGTAGACAGAAGGACTGGTGAAGAGGGATGTGCACAAACACAAGCAAATAGAAATGTAGGTACATATATTGTATACACACACATGTATTCCTCTTTTAAAATATCAGATTCAGCAGTGGAATGTGAAAATGTCCAGACTCAGAGAATTGTAGAACTGCAGTGCTTGGTGCAGAATTATTACAATGCAATACAATACTGTACACCAGGTTGGAAGAGACCTTCAAGATCATTGCATCCAACTCATCAACCAGTCCAATCCACCTAAACAACTAAACCATGGCACCAAACACTCCATCAAGTCTCCTCCTGAACACCTCCAATGATGGTGACTCCACCACCTCCATGGGGAGCCAATTCCAATGGGCACTCACTCTCTCTGTATAGAACTTCCTCCTAACATCCAGTCTGAACCTCCCCTGGTGCAGCCTGAGACTGTGTCCTCTTGTTCTGGTACTGGCTGCCTGGGAGAAGAGACCAACCTCTGCCTGTCTACAACCTCCCTTCAGGTAGTTGTAGAGAGCAATAAGGTCACCCCTGAGTCTCCTGCTCTCCAGGCTAAGCAACCCCAGCTCCCTCAGCCTTTCCTCATAGGGCTTGTGCTCCAAGCCCCTCACCAACTTTGTTGCCCTTCTCTGGACATGTTCCAGCAAGTCAACATCTTTCCTAACCTGAGGGGCCCAGAACTGGACACAGTACTCGGGGTGTGGCCTAACCAGTGCAGTGTACAGGGGCAGAATGACCTCCCTGCTCCTGCTGGCCACAATGTTTCTGATACAGGCCAGGATGCCATTGGCTCTCTTGGCTGCCTGGGCACACTTCAGGCTCATGTTCAGCCTACCATCAACCAGTACCTTCCAGGTCCCTCTTTACCTGGCCGCTCTCCAGGCACTCTGACCCCAGCCTGTAGCACTGCATGGGGTTGCTGTGGCCAATGTCCAGTTTAAACTGCTGAAAAATCACTTTTCAGCTTTACTAATGAGATTTGGTTCTGTTAAGTTATAAGGTACTAATTCACTGATGGGAATATGAGTTACATTTGTTTCCCTTAGCTACACATGCTCCAGGACAGGGGAAAAAAAAGTAGGAAAAACTCTTTGCCAATGTGAGGAATTTTGTGTGCTGTTTGTGTTTCGTTCAGTGCAATCCATTATTAATTCTGAAAACCTCCAGCAATGTTGAAAACAGCACTTTCAACTTCAGCCTGAGCCACAGTATCTATTAAGTGAGGCCTTTGAGATCTCTATATTTGAAACCACTCTCAAATCAGAGAATCTGGCAAATCTCTCTAGCCTGTGCATGTATCTGTGAAAAGGCTTATTTTCAAAGACCTGCTTTTTTTCCCCTCTTTTTTGGGCTGGATTGAGAGTGGCTTCAGCCTGAGTGCTGATACTTCAGAGGTTTTCAACTACAGTCAGATGTGGCTGAGACTGAATCTGAGGTCGTAGTTTCAACACAGAGTGAAACTTTCTGTTCCTGAGATTTTTTTCAGTTACTTTCAAATTAATTTTACATCACAACATGCTCTGCTGCAGTGTTAGGAAAATGTAAATTTCTAGTTTTGATGTGGAGAGTGACAAGTTAATTAAAACACATTGAAAGCTATTGTAAAAAAAAAATCCACAGGAAAACGGTGTTTATAATATAAAAATCACTCCAAAACTGAAGACATTAATGTGGATTGATTTGTACAAGCAGGATGTATTTGAATTAGAAGGAAACTTTATTTTTCAACATAAACAACTGTTCTAGGATCTTTATTTTTTTGCTACAACTGGCATCCCCCACGATCTAGCAAGGAGAGTAATTGAAATAAATATTTTTCTGTGGCTTTTCCAGATCTTGGAATACAAACAAGTGTATTTCAGGAGGTTGTTACTGCATGATTCTATCTGGAATTTCTTCGGTTCTTCTGTACTGTAGGGGTTTCTCTTTCATTTTCTTGGGTTATAACATCTGTCAGTTCTGTTTTATGGGTTTGTTTGTCTGCAGAAAATGGAAAAAGTAATGATTGTGCCAAGAGACCACTTTTTCTACCAATATCAATGTATCATTTTATGACTATGAAGAATGGCCATTTATGACTTGCTTACAAGGAAGACAATGGGCCTGATGGTAATATCAGTTACACCAATGCAAAACACGAGGAGCGTCACTGCGTTTCGTCAGTGCAAATTGGAGGGAAAATCTGACTAAAAGCTTTGCAAAGTCAGGGTGTAAAAGAAGAGATTTAATAAATAATTTCAAATTGGTTTAGAAATCTCTGTTTTCTCTCCTAAAAATATTCACATTTGCCACACGGGGAAATAATATACTCTGAGTCTCTCAGCTGCTTTAAGAATACCAGATTTCTTATGCCTCACTATGTATCCAAGCTGTGTAGTTCTCTCACAACAGCTGCATGTGCTGTCTTGAGTTATTAACTCCAGTAGGAAGCCTCAGGAGCTGCTGAGTTTCTTCCCCTCCAGCTGGGTTTCTACATTGGCTTTGTTGGGCTCCTGCATGGGAAGTGGACAGTTTAGAAGTCATCCTCTTAATATAGACTCTGGAAGCTTAACTCAGATAACAAAAGCTGGCAATACTTCTCACCCTTGTGTAGCAGTTTGGGCTGGGTGCCCTCTGCTGTGTTTACTTCCTGTGTCCACAGGAAATTAGGTATTTCATACCATAATTCTTTGCACCACTATAAAATCCAGCGCGGGGTCTAGCACCTCCTCTTTCTTCCTCACTGTCACCCCGTAACTGGGGGAGATTCCTCCTGGCCTTGGGCCCAAGGCCACGGGGGGATGGGCAGTCTCTGATCTGGCCATCTGAGACTAGTCTAGCAGTGGGGGGTGGGGGGGAAGAAGGAGTCCTGGGGGTCTTAGATGTACCCCCAGGTGGGGATGGGATGTTTCTGGGTCTGTTGTGGGATTTCTTTTGTCACTGCGCTTCTGGCTCTCTGTAAACATTCACTGCTTTCCATTTAAACTTTCCATCACTTTTGCAATCCATTTGTTTGTTATTTCTGCCTCAACCCACTACACCCTGCTTTGAGCATTATTTGAGAAACAAAGAGGAAATAAAGTGAAACAGAAGAAAAAAAAAAGTCCACACTTGTTTACAGAGCTTGATTCTATTAAAAAAAGAAAAGAAAGAAAAATTTGCCTAATGAGAGGAGAGAGAAACTGCTGTGCAGTACTTTATCTCTGTGACCCATGATGAGGTTTCTATCAATTTTTTTTCTGCAATAGTATAACGGTATGGTGGCGATACTTCCTTCAAGTGGATTGTGAAGTGTTGAACTGGTTGAAGGAGAGAAATCAGAGAGTTGTGGTCAATGGGGGGGAGTCTAGTTGGAAGCCTGTATCTAGTGGAGTCCCTCAGGGGTCAGTACTAGGACCAGTACTATTGAATATATTCACAGTATCACAGTATCGCCAAGGTTGGAAGAGACCTCAAAGATCATCGAGTCCAACCTGTCACCACAGACCCCACGACTAGACCATGGCACCAAGTGCCACGTCCAATCCCCTCTTGAACACCTCCAGGGATGGCGACTCCACCACCTCCCTGGGCAGCCCATTCCAATGGTGAATCACTCTCTTGGTGAAGAACTTTCTCCTCACCTCGAGCCTAAACTTCCCCTGAAGCAGCTTGAGACTGTGTCCCCTTGTTCTGGTGCTGGTTGCTAGGGAGAAGAGACCAACCCCTTCCTGGCTCCAACCACCTTTCAGGTAGTTGTAGAGAGCAATGAGGTCGCCCCTGAGCCTCCTCTTCTCCATGCTAAACAACCCCAGCTCCCTCAGCCTCTCCTCATAGGGCTTGTGCTCAAGGCCTCTCACCAGCCTTGTTGCCCTTCTCTGGACACGTTCAAGTCTCTTGATGTCCTTCTTAAACTGAGGGGCCCAGAACTGGACACACTACTCAAGGTGTGGCCTAACCAAAGCAGAGTACAGGGGCACAATGACCTCCCTGCTCCTGCTGGCCACACTATTCCTAATGCAGGCCAGGATGCCGTTGGCCTTCTTGGCCACCTGGGCACACTGCTGGTTCATGTTCAGGTGGCTGTCGATCAGCACCCCCCAGGTCCCTCTCTGTTTGGGAGCTCTCCAGCCACTCCAACCCCAGCCTGTAGCTCTGCATAGGGGTTGCCGTGGCCAAAGTGCAGCACCCAGCACTTGGACTTGTTGAATGCCATCCCATTGGACTCCGCCCATCTGTCCAGCCGGTCAAGGTCCCCTCTGCAGAGCCCTTCCAACCTCTAACTGACCAACTTGGTGTCATCTGCAAATTTGCTGATGACTGTCTCAATCCCCTCATCCAGATCTTCAATGAAGACATTGAAGAGGATGGGGCCCAGCACTGATCCCTGGGGGACGCCACTGGTGACTGGCCTCCAGCTGAGGTGGCACCATTCACCACCACTCTCTGGGCCCGGCCCTCCAGCCAGTTCCTAACCCAGCGCAGAGTGTTGCTGCCCAAGCCACGAGCTGACAGCTTAGCCAGCAGTTTGCTGTGGGGGTCGGTGTCAAAGGCCTTGCTGAAGTACAAGAGACTACATCCACAGGCCTCCCCACATCCACCAGGAGGGTCACCTGATCATAGAAGGAGATCAGTTTGGAGAGGCAGGACCTGCTCTTCCTGAATCCATGTTGGCTGGACCTTAGCCCTTGGCCATCCTGCAGGTGCACAGTTATTACCACCAGGATAATCTGCTCCATCATTTTCCCTGGCACTGAGTTCAGGCTGACTGGCCTATAGTTTCCAGGTTCCTCCATCTGACCCTTCTTGTGGATGGGGACCACATTGGCCAGTTTCCAGTCATCTGGTCAGCCAGGACTGGAGGAAAATGATGGAGAGCGGCTTGGCTGATGAGGGCACAGAGTGCACTGTCAGCAAGTGTGCTGATGGTGCCAAACTGGGTGGAGTAGCTGATACACCAAAGGGTTGTGCTGCCATTCAGTGAGATGGGCTGGAGAGTTGGGCAGAATGAAATCAAATTAAATTCAACAAGGGCAAGTGTAGAGTCTTGCACCCAGGAAAGAACAACCCCAGGTATCTGTATAGGTTGGGGACTGAACTGTTGGAGAGTGGTGGAGGGGAAAAGGACTTGGGCGTCCTAGTGGATGGAAGGCTGACCATAAGCCAACAATGTGCTCTTGTGGCCAAGAAGGCCAATGCCATTCTGGGTTGTATTAGAAGGGGTGTGGTTAGTAGGTCGAGAGAGGTTCTCCTCCCCCCTCTACTCTGCCCTGGTAAGGCCACATATGAAATATTGTGTCCAGTTCTGGGCCCCTCAGTTCAAGAAGGACAGGGAACTGATTGTGAGAGTCCAGCACAGAGCCACAAAAATGATTGAGGGATTGGAACATCTTCCATACGAGGAGAGACAGAAGGAGCTGGGGCTCTCAGTTTGAAGAGGAGACTAAGGGTGACCTCATTAATGTTTATAAATATGTAAAGGGTGAGTGCCAAGATGATGGAGTCAGGCTCAGTGGTGCCCAATGACAGGGCAAGAAGCGACGCGTGGAAGTTGAGGCATAGGAAGTTCCATAGAAACAGGCAGAAGAATTATTTCACTGTGAGGGTGATGGAACACAGGCTGCTCAGGGGGGTTCTGGAATCTCCCTCACTGGAGATATTCAAAAATCCTCCTGGATGTGTTCCAGTGTGATCTGGTATAGGTGATCCTGTTCTGGCAGGGGTGTTGGACTAGATGATCTTTTTGAGGTCTCTTCCGGTGATTCTGTGATTCCTATTATAGGCTGGGTTGGTAACTTTTGAGAATAAATGGCTGCTTTTGGCATACTTGGATACACAAGTGATGGGTATTTACATGAAGTGGTACACACATTCAATACTTAAAATTTGCTCATTGAACAGTATATCTGGTCAGCAAGCTGTACAGTGGATAATCTGATTTTCATAGGCAAAGCAAAGTTTTGGAGTGATAAATGGTCTTAGGAGACAATGATAAAGCTTCAGAATGATAAATAAGTCAATGAAGGAACTTATAAGGTAGCCTAATTTCTTCAGTAGTTTTGCATTAGAATAATGACACTGAGTTAGTTTTGATAAGGTCTGGATTCTTTCCCAATGGTAGGAAAGAAAATATACATAATAGATGTAATGGCTTCCCAGTATATTTTGCAGGAGTTTTGTTGATGCCAAGTTGCTGAAATGTGCTGTTTCTGTTGCCAAGGCACTCCATTTCTAGCATTCTAGTTACAGATTACATGGACAAAAGGTCATATCCATAACAAGACACATTGTCAAAATTGCAGATATTCACAAATATGAACATTTCCAATAGGATGTGTAGTTAATACCTTCCCCCACAGTGTATGAATCAAATGTTTCCTTAGTGGAATGACTTCTTTTTTGTATTCCAAAATATCCTTCACTCTCTTTTGCATACTATTGCTCATACTATTGTTTAGGCTGGATGTTAGGAAGAAATTCTTCATAGAAAGTGTGATTTGCCATTGGAATGGGCTGCCCAGGGAGGTGGTGGAGTCACCATCACTGGAGGTGTTTAGGAAGAGGCTGAATGCGGCACTTGGTGCCATTGTTTAGTTGATTAGATAGTGTTGGGTGATAGGTTGGACTTGATGATCTCAAAGGTCTTTTCTAACCTGATTAATTCTATTCTACTCTATTCTAAAATGCAGCCTGCTCACTTAATAGAATTTGCATCCACAATTTCAAAATAACTCACTTTCTCAAGCCTTCTTTGTCTTTGTAAACTCAATTTTTGACATCTGGGTCATCTGTGGAGATGCAGACAAAGTGGCTGGGTGAACATTTCTGGCCATTATCTTCATCAAGATACAAATACTTTCCCCAAAAATATTTGGGCTGGCATTAATGCTGTCAGTAATACAAATTAAACAAAAAAGGCCTGGAATAAGATACATAGAGGGGGAAAAAATATGCAAGAATACCCATGCCTTAAAATAGGATGTGAAAGATTTTTAACAATCAGACTTTGATCAAATCTTTGAAGAAATTTTGGCCTTTACTGTTAAACTGAAGGAAAATGAAACTGGCAAAATTCCAGTCTCTTTTAATTCAGTGCTTAACCCTTCATTTTTCCCCCAATGGGTTAAAAATTCAAAACTGAGTATCTGTGTTGTTTGCACACTCATTTGAATTCAGAAATGGTTTTCTGTGTACTTAGAGATCAAATATTATGATAATAATGAATGGAAAGCAAAAGTATCTGATCTATTTTGTTCCTCTCCAAAGCAATGGAGAGAAGTCTACCCTTATTGGCTTTTTCATTCCATTTTATGGGCTGCTAAGAAGAATTAAAGAAGACTGTTTAATCAGCATTAACAAGCCTTTTCTTAGTACCTTGGCTTGGGACATGTGAAGCATTAGAGAGCACATGGAAATGACTCAAACTTGAAAATGAGAGGCTGCTGAAGTCAACAACTGCTACATATTAAGATTAATTGATCTTTAGCTCCTGAAAATGGAGGACTTATCTTTTCAATCATCTCAAATTAATTTTATGCAGCCATCTCTACAGTATTTGATGGTTCCTTGCCCAATTTCTTACATAAGAAAGCTTTTACGGAGTGAAATTTTGCTATTTAATACAAGGGCTTTACAAATGAAATCCAAGCAAGTATTTGGTAAAAAAGACCATGGTTAAAAGAAATGAGGAATGTCTTATGCTAAGCAAATGCACTGAAATTCTTTACAGAACTTGCATATCTAAGCTCCAGTTATATATTATGTAATGTTCTGGGCAAACCTTTTCAGACTTTTAAAGGTCTTGCGTTTCACTGTTGAGGTATAAATGTTGCAGACATGAATATGTCAATCTGGAGCTGTACAAAATGGTATGATATAAATAGAAAAATGTCAATTATTATAACTTCCATTATTTCATGTAAGTCCTTTTGAAGAACGGGAGAGAAAGGTCAGCAATAACAGAGGCAGAAAGTAAGGTTAGTTCTATTAGTTTTCTAAAGGAGTTTAGAAAAGTTTAGATGGCATACTTTAAGAATTATTACAAATCAATTATTCTTTTGTCTGGAAGAAAATGGTGCCTCTAATGTGATTGCTATGTCAATACTAGTCATGAATTACATCTGGAAGCATGTAGAAATGCAAATTTCTACTACATGCTGAGTATTCATCTTACAACTAATGAATATTCACTTGACTCTTGTGACCTAACCTAATTGCCCATAAAGCCATAGATAGATTTCAGTTGACCCCAAACTTTAAACTCTTAGCTGCTCCTTTGCGTGTTAATGAAATGATGATACAATTATTTGTGTACCAAAGCAGAAAAAAATTTGTAATCCTCAGTAATGTGTCAGTGAGGTGCACAACATAGAAAAAAAAGATCAACAGTTTTGGAGAAATTCCATTACATTTTTGTCTACCTAAGGAGTATAGGAGTCTCCTAAGTATCCTACAAAACTATGCCTACACTATGCTTTAGCAGTATCAACTGGAAGGGAAAGGAAGAAAAGAAAATATCCACAAGTGAAACAGAGAAAAGTCCCTTCACTTAGCCTGAAGTCATGTTATTGCATGTTACTTTCATTCTGTGCTTAAGAGAAAATCCCTAATGTCAGTGGATATATGCCTGCATAAGAAAGGAGTTAAAGTGATGAAAGGTCTCTTGATTTGGTCTTCTCCAGGCAAAGGTCTGACATGTGAAATGCCCAAATGCTGTCAGTTCTGGCTAAGAGAAAAAGAATAGAATAGAATAGAATAGAATAGAATAGAATAGAATAGGATAGGATAGGATAGGATAGGATAGGATAGGATAGGATAGGATAGGATAGGATAGGATAGGATAGGATAGGATAGGATAGAAAGAATAGGATAGGATAGGATAGGATAGGATAGGATAGGATAGGATAGGATAGAAAGAATAGAATAGAATAGAATAGAATAGAATAGAATAGAATAGAATAGAATAGAATTAACCAGGTTGGAAGACATCTTTGAGATCATCAAGTCCAACCTACCATCCAACACTATCTAATCAACTAAACCATGGCACCAAGCACCCCATCAAGTCTCTTCCTAAACATCTCCAGTGATGGTGACTCCACCACGTCCCTGGGCAGCCCATTCCAATGGTCAATCTCTCTTTCTATGAAGAACTTCTTCCTAACATCCAGCCTAAACCTCCCCTGGTGCAGCCTGAGACTGTGTCCTCTTGTTCTG
Organism: Colaptes auratus; assembly: GCA_015227895.2. Classification (NCBI taxonomy): domain Eukaryota; kingdom Metazoa; phylum Chordata; class Aves; order Piciformes; family Picidae; genus Colaptes; species Colaptes auratus. The sequence continues at coordinate 108,309,846 of CM037631.1, forward strand.
ATGCTGGTTGCCCGGGAGAAGAGACCAGCTCCCACCTGGTTACAACTTCCCTTCAGGTAGTAAATATATGAAAAATAGAATCTGCATCATAGGAAATATCAGAAAAGCTGGAAAACTGCATCATTACTTTTTATAATTTCATATCCCATCTATATTTTCTAGGGAAATATTTTTCCATCTCATTTTAACAATTAGGGCTTTTTAGTATTTTTTTGGTATGAGTAAAGATTCTCTATCTGGCCATGTTCCCAATGACAGTAGATAGCAGCTGGAGATCAATAGAGTTGTTTCAGCCTAATGTTCCTCATGTTTGGCTTGCAGACATACAAATATACACCTGTAATTTTCTTCGTCAACTTGATTAGAACCTGTTCTTTTGTTGTGAGTTTTAACTTGTTCTTCATGTTCTTCATCAACAATGCTTGTGGAAATTGCTCCTAGCTGCTCCTTCAGTCTCCATTGCTTGCTGGGTTTTTTTTGAGGGTTATTTTTTCGCTAAGGTTCATTTCTATCTCCAGGCTCAACTGAGGAGAATGCTGGCTTACAGCACCAGGATCAAACAGCAGAAACTGAAATAGCCTGCAAATCATTTTATGAGAAGTTTGCTCTAACACCAAAATTTGGCAATGATACAAACCCACTGTTCCCTTATTCATGTTTTGATCATTCTGAGAACTGACAAAAGTACATTTCCATTCTGCTGTAAAAGTAAAAAGTTTTAGGTCTATCTCACCCTTACTATCCATATACTGCAAGTCCTTATCTTGTTTTCTTTCCTGTCTTTCCTTTTTTCTGTTGTTTTACTAACAGTGGTGGGCAATGCAAAGAGCAAAAGGCACTTGAAATGTACCTGCAAATTCTTGCCCCAGTAAACAACACTGCTGCTTTGAATGTGGTGCAATTGTAAAAAATGCTTTTCTGGCTGTTTTTACTATGCTTGAGCATGATAAAAACCAGGATGGCACTGTCAACTTGTCTTTCATGATTAGTGCTGCTGAAACTGGGGGCTGGTTCATTTTGTCCCTAGAGGAAAGCTAAGGATTGCTGTCTTTTTCACTTTAAAAATTGGGTAGCAAAAACCTTCCAAAGCAATTGCTTATGTTTTACTTTCTAAAGCAGAGTGGCTTTAGACTCCAGGCATTGCAGTGAAAATACGGTACAGATCCCATGAAGTGTTATGAAGCAGAAGGTAGTAAAACTTCTGGTTTATGCCTCTTGAGCCTCACATGAATAACAACAGGAAGAGGCAACAAAAAATACTGTCAAAGCAGAGAAAGTGTTCATCCATACTTGGGAGAAATGGATCCGTTCTATAGCTCCTCAGAAAGACTGGCTCATCCAGTGTTGCATTGTGAGTAAGATCCTGATGTCTGTCTCTTAGATTCCAGGAGTCTTACTGGACTGAATGGTCTCCAGCGGTCCCTTTCAACTCCACCATGCTGTGATTCAGGGATTCTGTGTACCTAGGCAACAGCGTCTGGACCACTAGGCAGCTCTGTTTGAGGGCAGAAGGTCCTTCTACTCATTGCTGTCCTCCTGCCTTTTCACTGCATGATGGCATCAGGGTTGGTGTCTCTACCAGGGCTCTTCACCAAACATGCATCCTGACTTGCACTGACACAGGTTCAAAAAGTTAAAACAATCAAATTGTTTAATTCATTAAAGTGACACATACAACAGATCTGGGATTGCCAATGATAAATGCACTAACTACAAGATGATCTTAGGTTAATAAATCCTGAACAACATCTGACAATGTTGGAGTCAAACACCTTTGCCATAGCTTTAATATAAAATAGGAATGCAGCAAAAGTTAAGTCATATCATGGTGAAATTTTTACAAGAAAGGTATCCCAGCCTTGGGTGGAGGAAAAGCAGCACAGTGTATCATGCACCTTTTGTCTTTCCCTTCCAGCTGCAGCTGCTGCTGCTGTTCCTGCTGGTCATAGAATAGAATCATAGAATCAATAAGGTTGGAGGAGACCTCAAAGATCATCAAGTCCAACATGTCACCCATGCTGAACCTCTGCTGCTGGCTCACAATGCCACCTCACTGGTGCTGGTACCAATGTTCCTACACACTGAGAAACGTTTCTGTTGTGGATTTTATACCTATCCCTGGATGCCTGCCTTTGAGGTGATGTTTAGCATTTTTTGGGTGGGGAGTTGAGCAACATAGTCACATGTTTAGCATGTACTCAGTTTGGCCCAATAGCATACCATTAATTATAGTTAATTAGTAAAGGTCTTTGCTCAAACACTATAGCCTTCAAAATCTGTTTGGAAGCTGAGTGTTTGTGTTACTTTAGCTTTGCTTCATCAGCTTTAACCAAAACAGCGCTGTCTTATTTTCATCAGTTTGGCAGGCCAGCTTTGCCGATCTTCATTTAACACAAACACCTGCTGATTGAAAATGACCTTGGTCCCGAAGCACACTAAGTCAACTTACATTTCTGCCCCATGGTAAGCTAGGCAGTTAGCCTACCCCCAGGAAATCTGATTGCTCAACAGTTCTCTACAAGACTTGCATATAGACTATAGTTAATGGCTGGCAGGAGATTATATCATCATTAAATAAAGTATTCCCCTTTCTGCCCAGTTTAAGACCTCTTCTACAGGGGAAAAACTTTGCTGAAATTTGGTGATATGGTCAAAAGCACATATGAAATATCATGTTGAAACCCAGAAAGAAGTAAATGTGTTTGCTTAAATCATTAAAATTCAATTACACTGCATCTGTTGCCTTAAAAAATAAAATTGAATACTCTAAGAATAATTTGAGGATCTTTGGTTGCTGACAAGAACCCCTCAATTTAAGAAGGACATTGAGACTCTTGAATGTGTCCAGGGAAAGGCAACAAGGCTGGTGAGAAGCCTTGAGCACAAGCGCTACGAGGAGAAGCTGAAGGAGCTGGGATTGTTTAAGCCTGGAGGAGAGGAGGCTCAAGGAAGACCTTATTGCTCTCTACAACTACCTGAAGGGTGGTTGTAGCCAGGAGGGAGTTGGTCTCTTCTCCCAGGCAACCAGCACCAGAACAAGAGGACACAGTCTCAAGCTGTGCCAGGTGAAGTTTAAGATTGAGGTGAGGAGAAAGTTCTTCACAGAGAGAGTTGTTAGCCATTGGAATGTGCTGCCCAGGGAGGTGGTGCATTCACCGTCCCTGGAGGTGTTGAAGAGAGGATTGGACGTGGCACTTGGTGCCATGGTTTAATAGTCATGAGGTCCTGGGTGACAGGTTAGACTTGATGATCTTTGAGGTCTTTCCAACCTTATTAATTCTATGATTCTATGATTCTAAGAATATCTTAAGAAACAAAGTTACTAAAGACCATGGGTCAAATTCGGCTTTGGTCTAGAGGGCATAGCTTCCATTGCCTTCAGAGAAAACTGTGCTAATGCAAAAATCATTGCTGCCATATATGTCACCTTCCTTTTAAACTGAATAACTGGGAAATTATTTTAAAAGCAGGAAAATTTTCAGATTGCCTGCTGCTGATGTTGAAAAGATGCATGTAGTATCCTGGTAGGTAATGTATGGAGATGTACTTTTGTATTTAATATATTAGGGGGTTCAAAAAAGACACACACTGACCTGCAGCTAAAATAGTCACGAATCTTTCTGCTTGTAGATGACAAGATGCCTTCTGAAAATGCGTCTTTTGTAGTGTCTTCACAAAGTGACACTATTCTCTCTGCAGGCAAACAAGAAAGAAAGAAAGAAAACACTTTAAAAAAAAAAGAGAAAAGGCAAGAAAAAAAAACCCAGTAATGTTTGAAGGCCAAAAAATTCACCTTTTTCCTGATGTAGCAAAATCCACTCTGCTTAGTCTATGTAGATTTATGAATGTAAAAGCAGAATTTGTAGGAAAGAATGTTAGGAGCACTTCTCTTTTATTATCCAGAAGAAATTAAGTCTCCAAATAGAAGAAAAAAGATACTATTTGTACTGATTGACGATGCCAACAAGCTGCTTGATATTCAATCTGGAGCACATAACCTATCAAAGATGACAGAGGACTCTCTCTACAGATTGCCTTACACACCAGATGAATAAATCCCACTGGTTACCTTTGCAATATATTATGTGGGAGAAAAAGAAAGTTTAAAATTCTTCTGTTTCACCAGCCTCCATTCCACCAGAGGTCCTTAGGATTACTCCAATAAAACTCACGACATGATGAGCTATGAATTAAGATAGAAATTAACTGACATATCCTGTTATGCTTCAGCAATTCCCTAGGATGTCTGACCTCAGGCTGAATGGGACATTACACCAACTAAGAGAAATGGTGCTACTAGGAATAAGAATTGTTTACATTGGCTCTTTTCCATTCTTCTGCAAGTCTACTTAGAATAATTATTTCAGAATTGGGGATAAGTCAGCATACTGCATGGCCAGTTTGTATGGATAGGAAATATTGACAGCAGCATACAATGTGCCGTTTTGTACCCTATTGTACCTTTGCTAAGCATTAGAGTCGTTAATGCCTGCAATTTCTTTCCTTTGATGAAATTGGAAATAACCCAAATATGTCAAATCAAAATAGCAGATCAATTGTAAAATTAGGAGAAAAATTCATGTTTGGGCCCAAAAGGCTGCCTGGGAGTATGAAAACTTTCTTGCATTAGTTGAGACTCTTGAATGTATGCAGAGAAGGGCAACAAAGCTGGTGAGAGGCCTCGAGCACAAGCCCTACAAGAAGAGGCTGAGGGAGCTGGGATTGTTTAGCCTGGAGAAAAGGAGTCTCAGGGGAGACCTTATTGCCGTCTACGACTACCTGAAGGGAGGTTGTAGCCAGCACCAGGAGGGGGTTGGTCTCTTCTCCCAGGCAACCAGCACCAGAACGAGAGGACACAATCTCAAGCTGTGCCAGGGGAAGTTTAGATTTGAGGTGAGGAGAAAGTTCTTCACAGAGAGAGTTGTTAGGCATTGGAATGGGCTGCCCGGGGAGGTGGTGGAGTCACCATCCCTGGAGGTGTTGAAGAGGGAATTGGACGTGGCACTTAGTGCCATGGTTTAGTAGACATGAGGTGTTGGGTGACAGGTTGGAATTGATGGTCTTTGAGGTCTTTTCCAGTTTTATTGATTTAGTTGACCTTGATTCTAGTTGACCTTTTGTGAGTTAGGAAACTGGACTAAGTGGAGTGCGTATGTCTAACCTGATGTTATGTTATTGGTTTATTACCGCAGAAAACTTCCAAAGGAATGTCATAAATATCATGCTGCATATAAGTCATGCATAGACCAAGGATTTTTACTTTTAAAAAAGAAAAGAAATTTATTTTTTCTCCTCTTGTGGAAATAAAAATGAAAGCTATAATCTCAAGTTGTATTCATATTATTTCAGTCGTGTATAATGTCATAGTATTGTGCTTTAAGCCCACACAGCTGGCAACAAAGCACCATGCAGCTGCTCACTCACTCCTACTCACCTGTGGTGAAAAGAAGAGGACAAGATAAATGGAGTGGAGACAAAGAATAGGGAGAGCTCACTCAACAGTTATGCTTATAGGCAAAAGACAGACTTGACTTAGAGAAACTATATCAATTTAATTTAAAGAATAAAACTACCATCTATTTACCAATTGAATCACAGCAGGACAGTAATAAATAAATATGACTGGATCATAAGTGGACCTTTTCCCTTCCTTCTTTCTGGGCCCAGGTCTGCTCCCCATTTTTCTACCTCCTCTCCACAGTGGCAGTGAGGTGGAGGGAATGGGAGTTGCTGTCAATTCAAATTCATTTCATGCTGTTCTTGCTATTCCAGGGCAACCAGCACCAGAACAAGAGGACACAGTCTCAAGCTGCGCCAGGGCAGGTTTAGGCTGGAGGTTAGGAATAAGTTCTACACAGAGAGAGTGATTGCCCATTGGAATGGGCTGCCTGAGGAGGTGGTGGAGTCACCATCACTGGAGGTGTTCAGGAGGAGACTTGATAGGGTGCTTGGTGTCATGGTTTAGTTGATTAGGTGGTGTTGGATGATAGGTTGGACGCGATGATCTTGAAGGTCTCTTCCAACCTGGTCTATTCTATTCTATTCTATTCTATTCTATTCTATTCTATTCTATTCTATTCTATTCCCTCCTCAGGGGGAAACTCACAATCCTCCCCTCTGGCAATGTGGTGTCCCTCTCACAGGAAAGAGTTTTCCATGAAATTAGTATGGGTTTCCAATTAGTATGGGTTTTTCCATGACCTCAATCTTCCTAGTGATGGACCAGTTCAGAGTCATGGCCTTCTTCAGGAATAGTCTCCTGCACTGATGTGGGGTCTTTCATGAGCTGCAAGCGAGATCTTGCTCCACTATTGAGCTCCATGGGCGGCAGGGGCTCGACCTGCCATCTTACCAGAGGCTGTAGGAGAATTGCTTCTCTGACGTGCCTCCCCTGCTCCTTCCTCACTGACTTGGGATTCTATATGTTTGTCTCATGCCCCACTCCCCTCCCAAACAAAAGAACTCCCAAAACAAAGGAACTTGCCCAACAGATTTTCCACTCTTAAATATCAATCCACCTGGGCTACAATTCTGGGCTCCATCTGCCTGAAATATACAAAGCACCAGGTGCTTTGTGTTTAATTTCCCTTTATTTTTCAACATTTCACATCCTAAACCTCTTGTTCTACCAGAAAGACAGTGTTAAACCTTTTTGTTTTGTTTGTTTGTTCATTTTCCTCAGTTCTAGCCACACAGAACTCTAGCAAATATATTAAACATTTGTCAGAAGTTACTGGATTAAGTGACATGTTGATTTTTTATTCTTTATTTAGCGTAGCCACTGATGCTTGTAAATCATATGTTCTGTCATTTAAGTCCAAATGAGGACACAGATTTTGTGGTGAAAAATCTCTAGGGAGGTTTCTTTCTTTTTCCTCTTTTTTTTCTTTTCCTTTTCCTTTCCTTTTCTTTTCCTTTTCCTTTTCCTTTTCCTTTTCCTTTTTTTTTTTCTTTTTTTCTTTTTCTTTTTCTTTTTCTTTTTCTTTTTCTTTTTCTGTCTCTTTCTCTTTCTCTTTTTCTTTCTTTTTCTTTTTCCTTTTCTTTCTCTTTTTCTTTTTCCTTTTCTTTCTTTTTTTCTTTTCTCTTTTCCTTTTTCTTCGTCTTTTTCATTTCCTTTTTCTTTCTCTTTCTCTTTTTCCTCTTTTTCTTCTTTTTCTTTTTCTTCCTCTTTTTCATTTCCTTTTTATTTCTCTTTTTATCTTATTTTTCTTCCTCTTCCTCTTCCTCTTCCTCTTCCTCTCTCTTCCTCTTCCTTTCCCTTTCTCCCTTTCCCTTTCCCTTTCCCTTCCCTTTCCCTTTCCCTTTCCCTTTCTTTCTTTTCTTTCTTCCTTTCTTCCTTCCTTCCTTCCTTCCTTTTTCCTTTCTTTCTTTCTTTTCTTCTTTCTTTCTTTCTTCTTTCTTTCTTCTTTGTCTTTCTTTTTTCTTCTTTCTTTTCTTTCTTTCTTTCTTTCTTTCTTTCTCTTTCTTTCTTTCTCTTCTTTTATCCTTTTCCTTTTCCTTTTCCTTTTCCTTTTCCTTTTCCTTTTCCTTTTCCTTTTCCTTTTCCTTTTTTCCTTCTCCCTCTACTTCTCCTTCTCATTCCCTTTCTCTTTTTAGTCTTTTTTATTCTTTTTTCTTTTCCTTTCTATTTTTCTTTTTTTTTTCTTTCTCTTTTTCTTTCTCTTTTTCTATCTCTCTACCTGTAAGAAAGTGAGATATGGAATTCCTTTGCATTTGGGATCTTAAAACAGTCGAGTGGTAGCTTTAGGCTGCACCTTGAAAATTTTCCACAGACAATACAATACAATACAATACAATACAATACAACAGGTTGGAAGAGACCTTCAAGATCATCACACCCAACCCATCAACCAATCCAACCCACCCAAAACACAACACAGTACCATACAGTACAATACAGTACAAAAGAGTACAATACAGTACAATACAGTACAATACAACCCACCTAAACAACCAAAAAACTAAACCCTGGCACCAAGCACCCCATCAAGCCTCTTCTTGAACACTCCAATGAAGGTGACTCCACCACTTGCACAGGCAGCTGATTCCAGTGGGCAATCACTCTCTCAGTATAGAACTTCTTCCTAACTTCCAGTCTAAACCTGCCCTGGCGCAGCCTGAGACTGTGTCCTCTTGTTCTGGTACTGGCTGCCTGGGAGAAGAGACAACCTCGCCTGGCTACAACCTCCCTTCAGGTAGTTGTAGAGAGCAATAAGGTCCACCCTGAGTCTCTCTTCTCCAGGCTAAGCAACCCCAGCTCCCTCAGCCTCTCACTCATAGGGCTTGTCTTCCAAACCCCTCACCAACTTTGTTGCCCTTCTCTGGACACGCTCCAGTAAGACAACATCTTTCTTAAACTGAGCGGCCCAGAACTGGACACAGGACTCAAGGTGCGGCCTAAACCAGTGCAGTGTACAGGGGCAGAATGACTCCCTGCTCTGCTGGCCACACTGTTTCTGATGCAGGCCAGGATGCCATTGGCCTTCTTGGCTGCCTGGGCACATGCAGGCTCATGTTCAACCTACAATCAACCAGCACCCCAGGTCCCTCTCTGCCTGGCCGCTCTCCAACCACTCTGACCCCAGCCTGTAGCACTGCATGGGGTTGTTGTGGCCAATGTGCAGAACCCGGCACTTGGATGTGTTAATCTCATGCCGTTGGATTCTGCCCATCTGTCCAGCTGTCGAGGTCCCTCTGCAAAGCCTCTCTGCCTCCAGCAGATCAAATACTGCCCCCAGCTTGGTGTCGTCCGCAAATTTATGATGATGGACTCGATGCCCTCATCCAGATCATCAATAAAGACGTTGAAGAGCATGGGGCCCAGCACCGATCCCTGGGGCACACCACTAGTGACTGGCCGCCAGCTGGATGTGGCACCATTCACCACCACTCTCTGGGCTCGGCCTCCAGCCAGTTCCTAACCCAACGCAGTGTGCTCCCATCCAAGCCATGGGCTGCCAGCTTGGCCAGGAGTTTGCTGTGGGGGACGGTGTCAAAGGCCTTGTGAGGTCCAGGTAGACCACATCCACAGGCCTCCCCACATCCACCAGGCGGGTCACCTGATCATAGAAGGAGATCAGGTTGGTCAAGCAGGACCTGCCCTTCCTAAAGCCATGCTGGCTAGGCCTGATCCTTGGCCATCCTGTAAGTGCTGTGTGATTACACTCAAGATGACCTGTTCCATAATCTGCCTGGCACTGAGGTCAGGCTGACAGGCCTATAATTCCTGGCTCATCCAACCAGCCCTTCTTGTGGATGGGCACCACGTTGGCAGCTCCAGTCTTTCTGGGACTCTCCAGTGAGCCAGGACTGCTGAAAAATGATGGAGAGCGGCTTGGCCAGCTCATCTGCCAGCTCTCTCAGGCACCTAGGATGGATCCCATCTGGTCCCATGGCCTTGTGGGGGTCAAGCGGCTCAGAAGATCTCTAACTACCTCCTGGAGCAGCGGGAAACCATGCAGCTCCCTGGCTCCTTCTGCCAGCTCTGCAGGCCAGCTGTCTGGAAGATGTTCTGCCAGAAAGTGGTAGCATGTAAAAAAATTGCCATTGGATGTAAAATTGAAAATAACAATAAATTGGAGAGGTATCTACCATAAAAGTTAGTCTTGTACACTAACTTTCTCTCTTTTCTCTTCCTTGCTCTGGCAGATACTAACTTGTGTTCTCTGGCTTTGCTGACCTTGAATGTGTTCTTGCTGTGGTTAAAGTAACTAACAGCAGCTCTCTTCTCTTTCTCTTGTCCCATGTGTATCATAGAATCATAGAATCAACAAGGTTGGAAAAGACCTCAAAGATCATCAAGTCCAACCTGGCACCCAACACCTCATGACTACTAGACCATGGCAACAAGTGCCATGTCCAATCCTCTCTTGAACACCTCCAGGGATGGTGACCCCAACACCTCCCTGGGCAGCCCATTCCAACAGCTAACAACTCTCTCTGTGAACAGGTGGGAGGGAAGGGAGCAGGGAGTGGGGAAGCTATTAGTACCCCCTGGCTTGTGCAGTGGAGGTTCTTATGTTGTTTATAACTTGTAAATATAAGTAAATATTGCATATTTTGTACATATTAATTGCATTTCATTTCTAGATTGCAGTTTTGCTTGTAAATACAGCTTCATTCTCTTCCAATGAGCTGGTCTGGCAATTTTATGTTGGGAGGAATTTTCAACCCACCACAAGTCCTTTCTGAGAAAACAAAACAGAACTAAATGAAACCCAGAAATACAGCAAACAACCCACAAGCTAACACATCAGATAGATTTTTTAATTTACATCATTCTACATAAATCAACTGTCAAGGACATCCACTTCATTACTCAATTTCAGGGAATCCTGACTAGGAATAGAAGCATCTTCTGGATTACCTTATCATCTAATATTCTTACATGATGGGAGTAAATGTTTACATGACTCAGTCAGCACTGGCAATGATTATCTTCTGTTGATGCTGTTATAAGAATAATTTAGAGTGTATTGAGTCACAGAAAGTGAAAAACCAAGCTAGACAAAAATAAATGGGTTTGATACATTTGCACTTTAACTTCTCTACCTGGTCACATAGTGGGATTCATAGCTCAGAATTAGATTTATATCTTCCTGCACAGGACCTGGAGAGAGCTAATGAACTCAGAATTAGGATTCTCTAAGTTCAGAAGGGGCTTTTTGTGCCTAAAATAAAAAGACTCACATCTTTTCTTCTTCCCTTCAGGTTTTTATACACAGTGAGTTTAACAACATAGAATCATGGAATCATAGAATCATAGAATCAGTCAGGGTTGGAAGGGACCACAAGGATCAGCTAGTTCCAACCCCCCTGCCATGCGCAGGGACACCTCACACTACATCAGGCTGGCCAGAGCCTCATCCAGCCTGCTCTTAAACTCCTCCAGGGATGGGGCCTCAACCACCTCCCTGCACAACCCAGTCCAGGGCTTCACAACTCTCATGGTGAAGAAATTCTTCCTCACGTCCAGTCTGAATCTCCCCACCTCCAGCTTCATTCCATTCCCCCTAGTCCTATCACTACCTGATATCCTAAGAAGTCCCTCCCCAGCCTTCTTGTAGGCCCCCTTCAGATACTGGAAGGCCACAATTAGGTCGCCTCAGAGCCTTCTCTTCTCCAGACTGAGCAGCCCCAACTCCTTCAGTCTGTCCTCATAGGAGAGGTGCTCCAGCCCTCCGATCATCCTCGTGGCCCTTCTCTGGACACGTTCCAGCATGTCCATATCCCTCTTGTAACAGGGGCTCCAGAACTGGACGCAGTACTCCAGGTGGGGGTTCACCAGGGCTGAGTTGAAGTGGAGAATCACCTCCCTTGACCTGCTGGCCACACTTCTCTTGATGCAGCCCAGGATCTGATTGGCTTTCTGGACTGCAAGTGCACATTGAGAGCTCCTGTTGATCTGCTCGTCCACCAGCACCCCCAAGTCTCTCTCCTCCGGGCTGCTTTCCAGCCAGTCACTGCCCAGCCTGGATTTGTGCCTGGGATTGCCTCGACCCAGATGCAGGACCCTGCACTTGGTCTTGTTGAAGCTCATGAGGTTGGCTTGTGCCCAGCTCTCCAGCCTGTCAAGGTCCCTCTGGATGGTATCCCTTCCCTCCAGCGTGTCTGCTGCACCACACAGCTTGCACATCCCCTCCATGTCACGTCAAAGCGATTTCAAGATCTAGGGAGGCAGAAATAAGAATGTATGAAGAGTAGTCCCATCTTGCATACTGTCGTGGTTGGGTTTCTTGGAGTGGTGGGTTAAAAACTTTACCAGTTGCATCATGTAAATATGGAAAGAGAGACAAAGTTTGAGGTAATTTTAAAAAATAATAAATTTTTTAAAAAAGTTGTTACAAAGTTCTGAGATCCTGGGTGAACAAAATACTGCTAGTGTGCTCACAGACTAGTTATACCTGTTTCACCTAGACATTGCCCTGAGAAAATGATGGAGAAATTGTATGTTTCTCTATTTGGGAAAAGGCTGATTATTCTGGGGATCTCTGCTTTGCAGTTTATGGCTGCTTTGCTTTGGAGACACTGCATGGGGAACATATGGGTGCGAAATCCAGCTGATTACATGAAGAGATGTGCAAGACACAGTGAATCACCCAGCAGAAGTGAACAGTTCTACGAAGATGTTGAAGTACTGTCCTGAAGTAGATGTCTAAAACAGCCTCTGGTATTGTACCCTAAACCACTATTGCTTTACTATCACTGTTCCACAGCATCGCCAAGGTTGGAAGAGACCTCAAAGATCATCAAGTCCAACCTGTCATCACAGACCTCATGACTAGATCATGGCACTAAGTGCCATGTCCACTCCCCTCTTGAACATCTCCAGGGATGGTGACTCCACCACCATCCCTGGGCAGCCCATTCCAATGATGAGTGACCCTCTCAGTGAAGAACTTCCTCCTCACCTTGAGCCTAAACTTCCCTTGGTGCAGCTTGAGACTGTGTCCCCTTGTTCTGGTGTTGGTTGCTAGGGAGAAGAGGCCAACCCCTTCCTGGCTACAACCACCTTTCAGGTAGTTGTAGAGAGCAATGAGGTCGCCCCTGAGCCTCCTCTTCTCTAGGCTAAACAACCCCAGCTCCCTCAGCCTCTCCTCATAGGGCTTGTGCTCAAGGCCTCTCACCAGCCTTGTTGCCCTTCTCTGGACAAGTTCAAGTGTCTCGATGTCCTTCCTAAACTGAGGAGTCCAGAACTGGACACAGTACTCAAGGTGTGGCCTAACCATTGGTGATGAAAGGAAGCACTGTAGCATGCCTAAAGCAAAAAAAGACCTTATTGTTTCTATGATTCTATCATTCTCTGATTTGCTCAGTTTATAACCTATCACGTCTCTGTACAATGAGGATATCTGTATTTCTCTGGATCACTAACTACTATGCATTTTATGTGATTGTTCACTTGAAATTCATGTTTGTTCATTGATAGGTTGAAATGTGCTTTTTAAAATACAAAACCAAAGAAACAAAACCCCCAAAATTATTAAAATATTCAGTAGAGTATCATATGTGTTAAAATTTCCTGCAATCATTGGGATTTGTGAAAATATTTACTGTTAATCATACAAGGCTGCTGAGAGCTCTCAAGCATAAGCCCTACAAGGAGAGGCTGAGGGAGCTGGGGTTGTTTAACCTGGAGAAGAGGAAGCTCAGGGGAGACCTTATTGCTGTCTACAACTACCTGAAGGGAGGTTGTAGCCAGGAGGGGGTTGGTCTCTTTTCCTAGGCAACCAGCCCCCAGAACAAGAGGACACAGTCTCAAGCTGCACCAGGGGAAGTTTAGGCTGGAGGTGAGGAGAAAGTTCTTCCCAGAGAGAGTTGTCAGCCATTAGAATGTGCTGCCCAGGGAGGTGGTGGAGTCACCATCCCTGGAGGTGTTCAAGAGGGGATTGGACGTGGCTCTTGGTGCCATGGTTTAGTAGTCATGAGGTGTTGGGTGCCAGGTTGGACTTGATGATCTTTGAGGTCTCTTCCAGATTTATTGATTCTATGATTGTGTGATTCCATGTGCTCAAGCAAACATTAAGGTTCATTGAAAGTAAATGCAAAGTAAACTTGCTATACTCCTCTTTCTCCTTATTCCAACATTAATTTTTGATTTTACAAGATACGACTTTTATGCTATGAATCTGATATAAGCATTGAAACTCCTAAATATCTGCAAATATTAGTAGCAGATTGGCAAGAAGTTAAAAAAACCCCAGTCTTGTCTTTTTTTTTTCTCCTTTCTCTATCTGTGTCCTACAGCAACTGAGAGAAAAAATCTTATCTACCAGAAAACAATTTCACAAGGACAGTTAAAGCTATATACCTAGGAGAGCAGTATCTCCTCTTTTTTTTTTTTATATAGTTCAAATATTCTCCTCAATACATCAGAGAGGAATTTGACACAGCTCAGGAGGATATTCTAAAGTGAACTTCAGCGTTGCTTAATTGTTCTCTGCTCCTGGGACTTCTAAACATTTAGTTTTGGGTAATGCAAAAGAGACTGATGGCTGTTGTAGAAGTGACAGCTTGCTCATAACCTCAGTGGAGGGTTAATCAACAGATTTTACAAGGACACTACAGTAATCTAAACCTAGTTATTGGAGTGCATTGGGATATCTGGCAATGGGATACTTAGTCTGCTCATGATGCACCTGTTTAGATGTTGTCACAGTTTCCATTTTCCCACTAATTTATTTTCTTGTGTCCAATATAAATTAGAACTTGAAATTCTTATTATAGCCGTGAAGGGTAGTGGATTGGAGGTTTGGGTCTGCTGCATAGGTCTCAGACCATCAGGGCATTTGAACAATCTCAGGAGAACATACAGACCAGGAAATTCAGAAGAGCTCTCAGTTCCCTAGTATATGTATAGACTGTAAATGTCTCTGCAGTGCCTGACCAACCCCAGCCTGAGCCTGAGAATCAGCATGATTTGTATCCCATTTAAGCCCAGGTCAAGCCCCAAGCATCCTAAATGCAGACTACAGATCGTTCCATGCAAGGTTTAGTCAGTCATGTAGATTGTCTTAGACCATTTCTTTAATTATATACCATTATGGCAGAAGGTAGTAGTACAGTAACCTCTACATACCTGTGAGGGTCTACTGCCATTTGACTGATGTTGCTGCTGCATATACACCAGACTCACAAATAAGGTTCAGTAGGGCTGCTGAGGCAATGACAATGGCTTATTTAGGCCAGTGTCTCCCACATGATATAGAATAGAATAGAATAGAATAGAATAGAATAGAATAGAATAGAATAGAATAGAATAGACCAGGTTGGAAGAGACCTTCAAGATCATCATGTCCAACCCATCAACCAATCCAACCCACCTAAACAACTAAACCATGGCACCAAGCACCTCATCCAGTCTCCTCCTGAACCCCTCACCAACTTCATTGCCCCTCTCTGGACACGTTCCAGCAAGTCAACATCCTTCCTAAACTGAGGGGCCCAGAATATAGTCCCAATCAACATTTCTACAGCTATCCTTTTCAACTTTCCATTAAAAGATTCCTCTGTATATTTTCATAGAGCAGAGAGTAGAAGGTACATAACATTTTATAAAATATTATCTTCAGCTCCTTGTAATAATTTGAACTGACATCATCAGCACTACATTTTATAACACACAGCAGCTGTGGAAATAAAAGCCCATCTTAGAAACCGTCCAGTACAATTAGTGTTGTGATGGGTTATGCCCATCCTGAAAGCTGGGGATCCACAGAGTGGGGATTTTCCCCCCAGGAAACCAAGTTAGTCTGTTCTACTCCCCCTCCCTGTCCAGCAAAACTATAAAGGAGAGGGTACAGTGACCATTTGGTCCTCTTTTGTTTCTGCCTTGCCGGGATGAAGGTTTAGTTGTTTAGGTGGGTTGTATTGTATTGTATTGTATTGTATTGTATTTAGGTGGGTTGGATTGGTTGATGGGTTGGACGCAATGATCTTGAAGGTCTCTTCCAACCTGGTGGTGTATTGTATTGAAGGGACTAAGAGAGTCATTGCTGGCTTCCTGGTTCTCTGCCACGTGGTTGGGCCTGGTGTTCTCCCTGCTGCACCTTCAAAGGACTTATGGTTTTGTATATCTCCCTATCCATCCCTGTTCCTTATCCTTTTGAACCCTTCCTGCTACTGTTATACATATATACATAAATACATATATATACATATATATTGCTTAAAGAAAATGTTACCTCTCTACTTCCAAACTGACTCCAAATTATTTCTCAGTAGATTTACCACCTCCCTTTTTTCCTTATTCCCCTTTCCTTCCTGTTTATTTTTCCTTCCCTTATCTCTCCCTCTTATTTCCCCTTCCCTTTTTTCTCTTGATCAGGAAAGAGGAAGGGGGAGCGGGGAAGGGATTCTCAGTCTTGCTCTGCATCTAAGATCTTAAATCCCAGTTAAGGCTCAAACCATAGAATCACAAAACCGCAGAATCACCAAGGTTGGAAGAGACCTCAAAGATCATCAAGTCCAACCTGTCATCATAGACCTCATGACTAAACCACGGCACCAAGTGCACCACGAGTGTTTTCAGGGAAATATAGTAATTGCCAAGAAGAATTACGCACTTGTTATTCTAATATAATTACCTTTCAACAGCTGTAATAGAGACTGTTTCTGTCACTGATTTCTAGGTTTTAACTTTTTTTTTTTTTTTTTTTAATTCAGTAAAAGCCACAAGTCTTCCTTAATCACAGGTGGCTTTGGCTTCAGGACACACGATAACCAGAAATTATAACAGAAGTTCCTGAAAGTTTTACGTGATATCTAACAGGGTTGACTGTGTCATTGGTGAAATAATGAGATACGCTTTCTACTTCTCAAACCAGCAGAATGCCTGCAGCTTATATCAATATTACAAAAATTACCTGCAGCAGACTAGCTTTTCCTAAGAAGAGTAGATAACCCTTTTCCATTCTGAATGCTCTTTTTCATGTTTTATACTTACCCCAGGAGTAACTCAAATAAAGCGGCTATCTAAATGCACATAGGTCTAGATAAAACACCACTATAAAAATTCACATTTGCAGAAACCATCATGACTGTACTAGAAAAAATAATTCAGATCTGTAATGCTTCAATAGCATTACTTAGTTATGAAATAGAAAGCAAACATATGTATATTCAGGTACAAAACTCAAACACAATGTATTAGTTGTGCATGTAGTGTAAATTCTTCTGTACTATCACTGTATCAGAATAACAGAACTTTAGGTGTTGGAAAGGACCTCAAAACACCATATAGTTCCACCCCCGCCTTGCCACAAAAGACCACACAGGAACGTGCTCATGTGGGTTTTGAATGCCTCCAAAGAGGGAGACTCCACAGCCTCTCCAAGAAGCCTGTTTCAGTGTTTTGTCACCCTCACAGTGATAAAGCTTTTCCTTATGTTCATATTCATATTCTGGGTCCCTCAGTTTAGGAAGGATGTTGACTTGCTGGAACATGTCCAGAGAAGGGCAACAAAGTTGGTGAGGGGTTTGGAACACAAGCCCTATGAGGACAGACAGAGGGAGCTGGGCTTGCTTAGCCTGGAGGATTAATACAATACAATACAATACAATACAATACAATACAATACAATACAATACAACAGGTTGGAAGAGACCTTCAAGATCATCACGTCCAACCAATCCAGCCCACCTAAATACAATACAGTACAATACAGTACAATACAGTACAATACTGTACAATACAGCACAATAGAGTACAATACAACCCACCTAAACAACTAAAAAACTAAACCCTGGCACCAAGCACCCCATCAAGCCTCTTCTTGAACACCTCCAATGAAGGTGACTCCACCACTTCCACAGGCAGCTGATTCCAGTGGGCAATCACTCTCTCTGTATAGAACTTCTTCCTAACATCCAGTCTAAACCTGCCCTGGCGCAGCCTGAGACTGTGTCCTCTTGTTCTGGTACTGGCTGCCTGGGAGAAGAGACCAACCTCCGCCTGGCTACAACCTCCCTTCAGGTAGTTGTAGAGAGCAATAAGGTCACCCCTCAGTCTCCTCTTCTCCAGGCTAAGCAACCCCAGCTCCCTCAGCCTCTCCTCATAGGGCTCGTCTTCCAAACCCCTCACCAACTTTGTTGCCCTTCTCTGGACACGCTCCAGTAAGACAACATCTTTCCTAAACTGAGGGGCCCAGAACTGGACACAGGACTCAAGGTGCGGCCTAACCAGTGCAGTGTACAGGGGCAGAATGACCTCCCTGCTCTTGCTGGCCACACTGTTTCTGATGCAGGCCAGGATGCCATTGGCCTTCTTGGCTGCCTGGGCACACTGCAGGCTCATGTTCAACCTACAATCAACCAGCACCCCCAGGTCCCTCTCTGCCTGGCTGCTCTCCAACCACTCTGACCCCAGCCTGTAGCACTGCATGGGGTTGTTGTGGCCAATGTGCAGAACCCGGCACTTGGATGTGTTAAATCTCATGCCGTTGGATTCTGCCCATCTGCCCAGCCTGTCGAGGTCCCTCTGCAAAGCCTCTCTGCCCTCCAGCAGATCAACTCCTGCCCCAGCTTGGTGTCGTCCGCAAATTTACTGATGATGGACTCGATGCCCTCATCCAGATCATCAATAAAGATGTTGAAGAGCATGGGGCCCAGCACCGATCCCTGGGGCACACCACTAGTGACTGGCCGCCAGCCGGATGTGGCACCATTCACCACCACTCTCTGGGCTCGGCCCTCCAGCCAGTTCCTAACCCAACACAGTGTGCTCCCATCCAAGCCATGGGCTGCCAGCTTGGCCAGGAGTTTGCTGTGGGGGACGGTGTCAAAGGCCTTGCTGAGGTCCAGGTAGACCACATCCACAGGCCTCCCCACATCAACCAGGCGGGTCACCTGATCATAGAAGGAGATCAGGTTGGTCAGGCATGACCTGCCCTTCCTAAAGCCATGCTGGCTAGGCCTGATCCTTGGCCATCCTGTAAGTGCTGTGTGATCGCACTCAAGATGACCTGTTCCATAATCTTGCCTGGCACTGAGGTCAGGCTGACAGGCCTATAATTCCCTGGCTCATCCAACCGGCCCTTCTTGTGGATGGGCACCACATTGGCCAGCTTCCAGTCTTTGGGACCTCTCCAGTGAGCCAGGACTGCTGAAAAATGATGGAGAGCGGCTTGGCCAGCTCATCTGCCAGCTCTCTCAGCACCCTAGGATGGATCCCATCTGGTCCCATGGCCTTGTGGGGGTCCAAGCGGCTCAGAAGATCTCTAACTACCTCCTGGAGCAGCGGGAAACCATGCAGCTCCCTGGCTCCTTCTGCCAGCTCTGCAGGCCAGCTGTCTGGAAGATGTTCTGCCATGCTAGGATAGATTGAAGCAAAGAGGTGTTAAGTACCTCTGCCTTTTCCTCATCCTTTGTTACAACCTTCCCCTCCGTGTCAACCAAGGAGTGGAGGTTGTCCTTGCCCTTCCTCTTGCTATTGATGTATTTATAGAAGGACTTTTTGTTGTCCTTCACAGCAGAGGCCAGTCTAAGTTCTAAATGGGCTTTTGCCTCCCTAATTTTCTTTCTGCATGTCCTAGCAACATCCCTAAACATTCCGTAGGTTGCCTCCCCTTTCTTCCAGAGATGGTACACCCTCTTTTTTTTTCTTAGTTCTATTAAGATTCTCAGGGCAGACCTTATTGCTCTCTACAACTACCTGAAGGGAGGTTGTAGCCAGGCAAAGGTTGGTCTCTTCTCCCAGGCAGCCAGCACCAGAACAAGAGGACACAGTCTCAGGCTGCTCCAGGGGAGGTTTAGGCTGGATGTTAGGAAGAAATTCTATACAGAGAGAATGATTGCCCATTGGAATGGTCTGCCCAGGGAGGTGGTGGAGTCACCATCATTGGAGGTGTTCAGGAGGAGACTTGATAGGGTGCTTGTTTGCATGGTTTAATTGTTTAGGTGGGTTGGATTGGTTGATGGGTTGAATGTCTGGTCTATTCTATTCTATTCTATTCTACTCTATTCTATTCTATTCTATTCTATATGGAACCTTCTATGCTCCAGCTTGCACCCATTGCCCTTTGTCCTATCATTCAGCATCACTGAGAATAGCCTGGCTCCATCCTCCTGACATGCACCATTCATTTATTTATGAACATTAGTGTTGTCACCTCTTAGTCTCCTCCTCTCCAAGCTAAAGAGACCCAGCTCCTTCAGCCTTTCCTTACAAGGGAGACATTCCCCACCCTTAAATGTCCTTGCAGCTCTGTACTGGACTCTGAACTATGCAAGCTCAGAATTGTGAATCTAAAAACTGTTGAGAATTATGAACTTCAATGAATGTCACCTCTTCTGAATTCTTGATAGGAAATAAAAGACCCTGATTTTTTTTTTTAAGCTTCTAATATATCTCAGTTAATATTGTAAAATGAGTAATCACAGAATCACAGAATCACAAAGGTTGGAAAAGACCTCAAAGATCATCAAGTCCAACCTGTCACCCAACACCTCAAGACTACTAAACCATGGCACCAAGTGCCACGTCCAATCCCCTCTTCACCACCTCCAGGGACGGGGACTCCACCACCTCTCTGGGCAGCCCATTCCAATGGCTAACAACTCTCTCTGGGAAGAACTTTCTCCTCACCTCCAGCCTAAACTTCCCCTGGTGCAGCTTGAGACTGTGTCCTCTTGTTCTGGTGCTGGTTGCCTGGGAGAAGAGACCAAGCCCCTCCTGGCTACAAACACCCTTCAGGTAGTTGTAGAGAGCAATAAGGTGTCCCCTTGAGCCTCCTCTTCTCCATGTTAAACAACCCCAGCTCCCTCAGCCTCTCCTCATAGGGCTTATGCTCGAGGCCTCTCACCAGTCTCGTTGCCCTTCTCTGGACAATATTCTGTCTCAATATTTTGGAATAGCTACATTTGTTGACTTAAACCCACTGCCTCTTCAGCATTTGTACTCCAGCCATGGCTAGAAGTTCACGAGCCAAATAAACAGTAAGAGACCTCTATACTATTGCAAACAGTTCCAGTAATTCTGCTTCACATTGTATAGGAGAGAATTTTTCTTATCTCAGGACAGGAGAAAGGATTTACTTATTGTACATCAAGATGAATCACATCATAAAATCTAGGAACTGAAAGTGCAATGCTTAAAAGGGTCTAGCCCCTTTTTACTGTGGGAAATATATCCCTGGGTGAATCAGGCATATATTTAGCATAAATATAAATACTTATCTTTAGATGCACAGTCAAAACATTTCTCAGTATCTCAAATTGCCTGCCTATCAGTATGCTGCTGTCACAAAGTTTACTTCTTGAATTTGCCTCTCTCTTTATGTATTCATTGCTTTAGTCTCTGATGCTTTTCTTCTGAAAACACAAGATAAACACCTTTGATCAAGAGTTTATTTAAACAAAGCAAACAACTTTCTCCACTGAGAAACTACCCTTAACATAGAAACTAGAAAAGAAAGAAGTATTTTTTTTTTACACATTGCACAAAAATTTAATTATTAATAATGGCATGCCTTGGAATTGAAAGTCATAGTATCATAGTATCAGTCAGCGTTGGAAGGGACCACAAGGATCATCTAGTTCCAACCCCCCTGCCATGGGCAGGGACACCTCACACTAGATCAGGATGGCCAGAGCCTCATCCAGCCTGCTCTTAAACACCTCCAGGGATGGGACCCCAACCACCTCCCTGCACAACCCATTCCAGGGCTTCACCACTCTCATGCTGAAGAACTTCTTCCTCACACCCAGTCTGAATCTCCCCACCTCCAGCTTCATTCCATTCCTTCTAGTCCTATCACTACCTGATATCCTGAAAAGTCCCTCCCCAGCCTTCTTGTAGGCCCCCTTCAGATACTGGATGGCCACAATGAGGTCACCTCACAGCCACCTTCTCCAGACTGAACAGCCCCAACTCCTTCAGTCTGTCCTCAGAGGAGAGGTTGCTCCAGCCCTCTGATCATCCTTGTGGCCCTTCTCTGGACACATTACAGCACCTCCAGATCCCTCTTGTAATAGGGGCTCCAGAACTGGAGGCAGCACTCCAGGTGGGGTCTCACCAGAGCTGAGTAGAGGGGGAGAATCCCCTCCCTTGACCTGCTGGCCACACTTCTCTTGATGCAGCCCAGGATCTGATTGGCTTTCCGGGCTGCAAGTGCACATTGAGCGCTCCTGTTGAGCTTCTCGTCCACCAGCACCCCCAAGTCTCTCTCCTCTGGGCTGCTCTCCAGCCAGTTTTACCTTGCACTGTGTACTAACTAACTGCACAGTAGACAAAAGAAAATATCACTAATCATAGTAGTGATTAGAAAGTTACATAGAAATTACGTGGCAGATGATATTAGCTTGTGTCTGAGGTTGATGGATTGATATTTGTGCTTTACTTTAAAGAAACACTGCAAAGTATCTCTTGTTGTAAATCAATATTTTGGGAATGAAGTTCAGGACAGAGTGGATCTGCTCGAAGTCGATGCGCTAATGAAGTGCTCAGAGCACAGGGTGCTTGTAGGTTTGTGCAGGTCACCAGTGCAAAAGGAAAATTTTAATTCAGAATCACAGAATGCTGGGTTGGAAGGGATCCCCAGAACCATCTTATCAAACCTTTCCAGGTAATAGGATAGTTTAAATGAGACAGCCCAACACCCTGTCAAGCTGAGTCATAAAACTGACCATTGTAAAAGAATCCACCACCACTCTTGGGAGATTATTCCAGTGTTTAACTTTGTCATTGTGAAAAATTATTTTCTGGATTCCAATCATAATATACCCAGGAGTAACTTCACACAAATTGTCCCTTGTCTTTTCCATGTGACTTATTGTAAAAATGTAATCTTCATGGTCCTGGTAGCCACTGTTCATTTGCTGGTATGTAGTAATAAGGTCTCCACTAAGCTTTCTTTTCTCAAGGCTGAACCAACCCAGCTCTCTTGGCCCTTCCTCATATGGCAAGTCTTCCAGTCCTCTTATCATTCTTGTGGCCCTTCTCTGGACACTTTCCAGCCTGTCCACATCTTTTTTGCATCAGTACTGCATGCAGTACTCCAGGTGTGGTCTGACAAATGCAGAGTAGAGCAGGACAATTACTTCTCTGCTGGCAATGCCCTTGTTGATGCAACAGAGCATTCTGTTGGCTGCCTTTGCCACCACAGCACACTGTTCACTCATGCTGAGCTTGTTACCCCTCAAGAACCCCAGGTCTCTCTCTACAGAGCATCTCTGCCGCCAGGTAGATCCCAGTCTGAGCTGCACTCCTGGGTTATTGTCACAACCCAGCCCTCCCCTTACCAAGCCTGTTTAGCAGGGGATGGGGGGTGGCCATGTTAAGGTTCAAATAATTCCTTTGGAGTAAATGAAGGTGAAATGGCACCAAATGGCTTATGAATTGGGCTTATTAGGTTGAAACTGAATCAGGGGGGAAATGGGAGGCAAAATCAGTGGGAAAAAGACATATCAAAGATGGATATCACCATTTCCCTGGCTTGAAAATTGTGGTATTGTTGCAGGAGCAGTTCCAAGTTTCTTGGCAGCAGTGGGAGAGCAGGTCTGTGCCACATGGTCTTCTCTAGGCCTCAGGCAGTGTGAAGCAGGACTGTGCCACGTGGCTTGCCTCCAGGCTGCAGGCAACAGAGGGGAGAGCCAAGCAGAGTGGCCAAGCACTGTTTCAGGCTGCCTGCGACAGAGGCCCCTAGGCATGCAGGCAGCAGCAGGAAGGCAGGGCTGTGCTATGTGGCAGCTGCCTCTTGCTGAGGCATGGGGCTGAGCAGAGCAGCAAGGACCACACAGATTCCTCTGGCTCCCTGCCTCCTTCTGCTTCTCTGGAAGTCTCCCAGTTTTTCCCTCAGTCCCTTGCTTGGCAGAGGTGGGCTGAGGGCACCGCCCCCATATCTAGGCAAAGTACTGCTTGCACCCCTGCCCGTCAGTGGTGCTGTTTGAGCCAATGAAATTCTTGGCGTCTCACAGTTATATATTCCCGGTTGAAAGACCCTACATTTGTCCCCATTGAACTTCATAAGGTTCTTGCTAGCCCTCATTCAGCCTGCCCAGGTCTTCCTGGCGAGTGGCTCTCCCTTCTGGACTGTTAACCTTTCCACTCATTTTGGTGTTGCCTGCAAACTTCATCGGGGTGCTCTTGACTCCAACATCACTTATGAAGATATTAAACCACTCTGTGCCCAATATATATCCCTGGGGGACCCCATTTGTAACTGATTGCAAGTTTGAGAAAGAAATGTTTCCTACCTCTCTGTGGATATGTCCTGTCAACCAGTTCCCCAGCCACTGCACAGAGCACCTATCTAGGCCACATCTTCTCTAGGAGGACTTTGTGATGAACCGTGCCAAATGCCCTGGAGAAGTCAACTGATCTCACTGAATCAAAAGAGTGAGTTACTTTGTCATAGAAGGCAATCAGGCTTGTCAGATAAACCCCGGTGAATCCATGTTGACTTTTCTGAAGCATATGCTGCAGTGGACTTGTGACAGTCCCCAAGAAGATTTGTTCCACAGCCTTCCCAGGGATTGAAGTGAGGCTAATGGGTCTATAATTGCCTGGGTCCTTCTTGGAACCCTTCTTATATGTGGGGCTGACATTAGCCTTCTTCTAGTCTTCAGAGATGTCTCCTGGTCTCTATGATTTCTCATAGATTGTGGAAAGTAGCCTCACAGTATCAGATGGGACTCTTAGCACCCTTGGATGGATGGCATCTGGACCCATCCACTTGCATGGATCAAGCACCCACTTGTATGGATGGCACACCAACTCTTCCTTCACTGAAGGCATGTCTGTGTCTGTATTAACCTGCATTATTGTTCCCATGGCCTGGGATCTAACAGCATTGGTAAACACAGAGGTGAAGATGGTGTTGTGGTGACTAGTTCACCCCTCATGTATAATAGTGGGCCTACAGTCTCTGTTTCTGCTTGTTGTTAAAGTATCTGAAGAATCCTTGCTTGAAGTTTTTGATATTTTGGCCAAGTCCAGTTCAATCTGAGCTCTTGCTTTCCTAACTGCGTCTCTATATACCCTGGTAATGCCCTTGCAATCTTCAGTAGGTAGTGTTCCACTTTTCCATCTCTGGTATATTTCCATTTTTGATCTGAGCAGACCCAGAAGCTCAGAGTTATGCCAAGGGGGTCTCTCCTTCTGCCTACTTCCCTTGCTTTTAGAGTGTATGAACTGGTTTGTGTGTCTAGGAGAGTGTTCTTGAAAAACTCACAGCACTCACTAGCTCCTTTATGCTCCATGGAAGCTTCCCATGGGATCCCTTAAGACTGAGCCCTGAGCATCCTGGAATTTATCTTCTAAACCAGAAACCTTTGATTTGCAACTATCAGGATGCTTAGCAGTATCCCAAATTCTACCATATTGCGATCGCTGCAGCTGAGGCTGTCACTGAGATATTACAAAGCAGGTTTTCTTAGTGCAAGTCCCTCAGCACCTCATTCCTGACACCAGAAACTTGACAGGTGCCAGATGAACTGATGTGTTGTTCTTCCATCAAACGTCTGAGTAGTTAATGTCTCCCATAAGAACCAGGCTTTGTTCACCTGATGCTTGCTTAAGTGACTGAAGAACTGCCTGATTGGTGGTGCCATCTTGGTTTGAGGGTTGGTATAGTTTCATAGTTTCATAGTTTCAGTTAGGGTTGGAAGGGACCACAAGGATCATCTAGTTCCAACCCCCCTGCCATGGGCAGGGACACTCTACCCTAGATCAGGCTGGACAGAGCCTCGTCCAGCCTGGTCTTAAACACCGCAAGGGACGGGGCCTCAACCACCTCTCTGGACAACCCATTCCAGGGCTTCACCACTCTCACGGTGAAGAACTTCCTCCTCACATCTAGCCTGAATCTCCCCACCTCCAGCTTCATCCCATTCCCCCTAGTCCTATCACTCCCTGATAGTCTGAAAAGTCCCTCCCCAGCCTTCTTGTAGGCCCCCTTCAGATACTGGAAGGCCACAATGAGGTCACCTCGGAGCCTTCTCTTCTCCAGACTGAACAGCCCCAACTCCTTCAGTCTGTCCTCATAGGAGAGGTGCTCCAGCCCTCTGATCATCCTCGTGGCCCTTCTCTGGACACGCTCCAGCACCTCCAGATCCCTCTTGTAATAGGGGCTCCAGAACTGGACGCAGTACTCCAGGTGGGGTCTCACCAGAGCTGAGTAGAGGGGGAGAATCCCCTCCCTTGACCTGCTGGCCACACTTCTCCTGATGCAGCCCAGGATCTGATTGGCTTTCCGGGCTGCAAGTGCACATTGAGAGCTCATGTTGAGCTTCTCGTCCACCAGCACCCCCAAGTCTCTCTCCTCTGGGCTGCTTCCCAGCCAGTCACTGCCCAGCCTGTATTTGTGCCTGGGATTGCCTCGACCCAGATGCAGGACCCTGCACTTGGTCTCGTTGAAGCTCATGAGGTTGGCCTGTGCCCACCTCTCCAGCCTGTCAAGGTCCCTCTGGATGGCATCCCTTCCCTCCAGCGTGTCTGCTGCACCACACAGCTTGGTGTCATCAGCAAACTTGCTGAGGGTGCACTCAATGCCACTGTCCATGTCACCCACAAAGATGTTGAACAAGACTGGTCCCAGGACTGATCCCTGAGGGACTCCGCTTGTCACTGGCCTCCACTGGGACATGGACCCATTGACAGCCACTCTTTGGGTGCGGCCATCAAGCCAGTTCCTTATCCATCTGGTGGTCCATCCATCAAACCCGTGTGTCACCAGCTTGGAGACCAGGATGTGTGTTGTGGGACAGTGTCAAAGGCTTTGCTCAGGTCCAGGTAAACGACATCAGTTGCTCGCCCCTCATCTATTAATGCTGTCACCTGTTCATAGAAGGCCACCAGGTTTGTCAGGCAGGATTTGCCCTTGGCAAAGCCATGCTGACTGCTCCCAATCCCCCTCTTCACTACTCTTCTGAGTCAGTAGTGCCTCCAGGAGGATCTGCTCCATGATCTTTCCGGGCACAGAGGTGAGACTGACCGGCCTGTAGTTCCCTGGTTCCTCCTTCTTACCCTTTTTGAAAATGGGAGCAATATTTGCCCTTTTCCAATCTGTGGGGACTTCCCAGGTCTGCCATGACTTTTGGAATATAATAGAGAGGGGCTTAGCAACCTCATCTGCCAGTTCTCTCAGCACCCGTGGGTGTATCCCGTCGGGTCCCATGGACTTGAACACTTTCAGGTTCTTCAGGTGATCACGAACCTGAGCTTCAATTATGAAGGGCAGTTCTTCCTCCCCATCCCTTGCATCGTCTGCCATGACTCCAGGAGTGTGGCTGGAGGCCCTTGCAGTGAAGACTGAGGTAAAGAAGTTATTGAGTACCTCAGCTTTTTCCACATCACTTGTGACCAATTCACCAGTTTCCTTTCTGAGGGGGCCCACACCTCCCTACTCATCTTCTTGCCATTAATATACCTGTAGAAATTCTTAGTGCTCCCTTTGACCTCCCTGGCTAGATTCAATTCAAACTCTGCTTTGGCTTTCCTAACCAGGCCTCTTGCTGCTCGGGCAGCTTCCTTATATACCCCCTGTTCTATCTGTCCTTCCCTCCACTGCCTGTAGAGTTTCTTTTTAAGTAATAGTGTGTCCAGGAGCTCCTTGTTCATCCAGGCAGGCCTCCTAGCGTTCTTCCCTGTTTTTCTCTTTGTTGGTATACATAGCTCCTGGACACAGAGGAGGTGGTCCTTGAATACTGACCAGCTGTCCTGGGTCCCTCTTCCCTCCAGGGCTTTGTCCCATGACACTGTGGCTAGCAGACTCCTGAAGCGATCGAAGTCTGCACGCCTAAAGTCTAGGGACATAAGCTTAGAATAGGTCCTCCTGATAGCCCTGAGGATATTAAATTCAACTGCTTCATGGTCACTGCAGCCAAGGCAGTCTCTGAGCCTCACATTGGTTACCAGCCCTTCCCTGTTGGTGAGAACAAGGTCCAGCAGAGCTCCTTTTCTTGTTGGTTCCTCTACCATTTGGAGGAGGAAGTTGTCTTCTATGCAGTCCAGGAACATCCTGGATTGCTGGTTCCTTGCTGTGTTGTCCCTCAGATGCCTACCTTAAGGTCTGACCCTTCTGATTGACCCAGAGTCATTAGATAGGGCTTCCACAGTTATCATAGTTGACTTCAAAATATCCAAGGTTCTCTTTCATGTAGTGTACAACTCCACCATGTTTTCTACTCTGTCTTTACAAAACAGCCTATAGCCATCTATCATGATCCTCCAGTTGTGTGACTTGTCCCACCATGTTTCAGTCATTCCTGTGACATCATAACTTCCTGACTGGACATGAAGCTCCAGTTCCTCTTAATTTGTTTCCCAGACTTTGTGTGTTAGCATACACAGACTTTAGGTGGCTGGTGTTTATGTGGTTGGAGACAGATGAGGCACATTTTACACTACTCTGGTTGTCCTTGTTAACTCCAAGATTGATTGTAGTGGTGACAGTGGCTTGAGCATTGCCATTTTGGATCCCTAACCCCAAAGTCACAGAATCATGGAACCAACCAGGGTGGAAAAGAGATCATCAAGTCCAAGGTATCACCCAACACCATCTAATAACTAAACCATGACATGAAGTACCTCATCTAGACTTTTTAAAAACACTTTCCTGGGCATTCCAATGGCCATTCACTCTTTTGGTGAAGAATTTCCTCTTAATAATTTGGTCTTAAGGGGTCATTCATGTCAACATGAAAGAGCAATAATGAATAGTAGTCCATGCTTTTGATGAATTGTGGCACCCTTTCTGCAACATCATGGATCTTAGCTCTGGGAGGGCAGCATACCACCCCACCCATCACTGGGGGCTTTGTTGAAGAAGCAGTGGTTTTAGTCCCAAAGCAGGTATTCACCATTTTTGGTGGAGCCAAGCTATCTGCCATCAAGGCTTCTGTGCCCTCCTCACATTCCCTGCCTGCTCAAATTACTGTGCAAATTGCCACAGGTGACAACCACCAGGGGGGCTCATCTGTCCAGTGGTTAGAGCTGCTCCTCCTCCTCCCTGCATGCTCTCTGCCCTGCTTGCTGCACTGCTGAGTGCTGCCTGCACTCATGGCTCTTGAGGAGGTGCCAGGGTTAAACATGCTGTTGTCATCCCAAAAAGTGCCCCCAGGCACGTCAGCCTTTCAGCCTCTCAATTGAGAGCTGCTGGCTTCTGTTGTTTCTCTCAGCTCTTTTTTTTGGTTACTGTGGCCCTGAGAACCCCCTGTCCACCTTAAACTAATGCCACAGAACTTGCCGTTACCACTGCCTCTTTATCCAGAGAGATGCTGTCTAAAAACATCAGTAAATGATAGAGATGGGAAATATTTTGGTACTACGATGCCACTAGAGAACTACAAACAACTTCAGTGTCACATATTCCATGTTAATTTATTATTAGTTGTTGCTTATTAAATAACTAATTGCCAAAATTGCAATGGTTTGGCATTCAAAACACATCCCTGAAAATACTTACAGAACATACGTGATTGGATTTGCTATACTTTGAAAAATGGGGTTCTATGTTTTCCAGACATTTTAGGAGATTTTTATGGGAAATTTCTTCACTAGTCTGGACAGGTCTGCTTCTTTTATTGCTAGTTACAATTTACAGCAAGAGGTCTGCTGTATTTTACCACTTGTACTCAGTGGAGCACATCATATCCTGATTACATTCTTCTGACCCCAGGAATTTTGTTTCTGTAACACAACAGATGATGTAATACAAAAATCTGCAGTTATATGCAGTTTGGGTCTACTTGTTATGACTTACAGTGTCATCAACTTTGTAATTATATCTTGACTTTTTGGTCAAAGAGTATAATTGTCTTCACTGACTTCCTCTCCCTCATTCAGATTTGTCTGTTCTGTCTTCTTTGTGGTTGCTTGTGCTGGTTAGGCCGCACCTCGAGTACTGTGTCCAGTTCTGGGGCACTCAGTTTAGGAAGGATGTTGACTTGCTGGAGCGTGTCCAGAGAAGAGCAACGAAGCTGTTGAGGGATTTGGAGCACAAGCCCTATGAGGAGAGGCTGAGGGAGCTGGGGTTGCTTAGCCTGGATTAGAGGAGACTGAGGGGTGACCTTATTGCTCTCTACAACTACCTGAAGGGAGGTTGTAGCCAGGAGGGGGTTGGTCTCTTCTCCCAGGCAGCCAGTACCAGAACAAGAGGACACAGTCTCAAGCTGCATCAGGGGAGGTTTAGACTGGATGTTAGGAAGAAGTTGTATACAGAGAGAGTGATTGCCCATTGGAATAGGGTACCTGTGGAGGTGGTGGAGTCACCTTCATTGGAGGTGTTCAGGAGGAGACTTGATTTCATAATTTCATAGTTTCATAGTTTCAGTTAGGGTTGGAAGGGACCACAAGGATCATCTAGTTCCAACCTCCCCGCCATGGGCAGGGACACTCTACACTAGATCAGGCTGGCCAGAGCCTCATCCAGCCTGGTCTTTAAAGACCTCAAGGGACGGGGCCTCAACCACCTCCCTGGACAACCCATTCCAGGGCCTCACCACCCTCATGGGGTGCTTGGCTGCATGGTTAGTTGTTTAGGTGGGTTGGATTGGTTGATGGGTTGGACGCGGTGATCTTGAAGGTCTCTTCCAACCTGGTTTATTCTATTGTATTCTATTGTATTGCATACCATTTATCTGGTATAAAAATTCTAGTTGGTTTGTTTTCATGCAGTAACCTACTTTTAGTCAGACCTCACTCAAGGATTCTGCAGAACTTCAGTCATCTTTCAATTTCCTATTACTCTATGCCTCGATAAGAAAAAATCTTGTATTAAAAGGATCTATAAATCAGTGAAACATTTGAGGAACAAGACAACTCAGTACACTGGCAAAAATTTGACTATTTGAAAAAGTATTCTTTTTTTTTCTGGTCCCAAATGTTTTAAAATGGGTAAATAGCATACAAATATTCACTTCAAAATCATATTTCAATCAGTTGTTGATTGTTAACTTCTTAATTTTTAACCACTCTCATTTCAAATACTGAATTGGCCATGAATGGTTCACTGTAAGCCATGCTGGTTTTCAACACTAGTGTTCTGCAAACAATCAATCTTGTGATCAGGATTACTCCTGAGCTAGAAAGTATTCAGGGGCTTTGTATACACAGTACTTCAAATATGTATGGAGTATGTAAGCAGACATACTCTGCTTAGTAATATTAAGGAGATTTTCTCTATATTGTATATGGATTTGAGGCATTATTCTCCACAAGTTACAAGCTATTCTAGATCTCTGCTGTATGCTCAGTTTCTTTCTGTGAGCAGAGAATGTTTCTGTTCTGCATACAGTTCAGTGGCCTGAGCTTGCAAATAAGTATGTATAGAGATTTACTAAGAGAATGACTCACATAAAGTTACTCACATGTGTTTGTAGGAATAATTTATAAGAAAGTCTAAGGCAGTGTAAAAATGGTCTGTTTCAACAATGAAAACAAAACTAGAAGCAAGTACAAACTGGCTTTAGCACTGTGAATTCAACTGTCTTTAAATTGCTTATGGGTAAGACTGCTTCTTAGCATTTGACATGCACTATCTGCTCTGCTGAGACAGTTAGCAAGTGCTATTCTGCTTCTTTGTGCTAGCTGACAAATTTAGCCTCTGCTGTTACTTTTCCTGTTATGTGCTATTAACTGTATTTCTATGCAGCTTTCACATATACCAAAACTCATCTTGTATACCTTTGTAAGGTACTAGAAAACAAGCATTCCCTGGGGGCAGCAGGAGATGGGGTGCTGTAACTTTGCCATACATTTGCCCTCTTTCTCCAGTTTTATCTTGCCTTTTTTCCCCCATTTTTTTAAAAATTAAAATTCAGTTGAAACTCCTTTCAACTAAAAATATAACCTTTTGAAAGTTGTTCATTATTCCTGAGCAAAGTAGAAGAGTGTGAATATGATAAAAGCTATCCAAAATGAAAGATAAAAATATGCTCTTTGAAATTATGGAGCAGAATGTCTGTTTTGCATAGAGAACATAGTTTCCTCATACATTGTATATTTGATATGTATAATCATGGTGATATATTTACTTTTCATGTAAGGTCTTGACTTTTCTCTCTCTGTTGTAGAAATGAATTAGCATCTAGGTATAGTGCACATATTATTAAATACTACCTCTTTCTCAAAATATTATACTGAAACAACACACTTAGAATAGAATAGAAAATAGAATAGAATAAACCAGGTTGGAAGAGACCTTTGAGATCATCATGTTCAACCTATCGTCCAACACTATCTAATCAACTAAACCATGGCACCAAGCACCCCATCAAGTCTCTTCCTAAATACCTCCAGGGATGGTGACTCCACCACCTCCCTGGGCAGACCATTCCAATGGGCAATCACTCTCTCTATGAAGAATTTCTTCCTAACATCCAGTCTAAATCTCCCCTGGTGCAGCTTGGGACCGTGTCCTCTTGTTCTAGTGCTGCTTGCCTGGGAGAAGAGACCAACCCCCTCCTGGCTACAACCTCCCTTCAGGTAGTTGTTGAGAGCAAGAAGGTCTCCCCTGAACCTCCTCTTCTCCAGGCTAAGCAACCCCAGCTCCCTCAGCCTCTCCTCATAGGGCTTGTGCTCCAAACCACTCACCAGCTTTGTTGCCCTTCTCTGGACACCTTCCAGCATCTCAACATCTTTCCTAAACTGAGGGTCCCAGAACTGGACACAGTACTTGAGGTGTGGCCTAACCAGTGCTGAGTCCAGGGGCAGAATGACCTCCCTGCTCCTGATAGCCACACTGTTCCTGATTCAGGCCAGGATGCCACTGGCCTTCTTGGCCACCTGGGCACACTGCTGGCTAGCTCTCTTGCAGACCGAAGTACCCTAAGAGTATTGTCAGCCACAGATCTAGGAGAAAGATATGCTCAGTCTACAGCCTTCCTATCTCTTCGTGTGTGCCCATATTCCACCTTTCCCCACAGACATAAAGTACAGATTTCAGAAACAAATGCTCTCTGGACCATCATTTTAAAGACAAGGGTTTCCTTCGACTGTGAGTACTAGTTTACTCATCTGCATCTATATTAATTAACTTAACAGGAGCAGAATGTGAGTTGAACATTGTTTACTGCAGTGAGAGGCAGTTAAATCTGGGATTCTTCAGTGAGTAAATTGTCACTGCTTAGCCTTTTCTGCATCGAGATTACATTAAGATCTAGCTTTAAATAGCTTGTACTAGGGCTTTTTAAAGACCTATTCTCATTTTTCCTCTGTTCCTAGCTCAATTTGGTGACAGTAGCTCAGTAGTCAACATATAATATAGCATAACACAAAATCTAAAATCTATATGAACCAGATGCTAATTACAAGCAGATAGAGATACCCTGCATGCAGTCCTGGGACAATGCAGGAGTGGGTACAGTGTTTCTGGTGAGAAATAAGGAAGACTGCTGTCATATGTCAGTAAGTCTATTAGTTTTGGTTTTGCCATATCCTGGGGCTCAGTTGTTTCAGCTGACTCCAACTGCGTACCACAGCATGTGGAGTGTCATGTTCTGGTTTCAACATATTCTTACTTTGACAACTCTGGATGCTTTTCTGCCTCAAGTGCCCTTTCTTGCAGTATTCTAATGGTCTTCTGCAGTCCATGGATTTGTCTTGTCTGTGTAACTCCCATTGCTAGACAAATTCTAATTGCTGGTTGAGAGTTAAATCCGAGTCTTATACTAATTTCTCCTTTAGGCTGTTTTTGTTCCAGATTCCAATCATGATCTGATATTATCAAGGATTCAGTTTGTCCCTGAATTGCTACATTAGCTCTTCACACATGAGCACGTCTATGTTTTCAGTGTTTTGTGCTCTCTGCTTAGAAATGCATTGCTGATGTGTTTCATTTTTATGTAATGAGCAACACTTCTGAAATCTCTGTATTATATCACCGCAGTTAGCTTTCTCTGCCTGAGCCTCATTTACCTGAATTAACTGCAAAATACTACAAACATTAAGTGCTTCAAGACCAGCTGTTACCAGAAAATTTCCTCTATCTCCTTTATTGAGGGTAACAATGGCTTACAGACACAAAATGAATGACTACTTTTTAAACCTTTCTGGTTTACTCTCTATTTCCAGTAATGTCATGGTTTTAACCAGCTTTTAAGTGCTCCATCAGAGACCAAGTTGATCTGAGAGATCTGTTGTTTCTATACATAGTTTCATAGTTTCATAGTTTCAGTTAGGGTTGGAAGGGACCACAAGGATCATCTAGTTCCAACCCCCCTGCCATGGGCAGGGACACTCTACCCTAGATCAGGCTGGACAGAGCCTCATCCAGCCTGGTCTTAAACACCTCAAGGGACGGGCCTCAACCACCTCCCTGGACAACCCATTCAGGCCTTCACCACCTCACGGTGAAGAACTTCCTCTCATGTCCAGCCTGAATCCCCACCTCCAGTCATCCCATTCCCCCTAGTCCTATCACTCCCTGATAGCCTGAAAATGCTACATGTAAATCTACCTTCTTATCACCTAAGTCTCCAGGGTCCTTGTTCCCTAAAAATCCAGATCTGAAACCTTGTGAAATTGCACTGTTTATCTCTTTTGTTCTGCAACCTGAAATTCCTTTTGTATGAAAAATGGGTGGGAAGAGAGGTGGATGTGCTAGGATGCTTTAGTGCCTCCCTGCCCAACGCACAGTCTTGCTGTGAGCCCCTGTGAAACATAACTGGCATTTTCTAGTGGTTCTGATTATGTCACGTCTTCAAACATTAAAAATACTGTATTAAAATGCAAACATGGCATTTCCTTAATAATATCATATCTGCAGTAAGCCTACAGCTGCTTTACTTCTCTCAGTTCCCTGCATTCTCTATTATTTCCCCTCTCTCTTTTTTTTTATAGGAAAGAAATATTGAATTTCCCTTTCATAGGATATTTTTTTTTCTCTGGGGATGCTTTCCTGAATGACTAATTTGGGCAGGCTGAGCTGCTGCTACCCTTCAGCAAGAATTTAAACAATTGTTGGTGGTTTGCTTTGTTGTTTTTATTGCCATAAAGTAAATACCTGCTTCACCTGACTCCTTCTTTCTCACAATAAA
>CM037631.1:108344328-108406916 GCA_015227895.2 Colaptes auratus
AGGATCATCTAGTTCCAACCCCCTGCCATGGACAGGGACACTCTACCCTAGATCAGGCTGCACAGAGCCTCATCCAGCTGGTCTTAAACACCTCAAGGGACGGGTGCCTCAACCACTCCCTCGACAACCCATTCCAGGGCTTCACCACCCTCACGGTGAAGAACTTCCTCCTCATGTTCCAGCCTGAATCTCCCAACCTCCAGCTTCATCCCATTCCCCCTAGTCCTATCACTCCCTGATAGCCTGAAAATGCTACATGTAAATCGACCTTCTTATCACCTAAGTCTCAGGGTCCTTGTTCCCTAAAAATCCAGATCTGAACCTTGTTGAAATGCACTGTTATATCTTTTGTTCTGCAACCTGAAATTCTTTTGTATGAAAAATGGGTGGGAAGAGAGGTGGATGTGCTAGGATGCTTTAGTGCCTCCCTGCCCAATGCCTTGTCTTGCTGTGAGCCCTTGTGAAACATAACTGGCATTTTCTAGTGGTTCTGATTATGTCACGTCTTCAAACATTAAAAATACTGCATTAAAATGCAAACATGGCATTTCCTTAATAATATCATATCTGTAGTAAGCCTACAGCTGCTTTACTTCTCTCAGCTCCCTGCATTCTCTATTATTTCCCCTCTCTCTTTTTTTTTATAGGAAAGAAATATTGAATTTCCCTTTCACAGGATATTTTTTTTTCTCTGGGGATGCTTTCCTGAATGACTAATTTGGGCAGGCTGAGCTGCTGCTACCCTTCAGCAAGAATTTAAACAATTGTTGGTGGTTTGCTTTGTTGTTTTTATTGCCATAAAGTAAATACCTGCTTCACCTGACTTCCTTCTTTCTCACAATAAAGACAGAATCTTAGAATAGAATAGATCATGTTGGAAGAGACCTTCAAGATCATTGTGTCCAACGTATCATCCAACCCACCTAATCAACTAAACCATGCAACCATCAAGTCTTCTCCTGAACACCTCCAATGATGGTGACTCCACCTCCCCAGCCAGCCCATTCCAATGGGCAATCACTCTCTCTGTGTAAAACTTCCTCCTAACCTTCAGCCTAAACCTCCCCTGGCACAGCTTGAGACTGTGTCCTCTTGTTCTGGTGCTGGTTGCCTGGGAGAAGAGACCAACCTCTGCCTGTCTGCAGCCTCCCTTCAGGTAGTTGTAGACGCAATAAGGTCACCTGAGTCTCCTCTTCTCCAGGCTAAGCAAGCCCAGCTCTCTCAGTCTGTCCTCACAGGGCTTGTGTTCCAAACCCCTCACCAACTTTGTTGCCCTCTTATGTCTTTCATCTGATAATGTTTTATTTTTCCTTTAAATAACTCTTTTCTTTTCCTGGACATGAATCTTGCCTAGTGTAAAGCATAAGATTTTTTGGCCCAAGTTTATTTTTCTCTATTCTCAAACCATTCCACACTGACTGGAAGAGGTCAATCCTTTCAGGCTTTGAGTTTGTATTCGGTGTGTTATGAAGTTATCTTCTGCACAATAAAGTTCTTTTTTCCCCTCTTTTTCGCGTTACCTAAGTAATTAAACTTATCCATTGCTCTAGCATTCAACAGTCTCAAGAGTTCTTCTGGTAACAGCTTGTAGTTGTCAAGCTCTGCTTTAAGTGGCAGATAGCCATTGCTGTTCCAGAATTAGATGACCTTGTAAAAGTTTTGCTCTCTGAATTAGTTTGGAATTTGAAAGTTTCCAAAGTTTTAGGTAGTAGGTTTTTAGATGGTAAATGTTATAGCTGCATCAGGGGAAGTTTAGGCTCGAGGTGAGGAGCAAGTTCTTCCCAGAGAGAGTTGTTAGCCATTGGAATGGGCTGCCCAGGGAGGTGGTGGAGTCACCATGCCTGGAGGTGTTCAAGAGGGGATTGGAGGTGGCACTTAGTGCCATGATTTACTAGTCATGAGGTGCTGGGTGACAGGTTGGACTTGATGAACTTTGAGGTCTTTTCCAACCTTGTTGATTCTATAATTCTATGATTCTATGAACTATTCTGTCTGGAACACCTACACTAAGGAGTAGGGTAAAAGTTGATAAATTTCCTGCTCCAACTTTATATTCATAGCCATAAGACACCATTCATGTCCTATTCATATCCCATTCATGTCTCTTCATGTCCTATTTTGTCAAATATTAGATGTTTCATAGTTTCATAGTTTCATAGGTTCATAGTTTCAGTCAGGGTTGCAAGGGACCACAAGCATCATCTTAGTTCCAACCCCCCTGCCATGGACAGGGACACTATACACTAGATCAGGCTGGCCAGAGCCTCATCCAGCCTGCTCTTAAACACCTCAAGGGACGGGGCCTCAACCACCTCCCTGGATAACCCATTCCAGGGCTTCACCACTCACATGGGGAAGAACTTCCTCCTCACATCCAGCCTGAATCTCCCCACCTCCAGCTTCATTCCATTCCCCCTAGTCCTATCACTCCCTGATAGCCTGAAAAGTCCCTCCCCAGCCTTCTTGTAGGCCCCCTTCAGATACTGGAAGGCCACAATGAGGTCACCTCGGAGCCTTCTCTTCTCCAGACTGAACAGCCCCAACTCCTTCAGTCTGTCCTCATAGGAGAGGTGCTCCAGCCCTCTGATCATCCTCATGGCCCTTCTCTGGACACGTTCCAGCACCTCCAGATCCCTTTTGTAACAGGCTGCAGAAATCTATGCTTAAGATTTCTATGTTGTTGGGGTGTTTTTTGTCAGAGGAGGCAGTCTTTGGAGCAGATAGGATACATAGTTTGATACATAGTCTGCCTGAAAGACTAAAAAGGTTTAGGTCCCAGAAGTATGAGCCTAGAGAAAGAACTTGACTGTGATAGCCAATCACATTTTATGAATGGTAGGTTGGTAGGTTTTTTATTAACTTTTCACTCTGCTAACAGTGAAAGTGAGATTTATTTGTAAAGTCTATTTCTGTACTGAATAACCTAGGTAGATTGTTTCTCTGTTTCATAGAGAGAGTGATTGCCCATTGGAATGGGCTGCCCAGGGAGGCGGTGGAGCTGCCATCACAGGAGGTGTTTAGGAGGAGACTTGCTGGGGTGCTTGGTGCCATGGATTAGATGGTGTTGGATGATGGGTTGAATGTGATGATCTTAAAGGTCTCTTCCAACCTGGTCTATTCTATTCTATTCTATTCTATTCTATTCTATTCTATTCTATTCTATGCTATTCTATGCTATTCTAGTGTATGTAAAGAAAGCTTTGATTTGTCTCATTCTAATATAGAGATGTAAATTAGTTGTGTTGAACTGCACCTCAAAGTTCTGTTTTCACCACTGCCTAAAGAAGATGACTGTAGATAGGTAGGTAAGTGTCTTGTACAGGGAGAGACATTTCTGCTTCATTTGTGATTAATAAACAGAGCCAAAATATTTGTCATGATTTGCCAGACATGGGAATGTATTTCTGAAAGAACCAAAGAGAGTAGTCGCCCCCATTCTTGTTAGTACAGGATAGCTAGTTATGACTGATTTTTTCCCTCATTTAAGAAGGGCATGCTATGAAGAAGGGCAGAAGAGAGGAAGAAATGGTCTTATGATAAAGTAATTGAGAATATCCTCAAGGAATATCTATGTGGCTACAGAGTATGTCCTGTGTAAATGTCTTAGGTGCCTTTAAGCAATTCCATCAGACAGAGTTTCTCATTTGCAGATTTTTACTTCCATTTTCTTCATGCAAGTGATTCTCTGTTGTGACTTTTAATTTCTTGGGGATGAATGAGATCTCATTCTGGTGTGCGTTCAGACAGAGCCTTACACCACAAAGCCTCAAGCTTCAGATGTAATGCAAGCATATTAATAATTAATAATGTGCAAATTCCTCTTGTGCACAGGGATAGTGGAAGCACAGGCCCCACTGTAGGGCTGTGCCTAAACTGTAAACCTAAGACCTTAATTAATAAGAATAATAATGAACAAGTCACAAGTGTTTTGTAGCTCATGATGAAGATGGGAAGAAGCTTTGATCTAGATCTTAAAAAGGTATTTTTGAGTATTGAAGTGCACTGTAGAAAAATAATAGAGCTGTGCAACTGAATTGTTAGGTGATACAGGTGAAGGGAGACTACATTTTTACCAGAACATTAGCAGAATGGCCACTTGGTTTACTTAGGATGTTGTTCCTCATACTTCATGGAGGAACAGGATACTTTAAGTTGGAAAAGTCCTCTTTTAGGTCCTCTAGTCAAATTTCCTTCTTAAAGCAGTGCTGGTTTTGTAATTTGATCAGGTTGCTCAGGACCTGAAGCTCAAGACAGACATTTCACAACCTTCCTGGGCAACTTGTTTCATTCCAGTGCTTAATCACTCCTGCAATGAAATTTGTTTATATTCTTGTATTTAATGAGAACTTGTGTACTTTAGCTTATGAAAATTGCCTCTTTCTTTATGATACAGAATCACAGAAATACAGAATACATTTGGTTGAAAGAGACCTCAAAGATCATCCAGTCCAACCCTCAACCCAGCACTGAAGGGTCAACACTAAACCGGTGTATAGTGCCAGTGTTTAGTGCCAGGTCCACACTCTACTTAAGTGCCATTCCACCACTGCTCTGGGCAGATCATTCTAATATTTGATAACTCTCTCTGTGAAGAAATATTTCCTGATATCCAGCCTGAACTTCCCCTGGTGCATCTTGAAACCATTTCCTTTAGCCCTGTCACTTGACATCATGGAGAAGAGACTGGCCCTCTCCTCACTCCAACCTCCCCTCAGGTAGCTGTAGGGAGTATGATGAGGTCTCTCCTCAGCCTCCTCTTCTCCAGACTGTACAACCCCAGATCCCTCAGATGCTCCTCACAGGCCATGTGCTCCAGGCCCTTCACAAGCCTCATTGCCCTTCTCTGGACGTACTCCAGCACCTCAATGTCCTTTTTGTAGTGAGGGGTCCAGAACTGAATACAGTACTTAAGATGTGGCCTCACCAGTGCCAAGTACAAAGAGATGATCACTTCCTTGTTTCTGCTGGCTACTATGTTTTTGATACAAGTCAGGATGACATTGTCCTTCTTGGCCACCTGGGCACATTGTTGAATCATATTTAGTTGATGGTTAACTACTATCCCTCTCTCATCACTTGGTAGCTGAAGAAAACAATTAGATTTTCCCTAAGCATTCCCTTTTTAAGTTCAGGCAAATTCAGATTTCTCAGTGTTTACTGACATATCACATGCTCCAGACCCCTACCTATGCCAGTGCTGCATTGTTGTAGTATATTCAATTGGTCAATACCTCTTTTAAATCAAAGAGCTCAATAGTAGATAAAGCCAGGTGTGGATTACAAGTGCTAACCAGAAGGCAATAATTACTTCCCTTGACCTTCTGAATACTCAACCCAGTATTTGATGACTATTCATCACTATAAAGCTTTTCTATCACTTGTTCAATGGTGAATAGTAATTTTGATGTATTTAATTTATTACTGAGCACAAATAGCTATGATATTGAAAAATGCAACAACATAAAGAGGAAGCATAAATATAACAAAATTCCTTATAGAATAGAATAGAATAGAATAGAATAGAATAGAATAGAATAGAAGAATAGAATAGAATAGAATAGAATAGAATTAACCAGGTTGGAAGAGACCTCTGAGATCGAGTCCAACCTATCATCCAATACTATCTAATCAACTAAACCATGGCAGCAAGCACCCCATCCAGTCTCTTCCTAAACACCTCCAGTGATGGTGACTCCACCACCTCCACAGGCAGCCCATTCCAATGGGCAATAACTCTTTCTATGAAGAACTTCTTCCTAACATCCAGCCTAAACCTCCCCTGGGGCAGCTTGAGACTGTGTCCTCTTGTTTTGGTGCCGGTTGCCTGGGAGAAGAGACCAACCCCCACCTGTCTGCAACCTCCCTTCAGGTAGTTGTAGACAGCAATAATGTCTCCCCTGAACCTCCTCTCCAGGCTAAGCAACCCCAGCTCCCTCAGCCTCTCCTCAAAGGGCTTGTGCTTCAAACCCCTCACCAGCTTTGTTGCCTTTTTCTGGACACATTCCAGCAAGTCAACATCTTTCCTAAACTGAGGGGCCCAGAACTGGACACAGTTTGTGATAGTTAAAGCATAACTCTTAATGAGGTAAAGAGTAGGACATTCTGTGCTGTTGTGGACCAAAACTTTTGCTCTTTCCTGTGTTTTTGGGAAAGGAGTGGATCCTGACTTATTACTGCAATGTTTTCTTCATAATTATAATTTCTTGAGCAGTTCCTGCTGATTCACAGATAAAGAGAGAATTTTCTTTCCCAGCAAAGGTCTAAAATATTGCAGAGCCACATGTTAGCCTTTGACCTGAATGAAAAGTAGTACATAGGAAACAGTCATGCCTTCCAGCAAATGAGGGTATAAATATCCCATAATTCCTTGCAAAATAATAAAAATCCTAGGGTCTGAGGCCATTATAAATAACCAATTGGACATTACTTCAGCTACTTTTTCTCTTTTATGTTTAGTGTTGTGTAGAGACACAGATTATGCCCTCTAAAATAGCTATTCATTCTTCAAAGAATTTCCATTTATGTTTTATTTACGCCTTTTTCTTCTTTCTTTACCTTAACACATAAGTTATGTTACATAGTTCTGTACTTGTGGCTGACACTGTTTCTTAAAAAAAATGTGTCTGCAAGTGAGAAATGTTCTGTGAGGCAAAACAGCATTTGGAATCATAGAATGAGACCTGAACATCCTGTGAGAACATCTGTTTGTGGAGCATTTCTCAAGACATTCTCTTGATACAATACAATAGAATAGAATAGAATAGAATACAATACAATACAATACAATAAACCAGGTTGGAAGAGACCTCCAAGATCATCGTGTCCAACCTATCAACCAATCCAACCCACCCAAACAACTAAATCATGGCACCAAGCACCCCATCAAATCTCCTCCTGAACACCTCCAATGATGGTGACTGCACCACCTCCCTGGGCAGACCATTCCAATGGGCACTCTCTCTATAAAGAACTTCTTCCTAACATCCAGTCTAAACCTCCCCTGGTGCAACTTGAGACTATGTCCTCTAGTTCTGGTACTGGCTGCCTGGGAGAAGAGACCAACCTCTGCCTGGCTACAACCTCCCTTCAGGTAGTTGTAGAGAGCAATAAGGTCACCCTTGAGTCTCCTCTTCTCCAGGCTAAGCAACCCCAGCTCCCTCAGCCTCTCTTCATAGGGCTTGTGTTACAAGCCCCTCACCAACTTTGTTGCCCTTCTCTGGACACATTCCAGCAAGACAACATCCTTCCTAAACTGAGGGGCCCAGAACTGGACACAGGACTCAAGGTGTGGCCTAACCAGTGCAGGGTACAGGGGCAGAATGACCTCCCTGCTCCTGCTGGCCACACTCTTCCTGATGCAGGCCAGGATGCCATTGGCCTTCTTGGCCACCTGGGCACACTGCAGGCTCATGTTCAGCCTACCATCAACCAGCACCCCCAGGGCCCTCTCTGCCTGGCCGCTCTCCAGCCATTCTGACCCCAGCCTGTAGCACTGCCTGGGGTTGCTGTGACCAACGTGCAGAACCCGGCACTTGGATGTGTTCAATCTCATGCCCTTGGATTCTGCCCATCTGTCCAGCCTGTCGAGGTCCCTCTGCAAAGCCTCTCTGCCCTCCAGCAGATCAACTCCTGCCCCCAGCTTGGTGTCGTCCGCAAATTTACTGATGCTGGACTCGATGCCCTCATCCAGATCATCAATAAAGATGTTAAAGTGATGATGAGTGGTGAGGTAGAAGAAGGATTCATAATGGACTCCCTGGCTTGCTGTCTCTTTCTCTGGGATCTTTTGTGTGTGTCCTTTGCTTCATTACCTTTTCCTTAGTTGCTCTTGGTGTATTGTTTGCTGCTTCTTCTATTGATGGCTTGC
This sequence comes from Colaptes auratus, assembly GCA_015227895.2. Lineage (NCBI taxonomy): Eukaryota > Metazoa > Chordata > Aves > Piciformes > Picidae > Colaptes > Colaptes auratus. The sequence goes on from CM037631.1 coordinate 108,352,196, forward strand.
TGGACAGAGCTGCAAAGAGAGTTCACAAAGCAGGAAAGGTGCGGCTGGCAAGGGATTAGAGACAACCTAAAACATAAAAAAATAGTTGAGGAAGCATTACTTCATAGGTCTAGATAGAGACTGTAATTGTTTTTTTCAGCCTGTATTCAAAGAAGACATAATTATAGTGGCACATGGCCATCTTATGCAGAGCAGCTGAACTGGAAATGCTGTGATAAAGTTTAAGATTTTTAATTCAAAGTAATATTTTATAATCCTAGTCAATGTGATCTTTTAAAGTAGGCTTTTGGAGGAATAATTATTTGGTTACATCTAGAGAAGTACATTTTGGCATCAAATATGGATTAGAGAGGCATACCATATCCACATACATACAATTTAACTTTTCTGTGTGCCCAAAGAAAAACAAAAGTATACATTATGTTGCACAGTGAACTACAAAATCATGCAAAACCATCATGGGATTAATATACCCATTTGTTAGAAGGAAAAAAAGGAGAACCCTGAAAATTACTGAACTGTCAGCCTTTGTGCCTGGGAAGACCATGGAACAGATCCTCTTGGAAACTCTGATAAGGCACATGGAGGACAGGGCAGCAACTTGAGACAGCCAGCATGGCTTCACCAAGGCCAAGTCCTGCCTGATCAACCTAGTGGCTTTCATCAGTAGTGTAACTACAACAGGAGACAAGGGAAGACCAACATATGTCATGGTTTAGTAGTCATGAAATCTTGGATGACAGGTTGGACTTGATGATCTTTGAGGTCTTTTCCAACCTTATTGATCCTATGATTCTATGTCATCTATTTGGATTTTTTTAAAGCTTTTGACATAGTCTCCCACAACATCCTTCTCTCTAAATTTGACAGATATGAATTTGATGGGTGGATTTTTCAGAAGATAAGGAATTGGCAGGATGATTGCACACAAAGGGTAAGCAATCAATGGCTTGATGTTCATATTGAAATGGGTGATAAGTGGTGAGCCTCAAGGATCTGTACTGGTACAAGTGTAGTTTAATACCCTCATCAATGATATAGACAGTGGGATCGAGTGCACCCTCAGCAGGTTTTCAGATGTCACCAAACTGAAAAACAGTTGACATGCCATAGAAATAGGACGTCCTCCAAAGGGACCCAGACAAGCTGAAATAGGCTAAGGAGAGTATCATGAGGTACAATAAGGCGAAGTGCAAGGTCCTACACCTAGGCTGGGGCAATCCTCAATATCAGTACAGGCTGGGGAATGACAAAATTGAGAGCAACCCTGCAGAAAAGGACTTGGGGGTACTGGTGGACAAGAAGCTGGACATGAGACAACCATGTGCACTTGCAGCCCAGAAGGCAAACCACATTCTGGGCTGGACCAAAAGAAATGCGGCCAGCAGATCAAGAGAGGTGATTCTGCCCCTCTGCTCTGCTCTGGTGAGACCTCACTTGGACTACTGTATCCATACACAGGGACACAGGCCTGCTGCAGCAGAATCTGGGGAGACCTCGTAACTACATTTCCATATCTAAAGGAGACCTACAGGAAGTTTGGGGAAGGACTGTTTAGAAGGGCATGCAGCCAAAAGACAAGGGCCAATGGTTTTAAACTGGAGCAGGGTTGATTCAAGTTGGACATGAGGAAGTTTTAACAATGGGAGTGGTAAAATACTGGCGCAGGCTGCCCAGAGATGTGGTCAAGGCCCCATCCCTGGAGACATTCAAAATCAGACTCGATGCAGCCCTAGCTGCAAGTGTCGCTGCTCACTGCAGGGGGGTGGGACAAGGTGATCTTTCAGGGTCCCTTCCAATCTGATGCAATCTGTGAATCCATGAATCTGTGATGCGCTACATAACCACACAAAACATCAGTAGATAGAATGGGGTAACACTTAACATAACAGAATGTCACATACAAGTTTAGGAGAGCTCTGAGATCAGGAAGAAAACTCTTTTAATTCAAAAAGTGTCTCAGAGTTAAAGTGACACCTGAGTGTTGAGAACACAAAGCACCAAATTAATCCAGTTGTGACTCCATGGAAATCAGGACAGTTGCTTCTGGAATTAATTTAGTACAAAATATCTTGTAAAGGATAAAAAGATGATTGAAAAAAAAATCTATGGTATCATAGTATCATAGTATCAGCCAGGGTTGGAAGGGACCACAAGGATCATTTAGTTCCAAGCCCCCTGCCATGGGCAGGGACACCCTGCACTAGATCAGGCTGGCCAGAGCCAGTATAGGTAAATGTAAAAAGACATTGTATAAAGGAAGGTTCCAAATACAATACAATAATACAGGTTGGAAGAGACCTTCAAGATCATCGCGTCCAAGCTATCAACCAATCCAACCCACCTAACTACAATACAATACAATACAATACAATACAATACAATACAATACATACAATACAACCCACCTAAACAACTAAAAAACTAAACCGTGGCACCAAGCACCCCATCAAGCCTCTTCTTGAACACCTCCAATGAAGGTGACTCAACCACCTCCACGGGCAGCTGATTCCAGTGGGCAATCACTCTCTCGGTATAGAACTTCTTCCTAACATCCAGTCTAAACCTCCCCTGGCACAGCCTGAGACTGTGTCCTCTTGTTCTGGTACTGGCTGCCTGGGAGAAGAGACCAACCTCTGCCTGGCTACAAACTCCCTTCAGGTAGTTGTAGAGAGCAAGAAGGTCACCCCTGAGTCTCCTCTTCTCCAGGCTAAGCAACCCCAGCTCCCTCAGCCTCTCCTCAGAGGGCTTGTGTTCCAAACCCCTCACCAACTTTGTTGCCCTTCTCTGGACACGCTCCAGCAAGACAACATCCTTCCTAAACTGAGGGGCCCAGAACTGGACACAGGACTCAAGGTGTGGCCTAACCAGTGCAGTGTACAGGGGCAGAATGACCTCCCTGCTCCTGCTGGCCACACTGTTCCTGATGCAGGCTAGGATGCCATTGGCCTTCTTGGCTGCCTGGGCACACTGCAGGCTCATGTTCAGCCTATAATCAACCTGCACCCCCAGGTCCCTCTCTGCCTGGCCGCTCTCCAGCCATTCTGACCCCAGCCTGTAGCACTGCCTGGGGTTGTTGTGGCCAATGTGCAGAACCCGGCACTTGGATGTGTTCAATCTCATGCTGTTGGATTCTGCCCATCTGTCCAGCCTGTCGAGGTCCCTCTGCAAAGCCTCTCTGCCCTCCAGCAGATCAACTCCCGCCCCCAGCTTGGTGTCGTCCTCAAGTTTACTGATGATGGACTCGATGCCCTCATCCAGATCATCAATAAAGATGTTGAAGAGCATGGGGCCCAGCACTTTTTGTTACATGCAGAGTTGATGCCAGAAAAAGTTGTCAAAATTAAAAAATATAAATCCACTGCCAACAGAGATACAACCAGAGAATTACTGATGCAAAACAATAGACTGAGGGTGGTATGCTATATAAATTGGTCTATTAATGTAAATGGTACTTCATTAATAACTCCATTTTCATATGACATTTCTATCTCTCTGGCAGTGTGAAGGTGGATTTTTCATGATATTCAGTAGTCACCACCTGATATAATGACTTGTCTGAATAGAACATGGTATAATATGCTTTAAATTGTCTTTTAAATATGGGGTGACTGGTGTCAGTTAGCAGATCCTGAACATATTTGCAGACCTGTGGGTAAAGAAGCATAATGCAACCATATGTTACAGACAACAGAGCTATAGTTACTATATAAGTGGTGCCCAGTTGCCAGATAGTATTAGATTATATTCTGATTCCTGAGAACTGGTAACATAAGAAGGTTGTGAAAGTAAAGTCCAGATTTGCATAAATAGCATTTGGTTTTGCCAGTATTGTTAACATAATCATAATTCTCTGTGAGTCTGTGAGTAGAGGTCAGCATTATGATCACCAAATATCTTTTCTTTAGTCTTCCAATGAATATTATGATTTTAGCACTTTCTTGGAAACGTCACCCATAACAGTTTTGGAAACAGTACTGATCAATCCTGACCACAGATAAGGTCAATAGGAAGAATATTCTTTGCTATCAAAAGCACCATATTCATCCTTCTGAACTGGATTATGAAGCTATTATGAAGGAGTTTAAGAAGTGACTGGATGAGGCACTTGGTGCCATGGTTTAGTTGATCAGATGGTGTTGGGTGATGGGTTGGACTTGATGATCTTGAAGGTCTTTTCCAACCTGGTTAATTCTCTTCTCTTCTCTTCTCTTCTCTTCTCTTCTCTTCTCTTCTCTTCTCTTCTCTTCTCTTCTCTTCTCTTCTCTTCTCTTCTCTTCTCTTCTCTTCTCTTCTCTTCTCTTCTCTTTCTCGTCTCTTCTCTTCTCTCCATTCTATTCCTATTCTATATTGTTACCACATTTCATACTTCATCAATAAGTGCACCAATTAATTAAAGGGAAGATACCTTTCTCCAAGATGACCTCCATTGCAGAATGCTGTCGAAAAAGGATATATAATTGTTCCTGTTTTATACACAATATGGCAATATTAATCCAAATAGTAATAACCTTTGTTAATTAAAAAATTGCCAAAATATATCAAAAGGTTTGATGTATCGTTAGATATTTTAACAATGGGAATGTACAGTATTTGGGCAACTATAACTATTTAAACAATTTTATGCAAACTAGGAGGAACTAACAGAAAGAGAATACCCCAGGAGCGAAAAGGCACTCGACCACAGTGGGAGGGGTGGGGGGGGAGACTCAACAAGAACAGTTATGCCAAAGAGGCAATTAATGAATTACTCACATCTGGTTCTACCCAGGTAGGGAGTGCTGCTGTTGTGTATTGGAGGCATTGGGGTGCTCTCATGTGCCAGGCACAGCAGGTTGCCAGCAGGAATGCCACGCAGTCATCGATGGCTGGTCTGGCTTCAGCAGATGGCAGGCTGTTAACGACGCTTCTTGTGATGGGTGCTTGCTCTGTCCTGGGTGAATTGAGGCACGGCAAAATCCTGGTTTCAAGGGGAAGCAAGCCTGCTTGACTCCGACTCCTGAGCTCGTGACTCCTCTCATAGCTTGCAGTATGTGTGCTCGTGGCTATATCCCAGGCACTGAACCAGGCAACTCGAGGCTATGCAAGTTGAGGCAGTTTTAATCCAGAAAAGGTCCAAGCAGGTTCAAGCAAGGCTTGAGCAAGGCAAAAGCAAGGCTAAGCAAGGCACAGGCAACTAGAAATTGGCCTGTATATAAATCTTGCCTGAGACTGATTAGACTCATAGGGCGAGAAACCAGCACATAGTTACCCAGTGGGAAGGGTTTCTGCCAGGCTGTGGCCAGAACACATGCCCTTACCATAGGTACAGGGTTGTTTACCAGATACTCACGGTCCTGTCCCCTTTGTTCCTCTTCCCACGTCACCCTGGCTCTCTGCAGGAAGGAGGGGGGAGAACGGGACCATGTCTAGACACCTTAGTGTCTATCTGGGATTGTGCTGGGGCCGTTTGGCCCTCCCATGACAAATGTCATTTCAGCTATTAGTGGAGCATTCTTCTGACTTTTCAGCAGATTTTGTCCTTTGAATGCACAACTACTGAACGAGTTCCTGGATTCTGTTTCCTTCCTTCATATTTTGTCTTATATCCTGATTATTTGGTAACTGGCATTTTGTTCCCAGGTCTCCAAACTCTTGCAAAATTGGCATCTATGACCACCATTTCATCAGCTTTTTAATGCCCAAGGCTGTGAGATACAATTAAATCCTTGACAGTTTTTTAAATCCAAAAGAATTAAAAATAGGTAAAATGAAAGAACATTGACACAAGTCAAACAGTATTACCTGCACTGGTGGATGCCTGTATAAAAGTAGTTAACCAAAGATTTACAAATGAAACACTAGGAGCTGCTGGCTACATGCCATTTCTTTATGAAATAGATGAAACTTTGGGGATTTACAGACATTTTTATAGGTACCTACCATTTGTCTGAATAATGACTAGGATCCTACAAATCACAGTGAGCAAAACATGGTACTTCCGTAAATCATGTTCTGTCACTATTGTCCCTGATCTACCTTTTCTATTCCGTTTAGTGGTAGATGTAGGCAATGAAAAATGGACTGTGTGGTCTTTGTTTCTCAGTATTAAATCTGGATAGCAAAAGAAAATGCTGGGGGGAAAAAAAATCAACCCCAAAATATTTTGAAAGGTGAATCAAACAGACCTAGCTGTTATTACCTTACTTTCAGAACTAGTTGTCTGAGTTTATACTTCTCACATTATTATGCTTGCAGCAAATAACATAAAGCAGACAGTTTTATGTTAGTGGTGCTTGGTTGTTGTGGTTTCTTTGGTGGTGGGTTGTTGTTTGGGGTTTTTTTGTTGGGGTTTTGATCTGATTTGGTTTTTTTTTGGTTTTATTTGTGTGAAAGAAAGTTACAGCCTTAAATCAGATTTAAAAACACATATCTTTGTAAATGAAGTACATATACCAGTTTAATCTTCTCTGTGGTTTTCCTGAGGAATTTTGTGCAAGAAGTCAGGACTCAAGATGAAACAAGTACATGAGAGAAACTGTTCATTGTGAAAAGGATAACGTATGTTCTGGGATACATGTCACGTATGTCAGCCCTGTTCTTACCACTTTAGATATTAAACAAGCAGCCAACATACAACACGGTCCAGGAAAGGTGTTGACTTGCTGGAACGTGTTCAGAGAAAGGCAACAAAGTTGGTGAAGGGTTTGGAGCACAAGCCTTATGAGGAGAGGCTGAGGGAGCTGGGGTTGCTTACCCTGGAGAAGAAGAGGCTCAGAGGAGACATTATTGCTATCTACAAGTACCTGAAGGGAGGTTGTAGCCAGGTGAGCATTGGTCTCTTCTCCCAGGCAACCTGTTACAGAACAAGAGGACACAGTCTCAAGCTGTGCCAGGGGAGGTTAAGGCTGGATGTTAGGAAGTTCTTCATAGAAAGAGTGGGAATGGGCAAGACCTTTGTACATCAAGCCTAGAGTGATTCACTGACTGCCCTCTAGCTAATATTTTATTATGTAAATAGAATAGAATAGAATAGAATAGAATAGAATAGAATAGAATAGAATAGAATAGAATAGACCAGGTTGGAAGAGACCTCAAAGAACATTGCGTCCAACCCATCATACAACACCATCTAATCAACTAAACCATGGCACCAAGCACACCATCCAGTCTCTTCCTAAACACCTCCAGTGATGGAGATTCCACCACATCTCCCGGCAGCCCATTCCAATGGGCAATCACTATCTCTATGAAGAATTTCTTCCTAACAATACAATACAATACAATACAATACAATACAATACACCACCAGGTTGGAAGAGACCTTCAAGATCATCGCGTCCAACCCATCAACCAATCCAACCCACCTAAATACAATACAATACAATACAATACAATACAATACAATACAATACAATACAATACAATACAATACAAGCTAAGGACATGAAACAAAGTAGTTTGTTTTAATGGTCATCAATCTCTCAATCTTTATTGTGTCTTTGGCAACCCTTGATCATTGTATAGTCTTTGGTACTCCCTGGTTGTCAGGTCTCTGTCAGGGCTAATGCATCTGCTACAAGGACATCTACCACCTCTATGGCAAACTGTTCAGTGTTTCACCACTCTCAATGTAAAAGATGTCTTCCTTAGACCTAGTCTAAATCATTTAGTTTAAAACAATTACCCTTTCTCCTCTTACATCAGATTCTGCTAAAAAATATACTTCTGTATCTTTGTTAGAATCCCTTTTTAGTACTGAAAGGCCACAATAAAGTCTTCCTGGATCCTTCTCTTCTCCAGGCTGAATGATCTGAATTCAGCCTTTCTTCACAGGAGAGAAGTTTCATCTCTTTGATCATTTTTTGGGCCATACTCCTCACCCACTATGACTGGTCCATGTCTATCTTTTGCTGAGGACTCCAGAGCTGGACAACAGCATTCCAGTTGAAGTCTCACCAGAGCAGAGGGACAGAATCACTTTTCTAGATCTGCTGGCAACACCTCTTCTGCCCACAGCTCATGTCCAGCTCTTCATCCACTAGGACCCCTAAATACTTCTCTGCAGGGCTGCTCTCAATTCCTTCAGCCTCCAGCCATGATGAAGTCCTAAATTATCATTCTGACCTAGAGATGTCAGAGAGTTTGTCCTTTTCTTCAACACTGGAACTTCAGTAAATACAATACAATACAATACACCAGGTTGGAAGAGACCTTCAAGATCATTGTGTCCAACCCATCAACCAATCCAACCCACCTCAATACAATACAATACAATACAATACAATACAATACAATACAATACAACCCACCTAAACAACTGAAAAACTAAACCGTTGCACCAAGCACCCCATCAAGCCTCTTCTTGAACACCTCCAATGAAGATGACTCAACCACCTCCACGGGCAGCTGATTCCAGTGGGCAATCACTCTCTCGGTATAGAACTTCTTCCTAAGATCCAGTCTAAACCTGCCCTGGAGCAGCCTGAGACTGTGTCCTCTTGTTCTGGTGCTGGTTGCCTGGGAGAAGAAGCCAACCCTTACCTGTAGCCCCACGGCTACAACCTCCCTTCAGGTAGTTGTAGAGAGCAAGAAGGTCACCCCTCAGTCTCCTCTTCTCCAGGCTAAGCAACCCCAGCTCCCTCAGCCTCTCCTCATAGGGCTTGTGTTCCAAACCCCTCCCCAGCTTTGTTGCCCTTCTCTGGACACATTCCAGCAACTCAACATCCTTCCTAAACTGAAGGGCCCAGAACTGGACACAGTACTCAAGGTTTGGCCTAACCAGTGCAGTGTACAGGGGCAGAATGACCTCCCTGCTCCTGCTGGCCACACTGTTCCTGATGCAGGCCAGGATACCATTGGCCTTCTTAGCCCCCTGGGCACACTGCAGGCTCATGTTCAGCCAACTATCAACCAGTACCCCCAGGTCCCTCTCTGCCTGGCCGCTCTCCAGCCACTCTGACCCCAGCCTGCACCACTGCATGGGGTTGTTGTGGCCAATGTGCAGAACCCGGCACTTGGAAAAAGTACTTGTCAATTAATAAATGTTTTTTAAAAAATCTACAACATCAACTGAAATTAATAATGATTCTTTGGTTCAGTTCAAAACACTTTTACAAGCATAGCTTTCTTCTTGTTTGGGCAAATTTCAATTCTGCTGCAATCTTTATTTCAATCTATTTGATACTCATTGCAGCTTCTCTACATTACTCCTGAATCAACAGTATTTTCCTGAAAAGTAGGGCATCCTGGGGCAATAGTTGAAAGCATAAAAGGTACATATTTTAAACAGAAAATGTAAAGGAACATACATTTTTGTATATACTTGTGCCAAAAGATTGTTTGGAATGCCAGGAGTGAAATAATTGTTTCGGTATTGTGTACATATGCATCTTCTGCTTACAAAACCACAGAATGTTAGAGTCTAGAAAGGGACCTGAAAAGATCACCTAGTTCAACCCCCTGTGACAGTACATAAGAAGCCCACTCCCACCACCACCCCTGAAGCTAGGATGGTGGGAAACAGAGAAGCTGGGATAGAGGGAGCCAGGGGGAGAGACCTCCCTCCACCCAGGGCTGTAGGTCAGCCCTTCCCCCAAGCCATGTGGCCTGGCAGGAATGATAAGACACAGAGCACATGCTGGTGGTGAATATCTGGGCAGAGAACAGATCTTTATCTGTTCCTGATGCCTACTTCCATTGTCTGGGCTTTTGAAACGCTCTCCTGTGGTGACATGAGACAAAAATCAGATGTGGCTTTCAGAAAAACGGGTCAGTACAGGAGCAAGTGAGCTTTTTCTCTCAGGTCTTCACCCACCACACACATGGACTAAGCAGCTGTAGCAGTTCAGGAGAATTCTCTGATAAAAAGGGATGAAAAGAGGAATTCCCACAATCAGCAAACAGCATTGTGAGTATTTGATATATTCCTAACTCCCCAGGAAGTTACTTCCCTTTATAAGTGCGTTATTACTGCTACTTTTGGATCTATCTTTTCAATACTATTCTCAAACAATCTGTAACCATTCCTATTGTAAAGATAACCCTCAACTAAACTACTGAACATTTAATACCTTTGTATCATGTTATGAGGGAGGTGGAGTGAAATAAATAAATAAATATTAATTTCTCACTTTATTCCCCCTTATTCATAACATGGTACATTGGGTTGTTCTTTTCCAGATGCAAGACTCTTGCACTTGCCTTTGTTGAATTTAATTAAATTTTTCCCTGCCCAACTCTTCAACCTGTCCAAGTCTCAATGAATAGCAACACAACTGGCTGGTGTGTCAGCCACTCGTGTCAGCCACTCCACCCAGTTTGGTGTCATCAGCAAACTTGCTGACAGTGCACTCTGTGCCTCTTCCAGGTTGTTAATGAATATATCAAATAGTACTGATCCCAGTACCAACCCCTGAGGAAGAGGAGACTCAAGGGTGACCTTATTGCTCTCTACAACTACCTGAAGGGAGGTTGTAGACAGGCAGAGTTTGGTCTCTTCTCCCAGGCAGACAGTACCAGAACAAGAGGACACAGTCTCAAGCTGTGCCAGGGGAGGTTTAGGCTGGATGTTAGGAAGAAGTTCTATACAGAGAGAGTGATTGCCCATTGGAATGGGCTACCCATGGAGGTGGTGGAGTCACCTTCATTGGAGGTGTTCAGGAGGAGACTTGATGGGGTGCTTGGCTGCATGGTTTAGTTGTTCAGGTGGGTTGGGTTGGTTGATGGGTTGGACGCAATGATCTTGAAGGTCTCATCCAACCTGGTGTATTGTATTGTATATCCTTTATAAAGGTTGGACTTGATGATAATTGAGGTCTTTTCCAACCTTATTGATTCTATGATTCTATGATTCTGTCATGCAGATCACACTTCCTCGGTTTAGCTGCAAGGATGTTGTGGCACACTGTCTCAGATGCTTTCCTGAGATCATGATAAACCACATCTACTGCATTACCATCCTCTATCCACTTAGTTATGTCCTCATAAAAGGCTATGAGGTTAGCTAAACATGACTTCACCCTGGCAAAACCATGTTGCCTGCTCCTAATGACCTTCATATCCTTGATATGCCTGGAGATCTCACCTGGGATAAGTTGCTCCAACACCTTTTCAGGGATGGAGGTGAGGCTGACGCAGGTTGTGGTGGTTTTAGGCTGTGCCTTTAAAATTTAGTTACAGATTTTGAGCAGAAAAGTCGAAAAATATAAATAAATCACCACTGGGTGTAAAAAAGGAAAACTTAAGATTATTCTAAACAAATTCATTGGAGAAATATCTGCTATAACATTGGCTATTCCAAAATAATTCTTTATCTTTTCTGATCTCTTCTCTGCTTGCTTGGCTCAGGAGAGATTAACCTGCTTTTCGGCTGACCTTGGCTGTGTTGTTTAAGTTAAGTCTAGCCCCTGCTTTCTATCTGCTCCTTTCTCTCTTGGGACAGGCAGGGGGGGTAGTGGAACAGCTTCCCTGGTCTCTGACCAGGGAAGATTTTGTGTTGTTTGCTAATTGTAAATATCTGTATAATATTGTAAATGCTGTATATTTTGTACATATTCATTGCATTCCATTGTAGAGTGTGGTTTTGCTTGTAAATACAGTTTTTAATTTGCTTTCAACTGAGTTGGTCTGGCAAAGTTAATGCTGGGTGGGGAAAATTTCAACCCACCCCACGGGTCTATATTTACCTGGGTTCTCCTTCTTGCCCTTATGACTGGAGTGATATTTGCTTTCTGCCAGTACTCAGGCACCTCTCCTGTTCCCCATGACTTACCAAAGATCATCATCTTGTGGCCTAATAATGACTTCTGCCAGCCCCCTCAGCACCTGCTGGTGCATCCCATCAAGACCCATGGATTGCTTCATTGGTCCCTAACCCAGTCCTCTTCAACCAAGGCAAACTCCTGCTTTATCCTGACTTGTTCTGGGGCCTCAGGGGTCTGGAGCTCCTGAGGACAACCTCCAGCTCTATAAACTGAGACAGAGAAGGCTTTCTGTAGCTTGGCCTTCTTTTTATCCTGTGTCACCAGGGCACCCACCTCATTTCATAAGGAGATGGCTAGATGGCTGCTCTCAAAGAGTTGTGAGCAATGGCTCAATGTCTAAATGGGGACCTGTGACAAGTGGAGTCCCCCTGGGATCAGTACTGGGACCAATGTTGTTAAACATCTTTGTCGGTGACATGGACAATGAGACTGAGTGTACCCTCATCAAGTTTGATGATGACACCAAGTTCTGTGGCTTACATGCTGGATGGAAAGGAAGCCATCCAGAGGGACCATGGCACGCTGGAGAGGTGGGCCCATGACAACCTCATGAAGTTCAACAAGGCAAATGGCAAGATCCTGAACCTGGGTTGGGGTAATCCCAAGCACTGGCTGAGTGATTAGAGGATTAAAAGCAGCTGTGTAGAAAAGGACTTGGGGGTGTTAGTTGATGAGGCATTTGACATGAGCTTGCAGTGTGCTGGCAGCCCAAAAAATGAACTATATCCTTAGCTGCATCAAAAAATATGTGGCAAGTAAACCAAAGGAGGTGATTCTATTACTCTGCTCTGCTCATGTGAGACCCCTCCTGGCGATTCACATAGTCCTAACGGGTGACAAAGATGATCAGAAGGCCACAAAGATGATCAGAGGGCCACAAAGATGATCAGAGGGCTGGAGCACCTCTCCTACAGGGACAGACTGAGCAAGCTTGGTCTGTTCAGCCCTGAGAACAGAAGGCTCTGAGGAACTCTTGTAGCTGCCTTCCAGTATCTGAAAGAGGATCTACGGGAAAGCTGGAGAGGGACTATATATAAGAGCATGTGGTGATAGGACAAGTGGTAACAGTTTTAAACTAGAGCAGGGTAGATTTAGATTAGACATTAGGAAAGAGTTCTTTACTATGAGGGTGGTGAGACATTGTAATGGGTTGCCCAGAGAGGTTGTGGACACCTCATCTCTGGAAGTGTTAAAGACCATGCTGGATAAGGCTTAGAGTGACATAGTCTAGTGGTAGGTGAAACCTGTGTATGACAGGGGCGTTGGAACTAGGTGATCTTTAAGGTCTCTTCCAACTCAAGCCATTCTGTGATGCCATTACTAATATGAAGGAAATATACACCTAATTTTCTCAGATTTCATCATAACTAGGTATCTTTAAATCTGGAATTCCATGGAGTCTTGTAAATAAATATGCCTTGTTCATATGGTTGCAATTCAGACAGAAGATGGCAGCTCTCCCTTTTTAGTCTTCGAAGCTTGGGGACGTTTTCAGAAGGAAAATCAGACCTCCTGGCTGTGTTTCTTGTTTACAGAGTGCTGTATACATTGACATTTAAGAATTTCTGTGTACTTTATTTCTGACTATCATACATCACACTATAAAATTAAAGGCAGTCAGTGTCCCACAGAACCCTAGGTGAGATCAAAATTGTTCTGTATTCTGCTGGCTGTTGTACAGTACTTCAGAAAATACATCCTCGAAACATTACCTTTCTGAATCTCTCATTGCTTTGCTAACTGTACTTCTGGTAATGATGATGGACTCTCTTGACTTTGGAACAAGAATCCTGATTAAAATATAATTTAGCCATTTTGCTTTCACATTTTTATGTGCTGTAACAAAAAAGTACAGGGTGATCTAATATGCTTTGAAGGTGAACACTATATTATGTGGATTAGATTTCTTTTGGGAGATACCTCCTAAAATCCTGTTTAATGATGTTAAAGAAATTAAATAACCAACAATGAAGAACTTGAAAAACGATAAGAAAATAAAAATTACTTTGAAACCAGAATGTGTAAGACAGATGAAATCTTTGAAGATAAGCCGAAAGAAAATATGATTAACACTGATGAAGCAGAATAGTGCCAAGTATATGTCATTTCTGAGCCAAGTGCTTTATGCAAGGTGGAAAATGAACTTTCAAGACTCCTGTTAACATTTTACTCATATGCTGTATCAAGGTAAGTGATGAAAAAAAAAAAAAGGAAAAAGAAAAAAACTTCATAGTGATAAGTGTTGAAAGTTAAATATGGTCATGTGTCAACACTTTGCTGAATGACATCATTCTGGTAAAGTAATTACAGGATTACATAATGATCCATCTCTACAGGCTGGCAAATAATAAGGTCAGATGTTGGAAGAGGTTTTTGTATAGCTTTAGAAGACTATAGGAAGATGTAAAAGTGGTTGTTTTCAGATAGCTTTGTGAGACAGTAGGGAAGATTTGCCTTTGCTAGAGTTAGAGAGAGCTATGTTCTGTCTTTGACTCTGAGTAATGTAAACACCTTGCAACTGAAGGAGACAAGCTGGGTAGAATTTGGTTGGATGTGTTAAAATATTGCTTTGCTATTTTGACCTATTGTATGCCTTAATTACATGCATGCCAGTAGAAAATGACCGAGATGTGACACATGTGTATTGTATTGTATTGTATTATGCAATTTTGCTGTATAACGTAATAAAGGTCTTTGCTTGCTTACACCTGGTCCTGAAAGCATCGGTCGAGGCGAACCAAACATCTATCAGTCATCTGTAAAACATCTCTACTTTTACAAAGTCAGATACCTTTGTGGCTCAAAGCCTTGAAAGTTTTTTCACAGTATATTCTTCAGCTACATTTTATTTGTAACTTGTATGGAAATCTGCACTTAAACTGATTTGCAGAGATATTTTATGTGTTCACACAATGCAAATCCTTTTCATTATGCACTACTAAGCGAAAAAGAAAATTCTCCTTAGAGCTCTCCTTGATATTACTTCAAAATGATAAATCTGATTTCATGTCACTGTTCTGAGGTTACTGCAAGAGTAACGAATTTTCTTTTGGTTCCATATGGCATAACTCTTCAGCAAATCCCTACAGTTATTTCTGCTAAACACTACTGTCTGTGCTTGGGTTATAAAGAATCATGAAACAATGATTTGATTATTTGTATTTATGTCCTCTGCAGCACATAATAAAATGAAGGCTCATTGATATTATGCTGTAAATAGCAAAATCCAGCAATGTACCTTGTGTAGACATGGGGTAAATAAAGAAGTGATATTATCAGACAGGTGCAATTCTCACTGACCTTTGTAAATTTATAGAAAAGTAGCTATCAGATCAAATTAGTTTATGCACATGTAGGGTTATGAAAAGTTTTATTTACTCATTTATTTTAAGTGCTATACAAATGTTCACAACTCATAGGAATAAATAACAGAGAAGATCCAGCGCTTAATATTGTTTTAGGTACTTTGATTCCTCTGAGTTTACACAATGGAAATATTCACCCTAAGCTCAATGATATATGTTTGCTGTTGGTGGATGAGTCATAGTTTTTCCTTTAAAATATCCATAACATGCCTAAAATAGATGAGTAAGAGGTGTAATATTGGTCATGTGCTTGACAAAGTGCAAATTACAGGATTAACTACAGAACAAAGTCTTTCCTGAAGAAAGAAAAAAAACCAAATAGACAACACTGAGCTTTATTAATTTAACTGTTGATGTCTTCATTATATTTCATTTATCTTATTCTGTCATCATTTCCAAATTTGATATATCCTACAGCTCAGAAAATGTTCCAATTTCTATTCTATTCTATTCTATTCTATTCTATTCTATTCTATTCTATTCTATTCTATTCTATTCTATTCTATTCTATTCTATTCTACCAGTGGATGGTTACAAAAGTATAAGGAAAAGTGATAAATAAAAATACATACAAAACCAGATGCAGCAGGCAAAGGATTCTCTGGATGTAAGATGGATTCTCTTTAGATGCAGTTCCCTCAGGTGCCTGGAACAGTGTGGATCAGACCCAACTATGTGGTTAACAGCAGCAGCAGGGTGTCAGAAAGTCAAGGCGTAGGAAAGAGTAAGGCAAGAAATTGCTCCTCATTAAAAAGGTTTGTGGACAGGAAGAGGGAGTGGAATAGACCCTGGAAGGGGGCCAGGTCTCTCTGCCAACCTGGGTCAGGTTTCCTGTGCCCGCCTGAGGTTAGTTTTTCTCCAGCCCACCCCTCCTGGGCTGGGCTGGTCTTAACCCAGCACAGTTGGTGTCATCAGTAAACTTGCTGAGGATGCTCTCGATTCTACTGTACATCTTGCTAATAAAGATGTTGAACAGTGCCAGTCCCAATACTCACCCCTGAGGCACACCACTTGTTACTGGTCTACACTTAGACATCAAGCTGTTGACCACAACTCTTGAGACCATCCAATGAATTCCTTAATCCATCAAGTGATCCATTCATCAGATCCATGTCTCTCTAATCTAGAGATAGATATTGTGTGGGACAACATCAAATGCTTTGCAAAAGTCCAGGGAGATGATGTCAGTTGCTCTTCTCTTACCCACCAATACTGTAATCCCATTGTAGAAGCAGCCCTTCAGGTGCTCCACTGTTGACCTGTGATCCCTCTCCAGGCTCCAGATGTCTATCGGTGGCACTGGCATCAAACTGGTAAGAGTGTGACTGATTGAGGTTCTCTGCCCCTGGCAATTTAGCTTTAAATCTCTTTTCACTATTTGCCTAATAATTTCATGGGAAAAGGATGCAATTTTGTCTCTCAGGGTGACAAGTGGAAAGCTTCTTTGAGTTCTATTTTTTTTCCATTTGGTATCTTGAGAAAAATTATTGTCTGTCTTTGAGTGTTTAAGGTTATTCATCAGCAAGTTTACTGTACTCTGAAAAGCAATGTGTGTCTGCTATGATTTTTAGGAGCATAATTATTGTCAAGCACTACAAATATAGGAATGCTCTTTTTATAATAAATCTGAAGAAAAATTAAAATGACATAAATATATGTGCATGTGGGTCTTTTTGTGTTGTTATTGGGTTTACTGCATTTAATGTGATTTACCTGATCTGTATTTCCAGACCAATCTGACTATGTGAAGGGTTCTATAAGTTAAACACTTTATTAGAGCTATATGGCTCATTCAATACAATACAATACAATACAATACAATACAATACAATACAATACAATACACCAGGTTGGAAGAGACCTTCAAGATCAATCTATCAACCAATCCAACCCACCTAAACAACCAGACCATGGCACCAAGCACCCCATCAAGCCTCTTACTGAATACCTCCAATGAAGGTGACTCCACCACCTCCCCAGCCAGCCCATTCCAATGGGCAATCACTCTCTCTGTATAGAACTTCTTCCTAACATCCAGCCTAAACCTCCCCTGGTGCAGCTTGAGACTGTGTCCTCTTGTTCTGGTACTGGCTGCCTGGGAGAAGAGACCAACCTCTGCCTGCCCACAACCTCCCTTCAGGTAGTTGTAGAGAGCAATAAGGTCACCCCTGAGTCTCCTCTTCTCCAGGCTAAGCAACCCCAGCTCCCTCAGCCTCTCCTCATAGGGCTTGTCTTCCAAACCCCTCACCAACTTTGTTGCCCTTCTCTGGACACATTCCAGCAAGTCAACATCCTTCCTAACCTGAGTGGCCCAGAACTGGACACAGTACTCGAGGTGTGATGTAACCAGTGCAGTGTACAGGGGCAGAATGACCTCCCTGCTCCTGCTGGCCACACTGTTCCTGATTCATTCAAAGGGTGAGAATTCTGCTTAGGAGGAGGGTTTGTTTTTTAATTTTATTTTTGCCTTAGAAAAGGCAAAAATAAATCTGACAGCTATAGCCAGTATCTCCTTTTGTTGTAGTTTATGAGTTTATTGGCCTTAAATATGATAAAATATGAGTATTATTTATTAAATAACAAAAATAGCTTTCGTGAGCCAATTTTATTCAGGTTCTTTTGCCCAGTCGAAGACAGGTTGCTTACACACAGTAGAAGGCTAATAAACAGCAGAGTAACAGTCTAGAACAATCAGAACTTGGAATACAGAGGAACAAACTGGAATGTCCCTATGCATGCGAAACCAAAAAGCACTGCTGCCTCAGGTGGAGTAGGTGAACCACCGTCGAGTTCACAACGGAGCTAACTAAGAGGTAACAAGCTATAAACCTCAGAAATAACCAGGTAAAATAGCATATTCTACTCATGAACCTTGGAGCTGCTAACTACCAAAACCTTTGCTGGACGAAGAGATGTTTTGGGTTTGTAGTTATAGTCCAAAAGGCAGCATCCACAAATTAGAGGAAATGAGAGAGCATGCTGCTGTAGTAGAGGCCCAACTTGAGCATAATGCTGCTAAAACAAAGAAGCTAATTGCTCTGAAGATAGGAGCAAGGAGGGTGCTTGTCGCTGCCTTGAATCCCATTAACGAATGGGAGAGAGAGGTGAGAGAGTATGCAAGCTGAACTGGCTGGAGGGCAGAGCCCAGAGAGTGGTGGTGAATGGTGCCACATCCAGCTGGCACCCAGTCACTAGTGGTGTGCCCCAAGGATCAGTGCTGGGCCCCATGCTCTTCAACATCTTTAGTGATGATCTGGATGAGGGCATTGAGTCCATCATCAGCAAATTTTCGGATGACACCAAGCTGGGGGCAGGAGTTGATCTGCTGGAGGGTAGAGAGGCTTTGCAGAGGGACCTCGACAGGCTGGACAGATGGGCAGAATCCAACAGCATGAGATTGAACACATCCAAGTGCCGGGTTCTGCACATTGGCCACAGCAACCCCATGCAGTGCTACAGGCTGGGGTCAGAATGGCTGGAGAGCGGCCAGGCAGAGAGGGACCTGGGGGTGCTAGTTGATGGTAGGCTGAACATGAGCCTGCAGTGTGCCCAGGCAGCCAAGAAGGCCAGTGGCATCCTGGCCTGCATCAGGAAGAGTGTGGCCAGCAGCAGCAGGGAGGTCATTCTGCCCCTGTACACTGCACTGGTTAGACCGCACCTTGAGTCCTGTGTCCAGTTCTGGTCCCCTCAGGTTAGGAAGGATGTTGCCTTGCTGGAGCGTGTCCAGAGAAGGGCAACAAAGTTGGTGAGGGGTTTGGAACACAAGCCCTATGAGGAAAGGCTGAGGGAGCTGGGGTTGCTTAGCCTGGAGAAGAGGAGACTGAGGGGTGACCTTATTGCTCTCTATGACTACCTGAAGGGAGGTTGTAGCCAGGCAGAGGTTGGTCTCTTCTCCCAGGCAGCCAGTACCAGAACAAGAGGACACAGTCTCAGGCTGCACCAGGGGAGGTTTAGGCTGGAGGTTAGGAGGAAGTTCTACACAGAGAGAGTGATTGCCCATTGGACTGGGCTGCCCGTGGAGGTGGTGGAGTCACCTTCATTGGAGGTGTTCAGGAAGAGGTTTGATGGGGTGCTTGGTGCCACGGTTTAGTTGCTTAGGTGGGTTGTATTGTATTGTGTTGTATTGTATTGTATTGTATTTAGGTGGGTTGGATTGGTTGATGGGTTGGATGCGATGATCTTGAAGGTCTCTTCCAACCTGGTGGTGTATTGTATTGTCTTGTATTGTATTGTATTGTAAAAGGTATAGGAGGTCTTCCCCTATAAATCCCTTTTTGCAAACTGAACGGCCCAATGGCACATTAACCATTCAAATCCTGCCAATCGATTCAAAATGCTTATGCGGCGAGTAAACTGCACAGGCCTTCTCTCATGGCGTCTGACACCTGCAGTCGCCTCTCTGAAACGTGAGGCTCGGGCATCGGGTTCAGCTTCCACTCCCCTCCAGGCAGCCTTAACCGCGCCTACCTATTAGGCTCCCTGACCTCAATCCAGACCCTGTAACAGAGAGGGAGGAAAGAGGGGCAGTGGCTCAAATCAGATTTAACTGTCTTGTTGTGCCTCATCCAGGACACCTTTCTTCTGTTCCCTTCATTTCCCATCTGCCCTTCAATGCCCAAAAAAAGGGGAAAGAAAAACATTCCATGATGATAGTCAAATATATATATACTGTTTTACTTCCTCTGGAAGATAGGCCCACTGCCAAATGTCTTCAGCAGAGACTGCTTTGTCACCAGACATCACTCGCTTCAGCCTAAATTCTGTTACTGGTATTTTTCACTGGAGAGATTTGATTGCTTGATAATTTATTTCTTTCCTTATACAAAATCAAAACCTTCACTGGGACACAGACTGAAGCCTAAGTAAATATCTAACCAAGAAGGCTGTCAGTACTAAGTCTATCAGCCTGGAGAATGGAAGATATTAATATTTTCCTATTGAATTAACAAAAGGAAAAGAAAATCAACCAAACAAATACATATAAAGAGTGTTAGGAACAGAATATTAAGGATTATCCCTATATTACTTAAATATAAACATATTCAACTATTTAAATATTCCTTGCTGACCACCCTACTCTTTTGCCCATAGGCTATTTAAAATCAGGATATTTCCACTTCAGTGCTTGGAGTTGCTGTTCCTCATTTAAAATAAGTCATTCTCTTTGAAATACACAGGGAGAGTTTCCCCTTCTTGAGGCAGATGGCTAAGATGTTCCCATAAATTCTTGCTCATTCTCTTATGACTTCAATATTCAAAAGTGAATAGTGTCAAGAAGACACATTGAAAACTTATTTCAGTCTTTCCCAATATTTATAGCTCACTGATTATGACACTGATATTAGAGGTGACTCTCAGGTGATGAAATGTTCCTTAAGAAAACTAGACATCAAGTCTCAGTCTTGTTTAAGTCTGTGGCACCAAAGTTAAGGAACTAAAACCAGCTTAGGGAAAACTTTTTGATCAGTTGCTTAATTAGAGAACCTTACCCATTCTCTATTTGGAGTGATGAATGAACTTGCGTAAAAATATTATCTCATCACACAATTATGAACTGCATCATAAAATATAGAGGAAAGAGAGATGAATGAAGGTTCCAGCACTTCATAACTTCTGAATGCCTCATTCTATTACTTGATCAGTGTGTTCCTTTTGTAGTTTTTATGTTTGTAACATTACAAACCCGGGAATAGGCTACAGAATAGATTGCTGAAATATGTGGGGCAGCATTAGATGCACAACATAATAGTGAAGTACATGATCTCAAGAATTCCCTATGCTTTACATAAATCATATTTGCCTAATTGAAGACCAGAAAGCTTTCATTTGTGACTAACCAATATCAAATTCTGGTGGGGAAAATTCCCAAGCCTTGCTTCCTGTTGATCACTTTGATGGCATTTTAAATCCATATCATACCAAAGAAAGATAGTAAAAGACACATTGTTTTATATAGTTTACCTTGGGAAAGGCTCTTTTGATCTTTCTTTGTAGATATATAGCAGCCAACTATAGTGGTTTCAGAAAAGATTTTGGAGGCTGAACTTTCTGTGTTTATGAACTGAACTGTGAACTTGTTATCCTAAATGGAATGGAATGGAATGGAATGGAATGGAATAGAATAGAATAGAATAGAATAGAATAGAATAGAATAGAATAGAATAGAATAGACCAGGTTGAAAGAGACCTTCAAGATCATCATGTCCAACCCATCATCCAACACCATCGAATCAACTAAACCATGCAACCAAGCAGCCCATCAAGTCTCCTTCTAAACATCTCCAATGATGGCATCTCCACCACCTCTCTGAGCAGCCCATTCCAGTGGGTAATCACTCCCTCTATGAAGAATTTCTCCCTAACATCCAGCCTAAACCTCCCCTGGTGCAGCTTGAGACTGTGTCCTCTTGTTCTGGTGCTGGTTGCATGGGAGAAGGTAGTTGTAGAGAGCAATAAGGTCTCCCCTGAGCCTCCTCTTCTCCAGGCTAAGCATCCCCAGCTCCCTCAGCCTCTCCTCATAGGGCTTGTGCTCCACACCCCTCATCAAATTTGTTGCCCTTCTCTGGACATGTTCCAGCAAGTCATCATCTTTCCTAAACTGAGGGGCGAGTACTCCCTCTTCACTCTTCCTTTGGAAGTGTTGTTAGGAATATGCCAGTCTTTGAAAAGCGCAGACATTTTTTGATGCAATAATTACACCAGTAATTGGCATTATTGAGATGAACAGTCAGTAGTTTTGAACAAATCAAGTTTAAAAAAATAAATAAATTTTTATTGCAACATAAAAGATGTCACCTACTTTTTAAAGTATGTCAGGAAGATCTTCAGGGTCAGGAGTTTTCACACTACTTTCTAATTCTAGTATATTCTTATTTATTTTTACTACTTCTAATCCTAAATCTAGCATATACTTATTTATTTTTACTATTTATAATTCTAATTCTAGTACATTCTTATTTATTTTTACTATTCCTAATTCTAAATCTAGCATATTCTTATCTATTTTTACTACTTCTAATTTTAATATATTCTTATTTATTTATATTACTACTAATTCTAAATCTATCATATTCTTATTTATTTTTACTACATCTAATTCTAATTCTAGTATATTCTTATTCTTATTCTTATCAGGCAACCAAGAGGGCCAATGTCATCCTGGCCTGCATCAGGAGCAGTGCAGCCAGCAGGAGCAGGGAGGTCATTCTGCCCCTGTACACTGCTCTGGTTAGGCCGCACCTTGAGGACTGTGTCCAGTTCTGGGCCCCTCAGTTTAGGAAGGATGTTGACTTGCTGGAACGTGTCCAGAGAAGGGCAATGAAACTGGTGAGGGGTTTGGAACACAAACCCTATGAGGAGAGGCTGAGGGAGCTGAGGTTGCTTAGCCTGGAGAGGAGGAGACTCAGGGGTGACCTTATTGCTCTCTACAACTACCTGAAGGGAGGTTGTAGCCAGGCAGAGGTTGGTCTCTTCTCCCAGGCAGCCAGCACCAGAACAAGAGGACACAGTCTCAAGCTGCGCCAGGGGATTTTTAGGCTGGATGTTAGGAAGACGTTCTATACAGAGAGAGTGATTGCCCACTGGACTGGGCTGCCCATGGAGGTGGTGGAGTCACCTTCATTGGAGGTGTTCAGGAGGAGACTTGATAGGGTGCTTGGTGCCATGGTTTAGTTGTTTAGGTGGGTTGGATTGGTTGATGGGTTGGACGCAATGATCTTGAAGGTCTCTTCCAACCTGATCTATTCTATTCTAGTCTAGTCTAGTCTAGTCTAGTCAACTCTATTGTATTTATATTACTTCTAATTCTAAATCTAGCATATTCTTATCTATTTTTACTACTTCTACTTCTAATTCTAGCATATTCTTATTTATATTTACTATTTTTCTTCATTTTATTTTATTTTACATTTTAACCAAGAACCATGTGATGACAGACAAATGCATAACTGCCACTTTAGATTAATGGGTATGAAACCATAAAGAACTTCAGGAATTAGGTTGGCACTACAGAGAGAAAGCAAAAACAAACATAAGGACTTGAGATTTATGTTTACAGGCCTGGGACACTTCAGCACTATGAAAATTGTCGATGATTCTCTCCTCATTTTATTTTATTCATAGAACAACGGCGACACAATAAATTATTATGATGTTCAACAAGTATTTAATTAACTTCTCTAAAAATCTACAAGTCACATTTTGTTAGAACTTCTTTCAGATTCTTAAATGCAATTATCTAAAAATTATCAATCATTTTTATTAGTTAATACTTGAAATTGCATGCATATCGAATATAATTATTAACGCCAATCCATTTACTGGTTCATTTAACTCCGGCTATGCACGATTATGTGTGACATTTTGAAAAGAAGCACCATTTTCATAATGACACAATCATCTTTTTTTTTTGTGTGTGTGTTTTTTTTTCCTGAAGATCAACAAAAGATTTATTAATTTTAATTCTGTTGCTTATCTTTCTACTGTCTAACTCACGAGGATAAGAGAAGCCAGATGGTAGTGGAGAATAGAGCTGTTGCAGTCTGTGTAATTGCCACTCATAAATTGTTTCTTTTTCCTTTTGTACTTACACTACAGTACAAAATTAGGACAAAATAAAACTATCTAAGGAGAGATAAGAAGGAGAGCCAACTCGCAGAGGTGAGAAAGTTGATTTCCTGAGGCCCTGTAAAGGTCTAATGTCTCGATCCTGAGAGGGAAAGAGATTCAGGTTTCACAGGCCCGCAGCAAGCAGATTGGGTTTTGCACTGCAACTGTTGATCAAAGAACAATGTTGGTTATTCTTTTGCAAAAAATAATGTTGCAGAACAGAAGTTAATGGAAAAAAAACAGCAACAACAAAAAAGTTTTTCAAGTGTTTGAGACTTTCCAAAGATTATTTCAGTGTGTGATAGAAGAGGGTTTGGTGACATGACTGCATCTTTTATTAATGTGGGCAGGAGTGTTCTCTCTGGGGAGCATTGTCCTTTCACTTGGTGCCATGGTCTAGTCATGGGGTTTGTGGAGACAGGTTGGACTCAATGATCTTCGAGGTCTCTTCCAACCTTAGCAATACTGTGATACTGTGATTGCTTTCCCAGAACTTCAGTTAGAAGAGGTTTCCTTTCCTGTTTTGTCTCAGACTTGGTTTGGACATTGAAGAGGTCACTTAGGTCAGATTTCAGGGGAAAAAAAGAAAAAAGTTAGGTTTCTAGTGCGTTTTAGAAGTCCTCATATGACTTAGATATCATAGGGAACTATTGTGGTTTAGGACCAGTCAGCAACTATGCATCAAACAGGTGTTCACTCACTCATCCTCCACTTCCACTTTGGAATGGGAAGAAAAATGGGGAGAAAAAAGACAAAACCCCATGGATAAGGAGAGTTTAACAGAACAACACATAGAGAGAAGGAAGAACACAGATCACAATAGTACAATAATCATAGAATCAACCAGGTTGGAAAAGACCTCAGACCTCACCAAGTCCACCCTATTACCTAATACCTAATACCTCATGACAACTGAACCATGGCTTCAAGTGCCACATCCAGTCCTGTTTTGAACACCTCCAGGGACCATGGATGACTCCATCACCTCCCTGGGAGGTATGTATCAAGCAAGTGATATACAAATGCAGTGCTTACTGCCCTAAAATCAATTACTGCCATGCTCAAAATCCATGCTCAGTAGGCATGACATGAGTATAATATCAATATTTCATTGGCTGGTTTGATTTGCTACCCTGGCCATGCTTTTACCTAGCTTCTTGTGAAAATTAACCTTATCCTCACCAAACTGAGAACAGAGATACAGGTATCAAAGCAGTGTACACAAAAATCCTAATTTATCTTCCCTTTAGTGCTAGAGAGGTGCATGTGTATCTGGAGGTGCTTTAACCCTCAGTATTCCTCAGGTACCTCGTGGTTTCCCCACATGAAGAGCTAATTTGTTTGATCTTCAGAGGTCTAGAAAACTGTGCACGCTGGGATCTAAAAATTAGTTATTCCTTTATGTCAGCTACCAAGAGAGTAGTATAATATACATGTTGTTAGATGTATCTAATGTGATATAGAATCATAGAATCAATAAGGTTGAAAAAGACCTTAAAGATCATCAAGTCCAACCTGTCACCACAGACCTCATGACTACTAAACCATGACTTCAAGTGCCACCTCCAATCCCTTTTTGAACACCTCCAGGGATGGTGACTCCACCACCTAGCCGTGCAGCACATTCTAATGGCTAACAACTCTCTCTGTGAAGAACTTTCTCCTCACCTCAAGCCTAAACTTCCCCTGGCACAATTTGAGACTGTGTCCTCTTGTTCTGGTGCTGGCAGCCTGGGAGAAGAGACCAACCCCCACCTGGCTACAACCTCCCTTCAGGTGGTTGTAGACAGCAATAAGGTCTCCCCTGAGCCTCCTCTTCTCTAGGCTAAACAACCCCAGCTCCCTCAGCCTCTCCTCATAGGGCTTGTGCTCAAGGTCTCTCACCAGCCTCGTTGCCCTTCTCTGGACACATTCAAGTGTCTCAATGTCCTTCTTAAATTGAGGGGCCCAGAACTGGACACATGTGCAAAATGAAGAGAAAAAAAGAAAAAGACAAAAAAGATATTATGATCTCTATCCTGCTCCAATAATTATTTATGCCACGTGATAAAATGGAGTCTAGCTTAAACTCTGCTCAATTAAGTTGTCTTTAGTCACTGTTCAATACAGCCAACATCTTTTATTAATGTGAATGAGTAGGACTGGAAAGAGAACAGTCATCCAAGGAAGGACACTCAAGGCAGACATGTGAGCAAATTGGGTGGATTTTTAGGAAGAAACATGTGAGTTAGACCTTTTTGCAATTCCAACACTCTCCTCATAGTCAATGGAGAGAGAAATACTTATTTTTAAGTAAACATTTAAGATAAGTCAGACATACTGTTCTGTTGAGGTTGTGCTTTTATTTTTAAAATTTATTTTAGTGTTTTTTTTGTTTGGGTTTCTTTGAGGTTTTTTGGGGTGTGTTTTTTTTGTGGTTGAATTTAACACAGCTTTGGCTTAGCAAATCAGATGCTGGTGCCACACTTTTAGTCCCCTTAAGTGAAATGAGATCAATACTACCTCTGGGATCTGGAAGAGTCTTCACTGGATACTGTCAAGGTGCTTCAGTGTGCTCGCTATAAACACACACACACACACAGACAGAATCACCAAGGTTGGAAGAGACCTCAAAGATCATCAAGTCCAACCTGTCACCACAGACCTCATGACAAGACCATGGCACCAAGTGCCACGTCCCATCCCCTCTTCAACACCTCCAGGGATGGTGACTCCACCACCTCCCTGGGCAGCACATTCCAATGGTTAACAATTCTCTCTGTATAGAACTTCTTCCTAACATCCAGTCTAAACCTCCCCTGGCACAGCTTGAGGTCCCCTTGTTCTGGTGCTGGTTGCCTGGGAGAAGACATCAACCCCTTCCTGGCTACAACCACCCTTCAGGTAGCTGTAGAGAGCAATAAGGTCTTCCCTGAGCCTCCTTTTCTCCAGGCTAAACAACCCCAGATCCCTCAGCCTCTCCTCGTAAGGCTTGTGCTCAAGCCCTTTCATCAGCCTCATGGCCCTTCTGTGGAGTGTTCATTTTCAACCCTTCCTTAGATTGCTATACTTTAAACCAACTATGCCTGTAGGTTTTCTTTTGTTTCAGATTTCACTTTTTTTTTTTTACTTTTATTAATGAATTATAAGAAGAAATATCAGTGAGTTCCAACATGTGTGGTAGTTTAGGCAGGGTGCCTTCTGCTGCTGCCCCACTAGATATACCTTTGGTGCCTCGTGTGTCCAGCCCAGTGGGTGGACACAGGAAGCTGCAATTTCATTCCCATAATGTCCTGCTCCCTGTAAGTCCATCTTGAAAGGTCTCACACTTCCTCTTTCTTCCCTCGCTGCTCCATGGGAGATGCTCCTTTCTGGTAATGGAAGGGGAGTCATCTCAAGATCTCTTAGGTCTGGCTATGCCTAATGCCAAGAGATGAAGGGGGAAGGGCAATCTCAGATCTGGCCAGCTGAGATTAGCCTAACAGTGGAGGGGGGGAAGAAAGTGCCCTAGGGGTTTTGGGTGTACACTCAGGTAGGGAGGAGGGGAGTGCTGGGAGGCTTTTGGGTATGTTGTGAGGGACTCTGTATGCTTTGGGATCTCTTTTGTCACTGTGCTTGTAGCTTCTGTAAACCACTTCACTGCTTTTCCATTTAAACTTTCCATCACTTCTGCAATCCGTTTGTTTGAGTCTCATTCTTTTTCTGCCCTGGTGGGAGGCAAGGGAGGATCTGCCTCAAACCACCACAACATGTCAGTTCAGAGACTTGGACAGATGACTTCTGTTTTCTGTTAGTAACTGCAGGTACAGTACTACATCTTAACTTGCCTATGAAGAGTTATTATGTTTCTATTGATTATTATTAATTATTATTGTTGTTGTTGTTGCTATTATTATTAATCAGGCATAGATTCTGCACCAGACAAAAGCATTACATGCATATTTAGAAACAATGCTGCAGAAACTATGTCAATGCTGTGCACATGTAAAAAGGATAAATAACTACCATCTCTCGGGTTTATGAACAGCAAAAAGAAAATAAAAGAGATGTTCAAATATTTTTTACAAAGGTTGGAGAAGAATATGAAAGCAGAGAGATTAGCATTATGTGTTTGTCACTTCTAGATTCAATTCACATGAAACTGCTGAGAGAACTGGCAGATGAGGTTGCTAACCCCCTCTCTATTCTATTCCAAAAGTCATGGCAGACTGGGGAAGTCCCCACAGACTGGAAAAGGGCAAACATTGCTCCCATTTTCAGAAAGGGTAAGAAGGAGGAACCAGGGAACTACAGGCCGGTCAGTCTCACATATGTGCCCGGAAAGATCATGGAGCAGATCCTCCTGGAGGCACTACTGACTCAAAAGAATAGTGAAGAGGTGATTTGGAACAGTCAGCATGGCTTTGCCAAGGGCAAATCCTGCCTGACAAACCTGGTGGCCTTCTATGAACAAGTGACAACATTAATAGATGAGGGGCGAGCAACTGATGTCGTTTACCTGGACATGAGCAAAGCCTTTGACACTGTCCACACCACATCCTGGTCTCCAAGCTGGTGACACACGGGTTTGATGGATGGACCACTAGATGGATACAGAACTGGCTTGATGGCCGCACCCAAAGAGTGGCTGTCAATGGGTCCATGTCCCAGTGGAGGCCAGTGACAAGCGGAGTCCCTCAGGGATCAGTCCTGGGACCAGTCTTGTTCAACATCTTTGTGGGTGCCATGGACAGTGGCATTGAGTGCACCCTCAGCAAGTTTGCTGATGACACCAAGCTGTGTGGTGCAGCAGACACGCTGGAGGGAAGGGATGCCATCCAGAGGGACCTTGACAGGCTGGAGAGGTGGGCACAAGCCAATCTCATGAGCTTCAACAAGACCAAGGGCAGGGTCCTGCATCTCGGTCGAGGCAATCCCAGGCACAAATACAGGCTGGGCAGTGACTAGCTGGAGAGCAACCCTGAGGAGAGAGACTTGGGCGTGCTGGTGGACGAGAAGCTCAACAGGAGCTCTCAATGTGCACTTGCAGCCCAGAAAGCCAATCAGATCCTGGGCTGCATCAGGAGAAGTGTGGCCAGCAGGTCAAGGGAGGTGGTTCTCCCCCTCTACTCAGCTCTGGTGAGACCCCACCTGGAGTACTGTGTCCAGTTCTGGAGCCCCTATTACAAGAGGGATCTGGAGGTGCTGGAGCATGTCCAGAGAAGGGTCACGAGGATGATCAGAGGGCTGGAGCACCTCTCCTATGAGGACAGACTGAGGAAGTTGGGGCTGTTCAGTCTGGAGAAGAGAAGGCTCTGAGGTGACCTCATTGTGGCTTTCCAGTATCTGAAGGGGGCCTACAAGAAGGCTGGGGAGGGACTTTTCAGGCTATCAGGTAGTGATAGGACTAGGGGGAAGGGAATGAAGCTGGAGGTGGGGAGATTCAGGCTGGACATGAGGAGGAAGTTCTTCCCCATGAAAGTGGTGAAGCCCTGGAATGGGTTGTCCAGGGAGGTGGTTGAGGCCCTGTCCCTGGAAGTGTTTAAGCCCAGGCTGGATGAGGCTCTGGCCAGCCTGATCTAGTGTAGAGTGTCCCTGCCCATGGCAGGGGTTTTGGAACTAGATGATCCTTGTGGTCCCTTCCAACTCTGACTGAAACTATGAAACTATGAAACAGAAATGCGGTCACGTTCAATGCCTGTGTTTAACAGAAATAAAAGATTTTGTCCTGTCTTGTCTCTCTTCTGCAAGTCATGCATTAGCCTGTGGAATAAAAGTTTGTTCTGGCTGCTTTTGAGGGCAAATACGTGTACTTTACATGTCCATTAAGAGGACTATGCTGGACCTGTTTTTCCTTGCAGTTTAGTGATTGCCTTCCTCTTATGTTTAAATGTTTCTTTCTGAATTTAATACTTCTATACTACACCAGATGAGAGCCTCTTTTTAAGCTGTAGGTGTAGTATAGGTAAAGAAAGTTACACCCAATGGCTTTCCTTCATGTAGCCATGCCTCCATGCTGGCAGGGACCTGTTAGCAAAGTGGTATCTGTATTCCTTCCATGTTTGGCTTGTGTAGTAAATGTGCCAAAATGAACTAAAATGACCTTGTTCAGGGAATATTAGTCCTGCTAGGACTGTTTTGAGAAATGTGACTGGAAGAATGAGTTCAAAATAGCTCACAGAGTCTGATGTCTATTCTGATTTTTAATTTAAATTATGGTGGGTTTTTTTTTGTTTCTTTGGGTTTGTTTGTTTGTTTGTTTGTTTGTTTAAACAATAATCTCACAATTTGCATTTGCTATCCACTTGGAGTATTAATAATAGTAGTAGGGCATGATGAGTGCTTAAATCTATTATTATATGACAAATTTCTAGAATGGTGACTATTCCATTCTACATCATGTTGCAACTTTGGACACCCTGCATATACTATGTAATACTGTCACAGAATGGGTGTTTGATCATTATCACCTTGAATTGTTTGGCTTTGCAACAAAATATTCAGTGTCCTGGTATCAAACAGCTCTGCCATTCAACCCCTATTTTGCCAGGATATTAACTAATCTTCTCCCTTAGTTGTAACTTAACAGTTATTGTCTCTCAAAGGATCCTGACCAGGTTACATTATGTTTAACGAGGAAATTACTCTAAAGCTGTTAGCAACTGAACAGAGATCCCCCTGGGAAAAGACATGAATTCTTTTCTTAAGAAGAGACTGAACAACCAGATGGGCACCTTCAAGGCATGCACAGCTTCAAGGGGGATGCTTCAAGCGCCTCAGCTTGCCAGCAGCAATGATGCTTGTTTACCATGAAAGGATAATCTGTGTTAGCTTGTTTAAATTTTTAATTTGGGAATCATCAAATAGTGGGATAAAAATATGTTAATGGAGGTGTATTGTGTTAAACTCTTCAGAGCATCTAGACAAGAGTAGTTGACTGAAAATAAATCAGTGGAAAATGTCAGAACAGATCTGAGCAGTGGGTTTCTTTTGACCTGTTTCTGCAGCATTTGTTTAAAAACCCAAATAGAATAGAATAGAATAGAATAGAATAGAATAGAACAGAAGAGGAGTAGAATAGAATGAACCAGGTTGGAAGAGACCTTCGAGATCATCGCATCCAACCCATCATCCAGCACCACCTATCAACTAAACCATGCAACCAAACACCCCATCAAGTCTCCTCCTAAACCCCTCCAATGATGGTGACTCCACCACCTCCCCGGGCAGCCCATTCCAATGGGCAATCACTCTGTCTATGAAGAAT
The DNA here is from genome assembly GCA_015227895.2 of Colaptes auratus. Classification (NCBI taxonomy): domain Eukaryota; kingdom Metazoa; phylum Chordata; class Aves; order Piciformes; family Picidae; genus Colaptes; species Colaptes auratus. The sequence continues at coordinate 108,383,137 of CM037631.1, forward strand.
TTCTTCCTAACATCCAATCTAAACCTCCCCTGGGGCAGCTTGAGACTGTGTCCTCTTGGGTTGCCTGGGAGAAGAGACCAGCCCCAGCCTGTCTACAACCTCCCTTCAGGTAGTTGTAGACAGCAACAAGGTCTCCCCTGAGCCTCCTCTTCTCCAGTGGTTGTGTTTAGTATATAAGATACACTTTGGCACTGCTACTGTTTCATTACACTACTGAATTAATTCCAAAATACATATTTTTGTCATTAGAATTTCTTAATGTTATAGAACAGGGCATATGTGACTAATAAAGACATTAGATTTCTAATCAGAATGCAAATAAGAAAATTTTGGTTTTTTTTAAATATTTGCCATCACTATGCAAGAATTATTCAGCTTTGATACTGTTGTATCAAACTTGCAACATTTTGTTCTATTTTAGAGGCAGTGTCCATGAAGCTAAAATTTCCAGTGCTGTAATATGTTGATGTTTTAATTATAAATCTCAGAGGATTTACAGCTTTTGTGTATGTGCCTCAAAAATGTGCTTCATATCCTGGAAAAAATTTAATATATAATATTTACTGCTTGCATATTTTACCTGGTTCTTGAATAATTTCAGTTTTAGAAAACACATCTGTGACTGGTTCTGAGACTAAAATGTTCTTAACACTCTTCATGAAACAGGTAAGGTATGGTTGCTAACTTAACAGATATAGAGTAAACCCTTCATAAGAATCATATTGGGTTATTCTGCTTATGTGGATGACTGTAAGGAAAGAGGACAAAAAATCAGAGAATCATAGAACCATTTTGGTTGGATAAGACTTTTAAGATAATTGAGTTCAGACAGAATCACAGAATCACCAAGGTTGGAAGAAACCTCAAAGATCATCAAGTCCAACCTGTCACCACAGCCCTCCTGAGTAAACCATGGCATGTCCAATCCCCTCCTGAACACCTCCAGGGATGGTGACTCCACCACCTCCCTGGGCAGCCCATTCCAATGGCTAACGACTCCCTCACTCCCAAGTCCACCACTAAACCATGTCCCTAATTGGCACACCTACATATCTTTTAACTACCTCCAGGGAAGGTGATTCCACTACTTTCCTGGGCAGCATGAGCAGCCTCTTCACTACAATCTCCATTCTGGGAGTTGAGAGAGTGATAAGATCAGCCCTGAGCCCCTTTTCCTCCAGCCTAAACAACCACAGACTCAGCTGCTCCTCATTAGACTTGCTCTCTAGACCCTTCACCAGTGTCATTGCTCTTCTTTGGACACAGACAAAGCTTCAATCATTTCTCTTCACAATTTACATGCAGGGCATCATTGCAAGAATAAGCTCTGAGAATGTCACCATAAAATGTAATATAAGGTTCTTATGCATGTAAGAAGCTTGTCATGTAAAGTGGTTAAGGTGAGGCACTGCCTATAGATATTCCTTGACAAGGTGATACAGTCAGTATCATGTACAGTTTTCAGGTGAAGGTAAGGTGTCATACAACTGAGTTATATTGACAGTAGCCTTAGATGTAAGTTTTATAGACACCAGTCCCGAGCAGCTCTGCTCATGGCTGCCACTCTTTTCCCATTTATGAAAGGAAACAAATTTTAGGATATCTGGAATAGAGCCTCACTGTTTGAGAGGTCTGAACAAGATCCAAGTTCTGTTAAGTACTTCCTAACAACCCTGCTTACTACTTCTAAGACTAGACTGCAAAATATGACAGTCAGATATGATGGGAGACAGATGCTTACAGAACTATACATTACAGTAGTGAGAATATTCTGATCAAGGAAATAACTGCCTATGAATCAGCTGTATTTTTACTTAGTACAGAGTCACCATCCCTGGAAGTGTTCAAGAGGGGATTGGACGTGGCACTTGCTGCCATGGTTTAGCCATGAGGTGTGTGGTGACAGGTTGGACTTGATGATCTTTGGGGTCTCTTCCAACCTTGGTGATTCTGTGATTATTTCATAGAATTCAAAGCCAATGGGGGCAATCATTATTGACTATTCTGACCTCCATAGTGAGGGCCAGAGGATCCTCAGTACATATCCAGATGAAACAATTTCCTCGTTCTTCAAGCATTTAAATGAAGAATGGTAGTAAAAAACCCAACAAGTAAGGAAGATTTGTGCAGCAGAGTGCCTGCAATATTTTAATCATTTGAACTTATTTAGTTCTGGTGTTCAAGAAGTTCAGCAACCCAGGATTTTTCTGGATCACCACAGAAAGTGCATATTTGCTCTTGAGGTAAGTTGTTTGGTTGGTTGGTTTTATTTTGTTGCTGGTTTTTGTTTGGGTTTTTGTTTTGTTCTGTTTTATAAAACCCTTTTTCTTTTTGCTTATTATACTATGGACAAAAATTTTCATTTTATTTTATTAATTTGGCCTGGTTTAGTTTTTCCTTCCTTAGAGTTTGTTACTCTAAGGAATGAATATTTCAGCTACAGTCTATTATATTTTTTTATTCAGAAGTTTCTATTCTTCCCCTCTACGTCTCAGCATTTCTTTTGGATTCACTTCTGCTTTTTATTTCCTTGTTTCCACAGAGTAATTCCATTCGTTGCCATGGCCTGGTGTGTCATATGTGCACTGATAGCATACTGGAACACTTTTTCCAGGCTTTGCAGTCCTGGGAAGCTGCTTGATGATTTGTGCAATTGCTTGTGCTATTCAAAATTTCTTCAGTTTAGGAGAGATGAGATAGAGTTGCTATCGATTGGTTCTTCAGTGTGGATATCTCAGGTATAATCCATGCTGGTATCTGCAAGAGGTAGCTCTTTTAACTACCTCAAATAATGGCTATGACCTTAGTGCTATTGAACTTCCATTAGAAGTCTTGATTATACAGCATGAATTGTGTTTCTTGCTATTTCTGCTGGTAAAAAAATAAACCCAGGATTAAATCTGGGCTACACTCTGGTCAAGTCTGAAACAAGAATTTAGAAATTTTTAATTATAATCTCATAAATTATTTCCCTGTTCCTACCTGTTTGATACTGATGTTGTCTAGGTGTACATGAAAACATCAAACTTAGCATCCACTTGTAAGTCAGAGTTAACACTGTATGTAGCTTATCCCTTGTTTGCATCTCTTTATTGCACCTAATTTTGCATTAATTTGCATTATGCTTAGAATTTTTCCATGAAGGATACTTTAGATAAGTAAGTTGGAGTTAATGATAGAATATGTGAAATGTTTGCAGGTTTTATGTGGTAAAAGTATATTAGTGACCCAGCTTTCTGAGTTCTGAATAACTGCATAGTTGTACTGGCTACCAAACAGCACAGAGTTTACACAGTGTCTGGTAACTGCAGAACAAAAAAAGCTACTCAGAAAAACTGCATGGTTTGAAAGATAAGTGATAGGTTCTACACGCTGGCCACAACAACCCCATGCAGCGCTGCAGGCTGGGGTCAGAGTGGCTGGAGAGTGGCCAGGAAGAAAGGGACCTGGGGGTACTGGTCGATAGTAAGCTGAGCATGAGCCAGCAGTGTGCCCAGGTGGCCAAGAAGGACTATGGCATCCTGGCCTGGATCAGGAATAGTGTGGCCATCAGGAGCAGGGAGGTCATTCTGCCCCTGTACACAGCACTGGTTAGGCCACACCTTGAGTATTGTGTCCAATTCTGGGCCCCTCAGTTTAGGAAAGATATTGAGTTGCTGGAACATGTCCAGAGAAGGGCAACAAAGCTGGTGAGGGGTTTGGAACACAAGCCTGAGGGAGCTGGGGTTGCTTAGCCTGGAGAAGAGGAGGCTCAGGAGAGAACTTCTTGCTATCTACAACTACCTGAAGGTTGTAGCCAGGTGGGGCTTGGTCTCTTCTCCCAGGCAACCAGCACCAGAACAAGAGGACACAGTCTCAAGCTGCTCCAGGGGAGGTTTAGGCTGGATGTTAGGAAGAAGTTCTTCCTAGAAAGAGTGATTGGCCATTGGAATGGGCTGCCCAGGGAGGTGGTAGAGTCACCATCCCTGGAGGTGTTCAGAAGGAGACTTGATGGAGTGCTTGGTGCCATGGTTTAATTGATTAGATAATGTTGGATGATAGGTTGGACTCAATGATCTCAAAGGTCTCTTCCAACCTGGATAATTCTCTTCTACTCTGTGCTATAAATATTAAAACCATTTACTTTCTGAAATAATTTTAGGGAAGTAGCTTGTATTAGAAAACAAAAATTCCTTATAACAATACCAAAGAGTTTATTCTGTTGTTCCCTAACACAGATAGATACACTTTACTGGCTAGATAACTTACATGACTCTGATAAGCAAAGCTTATAAAATCTGAACTATTTTTATGGCAAAGAGCAGTAAAATTATGCTTACTAGAAACTGAAAGAATTACTGATAGAAAAAGAGCACTGACAATCAAAACCAAAAGAAGAGCAAGTTACTTAGGTGTTTTTGTGGACTGTAAATACTGAGATATATTTTTGCTTGATGTTTCAAGGCCTGAAACGTATTGCTACATACTGCATTGAGTTGTTTTTATATATGTTTAAAAATGCAAATGAAAGCAAACAAAATAACTTCCTTTGGCATACTAGTGCATATATCAGGACAATGTACAAGCATGTTCTTTTGAATTTAGGGATTTAATCTTATTCTTTTCTTATTTGACACCAGGAGGGATACAAAATTACACAATATTAAGCCATGAGCAGCCATAGATGGAAATGTTGATTTAATCATGCTGTGTCTTAGTATAGACTTTTATCATCTGGGTTATATCACAATAGCTTTATTATGAATATGATTTTTAATAGAATTATTCTATAATAAACCTTAGAATTTTCCGGATCTCTTCTGGTTCAGGTTTCTAAATTGTTTTGTCAGGAAGAGGGTTTTAGCTACTATAGGAAATGTTGATATCAATTCCTTAAAGTTAAAATAGAAACATAGAATTGTTTTGATCAGAAAAGACCTCTAAGATCCATCCATCTGTATTAGCCACAACCTCTAAGTTCAGCAATCAAACTAAGACCACCTTGGCCATTAAGCCACCTCCACGGGTTGTATCCAGGTGTTTCTTGGACACCTCCAGGGACAGTGACTCCACCACTTCCCTGGGCAACCCATTCTGTTGACCACACCTTCAGTAAAGAATTTTTTCCTAATATCCAATCCGTATCCAGTTCTGGGCCCTTCAGTTTAGGAAAGATGTTGACTTGCTGGAATGTGTCCAGAGAAGGGCAGCAAAGCTGGGGAGGGGTTTGGAGCACAAGCCCTATGAGGAGTGGCTGAGGGAGCTGGGGTTGCTTAGCCTGGAGAAGAGGAGTCTCAGAGGAGACCTTACTGCTCTCTGCAACTACCTGAAGGGAGGTTATACACAGGTGGGGGTTGGTCTCTTCTACTAAGACAGCCAGCACCAGAACAAGAGGACAGTCTCAAGCTGTGCCAGGGGAGGTTTAGTATCATAGGATCATAGTATCATTCAGGGTTGGAAGGGACCACAAGGATCATCTAGTTCCAACCCCCCTGCCATGGGCAGGGACACCCCACACTAGATCAGGCCGGCCTGAGCCTCATCCAGTCTGGTCTTAAACACCTCCAGGGATGGGGCATGGAGGATATCCATGCCACTCCAGAGCTGGGCTGGATGTTAGGAGAAGTTCTTCCCAGAAAGAGTGATTGGCTATTGGAATGGGCTGCCCAGGAGTTGTTCAGGCGCTTGGTACCATGGTTTAGTTGATTAGATAGTGCTGGATGATAGGTTGGACTCAATGATCTTGAAGGTCTCTTCCAACCTGGTTAATTCTATTCTATTCTATTCTATTCTATTCTATTCTATTCTATTCTATTCTATTCTATTCTATTCTATTCTATTCTATTCTATTCCATTCCATTCCATTCCATTCCATTCCATTCCATTCCATTCCATTCCATTCCATTCCATTCCATTCCATTCCTCCCCTGGCACAATTTCAGGCCAGTTTGGACTACTAGGAGAGGAATGAATATTTGAAGGTGCATTTGCACATGGAGGGCATTAGGACCCTCAGTTTAGTTTCAACATGAAAAAGGGCTGGTTTGCACACGTGTAAACTTGATCCAGCATGTTTAAGGGGAGAGTGGAGAAATGTCTTTACAAAAATATTGTTGATCCAGACTGAAACACCAATGCATGCACACCAGAGTTTACTTCAGGACTTGACTGTACATTAAGTCTAGGTTTGTTTTCTGGAGAGTGCCTGTTTTAAAATAACTAAATAAATATAGTATTAATACATAAATTAATTTAATGAAAGAACCTTTTGCACAGTTTGTTGTTCTATTTTTAAAATGTGCAGAAAACAGATATGCAACAAATATTATTATCTAAGAGTTAGGGTAATGAATGGAAGGTGAACTGAAGACATTTCACTCCACTGACACTGCTTGCCATGGGAAAAAAATTGTCCCTGTTTTCTTCCAGGTTGACAGTTATCTTAAATGAATGCACTGTGTAGCTTGTTCACAGATTCCAAAAGAGACAATTTGGCAAACATAGAATCACTCTTTTAGCCACAGTGTTATGGGATAAATAAAACCTGTGGCAGTCTACCAAAAGAGTACAAAACAGATCAAGTCAGATTATAAAACAGGGGGAGGGGAAATACTCATACTACCAGAAAACATTCGGTATGTATTTCCCATCTCCTGCAGAGACAGTTTTGCCAACCCTCTCCAGCCAGTGGAAGTGAAGATATATTTTAATAGTCTGTCAGTCATCTGTGCAGGAGTACAGAACAGGACTAAAATGATGCCCACAGTTCTGGGTCTGATAACTCTGCACTTGCAGCATTGATTTCTAGGGACAGGGACGTGGAAGCTGGGATAACAAAGGTTTTGATCATTTAAGCACTTGCTGAGACTTTTACTGGAGTTTTCACACTTTTTCATCACAGATTTGTTCTAAAATTCACATAAGCAGAAGCACTTTCTGATACACTCATATAGTGTCTTCATATGAGTTTTTTCTATACTTGCAGCATTCATATCGTCCTTTCCATACAGAGATGTGGAGTTCTTTGCCTTGTTTGCTGCTTTACTAGTAACAAGTTACACTTATACCAAAAAAAATAAAATCACATGATATTTAAAGATTGTGTTGGGATGCTACACCTAGCACACAAAATGAAAAATGAAAGATTAGATGTTAAAAAAGCAAAAGGTATGAAAACTGCATAATGTAAAAATTAGAATAGAATAGAATAGAATAGAATAGAATAGAATAGAATAGAATAGAATAGAATAGAATAGAATAGAATAAACCAGGTTGGAAAAGACCTTTGAGATCATCCAGTCCAACCTATCATCCAACACTATCTAATCAAGTAAACCATGGCACAAAGAGCCCCATCCAGTCTCTTCCTATATACCTCCAGTGATGGCGACTCCACCACCTCCCTGGGCAGCCCATTCCACTGGCCACTCACTCTTGCTATGAAGAACTTCTTCCTAACATCCAGCCTAAACCTCCTCTGGTGCAGCTTAAGACTGTGTCCTCTTGTTTTGGTGCTGGCTGCCTGGGAGAAGAGACCAACCCCCACCTGGCTACAACCTCCCTTCAGGTAGTTGTAGCAATAAGGTCTCCCCTGAGCCTCCTCCTCTCCAGGCTAAGCAACCCCAGCTCCCTCAGTCTCTCCTCAGAGGGCTTGTGCTTCAAACCCCTCCCCAGCTTTGTTGCCCTTCTCTGAACATGTTCCAGCAATTCAACATCTTTCCTAAACTGAGGGGCCCAGAACTGGACACAGGACTCAAGGTGTGGCCTAACCAGTGCTGAGTCCAGGGGCAAAATGACCTCCCTGCTCCTGCTGGCCACACTGTTCCTGATCCAGGCCAGGGGCAGAATGACTTCCCTACTAATTGAGTAACTAATTATCTATGAAAAGTAAAGGCAACATATATATTAATAAACAATGCAGATAAAAAGTCTGGTAAAAACCTCAGAAAAATATTTACTGCACAGATTACCTGTGCCAGTACTCAAGTGCCAAAAGATTACCTGTGCCAGTACTGAAGTGCCAAACCTTTTTTAATTGGGATCGAAACTGTGATTGTGCCTGGACAGTTCAGTGATTATAAACATTTTCATCACCATTATACAACTAATTTCTTAAATCTTTCCTAGAAAGCTTTAATGGAGAATAAACAAAGTTTCCCTGTGTAAGAATGACTCTTGTCTCTCACTTTATATTACTATTAAAATTGAGGCTTGGCAGTCTGACAGAACTTTTGTCCCATGTGATGGCTTAGCTCCAGCAGGCAGGTCAGCCTCACTGGCCATTTGATCATTCTGCTTCAGCAAAATAGGGAAGAGATCTGAAAGGGCAAAACCAAGAAAACTAATGGGTTGAGATAAAGACAGTTCAATAGGTAAAGCAAAAACTGTGCATGAAAGCAAAGCAAAATATTGAATTCATTCACTACCTGTGTCCAGTTCTGGGCCCCTCAGTTTAGGAAAGATGTTGTCTTACTGGAACGTGTCCAGAGAAGGGCAACAAAGTTGGGGAGGGGTTTGGAGCACAAGCCCTATGAGGAGAGGCTGAGGGAGCTGGGGTTGCTTAGCCTGGAGGCTGAGGGAGCTGGGGTTGCTTAGCCTGGAGAAGAGGAGACTCAGGGGTGACCTTATTGCTCTCTACAACTACCTGAAGGGAGGTTATAGCCAGGCAGAGGTTGGTCTCTTCTCCCAGGCAGCCAGTACCAGAACAAGAGGACACAGTCTCAGGCTGCGCCAGGGCAGGTTTAGACTGGATCTTAGGAAGAAGTTCTACACAGAGAGAGTGATTGCCCACTGGAATCAGCTGCCTGTGGAAGTGGTGGAGTCACCTTCATTGGAGGTGTTCAAGAAGAGGCTTGATGGGGTGCTTGGTGCCAGGGTTTAGTTTTTTAGTTGTTTAAGGTGGGTTGTATTGTACTGTATTGTACTGTATTGTATTTAGGTGGGTTGGATTGGTTGATGGGTGGACGTGATGATCTTGAAAGTCTCTTCCAACCTGGTGTATTGTATTATTGTATTATTACCTCCCATCAGAAGGCAGGTGTCAAGCCATTTTCAGGAAAGCAGGCTCCATTTCCTATAGTAGTTACTTGGGAAGATAGCCACCGTCACTCCAAACATCCTCTTTTCCTCCTTCTTCCCTCAGATTATATTGCTGAACACAATGTCATATGTCATGGGATATCCCTTTGGTCAGTTTTGGTCAGATGTCCCAGTTGTGTCACCTTATAACTTGTTCTGCATCTGTAGCCTAGTCACTGCCAGGGTGGTGCTGAGAAATCAAGGAGATGTTGACACTGTGTAAGCACAGCTCAGCAATAGCTAAATATTGGTGTATTATCAACAATGCTTTGGTCAGAAATTCAAAGCACCATACAAGCTACTAGGAAGTATATTATCCCAGCCAAAAGTAGTACACCTGGAAAAGTGAGATCTTAAAATTAAGTCTTGAGAAAAGTAATGTCTCTGTAGGAGACAGTTTAATTGTCTTCATCAGAAAGCATCAATAATAGCCCGGGCATTTGTGAATGAGGAGGCAGCAATCACCTTGTTAAGCCAGTAGGCTATATAGAAGAATAGCAGATGGAAAAAGCATAGCACTCACCGGATGAAGATGGACTGGAGTCCTAGATCTTGCTTCTGGCAGAGTGTAAGCATTTTACCATAGATCATCATAAGAGAAAAGTTGAGCAATCCTAAAAATATCAGAAGCTCTTTTTCTCCCATTTCTGCTGAGCTAGGTTCAAGCCCCTCCTTTAAATTTGGTTTCTGGTCCTGTGACTTGTATTCTTGGGGGCCAATGGTTCTGTTTCAACAAGAAATATGGGGAAATAATTAAAAGTGATGAGCAGAAATCGTGCCCAAATGATTAAAGAAAGTAGTCTAGACTTTGGTAAGGTAAATTGAAGTACATGATAAGATAAGCCAAAAAAGATCTTGTGGAGCAATTTGCTAACAGATTTCATGTATTTATTTATTTATTACATCTCAGAAGCAGAAACCCTGACAAATAATTTGTATGGCTTACATTAGATTGATGTGCAAACCCAGCAATATTAGAAGGTAAGGCCACTGCATGAAAGTTAAATGATTTCTCTCCATTGGTATCAATAGTGATGGCCATTATAGAATTCTTTTCCTTTATATGTGTCAAATCTAAGGAGTTGTCCCAAAAGTATCAGTTTAAAAAGTTTTAGAACAATTAATAGCTACATATTGTCAGCATGAAACAAGTTTTGACTGAGAGTTTTATAGGAAATCAAATATAAGCTTGCTGATCTTGTTTGCAGTGGATAGCTTACTTTGTACATTGGCTTTTATATCAGATGAATGAATTAATGTAATGACTGTTTTCTAAAGGACACCAAAGGCATCTAGGAAATTAAAGATTTTTTATGTCTGACTGCTAGTACATGCAAATGGTAAAGGAAATACATTAATGAATATCATTCATAGACATATTAATAGACTTCTTATAAATTACAGGATTAGACTATAACTAAGCAAGATATTTCACAGAATCACAGAAACATTCAGGTACTGGCCTTCCAGTATCTGAAGGGGGCCTACAAGAAGGCTGGGGAGGGACTTTTCAGGCTATCAGGGAGTGATAGGACTAGGGGGATGGGATGAAGCTGGAGGTGGGAGATTCAGGCTGGACATGAGGAGGAAGTTCTTCACCGTGAGGGTGGTGAAGGCCTGGAATGGGTTGTCCAGGGAGGTGGTTGAGGCCCCATCCCTTGAGGTGTTTAAGACCAGGCTGGATGAGGCTCTGTCCAGCCTGATCTAGTGTAGAGTGTCCCTGCCCATGGCAGGGGGGTTGGAAGTAGATGATCCTTGTGGTCCCTTCCAACCCTAACTGAAACTATGAAACTATAAACTATGAAAAGGCCCTCAGGATCACCAAGTCCAAGTGACAACCCTACTCTACAAGGTTCACCCCTAAACTATATCCCTAAGCATCACATCTAAACAACCTTTAAACACATCCAGGGTTGGTGACTCAACCACCTCCCTGGGCAGTACATTCCAATGCCTGTCTACCCTTTCTGTGATTTTTTTCACCCCTAATGCCCAGTCTAAACTTAGTTATAGCTTGGGGAAATTCTCTCTTGTTCTATCACATTTGTAGAAGGAAGCCAATGATTCACAAATGCCCGAGATGAATTTTTTGGGGGGGCAAAATGTCAGGCAGCATGTACATGCTATCTGCTTGAAGAACCTTGCATGGATTTTCTACCAACTAGACCCCTTACCATTGGTTCCTAAAAGAAACAAAGTTATTAAGAAGTAAGAGGGAATTTCATGACCAATAATAGGTGAAATAGTGGAAATTAAAAAGTGCATTTCAGTGGTCACTTAGTAAAATGGGGAAGATAATCAAGTATCCCACAAGGCTCAGTTCTTGAATATGTGTTGCTCAAATAGAATTTAGGCTAGAGGCTGAACAGCAAAATTATTAAATTTGGTGCTGTTATATAGCTCTTTAGCTTCATCAGAAGTGAAATTGACTGAATCTTCATTAAGATTTCATGGAGCAACCAATAGGAAGGCAGATGAAATTCAATACTGATAAATGCAAAACAATGTACATGAAGGGAAAAATAAACTCTGAGTTTGAAAAGAACAATAGGGAATAGAATAGAATAGAATAGAATAGAATAGAATAGAATAGAATAGAATAGAATAGAATAGAATAGAATTAACCAGGTTGGAAGAGACATTCAAGATCATCACATCCAACCCATCATCCAACACCATCTAATCAACTAATCCATGGCACCAAGAAACCCATCCAGTCTCTTTCTAAACACCTTCAGTGATGGTAACTCCACCACATCCCCAGGCAGACCATTCCAATGGGAAATCCCTCTGTGAAGTGTTTCTTCCTAACATTCAGCCTAAACCTCCCCTAGCACAGCTTGAGACTGTGTCCTCTTGTTCTGATGATGGTTGCCTGGGAGAAGAGACCAACCCCTGCCTGTCTACAACCTCCCTTCAGGTAGCTGTAGAAAGCAATAAGGTCTCCCCTGAGCCTGGTATAAATGTCTAAGAAAGAGGCTTTTCACAAACAATTTTTTATATCCAGTGGTGAGATGTAGATCAAAATGCCAATGACATCCCAGCTTGTATTAGAAACACTGTGGCCAGCAAGAACAGGGAGGTGATCACCCCCTTGTTCCCACAGTATCACAGTACAGTATCACAGTGCATTAGAGGTTGGAAGGGACCTCAAGAGATCATTGAGTCCAAACCCCCTGCCAAAGCAGGATCACCTAGTGTAGTCTGCACAGGAATGCATCCATGTGGGTTTTGAAAGTCTCCAGAGAAGGAGACTCCACAACCTCTCTGGGCAGCCTGTTCCAGTGTTCTGCCACCCTCACTGTAAAGAAGTTTCTCCTCATGTCGAGGTGAAATCTTCTGTGTTCAAGCTTGAGCCCATTCTTCCTTGTCACAGCATTTTAAAAAAGAGTTTATAAAGGAGATCTTTTCTTCTTTGAAAACTCTGTGAGTAGCAAGGATGATAATTGAGAAGGGAATGGGAAAAAAAAAAAAGAAAAAGAATTATCAACAGCTTCACTCTTTGATGTTGTGAGCAAAATTAAGAGATTCTTGAAGCTATCATATGCTGGTAGATTTACATCTCTGCTGCAATTGGTGAAACAGTTGACAAATAACATATTTTTTTGCCTCATGTGCTTACTGTTTGTAGGATTTATTTTCTTCTTTCATTTTCATCACACCCAGAAATAGAAATGAACAAGTTTTACAAGCATGTTTTGACAGAGGGACAAAATTATTAGCCTTACTAGTGGGAAGCAAAAGTTATTCAGTTTTAGTAAGATCTTCTCAAAACACAAATAAGAACTGTCCAATGGGCTAAATGAGGTATATAGATATACAGGTGTTTACAATCATATAATTATCACTGAACAAAGAAGTTATTGCAGACTTTTCAAAATGTTACTCATACTGTTCAGTAGGTTCCAGAAAAAAGTTGTGTTTCTCAGAAGACTCTCTATGAAAGGAAAAAAAATATTAGTTTCACACAGGTCTGCTTTGTTTCCTCTTGTTTCCGGCTTTGCTCTGTTTTGCATGGTAGAAAAATCTCATCAGTCTTATGCTCCTGACCCAGCTGCCTTTGAAAACTGTTTTGTCATCCTTCAGCTCCTTAAAGCAAAAGATGAAAGCAAAATATGGATGTGTTTGTAATGAGGATAATCAAAGTGAAAGGCAAGAAAGGCATTGGAGGAAAATTGAAGTGTGGATACTGATAGATGCTCAACAGAGAAAGGTGGAAATGATGAGTCTGTAATGTGACTTAATGGAAGGAAATACTTTACTGGAGAACAAAGATTCTGACAACAGTGCCAAAAGTAGACACTTGAGATTTCAGTGGAAATCTGAAGCATGTGTGGAGGGATTAGATTGAGTAGAGGCAATACTATACGAACTTCTTGTGACTTTCTTGACATCGTATTTAGTCTGACACTGAGAACTGGAAAACTATTTTTGGTACACCAAGTATTTCTGAAACCAGCTTCACAGTGCAGCACTAAAAGGCAAAACAGATCAGTACAGCATTCCCCATCAGTTGTTTAAAGTGATTATATTCTTTCTGGAACTTGTCAGGAGATTTATTTATTTATTTATCTATCTATCTATTTATCTATCTATCTATCTACCTATCTATCTATTTATTTCTTTATTAAAGTTTTGTGTTTCTTAATTGTATGGGTTATATTTTTTTTAATTCTGACTTTTCTTGGATCCCCTTTGGCTATTTTTCAGCGTATTTTATGGAGAAGGAGACATATTTATCTGATAAACTATGATGATATAAAGCTATTCCTGAAGCTAATTCCTCAGCTTCTCAGACTGTTTGATAAAGAATCTGTCAGTTTATTGGCTGGAGATGATTTCTGTGATTTTTTTCCTGCTGCATTACTTCTGCCTTGATTTGTTTTCCTTTCTTCCCGTGCTTAATCTTTAGCATCTACTATCTATATTAATAGATACTTTACTTTAATCTGACATAGATCTTTTGATAGATATTGAATATTAAATATTTGGACTATATCATGACATCCTCTGACTCCAACAGATTTTTTACTGCCCTGAGTAATATAAAGTTCTGTCTTTCTTCTTTTATCAAGTTGTGGACTTTATAGATGTAGGAGAATGATCTCTTGTTGTCTTACACTAGAAAATAGACAATGAGCTTGATGAAAGAAAACACATTTTATAACCATGGTAACTGTCAGTAACATCTGTAGATCCCTCTCCCTCTCATTTCTTTATGAAGATTGAAAAATGTCATTAATTTTTCTTGATTTTTATTTTTGTGCGAAAGAAGAAGGAGTAAAATCAACGGCGGGCATAATTTCAAATCACATATGGCTAAGTATTTAGGATTCACTGGCACAACGAGTATGGCAGGCAATAAAAAATATTTAGATTCAAATTACTTTGTCACAGATAGAATTAGCCTTTGCATAAAATTGGATTGTCTCTGTAAACACTTTAATGATACCTCTAATGATACTTCACGAAAAACATTGACGCGTATAGTTCTTTTTGAATGCTCTTGTGAGAGTGTCTGATTCCTCTTTGTCAAACTGCATCCATCTGCCCCAAAATCTGAAAGGATTATAAAAAAATATATATATCTCAGTGAGATGACAGATTATTCTGGAATATTTAGTAAATAACATGGTAGTGCTACTGTAGTTGAGGGCTGCAAGGGTCTAGTCAACTTCAGTTCAAAGAGAGATGAATCTTCTTAGATTAAAGGATTTATTTTAATGGCCTCACTTTTCATCTAAACATAAACATTTTGGACTATCTTTCTATTGATGATTTTAATCCTGTGAGGAAGACAATTTCATCAAAGGAAAACTGTAAAATACATTTGCTTTCCTTTGTTTCTGGCAGGTTAGGTTTCTCCCTAATACTTTTTGTTGTGCTGTTTTGCTACCCTGGCCATTCTCCATGTCTCCATCTTAATACCTTTGTCCATATTTTCCCAAAGGTAGGGAGACCTGTTAACCAATTCTTCTTATCCCAGTGATGAAATATGACTCTAATATGCAGTCTTCCCAGTTCCTTGAAATCTGATTTCATAGTTTCATAGTTTCATAGTTTCAGTTAGGGTTGGAAGGGACCACAAGGATCATCTACTTCCAACCCCCCTGCCATGGGCAGGGACACTCTACCCTAGATCAGGCTGGACAGAGCCTCATCCAGCCTGGTCTTAACACCTCAAGGGACGGGGCCTAACCACCTCCCTGGACAACCCATTCCAGGCCTTCACCACCCTCACGGTGAAGAGCTTCCTCCTCAGTCCAGCTGATCTCCCACCTCCAGCTTCATCCCATTCCCCTATCCTATCACTCCCTGATAGCCTGAAAAGTCCCTCCCCAGAGGGACTCCAGTTTCTGCAGTTGAAGTTCATAGATCATACCTTTCATAGGGCATGGATCTGCTTTCAAGAGGCTAGACTCACTGGCAGAAAAAGATAATAGAAACTGGTTGCAAGACTTTTTCTCTGACATAGCACTTGAGATAAAATCATAGGTGTTTTGTGAGTCTGCACATTGTTTTGAAGTTGAACTCTACAGTGTGGACCAAACCTGAAAGACCCGTGGAAATACAGGCAAATAATTAATACTGCCATTTAAACTTGACTTGCTGGAAAGTGTCCCAGAGAATGGCAGCAAAGCTGGTGAGGGGTTTGGAGCACAAGCCCTAGGAGGAGAGGCTGAGGGAGCTGGGTTGCTTAGCCTGGATAAGAGGAGTCTGAGGGGGAAACATATTGCTATCTACAACTGCCTGGGGGCTGGTCTCTTCTGCCAGGCAACCAGCACCAGAACAAGAGGACAGTCCCATGCTACACCAGGGGAGGTTTAGGCTGGATGTTAGGAAGAAGTTCTTCATAGCAAGAGTGATTGCCCATTGGAATGGGCTGCCCGTGGAGGTGGTGGAGTCACCATCACTGGAGGTGTTTAGGAAGAGACTGGATGGGGTGCTTGGTCCCATGGTTTAGTTGATTCGATAGTGTTGGATGATGGGTTGGAGTTGATGATCTCAAAGGTCTCTTCCAACCTGGTCTATTCTATTCTATTCTATTCTATTCTATTCTATTCTATTTCATCTATTCTATTTTATTTCTATTCTATTCTATTCTATTCTATCTGTATACAGACTCTATGTGCCTATCCCTACTCTTTCTGATAGATGATTTAAACCAGTGTGTACAGCAGACATTCTGTGATCTTTGGGGAGGAGTTGTGTCTCCTTCTTGGAATACCATGGAAACACTTCTTGCTTCTCTAAGGATTTCTAAAAAATAACCTATTTAAAATAAATTTACAGAATATATAGATGCAGAGAGCTGAAGGAGAGTAGAAGAAATCAAACATTTATGGCATGTTTTGGACCTCTGGAACATTTTTAGAAGACAGATAACCCACTGCTAAGGTGTTTTGAAACCTTTAAATTAAATGTTCATTCTGAAAGAGCAGTCATCTCAAAGATGCCATATACCTCCCTTTCTAACTCTGTTTGATTGCACATCTAAACTGGCTTTTAAAGATTGAAACTGTGAACATTGCATAGCCCCTGACTTTTAAGAGTACTTCAGAGCAACCTATATTGTGTTTTATCATGTGGGAAATTTTTTATTCTTGTGGAGTGAACCAGATTTCCATAGATACTGCATGTTATCAGAATGTTCTTCAAAAGACTGTGGGTGTAGCTGTGTAACCTAGTAGATTTAGATATCAGTTGATGAAACACTGCCATGTCTGAACATTTAGAAAATACGACTCAACACCAAATATTTGTGATGTTAAAGTGAGTTTAAATAGAAATAATTGGAAGATGAAGTTTCTTTGCTATTTTGATTTTCAACTCTCAGAATATATGCACCTACAGTGTTTTCATAGCAAATATGAAGATTACAAAGTTTCAAAGACATTTTATATTATTTCATAAGCAATTATCTGATAAAAGAAGTTTAGGCTTTAAAAAACCCCATAGAATATTCTGAAAGTTAAAAAAAAAAATCATCAGTTGACAATCCTGAGACATTACAGAAGAAGTTCTATTAAAGTACTCTTCATAGGTTTTGTTGAATCAACAGAAGATATCCTCATTCATTTCTAATGATTCTCTATGTACAGCTCTTTACATGCAGCTCTTCATGATGTATTTAGATGTCCCTGTCATAGCTAATCTTTGTGCTGGCAGTAAAATGCGTTTCATATTTTAAATGCCATTGACTTTTTTCCCCTCCCTTTTTTCATCTAGGTTTTCATTCTACATATCTGTTAAATATATAAGCTTCTCCTGTCTATAAATTCACTAACCTAAAAATAAAAGACCTTTTTCAAATGTAGCAATCCTCCTATGTTGACTTTAATATGCAATGCCTTCCCTTCTTGTTAAATTTTAGATTATTGTGTAGTTCCTGATTTCAAGTGGCATTTTCTCCACATTGGTATGAAGGATGTTATTAAAGGGAAAAAAAAAAAACTAGAAGGGAGTGGAAGTTTTGTATGAATTCTCTTGCATTATGCTGTGCATATTACAAGTAGGAAAAAATATGTCAGAGTATATAAAGAATACCTAAGAAAGTTTATGGAAAAGTATTCTCAGTGTGATCAGAGGATTTTTAAAGGGTAGAAAAACAATATGCCTAAAACTATGATAACTGGACATAACTAGGCCTTTTAAGTATGTGAACAAAGAAAAAAAATGCATAAATGCATGTCTATCCTAGGTCTGGAACTTTATATTCATAGATATCATTATCAAGTAAATGTTTGCAAAGTAGACTCTTCTATATCACAGTATCACAGTATCACCAAGGTTGGAAGAGACCTCGAAGATCATCGAGTCCAACCTGTCACCCAACACCTCACGACCAGACCATGGCACCAAGTGCCATGTCCAATCCCCTCTTGAACACCTCCAGGGATGGTTTCATAGTTTCATAGTTTGATAGTTTCAGTTAGGGTTGGAAGGGACCACAAGGATCATCTAGTTCCAACCCCCCTGCCATGGGCAGGGACCTGCCTGCCATGGGCACTGAATATCCACGGAAGTAATCCACATTAGATTAAATGCAACAGTAATTATTAAAAAAGAGAAAAAAAAAAAAAGGGAAAATAGTTGTGAAAATCTATTTTACATTCATGACCATTGGAGATTTGAGAATGTCTTTTGTTATTTGGAAGCTATTAGCACATTGCATTTCTACAGTTTAGTTACATATACCCTCCCAAAACTACTCAAGTAAATTCTGGTTATTTGACAGGAACAAAAAAAATAAAAAGGAGTCAAAATCAAGAGTTGCATCTTTATTATAGCCTACATAGCTTACAGTGAGAAGACTTACAACATCTATTATAAGGAGAAAAAATCAAATCGAATGAAACTCACAAATCCTTAATCAAGGAAGAAAAGCACACATCACAAAACAGACAGAAGAATAAAGTGCTGCCTACAGCAGAATTCACAAAACTGACAATGTAACAAAATCAGACCATCAGGGAGCCACAATGCATAAGATACATATTCAGCAGTGACAGTAAAAGTCCATATAAATTGTATGTGTAACTGGAGCAGATCTTCACATGGATGAATGGAAACAGCTGCCTGGTGGAATTAGGCATAAGTGACATAGTACAGTAGATGCCCCTCAAAGGTAGGCCAATTCTCCAACTCAGCAATGTTAATACAATACAATACAATACAACAACAGGTTGGAAGAGACCTTCAAGATCATCACGTCCAACCCCTCAACCATCCAACCCACCCTAAAATACAATACAGTACCATACAGTACAATACAGTACAAAAGAGTACAATACAGTACAATACAACCCACCTAAACAACAAAAAACTAACCCGGCACCAGCACCCCCATCAAACCTCTTCTTGAACACCTCCAATGAGGGGTGACTCCACCACTTCACAGGCAGCTGATTCCAGTGGGCAATCACCTCTCTCAGTATAGAACTTCTTCCTAACTTCCAGTCTAAACCTGCCCTGTGCGCAGCCTGAGACTGTGTCCCTTGTTCTGGTACTGGCTGCCTGGGAGAAGAGACCACCTCCGCCTGGCACACCTCCCTTCAGGTAGTTATGTAGAGAGCAATAAGGTCACCCCTGAGTCTCCTCTTCTCCAGCTAAGCAACCCCAGCTCCCAGCCTCTCCTCATAGGGCTTGTCTTCCAAACCCTCACCACTTTGTTGCCCTTCTCTGGACACGCTCCCGTAAGACACATCTTCCTAAACTGAGGGGCCCAGAACTGGACACAGTACTCAAAGTGTGGCCCTAACCAGTGCAGTGTACGGGGCAGAATGACCTCCCTGCTCCTGCTGGCCACACTGTTCCTGATGCGGGCTAGGATGCCATTGGCCTTCTTGGCTGCCTTGGCGCACTTCAGGCTCATGTTCAACCTACAATCAACCAGCACCCCCCGGTCCTCTCTGCCTGGCCGCTCTCCAACCACTCTGACCCCAGCCTGTAGCACTGCATGGGGTTGTTTGTGGCCAATGTGCAGAACCCGGCACTTGGATGTGTTCAATCTCATGCCGTTGGATTCTGCCCATCTGTCCAGCCTGTCGAGGTCCCTCTGCAAAGCCTCTCTGCCCTCCAGCAGATCAACTACTGCCCCCAGCTTGGGTGTCGTCCGCAAATTTTACTGATGATGGCCTCGACGCCCTCATCCAGATCACAATAAAGATTTGAGAGCCTGGGGCCCAGCACCGATCCCTGGGGCACACCACTAGTGACTGGCCGCCAGCCGGAGTGGCACACCATTCACCACCACTCTCTGGGCTCGGCCCTCCAGCCAGTTCCTAACCCAACGCAGTGTGCTCCCATCCAAGCCATGGGCTGCCAGCTTGGCCAGGAGTTTGCTGTGGGGGACAGTGTCAAAGGCCTTGCAGAGGTCCAGGTAGACCACTCCACAGGCCTCCCCACATCCACCAGGCGGGTCACCTGATCATAGAGGAGATCAGGTTGGTCAAGCAGGACCTGCCCTTCCTAAAGCCATGCTGGCTAGGCCTGATCCCTTGGCCATCCTGGAAGTGCTGCAATGATCGCACTCAAGATGACCTGTTCCATAATCTTGCCTGGCACTGGGTCGGCTGACAGGCCATATAATTCCTGGCTCATCCCACCGGCCCTTCTTTGTGGATGGGCACCACGTTGGCCAGCTTCCAGTCTTCTGGGACCCTCTCCAGTGAGCCAGGACTGCTGAAAAATGATGGAGAGCGGCTTGGCCAGCTCATCTGCCAGCTCTCTCAGCACCCTAGGATGGATCCCATCTGGTCCCATGGCCTTGTGGGGTCCAGCGGTCAGAAGATCTCTACTACCTCCGGAGCAGCGGGAAACCATGCAGCCCCTGGCTCCTTCTGCCAGCTCGCAGGCCAGCTGTCTGGAAGATGTTTTCTGCCATGCTAGGATAGATTGAAGCAAAGAGGTGTTAAGTACCTCTGCCTTTTCCTCATCCTTTGTTACAACCTTCCCTTCCGTGTCAACAAAGGAGTGGAGGTTGTCCTTGCCCTTCCTCTTGCTATTGATGTATTATAGAAGGACTTTTTGTGTCCTTCACAGCAGGGCCAGTCTAAGTTCTAAATGGGCTTTTGCCTCCCTAATTTTCTTTCTGCATGTCCTAGCAACATCCCTAAACATTCCGTAGGTTGCCTCCCCTTTCTTCCAGAGATGGTACACCCTCTTTTTTGCCCTTAGTTCTTAAGAGTTCATTGACCAACCAGGCTTGCCGTCTGCCCCGGCGGCTCATCTTCCGGGACACTGGGCACAGCCTGTTCCTGAACCTTCAAGAGTTCTTCTTTGAAGCAGCTCCAGCTCTCCTGGACCCTTTATTTAAGGGCTGTATCCCAGGGAACCTTCTGATTAGTTCCTTGAGTAGCCTGAAGTCTGCCCTCCTGATGTCCAGAGGGAGGTCTTCTTGCTGCCCCTCTTGGCTTGGCTGAATACCGAAAACTTAATTATCTCGTGGTCACTGGTGCCTAAACACCCTCCGACCACCACATCATAATGCCACTGACAGGTGGTGTGCCTGGCTTTTGATTACTATTTTTCTGGTGCAAATTGCCACACTTTACTTCTAAGGACATGGAATGTCAAAGGACTGTGGTTCCCTTTACAGAAGAGACACCAAAGCAGTGAAGGTCCTATATTTCTGTTAGGATTTCTCTTGTAGGCCACTGTCTACTTTTGTGAAAATTTTATTTGACCTAAAGCCATTAGGACTCATTCTTCTTTATTTTAAGAAGCAGGGCACATTCAAGAGTCTCAATGTCCTTCCTAAACTGAGGGGCCCAGAACTGGACACAGGACTCAAGGTCTGGCCTAACCAGTGCTGAGCACAGGGGCACAATGACTTCCCTGCTTCTGCTGGCCGCACTATTCCTGATGCAGGCCACAATGCCATTGGCCCTCTTGGACACCTGGGCACATTGCTGGCTCATGTTCAGCCAGCTGTCAACCAGTACCCCCAGGGCCCTTTCTGCCTGGCTGCTCTCCAGCCACTCCAACCCCAGCCTGTAGTGCTGCATGGGATTGTTGCAGCCAAAGTGCAGCACCCGGCACTTGGACTTGTTGAATGTCATCATGTTGGACTCTGCCTCAAGCTGCACCAGGGGATGTTTAGGCTTGAGGTGAGGAGAAAGTTCTTCACAGAAAGAGTTGTTAGCCATTGGAATGGGCTACCCAGGGAGGTCATGGAGTCACCATCCCTGGAGGTATTCAAGAGGGGATTGGACGTGCCACTGGTGCCATGGTTTAGTAGTCATGTGGTCTTGGGTGACAGGTTGGACTTGATGATCTTTGAGGTCTCTCCCAACCTTATTGATTCTATGAGTCTATGACAATCCAAAACAAAAGCACATATGAAATTTCCAAGGTTCAAAATATATTATTGAAAGCTTTTCTAACCTCTTGCTTTATCTAAGGGTCTCCATTAACCTGAAATGGAGATAGAAGACAGAACTCAATATAAAGTTAGGGCATGTACTCAGGAATTAATATGAATACAACAATATGGATAATTTTAGGCATCTCCAAAACTTCTAGTGGTGATGTCGGGACAAGCATTGTTTGACACAAGTTTGGCTGTAATGGTAAATTAAATCTTTTTCATTAGTCCCTTCTGCTTATGTGTGTGTATATATATATATATATAAAAGATTCTAAAATGATTCTTCAGAAGTAAACAGGATCACATATCTGATACTCTTCTCCATTATCACAGTATCCCATGTCCATCTGACAGAATATATATAAGCTGGTGAATACAGGACTAGCAGCTTGGCTTAAAATAGAGAATTATTATTTTTCTTTCTATCACACACCAACACACAGACAAAAAAATTATTAAGGATTAAAAGGTAACTTTAATATGGTATAGCTGAGTGTCTTATGGCCATTTTTATTAAAACCAGAAATCACATACACTAGACAGAGATGCTACAGATAAAGTCCCATGCAGCATATGTCTATTTTGGTCATCCCTGGTCAAATTGATAGAAGGTACATGGAAGTCATAAGAAATGACATCCTGGCATGCATCAAGAATAGTGTGGCCTGCAGGAGCAGGGAAGTATTGTGCCCCTGTACTCAGCACTGGTTAGGCCATACCTTGTGTCCAGTTCTGGGCCTCTCACTTTAAGAAGGACATTGAGACACTTGAACGTGTCCAGAGACGGGCAACGAGGCTGGTGAGAGGCCTCGAGCAAAAGCCCTGTGAGGAGAGGCTGAGGGAGCTGGGATTGTTTAGAAGAGGAATCTCAGAGGAGACCTTATTGCTGTCTGCAACTACCTGAAGGTAGGTTGTAGCCTCGTGAGGGTTGATCTCTTCTCCCAGACAACCAGCACCAGAACAAGAGGACACAGTCTCAAGCTGCACCTGGAGAAGTTTAGCTGGAGGTGAGGAGAATGTTTCTTCACTGAGGGAGTCGTTAGCCATTGGTATTGGGCTGCCCAGGGAGGTGGTGGATTCACCATCCCTGGAGTGTTCAAGAGGGATTGGACTTGGTACTTGGTGCCATGTTTTAGTCATGAGTCTGTGGACAGGTTGAACTTGATGATCTTTGAGGTCTCTTCCAACCTTGGTGATTCTGTGAGTCTGTGAAAGGGGCATAAAGACACTGAAAAATGTAAATAGTGGCTTATTAGACATGCCCTGAGCCATAAATCTCACACTAGGGTTAATAACAAAGTCAATTCACTTCTGAATTTTCTTCATCGTCACATACTTGGTGTCTGATTGCAATTATATATTCCTCTCCCACCAGAACAGAGCTACAGTTACCACAATAATATATTCAGGGTTTTAGTCACATTCATCTTGAACCTTTCCAATAAATGTGATGTGAATTCAAATGTGGTCTATCTTTCCCCTCATGTACTCCAGAGGACAGAATCTTATGTGCGTGAGGTGATTTTTCCTGGTGTATTTATGTTTAATAGGCACACTGTGGTACAGGAATTTATAGAGGGAAGGAAGTATCGTTTACTTCTCATCTGAAAGAAACTGGGTGGTAATTTATTTCTCAATGATCCAGAATTGTAATTGTGAATAAAGTTATAGAAAAGAATGGAATAGAATGGAATAGAATAGAATAGAATAGAATAGAATAGAATAGAATAGAATGGAATGGAATGGAATGGAATGGAATGGTCATGAGGTCTGTGGTGACAGGTTGGACTCGATGATCTTTGAGGTCTCTTCCAACCTTGTCAATACTGTGATATTGTGATGCTGTGATAGA
>CM037631.1:108407416-108450093 GCA_015227895.2 Colaptes auratus
ACCATTGCAATTTTGGCAATTAGTTATTTAATAAGCACAACTAACAATAAATTAACATGGAATATGGTGACACTGAAGTTGTTTGTATTCTCTAGTGGCATCATAGTACCAAATATTTCCCATCTCTATCATTTACCGTGTTTTTTAGACAGCATCTCTCTGGATAAGATGCATAGTACAGCAAGTTCTGTGGCATTATTTAAGGTGGACAGGGGGTTCTCAGGGCCACAGTAACCAAAAAAAAGAGCTGAGAGAAACAACAGAAGCCAGCAGCTCTCAATTGAGAGTCTGAAAGGCTGATGTGGCATTAGTTTAAGGTGGACCGGGGGTTCTCAGGGCCACAGTAACCAAAAAAAAAGAGCTGAGAGAAACAACAGAAGCCAGCAGCTCTCAATTGAGAGGCTGAAGGCTGATGTGGCATTATTTAGGTTGGACAGGGGTTCTCAGGGCCACAGTAACCAAAAAAAAAGAACTGAGAGAAACAACAGAAGCCAGCAGCTCTCAATTGAGAGGCTGAAAGGTTGATGTGCCTGGGGACACTTTTTGGGGTGACAACAGCATGTTTAACCCTGGCACCTCCTCAAGAGCCATGAGTGCAGGCAGCACTCAGCAGTGCAGCAAGCAGGGCAGAGAGCATGCAGGGAGGAGGAGGAGCAGCTCTAACCACTGGACAGATGAGCCTCCCTGGTGGTTGTCACCTGTGGCAATTTGCACAGTAATTTGAGCAGGCAGGGAATGTGAGGAGGGCACAGAAGCCTTGATGGCAGATAGCTTGGCTCCACCAAAAATGGTGAATACCTGCTTTGGGACTAAAACCACTGCTTCTTCAACAAAGCCCCAGTGATGGGTGGGGTGGTATGCTGCCCTCCCAGAGCTAAATCCATGATGTTGCAGAAAGGGTGCCACAATTCATCAAAAGCATGGACTACTATTCATTATTGCTCTTTCATGTTGACATGAATGACCCCTTAAGACCAAATTATTAAGAGGAAATTCTTCACCAAAAGAGTGAATGGCCATTGGAATGCCCAGGAAAGTGTTTTAAAAAAGACTAGATGAGGCACTTAATGTCATGGTTTAGTTATTAGATGGTGTTGGGTGATACCTTGGACTTGATGATCTCTTTTCCACCCTGGTTGGTTCCATGATTCTGTGACTTTAGGGTTAAGGATCCAAAATGGCAATGCTCAAGCCACTGTCACCACTACAATCAATCTTGGAGTTAACAAGGACAACCAGAGTAGTGTAAAATGTGCCTCATCTGTCTCCAACCACATAAACACCAGCCACCTAAAGTCTGTGTATGCTAACACACAAAGTCTGGGAAACAAATAAGAGGAACTGGAGCTTCATGTCCAGTCAGGAAGTTATGATATCACAGAATGACTGAAACATGTGGGACAAGTCACACAACTGGAGGATCATGATAGATGCTATAGGCTGTTTGTAAGACAGAGTAAAAACATGGTGGAGTTGTACATTACATGAAAGAGAACCTTGGATATTTTTAAGTCAATGATAACTGTGGAAGCCCTATCTAATGACTCTGGGTCAATCAGAAGGGTCAGACCTTAAGGTAGGCATCTGATACCAACCCTCAAACCAAGATGGCACCACCAATCAGGCAGTTCTTCAGTCACTTAAGCAAGCATCAGGTGAACAAAGCCTGGTTCTTATGGGAGACATTAACTACTCAGACGTTGATGGAAGAACAACACATCAATTCATCTGGCACCTGTCAAGTTTCTGTGTCAGGAATGAGGTGCTGAGGGACTTGCACTAAGAAAACCTGCTTTGTAATATCTCAGTGACAGCCTCAGCTGCAACGATCGCAATATGGTAGAATTTGGTATACTGCTAACATCCTGATAGTTGCAATCAAGTTTCTGGTTTAGAAGATAAATTCCAGGATCCTCAGGGCTCAGTCTTAAGGATCCCCTGGAAGCTTCCATGGAGCATAAAGGAGCTAGTGAGTGCTGTGAGTTTTTCAAGACACTCTCCTAGACACACAGAACCAGTTTCATACACTCTAAAAGCAAGGGAGTAGGCAGAAGGAGCCCCCTTGGCATAACTCTGAGCTTCTGGGTCTGCTCGAATCAAAATGGAAATATACCAGAGATGGAAAAGTGGAACACTACCTACTGAAGATTGCAAGGGCATTACCAGGGTATATAGAGACGCAGTTAGGAAAGCAAGAGCTCAGATTGAACTGGACTTGGCCAAATATCAAAAACTTCAAGCAAGGATTCTTCAGATACTTTAACAACAAGCAGAACAGAGACTGTAGGCCCACTATTATACATGAGGGGTGAACTAGTCCCACAACAACCAATCTTCACCTCTGTGTTTACCAATGCTGTTAGATCCCAGGCATGGGAAAATAATGCAGGTTAATACAGACACTGACATGCCTTCAGTGAAGGAAGAGTTGGTGTGCCATCCACACAAGTGGGTGCTTGATCCATGCAAGTGGATGGGTCCAGATGCCATCCATCCAAGGGTGCTAAGAGACCCATCTGGTATTGTGAGGCTATTTTCCACAATCTATGAGAAATCATAGAGAACAGGAGACATCTCTGAAGACTAGAAGAAGGCTAATGTCACCCCCACATATAAGAAGGTTCCAAGAAGGACCAGGCAATTATAGACCCATTAGCCTCACTTCAATCCTTGGGAAGGCTGTGAACAAATCTTCTTGGGGACTGTCACAAGTCCACTGAAGCATATGCTTCAGAAAAGTCAACATGGATTCACCGGGGTTTATCTGACAAGCCTGATTGCCTTCTATGACAAAGTAACTCAGCTTTTGATTCAGTGAGATCAGTTGACTTCTCCAGGGCATTTGACACGGTTCATCACAACGTCCTCCTAGAGGAGGCCTAGATAGGTGCTCTGTGCAGTGGCTGGGGAACTGGTTGACAGGACATATCCACAGAGAGGTAGGAAACATTTCTTTCTCAAACTTGCAATCAGTTACAAATGGGGTCCCCCAGGGATATATATTGGGCACAGAGTGGTTTAATATCTTCATAAGTGATGCTGGAGTCAAGAGCACCCCGATGAAGTTTGCAGGCAACACCAAAATGAGTGGAAAGGTTAACAGTCCAGAAGGGAGAGCCACTCGCCAGGAAGACCTGGGCAGGCTGAATGAGTGGGCTAGCAAGAACCTTATGAAGTTCAATGGGGACAAATGTAGGGTCTTTCAACTGGGAATATATAACTGTGAGACGCCAAGAATTTCATTGGCTCAAACAGCACCACTGACGGGCAGGGGTGCATGCAGTACTTTGCCTAGATATGGGGGCGGTGCTCTCAGCCCACCTCTGCCAAGCAAGGGACTGAGGGAAAAACTGGGAGACTTCCAGAGAAGCAGAAGGAGGCAGGGAGCCAGAGGAATCTGTGTGGTCCTTGCTGCTCTGCTCAGCCCCATGCCTCAGCAAGAGGCAGCTGCCACATAGCACAGCCCTGCCTTCCTGCTGCTGCCTGCATGCCTAGGGGCCTCTGTCGCAGGCAGCCTGAAACAGTGCTTGGCCACTCTGCTTGGCTCTCCCCTCTGTTGCCTGCAGCCTGGAGGCAAGCCACGTGCACAGTCCTGCTCCACACTGCCTGAGGCCTAGAGAAGACCATGTGGCACAGACCTGCTCTCTCCCACTGCTGCCAAGAAACTTGAACTGCTCCTGCAACAATACCACAATTTTCAAGCCAGGAAATGGTGATATCCCTCTTTGATATGTCTTTTTTCCCACTGATTTTGGCCTCCCATTTCCCCCCTGATTCAGTTTCAACCTAATAAGCCCAATTCATAAGCCATTTGGTGCCATTTCACCTTCATTTACTCCAAAGGAATTATTTGAACCTTAACATGGCCACCCCCCATCCCTGCTAACCAGCTTGTAAGGGGAGGGCTGGTTGTGACAATAACCCAGGATGCAGCTCAGACTGGGATCTACCTGCCTGCAGAGATCTCTGTAGAGAGAGACCTGGGTTCTTGAGGGGTAACAAGCTCAGCATGATGAACAGTGTGCTGCAGTGGCAAAGGCAGCCAACGGAATGCTCTGTTGCATCAACAAGGGCATTGCCAGCAGAGAAGTAATTGTCCTGCTCTACTCTGCATTTGTCAGACCACACCTGGAGTACTGCATGCAGGTTTGGTCCTTGCTGTACAAAAAAAGATGTGGACAGGCTGGAAAGTGTCCAGAGAAGGGCCACAAGAATGATAAGAGGACTGGAAGACTTGTCATATGAGGAAGGGCCAAGATAGCTGGGTTGGTTCAGCCTTGAGAAAGAAAGCTTAGTGGAGACCTTATTACTACATACCGCAAATGAACAGTGGCTACCAGGACCATGAAGATTACTTTTTTACAATAAGTCACATGGAAAAGACAAGGGACAATTTGTGTGAAGTTACTCCTGGAATTGCTTGGCAATTGATTGGAATCCAGAAAATAATTTTTCACAATGACAAAGTTAAACACTGGAATAATCTCCCAAGAGTGGTGGTGGATTCTTTTACAATGGTCAGTTTTATGACTCAGCTTGACAGGGTGTTGGGCTGTCTCATTTAAACTATCCTATTACCTGGAAAGGTTTGATAAGATGGTTCTGGGATCCCTTCCAACCGCATTCTGTATTCTAATTAAAATTTTCCTTTTGCACTGGTGACCTGCACAAACCTACAAGCACCCTGTGCTCTGAGCACTTCATTAGCGCATCGACTTCGAGCAGATCCACTCTGTTCTGAACTTCATTCCCAAATATTGTTTTACAACAGAGATACTTTGCAGTGTTTCTTTAAAATAAAGCAAAAATATCAATCCATCAACCTCAGACACAAGCTAATATCATCTGCCACGTAATCTATGTAACTTTCTATCACTACTATGATTAGTGATATTTTCTTTTGTCTACTGTGCAGTTAGTTGTACACAGTGCAAGGTAAACTGGCTGGAGAGCAGCCCTGAGGAGAGACTTGTGGACGAGAAGCTCAACAGGAGCTCTCAATGTGCACTTGCAGCCCGGAAAGCCAATCAGATCCTGGGGTGCATCAAGAGAAGTGTGGCCAGCAGGTCAAGGGAGGTGATTCTCCCCCTCTACTCAGCTCTGGTGAGACCCCACCTGGAGTACTGTGTCCAGTTCTGGAGCCCCTATTACAAGAGGGATCTGGAGTGCTGAAGGTGTCCCAGAGAAGGCCACAAGGATGATCAGAGGGCTGGACCACCTCTCCTATGAGGACAGACTGAAGGAGTTGGGCTGTTCAGTCTGGAGAAGGCGGCTGTGAGGTGACCTCATTGTGGCCATCCGTATCTGAAGGGGCCTACAAGAAGGCTGGGGAGGGACTTTTCAGGCTATCAGGTACTGATAGGACTAGAAGGAATGGAATGAAGCTGAGGTGGGGAGATTCAGACTGGACGTGAGGAAGAAAGTTCTTCAGCATGAGAGTGGTGAAGCCCTGGAATGGGTTATCCAGGGAGGTGGCTGGGGTCCCATCCCTGGAGGTGTTTAAGAGCAGGCTGGATGAAGCTCTGGCCATCCTGATCTAGTGTGAGGTGTCCCTGCCCATGGCAGGGGGGTTGAACTAGATGATCCTTGTGGTCCCTTCCACCCTGACTGATACTTGATACTATGACTTTCAATTCCAAGGCATGCCATTATTAATAATTAAATTTTTGTGCAATGTGTAAAAAAAAAAAATTCTTTCTTTTCTAGTTTCTATGTTAAGGGTAGTTTCTCAGTGGAGAAAGTTGTTTGCTTTGTTTAAATAAACTCTTGATCAAGGTGTTTATCTTGTGTTTTTCAAAGAAAAGCATCAGAGACTAAAGCAATGAATACATAAAGAGAGAGGCAAATTCAAGAAGTAAACTTTGTGACAGCAGCATACTGATAGGCAGGCAATTTGAGATACTGAGAAATGTTTTGACTGTGCATCTAAAGATAAGTATTTATATTTATGCTAAATATATGCCTGATTCACCCAGGGATATATTTCCCACAGTAAAAAGGGGCTAGACCCTTTTAAGCTTTGCACTTTCAGTTCCTAGATTTTATGATGTGATTCATCTTGATGTACAATAAGTAAATCCTTTCTCCTGTCCTGAGATAAGAAAAATTCTCTCCTATACAATGTGAAGCAGAATTGCTGGAACTGTTTGCAGTAGCATAGAGGTCTCTTACTGTTTATTTGGCTCGTGAACTTCTAGCCATGGCTGGAGTACAAATGCTGAAGAGGCAGTGAGTTTAAGTCAACAAATGTAGCTATTCCAAATATTGAACAGAATATTGTCCAGAGAAGGCAACGAGACTGGTGAGAGGCCTCGAGCATAAGCCCTATGAGGAAGGCTGAGGGAGCTTGGGTTGCTTAGCCTGGAGAGAGGAGGCTCAGGGGAGACCTTATTGCTCTCTACAACTACCTGAAGGGTAGTTGTAGCCAGCACCAGGAGGGGGTTGGTCTCTTCTCCCAGGCAACCAGCCCCAGAACAAGAGGACACAGTCTCAAGCTGCACCAGGGGATGTTTAGGCTGGAGGTGAGGAGAAAGTTCTTCCCAAGAGAGTTGTTAGCCATTGAATGTGCTGCCCAGAGAGGTGGTGGAGTCCCGTCCTTGGAGGTGTTCAAGAGGGGTGCCATGGTTTAGTAGTCTTGAGGTGTTGGGTGACAGGTTGGACTTGATGATCTTTGAGGTCTTTTCCAACCTTGGTGATTCTGTGATTCTGTGATTACTCGTTTCACAATATTAACTGAGATATATTAGAAGCTTAAAAAAAAAAATCAGGGTCTTTTATTTCCTATCAAGAATTCAGAAGAGGTGACATTCATTGAAGTTTATAATTCTCAACAGTTTTTAGATTCACAATTCTGAGCTTGCATAGTTCAGAGTCCAGTACAGAGCTGCAAGGACATTTAAGGGTGGGGAATGTCTCCTTGTAAGGAAGGCTGAAGGAGCTGGGTCTCTTTAGCTTGGAGAGGAGGAGACTAAGAGGTGACAACACTAATGTTCATAAATAAATGAATGGTGTGTGTCAGGAGGATGGAGCCAGGCTATTCTCAGTGATGCTGAATGACAGGACAAGGGGCAATGGGTGCAAGCTGGAGTATAGAAGGTTCCATATAGAGTAGAGTAGAGTAGAGTAGAGTAGAGTAGAGTAGAGTAGAGTAGAATGGAATGGAATGGAATGGAATGGAATGGAATGGAATGGAATGGAATGGAATGGAATGGAATGGAATGGACCAGACCAGGTTGGAAGAGACCTTCAAGATCATCGCATTCAACCCATCAACCAATCCAACCCACCTAAAACAATTAAACCACGGCACCAAGCACCCCATCAAGTCTCCTCCTGAACACCTCCAATGATGGTGACTCCACCACCTCCCTGGGCAGACCATTCCAATGGGCAATCATTCTCTCTGTATAGAATTTCTTCCTAACATCCAGCCTAAACCTCCCCTGGAGCAGCCTGAGACTGTGTCCTGTTGTTCTGGTGCTGGCTGCCTGGGAGAAGAGACCAACCTTTGCCTGGCTACAACCTCCCTTCAGGTAGTTGTAGAGAGCACTAAGGTCTGCCCTGAGACTCCTCCAGGCTAAACAAGCCCAGCTCCCTCAGTCTGTCCTCATAGGGCTTGTGTTCCAAACTCCTCACCAACTTTGTTGCCCTTCTCTAGACATGTTCCAGCAAGTCAACATCCTTCCTAAACTGAGGGGCCTAGAATATGAATATGAACATAAGGAAAAGCTTTATCACTGTGAGGGTGACAAAACACTGGAACAGGCTTCTTGGAGAGGCTGTGGAGTCTCCCTCTTTGGAGGCATTCAAAACCCACATGAACACGTTCCTGTGTGGTCTTTTGTGGCAAGGGGGGGGGAACTATATGGTGTTTTGAGGTCCTTTCCAATGCCTAAAGTTCTGTTATTCTGACACAGTGATAGTACAGAGGAATTTACACTACATGCACACCTAATACATTGTGTTTGAGTTTTGTACCTGAATATACTATGTTTGCTTTCTATTTCATACTAAGTAATGCTATTGAGCATTACAGATCTGAATTATTTTTTCTAGTACAGTCATGATGGTTTCTGCAAATGTGAATTTTTATAGTGGTGTTTTATCTAGACCTATGTGCATTTAGATAGCCGCTTTATTTGAGTTACTCCTGGGGTAAGTATAAAACATGAAAAAGAGCATTCAGAATGGAAAAGGGTTATCTACTCTTCTTAGGAAAAGCTAGTCTGCTGCAGGTAATTTTTATAATATTGATATAAGCTGCAGGCATTCTGCTGGTTTGAGAAGTAGAAAGCGTATCTCATTATTTAACCAATGACACAGTCAACCCTGTTAGATATCACGTAAAACTTTCAGGAACTTCTGTTATAATTTCTGGTTATCATGTGTCCTGAAGCCAAAGCCACCTGTGATTAAGGAAGACTTGTGGCTTTTACTGAATTAAAAGAAAAAAAAAAGAAAAAGTTAAAATCTAGAAATCAGTGACAGAAACAGTCTCTATTACAGCTGTGGAAAGGTAATTATATTAGAATAACAAGTGCGTAATTCTGCTTGGCAATTACTATATTTCCGTGAAAACACTTGTGGTGGCACTTGGTGCCATGGTTTAGAATATTAGAGTAACAAGTGCATAATTCTGCTTGGCAATTCCTATATTTCCCTGAAAACACTTGTGGTGGCACTTAGTGCCGTGGTTTAGTCATGAGGTCTATGGTGACAGGTTGGACTTGATGATCTTTGAGGTCTCTTCCAACCTTGGTGATTCTGCGGTTTTGTGATTCTATGGTTTGAGCCTTAACTGGGATTTAAAAGCTCAGATGCAGGGCAAGACTGAGAATCCCTCCCCCGCTCCCCCTTCCTCTTTCCTGATCGAGAGAAAAAAGGGAAGGGGAAAGAACAGGGAGAGATAAGGGAAGAAAAAATAAACAGGAAGGAAAGGGGAATAAGGAAAAAAGGGAGGAGGTAAATCTACTGAGAAATAATTTGGAGTCAGTTTGGAAGTAGAGAGGTAACATATTCTTTAAGCAATATATATGTATATATATATGTATTTATGTATATATGTATAAAAATACCAGGAAGGGTTCAAAAGGATAAGGAACAGGGATGGATAGGGAGATATACAAAGCCATAAGTCCTTTGAAGGTGCAGCAGGGAGAAAACCAGGCCCGACCACGTGGCAGAGAACCAGGAAGCCAGCAATGACTCTCTTAGCCCCTTCAATACAATACACCACCAGGTTGGAAGAGACCTTCAAGATCATTGCGTCCAACCCATCAACCAATCCAACCCACTTAAATACAATACAATACAATACAATACAATACAATGCAATGCAATACAATACAATACAATACAATACAATACAATACAACCCACCTAAACAACTAAACCTTCATCCTGGCGAGGTAGAAACAAAAGAGGACCAAATGGTCGCTGTACCCTCTCCTTTATAGTTTTGCTGGACAGGAGGGGGAGTAGAACAGACTAACTTTGTTTCCTAGGGGAAAATCCCCACTCTGGGATCCCCAGCTTTCAGGATGGCAACCCATCACAACACTAATTGTACTGGACGGTTTCTAAGATGGGCTTTTATTTCCACAGCTGCTGTGTGTTATAAAATGTAGTGTTGATGATGTCAGTTCAAATTATTACAAGGAGCTGAAGATAATATTTTATAAAATGTTATGTACCTTCTACTCTCTGCTCTATGAAAATATACAGAGGAATCTTTTAATGGAAAGTTGAAAAGGATAGCTGTAGAAATGTTGATTGGGACTATATTCTGGGCCCCTCATTTAGGAAGGATGTTGACTTGCTGGAACGTGTCCAGAGAGGGCATGAAGTTGGTGAGGGGTTCAGGAGGAACTGGATTGGTGCTTGGTGCCAGGTTTATTGTTTAGGTGGTTGGATTGGCTGATGGGTTGGACATGATGATCTTGAAGGTCTCTTCCAACCTGGTCTATTCTATTCTATTCTATTCTATTCTATTCTATTCTATTCTATTCTATTCTATTCTATTCTATATCATGAGGGAGACACTGGCCTAATAAGCCATTGTCATTGCCTCAGCACCCTACTGAACCTTGTTTGTGAGTCGGTGTATATGCAGCAGCACATCAGTCAAATGGCAGTAGACCCTCACAGGTATTAGAGGTTACTGTATCTACTACCTTCTGCCATACATGTTATATAATTAAAGAATGGTCTAAGACAATCTACATGACTGACTAAACCTTGCATGGAAAGATCTGTAGTCTGCATTTAGGATGCTTGGGCTTGACCTGGGCTTAAATGGGATACAAATCATGCTGATTCTCAGGCTCAGGCTGGGGTTGGTCAGGCACTGCAGAGACTTTACAGTCTATACATATACTAGGGAACTGAGAGCTCTTCTGAATTTCCTGGTCTGTATGTTCTCCTGAGATTGTCAAATGCCCTGATGGTCTGAGAGCTATGCGCAGACCCAAACCTCCATCCACTACCCTTCACGGCTATAATAAGAATTTCAAGTTCTAATTTATATTGGACACGAAAAATAAATTAGTGGAAAATGGAACTGTGACAACATCTAAACAGGTGCATCATGAGCAACTAAGTATCCCATTGCCAGATATCCCAATGCCTCCAATAACTATGTTTAGATTACTGTAGTGTCCTTGTAAAATCTGTTGATTAACCCTCCACTGAGGTTATGAGCAAGCTGTCACTTCTACAACAGCCCATCAGTCTCTTTTGCATTACCCAAACTAAATTTTAGAAGTCCCAGGAGCAGAGAACAATTAAGCAACGCTGAAGTTCACTTTAGAATATCCTCCTGAGCTGTGTCAAATTCCTCTCTGATGTATTGAGGAGAATATTTGAACTATAAAAAAAGAAAGAGGAGATACTGCTCTCCTAGGTATATAGCTTTAACTGTCCTTGTGAAATTGTTTTTCTGGTAGATAAGATTTTTTCTCTCAGTTGCTGTAGGACACAGATAGAGAAAGGAGAAAAAAAAAGACAAGACTGGGGTTTTTTTAACTTCTTGCCATCTGCTACTAATATTGCAGATATTTAGGAGTTTCAATGCTTATATCAGATTCATAGCATAAAAGTCGTATCTTGTAAAATCAAAAATTAATGTTGGAATAAGGAGAAAGAGGAGTATAGCAAGTTTACTTTGCATTTACTTTCAATGAACCTTAATGTTTGCTTGAGCACATGGAATCACAGAATCATAGAATCAATAAATCTGGAAGAGACCTGAAAGATCATCAAGTCCAACCTGGCACCCAACACCTCATGACTACTAAACCATGGCACCAAGTGCCATGTCCAATCTCCTCTTCAACACCTCCAGGGATGGTGACTCCACCACCTCCCCGGGCAGCCCATTCCAATGCCTAACAACTCTTTCTCGGAAGAACTTTCTCCTCACCTCGAGCCTAAACTTGGTGAAGCTTGAGACTGTGTCCTGTTGTTCTGGGGCTAGTTGCCTAGGAAAAGAGACCAACCCCCTCCTGGTGCTGGCTACAGCCTCCCTTCACGTAGTTGTAGAGAGCAATAAGGTGTCCCCTGAGCCTCCTCTTCTCCAAGTTAAACAAACCCAGCTCCCTCAGCCTCTCCTCGTAGGGCTTATGCTTGAGAGCTCTCACCAGCCTCGTATGATTAACAGTAAATATTTTCACAAATCCCAATGATTGCATGAATTTTAACACATATGATATTCTACTGAATATTTTAATAATTTTGGGGGTTTGTTGCTTTGGTTTTGTATTTTAAAAAGCACATTTCAACCTATCAATGAACAAACATGAATTTCAAGTGAACAATCACATAAAATGCATAGCATGTGTTATTGTAGTTAGTGATCCAGAGAAATACAGATATCCTCATTGTACAGAGACATGATAGGTTATAAATTGAGCAAATCAGAGAATGATAGAATCATAGAATCATAGAAACAATAAGGTCTTTTTTTGCTTTAGGCATGCTACAGTGCTTCCTTTCATCACCAATGGTTAGGCCACACCTTGAGTACTGTGTCCAGTTCTGGGCCCCTCAGTTTAGGAAGGACATCGAGACACTTGAACTTGTCCAGAGAAGGACAACAAGGCTGTGAGAGGCCTTGAGCACAAGCCCTATGAGGAGAGGCTGAGGAGCGGGCTTGTTTAGCCTAGAGAAGAGGAGGCTCAGGGGCGACCTCATTGCTCTCTACAACTACCTGAAAGGTGGTTGTAGCCAGAAGGGGTTGGCCTCTTCTCCCTACAACCAACCCATAACAAGAGGACAGTCTCAACTGCACCAAGGGAAGTTTAGGCTCAAGGTGAGGAGGAAGTTCTTCACTGAGAGGGTCATTCATCATTGGAATGGGCTGCCCAGGGAGGTGGTGGAGTCACCATCCCTGGAGATGTTCAAGAGGGAAGTGGACATGGCACTTAGTGCCATGGTCTAGTCATGAGGTCTGTGATGACAGGTTGGACTTGATGATCTTTGAGGTCTCTTCCAACCTTGGTGATGCTGTGATACTGTGATAGTAAGAGCAATAGTGGTTTAGGGTACAATACCAGAGGCCTGTTTTAGACATCTACTTCAGGACAGTACTTCAACATCTTCGTAGAACTGTTCACTTCTGCTGGGTGATTCACTGTGTCTTGCACATCTCTTCATGTAATCAGCTGGATTTCACACCCATATGTTCCCCATGCAGTGTCTCCAAAGCAAAGCAGCCATAAAACTGCAAAGCAGAGATCCCCAGAATAATCAGCCTTTTCCCAAATAGAGAAACATACAATTTCTCCATCATTTTCTCAGGGCAATGTCTAGGTGAAACAGGTATAACTAGTCTGTGAGCACACTTGCAGTATTTTGTTCACCCAGGATCTCAGAACTTTGTAACAACTTTTTTAAAAAATTTATTATTTTTTAAAATTACCTCAAACTTTGTCTCTCTTTCCATATTTACATGATGTAACTGGTAAAGTTTTTAACCCACCACTCCAAGAAACCCAACCACGACAGTATGCAAGATGGGACTACTCTTCATACATTCTTATTTCTGCCTCCCTAGATCTTGAAATCTCTTTGACGTGACATGGAGGGGATGTGCAAGCTGTGTGGTGCAGCAGACACGCTGGAGGGAAGGGATACTATCCAGAGGGACCTTGACAGGCTGGAGAGCTGGGCACAAGCCAACCTCATGAGCTTCAACAAGACCAAGTCAGGTCCTGCATCTGGGTCGAGGCAATCCCAGGCACAAATCCAGGCTGGGCTGACTGCTGGAAAGCAGCCCGGAGGAGAGAGACTTGGGGTGCTGGGGGACGAGCAGATCAACAGGAGCTCTCAATGTGCACTTGCAGTCCAGAAATGCCAATCAGATCCTGGGCTGCATCAAGAGAAGTGTGGCCAGCAGGTCAGGGATGTGATTCTCCACTTCAACTCAGCCCTGGTGAGACCCCACCTGGAGTACTGCGTCCAGTTCTGGAGCCCCTGTTACAAGAGGGATATGGACATGCTGGGACATGTCCAGAGAAGGGCCACGAGGATGATCGGAGGGCTGGAGCACCTCTCCTATGAGGACAGACTGAAGGAGTTGGGGCTGCTCAGTCTGGAGAAGAGAAGGCTCTGAGGCGACCTAATTGTGGCCTTCCAGTATCTGAAGGGGGTCTACAAGAAGGCTGGGGAGGGACTTCTTAGGATATTAGGTAGTGATAGGACTAGGGGGAATGGAATGAAGCTGGAGGTGGGGAGATTCAGACTGGACGTGAGGAAGAAGTTCTTCACCATAAGAGTTGTGAAGCCCTGGAATGGGTTGTGCAGGGAGGTGGTTGAGGCCCCATCCCTGGAGGAGTTTAAGAGCAGGCTGGATGAGGCTCTGGCCAGCCTGATGTAGTGTGAGGTGTCCCTGCCCATGGCAGGGGGGTTGGAACTAGATGATCCTTGTGGTCCCTTCCAACCCTGACTGATTCTATGATTCTATGATTCCATGATTCTATGTTGTTAACTCACTGTGTATAAAAACCTGAAGGAAGAAGAAAGATGTGATCTTTTTCTTTTTAGGCACAAAAAGCCCCTTCTGAACTTAGAGAATCCTAATTCTGAGTTCATTAGCTCTCTCCAGGTCCTGTGCAGGAGATATAAATCTAATTCTGAGCTATGATCCCACTATGTGCCCAGGTAGAGAAGTTAAATGCAAATGTATCAAACCCATTTATTTTGTCTAGCTTTGGTTTTTTCACTTTCTGTGACTCATACACTCTAAATTATTCTTATAACAGCATCACCAGAAGATAATCATTGCCAGTGCTGACTGAGTCATGTAAACATTTACTCCCATCATGTAAGAATATTAGATGATAAGTAATCCAAGATGCTTCTATTCCTAGTCAGGATTCCCTGAATTGAGTAATGAAGTGGATGTCCTTGACATTGATTTATGTAGAATGATGTAAATTAAAAATCTATCTGATGTGTTAGCTTGTGGGTTGTTTGCTGTATTTCTGGGTTTCATTTAGTTTCTGTTTTTGTTTTCTCAGAAGGACTTGTGGTGGGTTGAAAATTCCTCCCAACATAAAATTGCCAGACCAGCTCATTGGAAGAGAATGAAGCTGTATTTACAAGCAAAACTGCAATCTAGAAATGAAATGCAATGAATATGTACAAAATATGCAATATTTACTTATATTTACAAGTTATAAACAACATAAGAACCTCCACTGGACAAACCAGGGGGTACTAATAGCTTCCCCACTCCCTGCTCCCTTCCCTCCCACCTGTTCACAGAGAGAGTTGTTAGCTGTTGGAATGGGCTGCCCAGGGAGGTGTTGGGGTCACTATCCCTGGAGGTGTTCAAGAGGGGATTGGACATGGCACTTGTTGCCATGGTCTAGTAGTCATGAGGTGTTGGGTGCCAGGTTGGACTTGATGATCTTCGACGTCTTTTCCAACCTTGTTGATTCTATGATTCTATGATACACATGGGACAAGAGAAAGAGAAGAGAGCTGCTGTTAGTTACTTTAACCACAGCAAGAACACATTCAAGGTCAGCAAAGCCAGGAGAAGCACAAGTTAGTATCTGCCAGAGCAAGGAAGAGAAAAGAGAGAAAGTTAGTGTACAAGACTAACTTTTATGGTAGATACCTCTCCAATTTATTGTTATTTTCAATTTTACATCCAATGGCAATTTTTTTACATGCTACCACTTTCTGTTCAAGGTCTGTGGAAAATTTTCAAGGTGCAGCCTAAAGCTACCACTGGACTGTTTTAAGATCCCAAATGCAAAGGAATTCCATATCTCACTTTCTTACAGGTAGAGAGATAGAAAAAGAGAAAGAAAAAGAGAAAGAAAAAAAAAAAGAAAAATAGAAAGAAAAGAAAAAAGATAAAAAACTAAAAGAGAAGTAATGAGAAGGAAAAGTAGAGGGAGAAGGAAAAAAGGGAAAGGATAAAAGAAGAGAAAGAAAGAAAGAGAAAGAGAAAGAGAAAGAGAAAGAGAAAGAGAAAGAGAAAGAGAAAGAGAAAGAGAAAGAGAAAGAGAAAGAAGAAAAGAGAAGAGAGAGAAGAAAGAAGAAAGAAAGAAAGAAAGAAAGAGAAAGAAAGAAAGAAAGAAAGAAAGAAAGAAAGAAAGAAAGAAGAAAGAAAGAAAGAAAGAAAGAAAGAAAGGAAGGAAGGAAGGAAGAAAGGAAGAAAGAAAGAAAAGAAAGAAAGAAGAGAAAGGGAAAGGGAAAGGGAAAGGGAAAGGGAAAGGGAAAGAAAGGGAAGAGAAAGAGAAAGAGAAAGAGAAGGAAGAGAAAAGAGAAAGAGAAAGAGAAGAGAAAGAGAAAGAGAAAGAGAAAGAGAAAGAGAAAGAGAAAGAGAAAGAAAGAGAAAGAGAAAGAGAAGAGAGAGAAAGGAAAGGAAGAGGAAGAGGAAGAGGAAGAGGAAGAGGAAGAGGAAGAGGAAGAGGAAGAGGAAGAAAAATAAGATAAAAAGAGAAATAAAAAGAAAATGAAAAAGAGGAAGAAAAAGAAAAAGAAGAAAAAGAGGAAAAAGAGAAAGAGAAAGAAAAAGGAAATGAAAAAGACGAAGAAAAAGAAAAAGAGAAAAAGAAAGAAAAAGAAAGAAAAGGAAAAAGAAAAAGAGAAAGAAAAAGAAAAAGAAAAAGAAAAGAAAAGAGAAAGAGAAAGAAAAAGAAAAAAAAAAAGAAAAAAAAAGAAAAAGAAAAAGAAAAAGAAAAGAAAAAGAAAAAGAAAAAGAAAAGAAGAAAAAGAAAAAGAAAAAGAAAAAGAAAAAGAAAAAGGAAAAGAAAAAGAAAAAGAAAAAAAAGAGGAAAAAGAAAGAAACCTCCCTAGAGATTTTTCACCACAAAATCTGTGTCCTCATTTGGACTTAAATGACAGAACATATGATTTACAAGCATCAGTGGCTACGCTAAATAAAGAATAAAGAATCAACATGTCACTTAATCCAGTATCTTCTGACAAATGTTTAATATATTTGCTAGAGTTCTGTGTAGCTAGGACTGAGGAAAATGAACAAACAAACAAAACAAAAAGGTTTAACACTGACTTTCTGGTAGAACAAGAGGTTTAGGATGTGAAATGTTGAAAAATAAAGGGAAATTAAACACAAAGCACCTGGTGCTTTGTATATTTCAGGCAGATGGAGCCGAGAATTGTAGCCCAGGTGGATTGATATTTAAGAGTGGAAAATCTGTTGGGCAAGTTCCTTTGTTTTGGGAGTTCTTTTGTTTGGGAGGGGAGTGGGGCATGAGACAAACATATAGAATCCCAAGTCAGTGAGGAAGGAGCAGGGGAGGCACGTCAGAGAAGCAATTCTCCTACAGCCTCTGGTTAGATGGCATGTCGAGCCCCTGCCACCCATGGAGCTCAATAGTGGAGCAGGATCTTGCTTGCAGCTCATGAAAGACCCCACATCAGTGCAGGAGACTATTCCTGAAGAAGGCCATGACTCTGAACTGGTCCATCACTAGGAAGATTGAGGTCATGGAAAAACCCATACTAATTGGAAATTTCATGGAAAAATCTTTCCTGTGAGAGGGACACCACATTGCCAGAGGGGAGGATTGTGAGTTTCCCCCTGAGGAGGGAATAGAATGGAATGGAATGGAATGGAATGGAATAGAATAGAATAGAATAGAATAGAATAGAATAGAATAGAATAGAATAGAATAGAATAGACCAGGTTGGAAGAGACCTTCAAGATCATCGTGTCCAACCTATCATCCAACACCACCTAATCAACTAAACCATGGCACCAAGCACCCCATCAAGTCTCCTCCTTAACACCTCCAGTGATGGTGACTCCACCACCTCCTCAGGCAGCCCATTCCAATGGGCAATCACTCTCTCTGTATAGAACTTCTTCCTAACCTCCAGCCTAAACCTCCCCTGGCGCAGCTTGGGACTGTGTCCTCTTTTTCTGGTGCTGGTTGCCTGGAATAGCAAGAACAGCATGAAATGAATTTGAATTGACAGCAACTCCCATTCCCTCCACCTCTCTGCCACTGTGGAGAGAAGGTAGACAAATGGGGAGCAGACCTGGGCCCAGAAAGAAGGAAGGGAAAAGGTCCACTTATGATCCAGTCGTATTTATTTATTTATTACTGTCCTGCTGTGATTCAATTGGTAAATAGATGGTAGTTTTATTCTTTAAATTAAATTGATATAGTTTCTCTAAGTCAAGTCTGTCTTTTGCCTATAAGCATAACTGTTGAGTGAGCTGTCCCCATTCTTTGTCTCCACTCCATTTATCTTGTCCTCTTCTTTTCACCACAGGTGAGTAGGAGTGAGTGAGCAGCTGCATGGTGCTTTGTTGCCAGCTGTGTGGGCTTAAAGCACAATACTATGACATTATACACGACTGAAATAATATGAATACAACTTGAGATTATAGTTTTCATTTTTTATTTCCACAAGAGGAGAAAAAATAAATTTCTTTTCTTTTTTAGAAGTAAAAATCCTTGGTCTGTGCATGACTTAAATGCAGCATGATATTTATGACATTCCTTTGGAAGTTTTCTGTGGTAATAAACCAATAACATAACATCAGGTTAGACATACGCACTCCACTTAGTCCAGTTTCCTAACTCACAAAAAGGTCAACTAGAATCAAGGTCAACTAAATCAATAAAACTGGAAAAGACCTCAAAGACCATCAATTCCAACCTGTCACCCAACACCTCATGACTACTGAACCATGGCACCAAGTGCCACGTCCAATTCCCTCTTCAACACCTCCAGGGATGGTGACTCCACCACCTCCCCGGGCAGCCCATTCCAATGCCTAACAACTCTCTCTGTGAAGAACTTTCTCCTCACCTCAAGTCTAAACTTCCCCTGGCACAGCTTGAGACTGTGTCCTCTTGTTCTGGGGCTGGTTGCCTGGGAGAAGAGACCAACCCCCTCCTGGTGCTGGCTGCAACCTCCCTTCAGGTAGTCGTAGACAGCAAGAAGGTCTCCCCTGAGCCTCCTTTTCTCCAGGCTAAACAATCCCAGCTCCCTCAGCCTCTCCTTGTAGGGCTTGTGCTCGAGGCCTTTCACCAGCTTTGTTGCCCTTCTCTGCATACATTCAAGAGTCTCAACTAATGCAAGAAAGTTTTCATACTCCTAGGCAGCCTTTTGGGCCCAAACATGAATTTTGCTCCTAATTTTACAATTGATCTGCTATTTTGATTTGACATATTTGGGTTATTTCCAGTTTCATCAAAGGAAAGAAATTGCAGGCATTAACGACTCTAATGCTTAGCAAAGGTACAATAGGGTACAAAACGGCACATTGTATGCTGCTGTCAATATTTCCTATCCATACAAACTGGCCATGCAGTATGCTGACTTATCCCCAATTCTGAAATAATTATTCTAAGTAGACTTGCAGAAGAATGGAAAAGAGCCAATGTAAACAATTCTTATTCCTAGTAGTACCATTTCTCTTAGTTGGTGTAATGTCCCATTCAGCCTGAGGTCAGACATCCTAGGGAATTGCTGAAGCATAACAGGATATGTCAGTTAATTTCTATCTTAATTCATAGCTCATCATGTCGTGAGTTTTATTGGAGTAATCCTAAGGACCTCTGGTGGAATGGAGGCTGGTGAAACAGAAGAATTTTAAACTTTCTTTTTCTCCCACATAATATATTGCAAAGGTAACCAGTGGGATTTATTCATCTGGTGTGTAAGGCAATCTGTAGAGAGAGTCCTCTGTCATCTTTGATAGGTTATGTGCTCCAGATTGAATATCAA
This sequence comes from Colaptes auratus, assembly GCA_015227895.2. Classification (NCBI taxonomy): domain Eukaryota; kingdom Metazoa; phylum Chordata; class Aves; order Piciformes; family Picidae; genus Colaptes; species Colaptes auratus. The sequence goes on from CM037631.1 coordinate 108,426,638, forward strand.
GCAGCTTGTTGGCATCGTCAATCAGTACAAATAGTATCTTTTTTCTTCTATTTGGAGACTTAATTTCTTCTGGATAATAAAAGAGAAGTGCTCCTAACATTCTTTCCTACAAATTCTGCTTTTACATTCATAAATCTACATAGACTAAGCAGAGTGGATTTTGCTACATCAGGAAAAAGGTGAATTTTTTGGCCTTCAAACATTACTGGGGTTTTTTTTTCTTGCCTTTTCTCTTTTTTTTTTTAAGTGTTTTCTTTCTTTCTTTCTTGTTTGCCTGCAGAGAGAATAGTGTCACTTTGTGAAGACACTACAAAAGACGCATTTTCAGAAGGCATCTTGTCATCTACAAGCAGAAAGATTCGTGACTATTTTAGCTGCAGGTCAGTGTGTGTCTTTTTTGAACCCCCTAATATATTAAAATACAAAAGTACATCTCCATACATTACCTACCAGGATACTACATGCATCTTTTCAACATCAGCAGCAGGCAATCTGAAAATTTTCCTGCTTTTAAAATAATTTCCCAGTTATTCAGTTTAAAAGGAAGGTGACATATATGGCAGCAATGATTTTTGCATTAGCACAGTTTTCCCTGAAGGCAATGGAAGCTATGCCCTTCTAGACCAAAGCCGAATTTGACCCATGGTCTTTAGTAACTTTGTTTCTTAAGATATTCTTAGAATCATAGAATCATAGAATTAATAAGGTTGGAAAGACCTCAAAGATCATCAAGTCCAACCTGTCACCACAGACCCCATGACGACTAAAACCATGGCACCAAGTGCCACATCCAATCCTCTCTTCAACACCTCCAGGGACGGTGACTCCACCACCTCCCTGGGCAGCACATTCCAATGGCTAACAACTCTTTCTGTGAAGAACTTTCTCCTCACCTCTATCTTAAACTTCACCTGGCACAGCTTGAGACTGTGTCCTCTTGTTCTGGTGCTGGTTGCCTGGGAGAAGAGACCAACCCCATCCTGGCTACAACCTCCCTTCAGGTAGTTGTAGAGAGCAATAAGGTCTTCCTTTAGCCTCCTCTCCTCCAGGCTTAAACAATCCCAGCTCCTTCAGCTTCTCCTCGTAGGGCTTGTGCTCAAGGCTTCTCACCAGCCTCGTTGCCTTTCCCTGGACACATTCAAGAGTCTCAATGTCCTTCTTACATTGAGGGGTTCTTGTCAGCAACCAAAGATCCTCAAATTATTCTTAGAGTATTCAGTTTTCTTTTTTTAAGGCAACAGATGCAGTGTAATTGAATTTTAATGATTTAAGCAAACACCTTTACTTCTTTCTGGGTTTCGACATGATATTTCATATGTGCTTTTGACCATACCACCAAATTTCAGCAAATTTCTTCCCCTGTAGAAGAGGTCTTAAACTGGACAGAAAGGGGAATACTTTATTTAATGATGATATAATCTCCTGCCAGCCATTAACTATCGTCTATATGCAAGTCTTGTAGAGAACTGTTGAGCAATCAGATTTCCTGGGGGTAGGCTAACTGCCTAGCTTATCATGGGGCAGAAATGTAAGTTGACTTAGTGTGCTTCGGGACCAGGGTCATTTTCAATCAGCAGGTGTTTGTGTTAAATGAAGATTGGCAAAGCTGGCCTGCCAAACTGACGAAAATAAGACAGCGCTGTTTTTGGTTAAAGCTGATGAAGCAAAGCTAAAGTAACACAAACACTCAGCTTCCAAACAGATTTTGAAGGCTATAGTGTTTGAGCAAAGACCTTTACTAATTAACTATAATTAATGGTATGCTATTGGGCCAAACTGAGTACATGCTAAACATGTGACTATGTTGCTCAACTCCCCACCCAAAAAATGCTAAACATCACCTCAAAGGCAGGGACATCCAGGGATAGGTATAAAATCCACAACAGAAACGTTTCTCAGTGTGTAGGAACATTGGTACCAGCACCAGTGAGGTGGCATTGTGAGCCAGCAGCAGAGGTTCAGCATGGGTGACATGTTGGACTTGATGATCTTTGAGGTCTCCTCCAACCTTATTGATTCTATGATTCTATTCTATGACCAGCAGGAACAGCAGCAGCAGCTGCAGCTGGAAGGGAAAGACAAAAAGGTGCATGATACACTGTGCTGCTTTTCCTCCACCCAAGGCTGGGATACCTTTCTTGGTAAAAATTTCACCATGATATGACTTAACTTTTGCTGCATTCCTATTTTATATTAAAGCTATGGCAAAGGTGTTTGACTCCAACATTGTCAGATGTTGTTCAGGATTTATTAACCTAAGATCATCTTGTAGTTAGTGCATTTATCATTGGCAATCCCAGATCTGTTGTATGTGTCACTTTAATGAATTAAACAATTTGATTGTTTTAACTTTTTGAACCTGTGTCAGTGCAAGTCAGGATGCATGTTTGGTAAAGAGCCCTGGTAGAGACACCAACCCTGATGCCATCATGCAGTGAAAAGGCAGGAGGGCAGCAATGAGTAGAAGGACCTTCTGCCCTCAAACAGAGCTGCCTAGTGGTCCAGACGCTGTTGCCTAGGTACACAGAATCCCTGAATCACAGCATGGTGGAGTTGAAAGGGACCGCTGGAGACCATTCAGTCCAGTAAGACTCCTGGAATCTAAGAGACAGACATCAGGATCTTACTCACAATGCAACACTGGATGAGCCAGTCTTTCTGAGGAGCTATAGAACGGATCCATTTCTCCCAAGTATGGATGGACACTTTCTCTGCTTTGACAGTATTTTTTGTTGCCTCTTCCTGTTGTTATTCATGTGAGGCTCAAGAGGCATAAACCCAGAAGTTTTACTACCTTCTGCTTCATAACACTTCATGGGATCTGTACCGTATTTTCACTGCAATGCCTGGAGTCTAAAGCCACTCTGCTTTAGAAAAGTAAAACATAAGCAATTGCTTTGGAAGGTTTTTGCTACCCAATTTTTAAAGTGAAAAAGACAGCAATCCTTAGCTTTCCTCTAGGGACAAAATGAACCAGCCCCCAGTTTCAGCAGCACTAATCATGAAAGACAAGTTGACAGTGCCATCCTGGTTTTTATCATGCTCAAGCATAGTAAAAACAGCCAGAAAAGCATTTTTTACAATTGCACCACATTCAAAGCAGCAGTGTTGTTTACTGGGGCAAGAATTTGCAGGTACATTTCAAGTGCCTTTTGCTCTTTGCATTGCCCACCACTGTTAGTAAAACAACAGAAAAAAGGAAAGACAGGAAAGAAAACAAGATAAGGACTTGCAGTATATGGATAGTAAGGGTGAGATAGACCTAAAACTTTTTACTTTTACAGCAGAATGGAAATGTACTTTTGTCAGTTCTCAGAATGATCAAAACATGAATAAGGGAACAGTGGGTTTGTATCATTGCCAAATTTTGGTGTTAGAGCAAACTTCTCATAAAACGATTTGCAGGCTATTTCAGTTTCTGCTGTTTGATCCTGGTGCTGTAAGCCAGCATTCTCCTCAGTTGAGCCTGGAGATAGAAATGAACCTTAGTGAAAAAATAACCCTCAAAAAAAACCCAGCAAGCAATGGAGACTGAAGGAGCAGCTAGGAGCAATTTCCACAAGCATTGTTGATGAAGAACATGAAGAACAAGTTAAAACTCACAACAAAAGAACAGGTTCTAATCAAGTTGACGAAGAAAATTACAGGTGTATATTTGTATGTCTGCAAGCCAAACATGAGGAACATTAGGCTGAAACAACTCTATTGATCTCCAGCTGCTATCTACTGTCATTGGGAACATGGCCAGATAGAGAATCTTGCTCATACCAAAAAAATAATAAAAAACCCTAATTGTTAAAGTGAGATGGAAAAATATTTCCCTAGAAAATATAGATGGGATATGAAATTATAAAAAGTAATGATGCAGTTTACCAGCTTTTCTGATATTTCCTATGATGCCAGCTTTTCTGATATTTCCTATGATTCTATTTTTCATATATTTACTACCTGAAGGGAGGTTGTAGCCAGGTGGGAGCTGGTCTCTTCTCCCGGGCAACCAGCACCAGAACAAGAGGACACAGTCTCAGGCTGCACCAGGGGAGGTTTAGGCTGGATGTTAGGAAGAAGTTCTTCCTAGAAAGAGTGATTGGCCATTGGAATGGGATGCCCAGGGACGTGGTGGAGTCACCATCACTGGAGATGTTTAGGAAGAGACTTGATGGGGTCCTTGGTGCCATGGTTTAGTTGATTAGATAGTGTTGGATGGTAGGTTGGACTTTATGATCTCAAAGGTGTCTTCCAACCTGGTTAATTCTTTTCTATCCTATCCTATCCTATCCTATCCTATCCTATCCTATCCTATCCTATCCTATGCTATCCTATCCTATCCTATCCTATTCTATTCTATTCTATTCTATTCTATTCTATTCTATTCTATTCTATTCTATTCTATTCTATTCTATTCTTCTCTTAGCCAGAACTGACAGCATTTGGGCATTTCACATGTCAGACCTTTGCCTGGAGAAGACCAAATCAAGAGACCTTTCATCACTTTAACTCCTTTCTTATGCAGGCATATATCCACTGACATTAGGGATTTTCTCTTAAGCACAGAATGAAAGTAAACCTGCAATAACATGACTTCAGGCTAAGTGAAGGGACTTTTCTCTGTTTCACTTGTGGATATTTTCTTTTCTTCCTTTCCCTTCCAGTTGATACTGCTAAAGCCTAGCGTAGGCATAGTTTTGTAGGATACTTAGGAGACTCCTATACTCCTTAGGTAGACAAAAATGTAATGGAATTTCTCCAAAACTGTTGATCTTTTTTTTCTATGTTGTGCACCTCACTGACACATTACTGAGGATTACAAATTTTTTTCTGCTTTGGTACACAAATAATTGTATCATCATTTCATTAACACGCAAAGGAGCAGCTAAGAGTTTAAAGTTTGGGGTCAACTGAAATCTATCTATGGCTTTATGGGCAATTAGGTTAGGTCACAAGAGTCAAGTGAATATTCATTAGTTGTAAGATGAATACTCAGCATGTAGTAGAAATTTGCATTTCTACATGCTTCCAGATGTAATTCATGACTAGTATTGACATAGCAATCACATTACAGGCACCATTTTCTTCCAGACAAAAGAATAATTGATTTGTAATAATTCTTAAAGTATGCCATCTAAACTTTTCTAAACTCCTTTAGAAAACTAATAGAACTAACCTTACTTTCTGCCTCTGTTATTGCTGACCTTTCTCTCCCGTTCTTCAAAAGGACTTACATGAAATAATGGAAGTTATAATAATTGACATTTTTCTATTTATATCATACCATTTTGTACAGCTCCAGATTGACATATTCATGTCTGCAACATTATACCTCAACAGTGAAACGCAAGACCTTTAAAAGTCTGAAAAGGTTTGCCCAGAACATTACATAATATATAACTGGAGCTTAGATATGCAAGTTCGTAAAGACTTTCAGTGCATTTGCTTAGCATAAGACATTCCTCATTTCTTTAACCATGGTCTTTTTTACAAATACTTGCTTGGATTTCATTTGTAAAGCCCTTGTATTAATAGCAAAATTTCACTCCGTAAAAGCTTTCTTATGTAAGAAATTGGGCAAGGAACCATCAAATACTGTAGAGATGGCTGCATAAAATTAATTTGAGATGATTGAAAAGATAAGTCCTCCATTTTCAGGAGCTAAAGATCAATTAATCTTAATATGTAGCAGTTGTTGACTTCAGCAGCCTCTCATTTTCAAGTTTGAGTCATTTCCATGTGCTCTCTAATGCTTCACATGTCCCAAGCCAAGGTACTAAGAAAAGGCTTGTTAATGCTGATTAAACAGTCTTCTTTAATTCTTCTTAGCAGCCCATAAAATGGAATGAAAGCCAATAAGGGTAGACTTCTCTCCATTGCTTTGGAGAGGAACAAAATAGATCAGATACTTTGCTTTCCATTCATTATTATCATAATATTTGATCTCTAAGTACACAGAAAACCATTTCTGAATTCAAATGAGTGTGCAAACAACACAGATACTCAGTTTTGAATTTTTAACCCATTGGGGGAAAAATGAAGGGTTAAGCACTGAATTAAAAGAGACTGGAATTTTGCCAGTTTCATTTCCTTCAGTTTAACAGTAAAGGCCAAAATTTCTTCAAAGATTTGATCAAAGTCTGATTGTTAAAAATCTTTCACATCCTATTTTAAGGCATGGGTATTCTTGCATATTTTTTCCCCCTCTATGTATCTTATTCCAGGCCTTTTTTGTTTAATTTGTATTACTGACAGCATTAATGCCAGCCCAAATATTTTTGGGGAAAGTATTTGTATCTTGATGAAGATAATGGCCAGAAATGTTCACCCAGCCACTTTGTCTGCATCTCCACAGATGACCCAGATGTCAAAAATTGAGTTTACAAAGACAAAGAAGGCTTGAGAAAGTGAGTTATTTTGAAATTGTGGATGCAAATTCTATTAAGTGAGCAGGCTGCATTTTAGAATAGAGTAGAATAGAATTAACCAGGTTAGAAAAGACCTTTGAGATCATCAAGTCCAACCTATCACCCAACACTATCTAATCAACTAAACAATGGCACCAAGTGCCGCATTCAGTCCCTTCCTAAACACCTCCAGTGATGGTGACTCCACCACCTCCCTGGGCAGCCCATTCCAATGGCCAATCAGTCTTTCTATGAAGAATTTCTTCCTAACATCCAGCCTAAACAATAGTATGAGCAATAGTATGCAAAAGAGAGTGAAGGATATTTTGGAATACAAAAAAGAAGTCATTCCACTAAGGAAACATTTGATTCATACACTGTGGGGGAAGGTATTAACTACACATCCTATTGGAAATGTTCATATTTGTGAATATCTGCAATTTTGACAATGTGTCTTGTTATGGATATGACCTTTTGTCCATGTAATCTGTAACTAGAATGCTAGAAATGGAGTGCCTTGGCAACAGACACAGCACATTTCAGCAACTTGGCATCAACAAAACTCCTGCAAAATATACTGGGAAGCCATTACATCTATTATGTATATTTTCTTTCCTACCATTGGGAAAGAATCCAGACCTTATCAAAACTAACTCAATGTCATTATTCTAATGCAAAACTACTGAAGAAATTAGGCTACCTTATAAGTTCCTTCATTGACTTATTTATCATTCTGAAGCTTTATCATTGTCTCCTAAGACCATTTGTCACTCCAAAACTTTGCTTTGCCTATGAAAATCAGATTATCCACTGTCCAGCTTGCTGACCAGATATACTGTTCAATGAGCAAATTTTAAGTATTGAATGTGTGTACCACTTCATGTAAATACCCATCACTTGTGTATCCAAGTATGCCAAAAGCAGCCATTTATTCTCAAAAGTTACCAACCCAGCCTATAATAGGAATCACAGAATCACAGAATATTAGGGGCCGGAAGAGACCTCAAAAGATCATCTAGTCCAACACCCCTGCCAGAACAGGATCACCTATACCAGATCACACTGGAACACATCCAGGAGGATTTTTGAATATCTCCAGTGAGGGAGACTCCAGAACCCCCCTGAGCAGCCTGTGTTCCCTCACCCTCACAGTGAAATAATTCTTCTGCCTGTTTCTATGGAACTTCCTATGCCTCAACTTCCGTGCGTCGCTTCTTGCCCTGTCATTGGGCACCACTGAGCCTGACTCCATCATCTTGGCACTCACCCTTTACATATTTATAAACATTAATGAGGTCACCCTTAGTCTCCTCTTCAAACTGAGAGCCCCAGCTCCTTCTGTCTCTCCTCGTAAGGAAGATGTTCCAATCCCTCAATTTGTGGCTCTGTGCTGGACTCTCACAATCAGTTCCCTGTCCTTCTTGAACTGAGGGGCCCAGAACTGGACACAATATTTCATATGTGGCCTTACCAGGGCAGAGTAGAGGGGGAGGAAAACCTCTCTCGACCTACTAACCACACCCCTTCTAATACAACCCAGAATGGCATTGGCCTTCTTGGCCACAAGAGCACATTGTTGGCTTATGGTCAGCCTTCCATCCACTAGGATGCCCAAGTCCTTTTCCCCTCCACCGCTCTCCAACAGTTCAGTCCCCAACCTATACAGATACCTGGGGTTGTTCTTTCCTGGGTGCAAGACTCTATACTTGCCCTTGTTGAATTTAATTTTATTTCACTCTGCCCAACTCTCCAGCCCATCTCACTGAATGGCAGCACAACCCTCTGGTGTATCAGCTACTCCACCCAGTTTGACACCATCAGCAAACTTGCTGACAGTGCACTCTGTGCCCTCATCCAGGTTGTTGATGAATATATTGAATAGTACTGGTCCTAGTACTGACCCCTGAGGGACTCCACTAGATACAGGCTTCCAACTAGACTCCTCCCCATTGACCACAACTCTCTGATTTTCTCTCCTTCAACCAGTTCAACACCTCACAATCCACTTGAAGGAAGTATCGCCACCATACCGTTATACTATTGCAGAAAAAAAATTGATAGAAACCTCATCATGGGTCACAGAGATAAAGTACTGCACAGCAGTTTCTCTCTTCTCATTAGGCAAATTTTTCTTTTTTTTTTTTTTAATAGAATCAAGCTCTGTAAACAAGTGTGGACATTTTTTTTCTTCTGTTTCACTTCATTTCCTCTTTGTTTCTCAAATAATGCTCAAAGCAGGGTGTAGTGGGTTGAGGCAGAAATAACAAACAAATGGATTGCAAAAGTGATGGAAAGTTTAAATGGAAAGCAGTGAATGTTTACAGAGAACCAGAAGCGCAGTGACAAAAGAAATCCCACAACAGACCCAGAAACATCCTATCCCCCCCCTGGGGGTACATCTAAGACCCCCAGGGCTCCTTCTTCCCCCCCACCCCCCTCTGCTAGACTAGTCTCAGATGGCCAGATCAGAGACTGCCCATCCCCCCGTGGCCTTGGGCCCAAGGCCAGGAGGCATCTCCCCCAGTTACGGGGTGACAGTGAGGAAGAAAGAGGAGGTGCTAGACCCCGCACTGGATTTTATAGTGGTGCAAAGAATTATGGTATGAAATACCTAATTTCCTGTGGACACAGGAAGTAAACACAGTAGAGGGCACCCAGCCCAAACTGCTACACAAGGGTGAGAAGTATTGCCAGCTTTTGTTATCTGAGTTAAGCTTCCAGAGTCTATATTAAGAGGATGACTTCTAAACTGTCCACTTCCCATGCAGGAGCCCAACAAAGCCAATGTAGAAACCCAGCTGGAGGGGAAGAAACTCAGCAGCTCCTGAGGCTTCCTACTGGAGTTAATAACTCAAGACAGCACATGCAGCTGTTGTGAGAGAACTACACAGCTTGGATACATAGTGAGGCATAAGAAATCTGGTATTCTTAAAGCAGCTGAGAGACCCAGAGTATATTATTTCCCCGTGTGGCAAATGTGAATATTTTTAGGAGAGAAAACAGAGATTTCTAAACTAATTTGAAATTATTTATTAAATCTCTTCTTTTACACCCTGACTTTGCAAAGCTTTTAGTCAGATTTTACCTCCAATTTGCACTGACGAAACGCAGTGACGCTCCTCGTGTTTTGCATTGGTGTAACTGATATTACCATCAGGCCCATTGTCTTCCTTGTAAGCAAGTCATAAATGGCCATTCTTCATAGTCATAAAATGATACATTGATATTGGTAGAAAAAGTGGTCTCTTGGCACAATCATTACTTTTTCCATTTTCTGCAGACAAACAAACCCATAAAACAGAACTGACAGATGTTATAACCCAAGAAAATGAAAGAGAAACCCCTACAGTACAGAAGAACCGAAGAAATTCCAGATAGAATCATGCAGTAACAACCTCCTGAAATACACTTGTTTGTATTCCAAGATCTGGAAAAGCCACAGAAAAATATTTATTTCAATTACTCTCCTCGCTAGATCGTGGGGGATGCCAGTTGCAGCAAAAAAAATAAAGATCCTAGAACACTTGTTTATGTTGCAAAATAAAGTTTCCCTCTAATTCAAATACATCCTGCTTGTACAAATCAATCCACATTAATGTCTTCAGTTTTGGAGTGATTTTTATATTATAAACACTGTTTTCCTGTGGATTTTTTTTTTTACAATAGCTTTCAATGTGTTTTAATTAACTTGTCACTCTCCACATCAAAACTAGAAATTTACATTTTCCTAACACTGCAGCAGAGCATGTTGTGATGTAAAATTAATTTGAAAGTAACTGAAAAAAATCTCAGGAACAGAAAGTTTCACTCTGTGTTGAAACTACGACCTCAGATTCAGTCTCAGCCACATCTGACTGTAGTTGAAAACCTCTGAAGTATCAGCACTCAGGCTGAAGCCACTCTCAATCCAGCCCAAAAAGAGGGGAAAAAAGCAGGTCTTTGAAAATAAGCCTTTTCACAGATACATGCACAGGCTAGAGAGATTTGCCAGATTCTCTGATTTGAGAGTGGTTTCAAATATAGAGATCTCAAAGGCCTCACTTAATAGATACTGTGGCTCAGGCTGAAGTTGAAAGTGCTGTTTTCAACATTGCTGGAGGTTTTCAGAATTAATAATGGATTGCACTGAACGAAACACAAACAGCACACAAAATTCCTCACATTGGCAAAGAGTTTTTCCTACTTTTTTCCCCCTGTCCTGGAGCATGTGTAGCTAAGGGAAACAAATGTAACTCATATTCCCATCAGTGAATTAGTACCTTATAACTTAATAGAACTGAATCTCATTAGTAAAGCTGAAAACTGATTTTTCAGCAGTTTAAACTGAACATTGGCCACAACAACCCCATGCAGTGCTACAGGCTGGGGTCAGAGTGGCTGGAGAGCGGCCAGGAAGAGAGGGATCTGGAGGTACTGGTCGATGGTAGGCTGAACATGAGCCTGCAGTGTGCCCAGGCAGCCAAGAGGGCCAATGGCATCCTGGCCTGCATCAGGAACAGTGTGGCCAGCAGGAGCAGGGAGGTCATTCTGCCCCTGTACACTGCACTGGTTAGGCCGCACCTTGAGTACTGTGTCCAGTTCTGGGCCGCTGAGTTTAGGAAGGATGTTGACTTGCTGGAACATGTCCAGAGAAGGGCAACAAAGTTGGTGAGGGGCTTGGAACACAAACCCTATGAGGAAAGGCTGAGGGAGCTGGGGTTGCTTAGCCTGGAGAGCAGGAGACTGAAGGGTGACCTTGTTGCTCTCTACAGCTACCTGAAGGGAGGTTGTAGCCAGGCAGAGGTTGGTCTCTTCTCCCAGGCAGCCAGCACCAGAACAAGAGGACACAGTCTCAGGCTGCACCAAGGGAGGTTTAGGCTGGAGGTTAGGAAGAAGTTCTATACAGAGAGAATGATTGCCCATTGGAATCGGCTACCCGTGGAGGTGGTGGAGTCACCATCATTGGAGGTGTTCAGGAGGAGACTTGATGGAGTGTTTGGTGCCATGGTTTAGTTGTTTAGGTGGGTTGGATTGGTTGATGGGTTGGACACGATGATCTTGAAGGTCTCTTCCAACCTGGTGTACTGTATTGTATTGCATTGTAATAATTCTGCACCAAGCACTGCAGTTCTACAATTCTCTGAGTCTGGACATTTTCACATTCCACTGCTGAATCTGGTATTTTAAAAGAGGAATACATGTATGTCTATACAATATACGTACCTACATTTCTATTCGCTTGTGTTTGTACACATCCCTCTTCACCAGTCCTTCTGTCTACTTAACTGTTTATTTGAGTAGTAACAGTAATTGGAAAATCATAATATAGAAATATAATTGCAAATACAGAACTAACCCAGCAAGCTTGCTCATCCTTGTGCAACTGCTCATTGAAGCATAAAACAGACATAAAACCCTCCCAAGCAAAATGCATGCAGAGCTATTGTAAGGTTCAATTAATGTTTTTAAGTGGCTTAGAATGCCGAATAAATTGACGATAAGCACAGGAGAAATGGTGCATACATGTTTATATATGCTTAAAATCTCTCTCTGTGGTTTTAGATTTGATATGTTCTGGATGCATTGCAATACTCCAGGACCACAAAGGGGCATAAACCTGACTTAAGCACCAGTTAAGCTGCCTTAAAGGGTTCTTTGTATCCTTGTAGTGGGTGCCTTGGGTCATTGGATTAATTCAAAGCAGTTGGAGTAAAAGAGGGAAGGCACTGTATGAAGCAGGTGAGATTCCTTAGAGCTTGAGCCACAGCAAATTGACACCAGTAATAAGATTCCCATTTGTCTTAAACTGCTGATCGTAATTAGTCTAATTTAATGGACTGCACCAGCCTTTTCCCTGAGCACTTTAGTATATATGTTTGCTAGCCCTTTTTCCATTTAGCAGAAACTTCTGTGTGAGTGTTCTCTGGCATGAGTTCTCTTGAATGTGTTTACTTTTTCCTGAAATTACTAAAACAGGCAAGCTGCAGTGACTTTTAGAGATAAATACAAAAGTAACTCATGCTGTTGATGGCATTTCTGCAATAAAATTCCAAGCCATATCATTAGTTGCTTTCAATGACTGGTGCTGCCTGAGTAATTCTCTGTTGCTGATGATACATCTTGATTGATTTGGGGTTTGTGGCAGTTTCAATGATGAATTCCTAATCTCTCGACTCAAGTTTATGTTTTGTTTTTGTTTATTCTCTCTCTGTCTCCTGGCTGTGACAACACCCTTTGCACAAGTTTGCCAAAAGCTTAGTGAAGCTGACACTCTGTCCCCCCCGCCTCTTCCTCTTATTAATTACTGAAACCCAGAAAGCTGCTTTGGAATAGCTTGTAAAAGATAAGCAAGTAGAAATGATGAGACTTTTATTCTGGTTAAGTTTCCAGAACTTCAAAAATCCCTATGGTGCATTTTTGTTGTTGTATGTTTGCTTGTTTGTTTTGTTGTTTGGGTGTGGGTTGGTTTTTTTTTTTCCTCTGGAGTTTTTTAATGATAATACCCAGGCTCTGAAACCTCATGTTTAACATGCTTTTCTTGCACACATCACCTTAATTCCCCTCAGCCTTTTCACTTTCTTGCTGCTGTTTTGATATCCCACGTGTCTGCGCCAAAATTGAAGCTGCCAAGCATGATTTTCTATAGCATTTGTTAGCGTAGCTACACCAGCTCTTATCTTTAAAATTTCATTAAGAAGCTAAATCCAATCTTCATAATGTTACCAATTTAAAGATTTATATATACATATATATATAAAATTAATGATACAAGGCACTGTATGTGCGGGAATATGCTACAGAAAGGCCAGATTACTGGCTGGCAGCGTTAGCTTTCAAAAACAGTGGTGTTTTGGTTTGGTTCTGGGCAGTTGCTCAGCTGTCAGTCAAAAATCTTGTTATACACAAACCTTATGTCAGATCAATATTTGACAAGATTTTTGACTGGCAGGACAAATTGTTAGACATGGATGTAGTGCCACATCCATGTATAACAAGGCCCACGTAGAACAGCTGACAGTGACAGAATCCTGTCATTCATGCATTACCATAAGAGTTAGAGCAGCTCATACGTAACTCTATCAGAGTGGGAATTTCATCTGTAACCCTCGCTGAAATTACAGGGTTTAAATGAAGAAGTCAAGAATTGCAGAGTGTTTGTGCTTTTTGGTTCACCATCACTGAAAATGTTGGGTTTTTTTTCCACCACTACAATCATTGCAATATAGCAGTATCCATGTTCTACTTCCCTCCTATTTAACACATGGAAAAGTGTGGGATTTATGTTAGTGTGCATAAGTAGTGAAGCAGCCTACAAATTACACCAACAGCTGGCAAAATAGGAGGGGTAGTAGCAAGAACTGAAAAGAATGGGAAAGGAATAGTGTGGCCAGCAGGACTAGGGAAGTTATTCTGCCCTTGTATTCAGCACTGGTTAGGCCACACCTTGAGTACTCTGTCCAGCTCTGGGCCCCTCAGTTTAAGAAAGATGTTGAGCTGCTTGAGCTTTTCCAGAGAAGGGCAACAAAGCTGGTGAGGGGCCTAGAGCACAAGCCCTACGAGGAGAGGCTGAGGGAGCTGGGGTTGCTTAGCCTGGAGAAGAGGAGGCTCAGAGGAGACTATATTGCTGTCTACAGCTACCTGAAGGGAGGTTGTAGCCAGGTGGAGGTTGGTTTCTTCTCCAAGACAACCTGTGACAGAACAAGAGGACACAGTCTCAAGCTGCATCAGGGGAGGTTTAGGCTGGATGTTAGGAAGTTCTTCACAGACAGAGTGATTGGCCATTGGAATGTGCTGCCCAGGGAGGTGGTGGAGTCACCATCACTGAAAGTGTTTAAAAAGATACTAAGAGGTACTTAGTGCCATGGTTTAGTTGATTAGATAGTGTGGGGTGGTAGGTTGGACTTGATGATCTCAAAAGTCTTTTCCAACCTGGCTAATTCTGTATTCTCAATGTGTGTATATTACACATTTTTCAATTCCATGTCATCATGAAAGCATGTGAAAAACATGTTTAAAATTCATCAGCTGCCCAAAAGCATTAAGCTATGGCATATTTACTTGGAGTTGTAGCTCATTCTCTAGATTCACCTCTAAAGGCACCAATTTGGTGAACCAATTTCTGAAAACATGCCAACAGTATAGCTTTGAATCATTGTCTGGTAGTAATGTCCATAGTTATCTATCTGATTATGCTGTGGGAAAGCAGTTCAGAATCTTGATTTGGGTGGAAAGCAGATCAGAATCTTGATCTGAATGGTTTTGCAGGTCTTCAAACTAAAAAGCAATGAGAGATGCTGGAGAAAGCACATTTCAGAAAGCCATTTGCTGTGAAGAGACAATCTGAGCTTTTAAGAGAGAAACAGGCATACCTAGATCTGTAAAGAAAAAGAAGAAATGAAGGAGGCTGATAGAGTGATTAGTTTGCCTAAATACAGTTTTTTTGCTGTTATATGCAAATGGTATGCTGTTGTATACTCTAATGCACCTGAGTTATACAGATAGAGCTAAGAGGCAGAACACATGGTGATCCCTTGTGTTCTTTCTGACACAATGTCTGGAGTTTAAGAGTACCCTATGTATCTGTGATGGCTCTGGATTATTCTAGTGAGTCAGGTGAATTACACACTGACTCTGCTTTCATTTGTCTGTGTGAAGCAGTTTCCACATTACCTGTTACCATGACAACTTATCAAGGACTCTCTTCTTTCTCTGAATACAGACTCAGTCCAGGCTGCTGACATTTCCATCCTAGTGTTAATAGCTAAAACCTACAGTGACACTGCATTAAGAAAAATGCCTTCCCAGTATGTGTGCACCCCACACATACAAGATCTTTTTTTCCTGTCATTAATATTCTATTAGGTGTTGTAGCTTTAAATGTGGTAGCCTTAAAGTAGTCTGGACACTAGGAAAAATATTTTCACAGAAAGAGTGGTCAAGCACTGGAATGTGCTGCCCAGGGAGGTGGTTGAGTCACCAACCCTGGATGTGCTTAAAGGTTGCTTACATGTGGTGCTTGGGGATATGGTTTAGGGGTGAACCTTGTGGAGTAGGGTCATTGGTTGGACTTGGTGATCCTGAGGGTCTTTTCCAATCTGAATGTTTCTGTGATTCTGTGATCTTTAAAATCCTACAAAAACTTTTTTTCCCTTTTTTTATGGTGGTGAAGTGCATTGACTTTCAGACCAAAAAAAAAGGGAAAAACTTTACCTGATCGCAACAATACTACGAACTCAGATTTGGATGAGAAATGAAGTATACTTTATCCAAGCAGCATTGTTAAGCATCTTCAAGTGGATAAATATTACTTTTGGTGCTAGAAATAAGATGATGCATAAAAGGTAACAATTCTTCTTTTATAAAGTGTGTCATTGCGAGGCTCATAACCTGAGTTTCATCTGTCTGTATTCTGTGTCTTCATGCTAGGTTCCACACCAGATTTCATCTATGTTGTATTGCATTTAAATGACAACTGACTACACAGAGTTTCCTGGCTTGATGAGTTTTGATCAAAACTGATTTGGAATATAGTCTTCTTTTTGATCAGCAGCATCAAGATATTCTCTGGAGGACCACTGAATAGCCATTGATACAGTCAAACTTACTAAGTCCCTGATTGTACAAACAAGCATAGATAGGGAAGGTCTACACCAAAGCAAACGTTCTGAATGGATGATCCATAGACATTTGATGACTCAATATTATGATATTTTATATATTATTATTATTTTATTTTTATCTTTTTATGATACCTCCCACCTAGGGAGGTGGTGGAGTCACTGACCCTGGAGGTGTTCAAGAGGGGATTGGATGTGGCACTTGGAGCCATGGTCTAGCAGTACTGAGGTCTTGGGTGAAAGGTTGGACTTGATGATCTTTGAGATCTTTTCCAACCTTGTTGTTTCTATGATTCTATATGACTGAAGGAGCATTAGGCTATAAAAATGCTGTGATTCCACAAAGATGTGTGGGACCTTTGCTTTGTGACTTTGAATGTCAAGCCCAAATTCCTTTGTTTTCATACCTCTCTATCTTTGGAGGGGGGAAGAAAATAGGCAATGAGTTAACTTGCTAAACATAATTTTGCTGAAGAGCAAATTTCTTTTTACATTTCTTTCCAGAATTACTTTACAGTAGTAGCATACTCCCACAGCCATATTTCTGAATACTATACAGCTTAACGCATTCATTTTATTATCCTATTAAATTGTGGAAGATACATTGACAAACCTGTTTTCAGTACTGTACCTTGTACTTCTTCTGTTTGCTGACAGTATATTCTATTTTACAGAAGTTGGTTATGAATTGCCTTAAGTCATCTAAGCTGCATGATCCAAAGATGTTCATATTTCTTTCCTTCCCTTATGGCAAAGAACTACTTTTCTTTCACAGACTTTTTTGTTCTTTTTTTTCCCTTCCTTTTTTTTTTTAATTATAATTAGTCTAGAGCCTTGCCTCTTCACTCATTCATCATTCTCTACTCTTAATCTTATCACTCTGTAGGGCTTGAGAGAATTGGCTGGTAACATCACAAGGAGCTCAAATTTGAAATAAGGATATCAAAACAGATAGGCCTACATGTCAACTCATTGGACAAAGTGTAATTGTAAAGAATGGGGCAAAGTGATAATGAGAGGAAAAGCTTCCACCTCTGGGAATCCTGCTGTGCTTCTCTTACCTTTCTATACTTCCACAGACAATTTTCTGTTGCTCAACAAGCAGAAGATGAAACCAATTATAAGAAATT
Organism: Colaptes auratus; assembly: GCA_015227895.2. Taxonomy (NCBI): domain Eukaryota; kingdom Metazoa; phylum Chordata; class Aves; order Piciformes; family Picidae; genus Colaptes; species Colaptes auratus. The sequence continues at coordinate 108,443,759 of CM037631.1, forward strand.
TCAGTGAATCATTTAATTAATGTTATTGTTGTCCAATGTTGGTTATTATACTAAATATCCATTTACAATATTTCGAAGTAACCACCGTGTTTACAGTCTGCCCTGTAAATAAATTGTCACTGTCCAAGCTGGTGAGGGGTTTGGAGCACAAGCCCTATAAGGAGAAGCTGAGGAAGCTGGGGGTTGCTTAGCCTGGAGAAAAGGAGGCTCAGGGGAGACCTTATTGCTCTCTACAACTACCTGAAGGGAAGTTGCAGCCAGGTGGGGGTTGGTCTCTTCTCTCAGGCAACCAGCACCAGAACAAGAGGACACAGTCTCAAGCTGCACCAGGGGAAGTTTAGGCTGAATATTAGGAAGAAGTTCTTCATAGAAAGAGTGACTGGTCATTGGAATGTGCTGCTCAGGGAGGTGGTGGAATCACCATCACTGGAGGTGTTTAGGAAGAGACTGGATGGGGCACTTGGTGCCATGGTTTAGTTGATTAGATAGTGTTGGATGATAGGTTGGACTTAATGATCTTAGAGGTCTTTTCCAACCTGGTCTATTCTATTCTATTCTATTCTATTCTATTCTATTCTTCTATTCTATTCTATTCTATTCTTTTCATATTAACTATTCTATTGTCATGATCTGCAAGTTTTACTATCAAAAAAGAACAAGGCAATAGGAATATATATAATGGGACTAAAAAGTTTCTCTCTCTGGTTTTGTTGTAAATATTTACCTGTAACCTGTGTTCAGAAATGTAGATCTCTGTAAAATTTTATAATTAGGACTTAAAGCTTGCTTTGAAAAGATAAAAACAAAGAAAAAGGAAGAAAATTGTACCCAGAACTGCAATTTCTAAAGTGTGTTTTGTAGTGGTTGGGGTTTTGGTTTTCAAACAGAAGAGGCTTGATGGGGTGCTTGGTGCCACGGTTTAGTTGTTTAGTTGTTTAGGTGGGTTGTATTGTATTGTATTGTATTGTATTGTATTGTATTGTATTGTATTGAGGTGGGTTGGATTGGTTGATAGGTTGGACGCGATGATCTTGAAGGTCTCTTCCAACCTGGTGTATTGTATTATTATTATTATTGTATTATTATTATTATTGTATTATTATTATCTCCAAAATTTTGCCCAGCTCAGACATTTATTAATTTATTTATTTATTTTTAAGCTGTTAAAATTTTGCTGTCTTCTAAGAACGTTGCTTTGGGCAACCTGATCTAGTGGAAAGTGTCCCTGCCCATGGCAGGGTGATTGGAACTAGATGATCCTTGAGGTTCATTCCAACCCTGAGAATTCTGTGATTCTACCTTGTAAGAAAATACATGCAGCAAGTTGCTATTAAATATATTATTATTATGTGCTGCATTTTAGCATATTTTAGAGTGCTCTAAAAGTGCTTTTAAATAACTGAATCTCTATTAGTGAACATGATCAAAATTAGAACATCACAGGTATTTGCAAATAATTAAGACATTACTAATGCAAGGTATTACACAGTCTTAGAAATTCGACTTTCAGATCACAAAACAACCTCAGATCTTCTGAATTTCAAACAACTTAATCTAACAGCAAATTCCACTTCTAATTTGTTTGATTTTGAGTAATTAAAGAATCTGAACCCTTTTTGAAGCCTGAATGAATATCCATAGTTGCAGAAAACTAATATGCCAGCTTATCCAACACATTTACAATACAATACAATACACAATACAATACAATACACCACCAGGTTGGAAGAGACCTTCAAGATCATCGCATCCAACCCATCAACCAATCCAACCCACCTAAATGCAATACAATACAATACAATACAATACAATACAATACAATACAATACAACCCACCTAAAGAACTAAACAACTAAACCATGGCAACATTTATAGCCTATATCTTCCAAACAACCATGGAAGGCTTGAGAAATGAGCTCTCTTTTACTTGTTTGGGTTTTTTTTTCCCTCTCTTCTTATTTTAAGAACATATTTTAGACATCTTCACATTTGAAGAAAGGATTCATATAACTTAAAATATGTAGCATGGAATGGAATGGAATGGAATGGAATGGAATGGAATGGAATGGAATGGAATAGAATAGAATAGAATAGAATAGAATAGAATAGAATAGAATAGAATAGAATAGAATAGAATAGCATTAACCAGGTTGGAAGAGACATTTGAGATCATCAAGTCCAACCTATCATCCAACACCACCTAGTCAACTAAACCACGCAACCAAGCTCCCCATCAAGTCTCCTCCTAAACACTTCCAATGATGGAAACTCCAACACCTCCCCGGGCAGCCCATTCCAATGGGCATTCAATCTATGAAGAATTTATTCCTAACATCCAGCCTAAACCTCCCCTGGTGCAGCTTGAGACTGTGTCCTCTTGTTTTGGTGCTGGATGCCTGGGAGAAGAGTCTGGCCCCCACCTGTCTACAACCTCCCTTGATGGTTACATTTAAGCTTGATTTCACTTAGAAATAGTATAGAGTTACCATTTCTGAAGTGTGAGTCTTCTGAACAAATGTAGACAAGCTGAAATAAATGCACCTTTAAAAGTAACTACATTTACCTGTTCACTCTGCTGAGATCCCAAGCTGATTGAGCGAGATGACCAGTGTTCTTCCCAGAATCAGAGCACCATAATGCACTGAAAACTAAAACTACATGATCATATAAGAATAGAATTAGGTACTTAGGCTTGTTCTAAGAGAAAGGTATATCTTACGATTATGCTGATCAAGATAATTCCCAGAAACTGTCAATCATTTGTGAACAAGACATGTCTGAGCACTTGTTCTTTTGTGGGTTATGAGCATCTCATTCACTGGTCTTCATTAGACAGGGTTACATTTTCCTCCAAACTTTGCATTTGCTGGTTTGTTGGTCTTTGGCTTTTTTTCTGCATTCTGACATTCCTGCATTCTGACACCTCCATCCCTGGAGGTGTTCAAGAGGGAATTGGACATGGCACTTGGTGCCATTGTTTAGTAATCATAGGGTCTTGGGTGACAGGTTGGACTTGATGATCTTTGAGGTCTTTTCCAACCTTATTGATTCTATGATTCTATGTTAATGGCATGCAAATATAAGCTTGAGGAGGTCTAGAACTCATGTCTCTTGCTTGGTGATGACTGCTCCAGCTGCTTAGTTACTATGCAGAAATTTTGTGTGCCAGGCATACTTTTTTTCTGTTAGACCTACTCCAAGAACTTAGGCATTTAGGTTTCTGTCCCTTGAAGTGTTTAAAAAACATTTAGATGTGGCACTTCGAGATGTTTAATGTCTATGGTGGTGCTATGACAGGTTGGACTTGATGATCTTAGAGGTCTTTTCCAAACAAAACTGTTTTTTGATTCTGTGATTCTATAATCTTCTCTTACAAGAAGATGAATAGCAGTAAACAATAGAAGGAAGCTAAACTTCTAGTTGCACCTAACAATACACTCTTATGTATGCACGGAAACCACAGGTTAGTTCACGTGTCATATGACTATTAGATAACTAATTGAGCCCACAATTGTTCTCTGATATTGAGTTCAATATTAATAGGAATATTAGCTAAAGTCCTCAATTGCCTAAAAGAAAATGCTTGACTCCAGACTGCCTACGGGGAATGGTGCTCAGCTTTTCCTAGCTCCTAAAAAGATCTGGGGATTGTATGGGAGAATGAAATATAATACCATTGAGCTACTAGGTATTAATTAAGAATAAGTAATTTAAAGAAATATATTGTGCCCAGATGCTAATATCAGCATACCAAAGAAAGTTTTATTGTAAATGAAGAAACCATTGAATGTGGACACTTGCACAGTTAGGTGGTTCTTAAATGCAATTTATAAGCTGTTATTTTGCATTTAAAATGAAACTGTGTGAATCACTTTTTTTTGCTAGACAGCAAACTCTCTCCTCCATAATTTGAAAAAAAATCTTCAGATTTCACCAGTAAACCTAGATTTTTTTAATTCAATTCTTCCACCCCCAAAGGAGATATTAGGGCACAGTTATCAGGCAGCATGAAACTGACAAATAGCCAAGAAGGACTTGTTAAAAGTCATTTATGAGCTTAAGCCTTATTGAAAGTCAATTGTTCCTTGACTGCTAAGTCATTCCATTTGGCAATAGCACAGATAAAAGCAGGTTTTATTCCCACTCCTCTTTGAGGAAGAGAATGTGGGAAAAGAAAGAAGAGATCAGTGGGTGCAGAGGAAGACAAATGAAATGCTGAGATTAGAAGACTCAGTATTATGCTACAGTCTATCTGTCAAATATGGAGAGCCTTAATTAGTAACAGTCATCCCTAACATCCCATAAAGCATAGTTTTATAGGGTTATGAGATGATTGTATTAGTATCTGTTACTCCTTATTCTGTGTCCTATTTACTTAGATGCCAAGCTCTTAGGAAATGACATTGTCTTTAGGCACTACCATGATGAATATGAATAACAGTGTTTTCATACATGAACATTCCAGGACAATAATGTGTTCATTGGTGTGATTTGATATTAAAGACAGAAAGCTATTTAAAGTAATCTGGATACATGTATTCATTTTAGATCTCTCATCCATCACTATCAGGGAAGCTTTCAGACACATGAAAAGTCTTTTATTTTTAGTTCCCAGTTGCACCTACAGGCAAATTTACTGCCATTTACAACCAAAAAAGATAATCATAGGTGGTGGTATTCCAAATGCTTTTTATGCCAGGACAGAGATCTAGGTTACTTTATACCATTTAGAATGCTCAATATCCAACTGGGAAGGATTTCCCAAGTAACAGAATCCCCCTACAAATATCACACTGAATTTCATCTGAGAATTCTGAGAAGATTAATACAGGAGAAATATTATTTTATGAATGTGAAATATAGATTATAAAGTAAACACTTATTAGAGTTGTGTAAAAACCTTGGAGCAGGTATGACAATAGCCATTGCTTCTTCCTTTATCTTCAGTATTGTAAACATTTTTCAGAAATAATATTCCACATCTGACAAGGGGCACAGCAACATATCCAAGTGGAACTCATCCAAATCTACTCTGCTAGGCTCTCATAGGAGCTCTAATGACCTCCACTTACACAAATGGACTGCTTAATGCAGAAGAAATTATTGCTGGTATGAACCAAACGGAGCCTTTGACAGACACAGCCATTCACAGATTCACCAGATGATTAATAGAAATCACCTTTGTATCTACTTTCTTCTACAAATTACTGATGGTTTTGGAGACAGAAACAAACAGCAGGTCATAAGGTGAGAATTCAAGCTCTAATAAATAATTACTTTAGCCCTAATATCCTGTTGGGCTCCAATCTTTTTTGTCTGTTTTGCTTGTGCAGTGAAGAAAATAAAGTAGATAGGAAAAGAAAGGGAACAAGCCTTCCTTAAATATGCACTTTTAAAATACTTCATTTCAGTCTTGGACATACAAAGGCCTATTAACTGGAAAGAGGGGTGAGCAGCAAATAAGGAGGAGGGAGATAATGAAAAGAGAGAGCAATAAGGAGAAACAAAAAAGAGAGAGAGATACCAAGTCAAAAGAGAGGGGAGGAATGAAGAAATGAAGAGGAAGGGAAAAGAAAACAGAAGAGGAAGGCAAGAGAATGAAGAAAACTGAAAAATGAGAAAGGGAGAGAAAAGGCAGATTAAGCATAACATGAAAGTGCAATCATAATGGCCCCCAGCACATAGGATTTTTTATCAAGTCTTAAAAATTGCACTTAAATATGGAAAACTCAAATTAAATATTTAATGAAAAGAATATTGCTTTGCTGACTGAAACAAACTAGACAGCATAGCTGAAAATCAAAGCTCTATTGCCTACTTACACTTTGTCATTGCCCTAAGACTACCCACAGAGAGCACTGCTGAACTCAGTTTTCAGAGGTTTCATCTCTAACTGTGAGTTTCCATCCTTTGGTGGTTGAAGGCCAGCCAGTAGAGTTCTTTTGATGTTGCTTTCGAAGTGAATCTTTGTAAGGTCAAAGTTGCTTTTTAATGTAAAATGCAATCCTATTTCTGTGAGAGAAAGCAAAATGTTGTAGATAGCAGAGCACCTTCTTAAGTATGACCAGAACACGTGGAAAGTAGCCAACCCAATGCTACACACGCACCTGTTTAACTGCTGAAGTAGAATAGAAGATAGCAGGGGAGCACAGCAGTGTCTGGAAAATCAGCGGGCTACCAACAAGGCTGAAAAGTACAGTTGGTTTTTTTGTTGTTTTTCTCTTTTCCCCTCTCTATTTTTATTTTATTTCATTTTTTTTTTATCCTCTTCTCTCTCGCGTCTAACAGTAACTTCAGGGAGAAAAATAATAAAAAGATTTATTAGAATCCACTCA
>CM037631.1:108450593-108485593 GCA_015227895.2 Colaptes auratus
GGACTCTGTATGCTTTGGGATCTCTTTTGTCACTTGCTTGTAGCTTCTGTAAACCACTTCACAGCTGTTTCCATTTAAACTTTCCATCACTTCTGCAATCCGTTTGTTTGAGTCTCATTCTTTTCCTGCCCTGGTGGGAGGCAAGGGAGGATCTGCCTCAAACCACCACAACATGTCAGTTCAGAGACTTGACAGATGACTTCTGTTTTCTGTTAGTAACTGCAGTACAGTACTACATCTTAACTGCCTATGAAGAGTTATTATGTTTCTATAATTATTTTATTATTATTGTTGTTGTTGCTGCTATTATTATTAATCAGCATAGATTCTGCACCAGACAAAAGCATTACATGCATATTTGAAACATGCTGCAGAAACTATGTCAATGCTGTGCACATGTAAAAGGATAAATAACTACCATCTCTCGGGTTTATGAACAGCAAAAGAAATAAAAGAGATGTTCAATATTTTTACAAAGTTTGGGAAGAATATTAAAGCAAGAGATTAGCATCTGTGTTTGTCACTTCTAGATTCAATCCACATGAAACTGCTGAGAGAACTGGCAGATGAGGTTGCTAAGCCCCTCTCTATTATATTCCAAAAGTCATGGCAGACTGGGGAAGTCCCCACAGACTGGAAAAGGGCAATCATTGCTCCCATTTTCAAAAAGGGTAAGAAGGAGGAACCAGGGAACTACAGGCCGGTCAGTCTCACCTCTGTGCCCGGAAAGATCATGGAGCGATCCTCCTGAGGCACTACTGACCAAAAGAATAGTGAAGAGGTGATTTGGAACAGTCAGCATGCTTTGCCAAGGCAAATCCTGCCTGACAAACCTGGTGGCTTTCTATGAACAAGTGACATTAATAGATGAGGGGCGAGCAACTGATGTCATTTACCTGGACCTGAGCAAAGCCTTTGACACTGTCCTGCACCACATCCTGGTCTCCAAGCTGGTGACACACGGGTTTGATGGATGGACCTCTAGATGGATACAGAACTGGCTTGATGGCCACACCCAAAGAGTGGCTGTCAATGGTCCATGTCCCAGTGGAGGCCAGTGACAAGCAAGTCCCTCAGGGATCAGTCCTGGGACCAGTCTTGTTCAACATCTTTGTGGGTGACATGGACAGTGGCATTGAGTGCACCCTCAGCAAGTTTTGCTGATGACACCAAGCTGTGTGGTGCAGCAGACACCTGGAGGGAAGGGATGCCATCCAGAGGACCTTGACAGGCTGAGAGGTGGGCACAAGCCAACCTCATGAGGTTCAACAAGACCAACTGCATCCTGCATCTGGGTCGAGGCAAATCCCAGGCACAATCCAGGCTGGGCAGTGAGTGGCTGGGGCAGCCCAGAGGAGAGAGACTTGGGGGTGCTGTGGACGAGAAGCTCAACAGAGCTCTCAGTGTGCACTTGCAGCCCAAAGCCATCAGATCCTGGGCTGCATCAGGAGAAGTGTGGCCATCAGGTCAAGGGAGGATTTTCCCCTCTACTCAGCTCTGGGAGACCCCACCCTGGAGAACTGCATCCGTTCTGGAGCCCCTATTACAAGGGATATGGAGGCTGGAGCGTGTCCAGAGAAGGCCACGAGGATGATCAGAGGGCTGGAGCACCTCTCCTATGAGGACAGACTGGAGGAGTTGGGGCTGTTCAGTTTGGAGAAGAGGAGGCTCAGAGGTGTCCTCATTGTGCCTTCCATATCTGAAGGGGCCTACAAGAAGGCTGGGAGGGACTTCTCAGCTATCAGGTAGTGATAGGACTAGGGGAATGGAATGAAGCTGGAGATGGGAGATTCAGCTAGATTTGAGGAGGAATTCTTCCCCATGAGAGTGGTGAAGGCCTGGAATGGTTATCCAGAGAGGTGGTTGAGGCCCCATCCCTGGAAGTGTTTAAGCCCAGGCTGGATGAGGCTCTGTCCCACCTGATCTAGTGTAGGTGTCCCCTGCCTATGGCACGGGGGTTGGAACTAAATGATCCTTGTGGTCCCTTCCAACCCTGACTGAAACTATGAGACTATGAAACAGAAATGCGGTCAGTTCAGTGCCTGTGTTTAACAGAAATAAAAGATTTCGTCCTGTCTTCTCTCTCTTCTGCAAGTCATGCATTAGCCTGTGGAATAAAAGTTTGTTCTGGCTGCTTTTGAGGGCAAATACGTGTACTTTACATGTCCATTAAGAGGACTATGCTGACCTGTTTTTCCTTGCAGTTTAGTGATGCCTCCCTCTTATTTTAAATGTTTCATTCTGAATTTAATGCTTCTATACTACACCAGATAGAGCCTCTGTTTAAATTGTAGGTGTCGTATAGGTAAAGAAGTACACCCAACAGTTTCCTTCATGGCCATGCCTCCATGCTGGCGGACCTGTTAGCAAAGTGGTATCTATACTCCTTCCATGTTTGGCTTGTGTAGTAATGTGCCAAAATGAACTAAAATGACCTTGTTCAGGAATATTATCCTGCTAGGACTGTTTTGAGAAATGTGACTGGAAGAATGATTTCAAAATAGCTCACAGAGTCTGATGTCTATTCTGATTTTTAATTAAATTATGGTTGGGTTTTTTTTTTGTTTCTTTGGTTTGTTTTGTTTTGTTTTTTTGTTAAAAAATAGTCTCACAATTTGCATTTGCTATCCACTTGGAGTATTAATAATAGTAGTAGGGCATGTGAGTGCTTAATCTATTATATATGACAAATTTCTAGAATGGTGACTATTCCATTCTACATCAGGTTGCAACTTTGGACACCCCTGCATATACTATGTAATACTGTCACGAATGGGTGTTTATCATTATCACCTTGAATTGTTTGGCTTTGCACAAAATATCAGTGTCCTGGTATCAAACAGCTCTGCCATTCAACCCCCATTTTGCCATGATATAACTAATCTTCTCCCTTAGTTGTAACTTAACATTTATTGTCTCTCAAGGATCCTGACCAGGTTACATTGTGTTTAACGAGGAAATTACTCTAAAGCTGTTAGCAACTGAACAGAGATCCCCCTGGAAAGACATGAATTCTTTCTTAGAAGAGACTGAACAACCAGATGGGCACCTTCAGGCATGCACAGCTTCAAGGGGGATGCTTCAAGCGCCCTCAGCTTGCCAGCAGCATGATGCTTGTTTACCATGAAAGGATAATCTGTGTTAGCTTGTTTAAATTTTTAATTTGGGAATCATCAAGTAGTGGGATAAAAATATGTTAATGGAGGTGTATTGTGTTAAACTCTTCAGAGCATCTAGACAAGAGTATTTGACTGAAAATAATCAGTGTAAAATGTCAGAACAGATCTGAGCAGTGGGTTTCTTTTGACCTTTTTCTGCAGCATTTGTTTAAAAACCCAAACAAAATAGAATAGAATAGAGTAGACTAAACTAGACTAGACTAGGATAGGATAGAATAGAATAGAATAGAATAGAATAGAATAGAATAGAATAGAATAGAATAGAATAGACAGAGTAGAATAAATGAACCAGGTTGGAAGAGACCTTCAGATCATCGCATCAACCCTCATCCAGCACCACCTATCAACTAACCATGGCAACCAAACACCCTATCAAGTCTCCTCCTAACCCCTCTCCAATGATTGTGACTCCACCACCTCCCCGGGCAGCCCATTCCAATGGGCAATCACTCTGTCTATGAGAAGATTTCTTCCTAACATCCAGCTAAACCTCCCCTGGGCAGCTTGAGACTGTGTCCCTCTTGGTTGCCTGGGAGAAGAGACCAGCCCCAGCTGTCTACAACCTCCCTTCAGGTAGTTGTAGACAGCAACAAGGTCTCCCCTGAGCCTCCTCTTCTCCAGTGGTTGTGTTTAGTATACAAGATACACTTTGGCACTGCTACGGTTTCATTACACTACTGAATTAATTCCAAAATACATATTTTTGTCATTAGAATTTCTTAATGTTATAGAATAGGGCATATGTGACTAATAAAGACATTAGATTTCTAATCAGAATGCAAATAAGAAAATTTTGTGTTTTTTTAAATATTTGCCATCACTATGCAAGAATTATTCAGCTTTGATACTGTTGTATCAGACATGCAACATTTTTGTCCTATTTTAGAGGCAGTGTCCATGAAGCTAAAGTTTCCAGTGCTGTAATATGTTGATGTTTTAATTATAAATCTCAGAGGATTTACAGCTTTTGTGTATGTGCCTCAAAAATGTGCTTCATATCCTGGAAAAATTTTTAATATATAATATTTACTGCTTGCATATTTTACCTGGTTCTTGAATAATTTCAGTTTTAGAAAACCCATCTGTGACTGGTACTGAGACTAAAATGTTCTTACCACTCTTCATGAACAGGTAAGGTATGGTTGCTAAATTACATAATAGAGTAAACCCTTCATAAGAATCATATTGGGTTTTCTGCTTATTGGATGACTGTAAGGAAAGAGGAAAAAATCAGAGATCATAGAACCATTTTGGTTTGGATAAGACTTTTAGATATTGAGTTTCAGACAGAATCACAGAATCACCAGGTTGGAAGAAACCTCAAAGATCAAGTCCAATGTGTCTCCACAGCCCTCCTGAGTAAACCATGTGTGAGAGACTAAAGCTTGTCTCTCCTGGTGTGACTCAACAAAGATAAATCACTTGCTGCTTGCCCAGACAATAGCTGATGTGCGTTGGGCATGAGCCCTGGAAGACTCTTGGAAGGTGCAAAGATAACATTGCTCACGGGACTGCAGCTGGCCTACAACCATGGTCCAAGGGCCCAGCTATCACGCCTTCAGGACAAGATCATTTCAGCCCTCAGATACCCCAGGAAAGGACAATGGATCACCACCTTTTCCTGATGTGTCGATGTGTGGTAGGTTATGGAGCAGGAGGAGGTGGAGGCCTCCCCCCTTCCATCCAGACGGCTGCCCAACTCACTTGAGTACACAGAGAGATTTCCTGGGAACGATACCTGGACACTTACCTAAGGATTGATTTTCCAGAACGATATCCTGGGAACAATGCCTGGACACTTGCCTGAGGACTAAAAACTGTATAAAAGACTGGAGCAACAACTGGCTTTGGAGAAGAAAATTGTAGAAAAAAACGGAGAAGAAAACTGGAGAAGCAAAATCCACCACACGCTGGAAACATCACGGGGCCAACACAACGGACCTTGGACACTGTAAACCCCTCTCTGTGCTCTAGTTTCCGCCCGCTGCAACTCATGGAGCTGATAAGCTGCCCAGAGGACCACATCCCTTCTACAGCCAAAGCCTCAGCACCCGTTTCTCTACAGACCCAACAATCCTGCAGCACCTTTCCTCCACAGACTCAACTGTCTTTGGGTGAGGGTGTTTATATAATTCCCTTCCTCTTCTCTCTTCTCTCTCTATTTTCTCTCTCTCCCCTTCTGATCCATCCACTGTATTTATGTCCATCCACTGTATTTATGTAATAAATAGTCTAGCTGTTGATATTTTGGCCTCGTTTGTGCCTCTAATTTCACAACACGGGAATATTCATTAAAAACCTGAATCTCTCTCACTCTCCGGATCGAGACTTTTACACCATGGCACCAAGTGCCACGTCCAATCCCCTCTTGAACACCTCCAGGGATAGTGACTCCACCACCTCCCTAGGCAGCCCATTCCAATGGCTAACGACTCCCTCACTCCCAAGTCCACCACTAAACCATGTCCCTAATTGGCACACCTACATATCTTTTAACTACCTCCAGGGTAGTTACCACTACTTTCCTGGGCAGCATGAGCAGCCTCTTCACTACAATCTCCATTCTGGGAGTTGAGAGAGGGATAAGATCAGCCCTGAGCCCCTTTTCCTCCAGCCTAAACAACCACAGACTCAGCTGCTCCTCATTAGACTTGCTCTCTAGACCCTTCACCAGTGTCATTGCTCTTCTTTGGACACAGACAAAGCTTCAATTATTTCTCTTCACAATTTACATGCAGGGTATCATTGCAAGAATAAGCTCTGAGAATGTCACCATAAAATGTAATATAAGGTTCTTATGCATGTAAGAAGCTTGTCATGTAAAGTGGTTAAGGTGAGGCACTGCCTATAGATATTCCTTGACAAGGTGATACAGTCAGTATCATGTACAGTTTTCAGGTGAAGGTAAGGTGTCATACAACTGAGTTATATTGACAGTAGCCTTAGATGTAAGTTTTATAGACACCAGTCCCGAGCAGCTCTGCTCATGGCTGCCACACTTTTCCCATTTATGAAAGGAAACAAATTTTAGGATATCTGGAATAGAGCCTCAGTGTTTGAGAGGTCTGAACAAGATCCAAGTTCTGTTAAGTACTTCCTAACAACCCTGCTTACTACTTCTAAGACTAGACTGCAAAATATGACAGTCAGATATGATGGGAGACAGATGCTTACAGAACTATACATTACAGTAGTGAGAATATTCTGATCAAGGAAATAACTGCCTATGAATCAGCTGTATTTTTACTTAGTACAGAGTCACCATCCCTGGAGGTGTTCAAGAGGGGACTGGATGTGGCACTTGGTGCCATGGTTTAGTCATGAGGTCTGTGGTGACAGGTTGGACTTGATGATCTTTGAGGTCTCTTCCAACCTTGGTGATACAGTGATTATTTCATAGAATTCAAAACCAGTGGGGGCAATCATTATTGACTATTCTGACCTCCATAGTGAGGGCCATAGGATCCTCAGTACATATCCAGATGAAACAATTTCCTCGTTCTTCAAGCATTTAAATGAAGAATGGTAGTAAAAAACCCAACAAGTAAGGAAGATTTGTGCAGCAGAGTGCATGCAATATTTTAATCATTTGAACTTATTTAGTTCTGGTGTTCAAGAAGTTCAGCAACCCAGGATTTTTCTGGGTCTCCACAGAAAGTGCATATTTACTCTTGAGGTAAGTTGGTTGGTTGGTTTTGTTTTGTTGCTGGTTTTTGTTTTGTTTTGTTTTGTTTTACAAAGGCCTTTTTCTTTTTGCTTATTATACTATGGACAAAAATTTTCATTTTATTTTATTAATTTGGCCTGGTTTAGTTTTTCCTTCAGTTTGTTACTCTAAGGAATTAATATTTCAGCTACAGTCTATTATGTTTTTTTATTCAGGAGTTTCTATTCTTCCCCTCTACGTCTCACCATTTTCTTTCGGATTCACTTCTGCTTTTTATTTCCTTGTTTCCACAGAGTAATTCCATTCGTTGCCATGGCCTGGTGTGTCATGTGTGCACTGATAGCATACTGGAACACTTTTTCCAGGCTTTGCAGTCCTGGGAAGCTGCTTGATGATTTGTGCAATTGCTTGTGCTATTCAAAATTTCTTCAGTTTAGGAGAGATGAGATAGAGTTGCTATCGATTGGTTCTTCAGTGTGGATATCTCAGGTATAATCCATGCTGGTATCTGCAAGAGGTAGCTCTTTTAACTACTTCAAATAATGGCTATGACCTTAGTGCTATTGAACTTCCATTAGAAGTCTTGATTATACAGCATGAATTGTGTTTCTTGCTATTTCTGCTGGTAAAAAAATAAACCCAGGATTAAATCTGGGCTACATTCTGGTCAAGTCTGAAACAAGAATTTAGAAATTTTTAATTATAATCTCATAAATTATTTCCCTGTTCCCTACCTGTTTGATACTGATGGTGTCTAGGTGTACATGAAAACATCAAACTTAGCATCCACTTGTAAGGCAGAGTTAACACTGTAGGTAGCTTATCCCTTGTTTGCATCTCTTTATTGCACCTAATTTTGCATTAAATTTGCATTATGCTTAGAATTTTTCCACGAAGGATGCTTTAGATAAGTAAGTTGGAGTTAATGATAGAATATGTGAAATGTTTGCAGGTTTTATGTGGTAAAAGTATATTAGTGACCCAGCTTTCTGAGTTCTGAATAACTGCATAGTTGTACTGGCTACCAAACAGCACAGAGTTTACACAGTGTCTGGTAACTGCAGAACAAAAAAAGCTACTCAAAAAACTGCATGGTTTGAAAGATAAGTGCTGGGTTCTACACACTGGCCACAACAACCCCATGCAGCGCTGCAGGCTGGGGTCAGAGTGGCTGGAGAGTGGCCAGGAAGAAAGGGACTTGGGGGTACTGGTCGATAGTAAGCTGAGCATGAGCCAGCAGTGTGCCCAGGTGGCCAAGAAGGCCAATGGCATCCTGGCCTGGATCAGGAATAGTGTGGCCAGCAGGAGCAGGGAGGTCATTCTGCCCCTGTACACAGCACTGGTTAGGCCACACCTTGAGTATTGTGTCCAATTCTGGGCCCCTCAGTTTAGGAAAGATATTGAGTTGCTGGAACATGTCCAGAAAAGGGCAACAAAGCTGGTGAGGGGTTTGGAACACAAGCCTGAGGGAGCTGGGGTTGCTTAGCCTGGAGAAGAGGAGGCTCAGGAGAGAACTTCTTGCTATCTACAACTACCTGAAGGTTGTAGCCAGGTGGGGCTTGGACTCTTCTCCCAGGCAACCTGTGACAGAACAAGAGGACACAGTCTCAAGCTGCTCCAGGGGAGGTTTAGGCTGGATGTTAGGAAGAAGTTCTTCCTAGAAAGAGTGATTGGCCATTGGAATGGGCTGCCCAGGGAGGTGGTAGAGTCACCATCCCTGGAGGTGTTCAGGAGGAGACTTGATGGAGTGCTTGGTGCCATGGTTTAATTGATTAGATAGTGTTGGATGATAGGTTGGACTCAATGATCTCAAAGGTCTTTTCCAACCTGGATAATTCTCTTCTACTCTGTGCTACAAATATTAAAACCATTTACTTTCTGAAATAATTTTAGGGAAGTAGCTTGTATTAGAAAACAATAATTCCTTATAACAATACCAAAGAGTTTATTCTGTTGTTCCTAACACAGATAGATACACTTTACTGGCTAGATAACTTACATGACTCTGATAAGCAAAGCTTATAAAATCTGAACTATTTTTATGGCAAAGAGCAGTAAAATTATACTTACTAGAAACTGAAAGAATTACTGATAGAAAAAGAGCACTGACAATCAAACAAAAGAAGAGCAAGTTACTTAGGTTTTTTTGTGGACTGTAAATACTGAGATATATTTTTGCTTGATGTTTCAGGCCTGAACGTATTGCTACATACTGCATTGAGTTGTTTTTATATATGTTTAAAATGCAAATGAAAGCAACAAAATCTTCCTTTGGCATACTAGTGCATATATCAGGACAATGTACAAGCATGTTCTTTTGAATTTAGGGATTTAATCTTATTCTTTTCTTATTTGACACCAGGAGGGATACAAAATTATACAATATTAAGCCATGAGCAGCCATAGATGGAAATGTTGATTTAATCATGCTGTGTCGTAGTATAGACTTTTATCATCTGGGTTATATCACAATAGCTTTATTATGAATATGATTTTTAATAGAATTATTCTATAATAAACCTTAGAATTTTCAGGATCTCTTCTGGTTCAGGTTTCTAAATTGTTTTGTCAGGAAGAGGGTTTTAGCTACTATAGGAAATGTTGATATCAATTCCTTAAAGTTAAAATAGAAGCATAGAATTGTTTTGATCAGAAAAGACCTCTAAGATCCATCCATCTGTATTAGCCACAACCTCTAAGTTCAGCCATCAAACTAAGACCACTTTGGCCATTAAGCCACCTCCACGTGTTGTATCCAGGTGTTTCTTGGACACCTCCAGGGACAGTGACTCCACCACTTCCCTGGGCAACCCATTCTGTTGACCACACCTTCAGTAAAGGAAGTTTTCCTAATATCCAATCCGTATCCAGTTCTGGGCCCTACAGTTTAGGAAAGATGTTGACTTGCTGGAACGTGTCCAGAGAAGGGCAACAAAGCTGGGGAGGGGTTTGGAGCACAAGCCCTATGAGGAGAGGCTGAGGGAGCTGGGGTTGCTTAGCCTGGAGAAGAGGAGTCTCAGAGGAGACCTTACTGCTCTCTGCAACTACCTGAAGGGAGGTTATACACAGGTGGGGGTTGGTCTCTTCTACTAAGACAGCCAGCACCAGAACAAGAGGACAGTCTCAAGCTGTGCCAGGGGAGGTTTAGTATCATAGTATCATTCAGGGTTGGAAGGGACCACAAGGATCATCTAGTTCCAACCCCCCTGCCATGGGCAGGGACACCCCACGCTAGATCAGGCCGGCCTGAGCCTCATCCAGTCTGGTCTTAAACACCTCCAGGGATGGGGCATGGAGGATATCCATGTCACTCCAGAGCTGGGCTGGATGTTAGGAGAAGTTCTTCCCAGAAAGAGTGATTGGCTATTGGAATGGGCTGCCCAGGGAGGTGTTCAGGCGCTTGGTACCATGGTTTAGTTGATTAGATGGTGTTGGATGATAGGTTGGACTCAATGATCTTGAAGGTCTCTTCCAACCTGGTTAATTCTATACTATTCTATTCTATTCTATTCTATTCTATTCTATTCTATTCTATTCCATTCCATTCCATTCCATTCCATTCCATTCCATTCTATTCCTCCCCTGGCACAATTTCAGGCCAGTTTGGACTACTAGGAGAGGAATGAATATTTGAAGGTGCGTTTGCACATGGAGGGCATTAGGATCCTCAGTTTAGTTTCAACATGAAAAATGGCTGGTTTGCACACGTGTAAACTTGATCCAGCATGTTTAAGGGGAGAGTGGAGAAATGTCTTTAACAAAATATTGTTGATCCAGACTGAAACACCAATGCATGCACACCAGAGTTTACTTCAGGACTTGACTGTACATTAATTCTAGGTTTGTTTTCTGGAAAGTGCCTGTTTTAAAATAACTAAATAAATATAGCATTAATACATAAATTAATGAAAGAACCTTTTGCACAGTTTGTTGTTCTATTTTTAAAATGTGCAGAAAACAGATATGCAACAAAAATTATTATCTAAGAGTTAGGGTAATGAATGGAAGGTGAACTGAAGGCATTTCACTCCACTGACACTGCTTGCCATGGGAAAAAAATTGTCCCTGTTTTCTTGCAGGTTGACAGTTATCTTAAATGAATGCACTGTGTAGCTTGTTCACAGATTCCAAAAGAGACAATTTGGCAAACATAGAATCACTCTTTTAGCCACAGTGTTATGGGATAAATAAAACCTGTGGCAGTCTACCAAAAGAGTACAAAACAGATCAAGTCAGATTATAAAACAGGGGGAGGGGAAATACTCATACTACCAGAAAACATTCGGTATGTATTTCCCATCTCCTGCAGAGACAGTTTTGCCAACCCTCTCCAGCCAGTGGAAGTGAAGATATATTTTAATAGTCTGCCAGTCATCTGTGCAGGAGTACAGAACAGGACTAAAATGATGCCCATAGTTCTGGGTCTGATAACTCTGCACTTGCAGCATTGATTTCTAGGGACAGGGACGTGGAAGCTGGGATAACAAAGGTTTTGATCATTTAAGCACTTGCTGAGACTTTTACTGGAGTTTTCACACTTTTTCTTTTGCGTCACAGATTTGTTCTTAAATTCACATAAGCAGAAGCACTTTCTGATACACTCATATAGTGTCTTCATATGATTTTTTTCTATACTTGCAGCATTCATATAGGCCTTTCCATACAGAGATGTGGAGTTCTTTGCCTTGTTTGCTGCTTTACTAGTAACAAGTTACACTTATACCAAAAAAAATAAAATCACATGATATTTAAAGATTGTGTTGTGATGCTACACCTAGCACACAAAATTAAAAATGAAAGATTAGATGTTAAAAAAGCAAAAGGTATGAAAACTGCATAATGTAAAAATTAGAATAGAATAGAATAGAATAGAATAGAATAGAATAGAATAGAATAGAATAGAATAAACCAGGTTGGAAAAGACCTTTGAGATCATCCAGTCCAACCTATCATCCAACACTATCTAATCAAGTAAACCATGGCACAAAGAGCCCCATCCAGCCTCTTCCTATACACCTCCAGTGATGGCGACTCCACCACCTCCATGGGCAGCCCATTCCAATGCCAATCACTCTTACTATGAAGAACTTCCTAACATCCTGCCTAAACCTCCCCTGATGCAGCTTGAGACTGTGTCCTCTTGTTTTGGTGCTGGCTGCCTGGGAGAAGAGACCAACCCCCACCTAGCTACAAACTCCCTTCAGGTAGTTGTAGCAATAAGGTCTCCCCTGAGCCTCCTCCTCTCCAGGCTAAGCAACCCCAGCTCCCTCAGTCTCTCCTCATAGGGCTTGTGCTTTAAACCCCTCCCCATCTTTGTTGCCCTCCTCTGGACACGTTCCAGCAATTCAACATCTTTCCTAAACTGAGGGGCCCAGAACTGGACACAGGACTCAAGGTGTGGCCTAACCAGTGCTGAGTCCAGGGGCAGAATGACCTCCCTGCTCCTACTGGCCACACTGTTCCTGATCCAGGCCAGGGGCAGAATGACTTCCCTACTAATTGAGTAACTAATTATCTATGAAAAGTAAAGGCAACATATATGTTAATAAACAATACAGATAAAAACTCTGGTAAAAACCTCAGAAAAATATTTACTGCACATATTACCTGTGCCAGTACTCAAGTGCCAAAAGATTACCTGTGCCAGTACTCAAGTGCCAAACCTTTTTTAATTGGGATCGAAACTGTGATTGTGCCTGGACAGTTCAGTGATTATAAACATTTTCATCACCATTATACAACTAATTTCTTAAATCTTTCCTAGAAAGCTTTAATGGAGAATAAACAAAGTTTCCCTGTGTAAGAATGACTCTTGTCTCTCACTTTATATTACTATTAAAATTGAGGCTTGGCAGTCTGACAGAACTTTTGTCCCATGTTATGGCTTAGCTCCAGCAGGCAGGTCAGCCTCACTGGCCATTTGATCATTCTGCTTCAGCAAAATAGGGAAGAGATCTGAAAGGGCAAAACCAAGAAAACTAATGGGTTGAGATAAAGACAGTTCAATAGGTAAAGCAAAAACTGTGCATGAAAGCAAAGCAAAATATTGAATTCATTCACTACCTGTGTCCAGTTCTGGGCCCCTCGGTTTAGGAAAGATGTTGTCTTACTGGAACGTGTCCAGAGAAGGGCAACAAAGTTGGGGAGGGGTTTGGAGCACAAGCCCTATGAGAGAGGCTGAGGGAGCTGGGGTGCTTAGCCTGGAGGCTGAGGGAGCTGGGGTTGCTTAGCCTGGAGAAGAGGAGACTCAGGGGTGACCTTATTGCTCTCTACAACACCTGAAGGGAGGTTATAGCCAGGCAGAGGTTGGTCTCTTCTCCCAGGCAGCCAGTACCAGAACAAGAGGACACAGTCTCAGGCTGCGCCAGGGCAGGTTTAGACTGGATCTTAGGAAGAAGTTCTATACAGAGAGAGTGATTGCCCACTGGAATCAGCTGCCTGTGGAAGTGGTGGAGTCACCTTCATTGGAGGTGTTCAAGAAGAGGCTTGATGGGGTGCTTGGTGCCACGGTTTTAGTTTTTTAGTTGTTTAGGTGGGTTGTATTGTACTGTATTGTACTGTATTGTATTTAGGTGGGTTGGATTGGTTGATGGGTTGGACGTGATGATCTTGAAAGTCTCTTCCAACCTGGTGTATTGTATTATTGTATTATTACCTCCCATCAGAAGGCAGGTGTCAAGCCATTTTCAGGAAAGCAGGCTCCATTTCCTATAGTAGTTACTTGGGAAGATAGCCACCGTCACTCCAAACATCCTCTTTTCCTCCTTCTTCCCTCAGATTATATTGCTGAACACAATGTCATATGTCATGGGATATCCCTTTGGTCAGTTTTGGTCAGATGTCCCAGTTGTGTCACCTTATAACTTGTTCTGCATCCGTAGCCTAGTCACTGCCAGGGTGGTCCTGAGAAATCAAGGAGATGTTGACACTGTGTAAGCACAGCTCAGCAATAGCTAAATATTGGTGTATTATCAACAATGCTTTGGTCAGAAATTCAAAGCACCATACAAGGTATTAGGAATTATATTATCCCAGCCTAAAGTAGTACACCTGGAAAAGTGAGATCTTAATTTTAAGTCTTGAGAAAAGTAATGTCTCTGTAGGAGACAGTTTAATTGTCTTCATCAGAAAGCATCAATAATAGCCCTGGGCATTTGTGAAATGAGGAGGCAGCAATCACCTTGTTAAGCCAGTAGGCTATATAGAAGAATAGCAGGATGGAAAAAAGCATAGCACTCACCTGGATGAAGGTGGACTGGAGTCCTAGATCTTGCTTCTGGCAGAGTGTAAGCATTTTACCATAGATCATCATAAGAGAAAAGCTGAGCAATCCTAGAAAATATCAGAAGCTCTTTTTCTCCCATTTCTGCTGAGCTAGGTTCAAGCCCCTCCTTTAAATTTGGTTTCTGGTCCTGTGACTTGTATTCTTGGGGGCCAATGGTTCTGTTTCAACAAGAAATATGGGGAAATAATTAAAAGTGATAAGCAGAAATCGTGCCCAAATGATTAAAGAAAGTAGTCTAGACTTTGGTAAGGTAAATTGAAGTACATGATAAGATAAGCCAAAAAAAGATCTTGTGGAGCAATTTGCTAACAGATTTCATTTATTTATTTATTTATTACATCTCAGAAGCAGAAACCCTGACAAATAATTTGTATGGCTTACATTAGATTGATGTGCAAAGCCAGCAATATTAGAAGGTAAGGCCACTGCATGAAAGTTAAATGATTTCTCTCCATTGGTATCAATAGTGATGGCCATTATAGAATTCTTTTCCTTTATATGTGTCAAATCTAAGGAGTTGTCCCAAAAGTATCAGTTTAAAAAGTTTTAGAACAAATGAATAGCTACATATTGTCAGCATGAAACAAGTTTTGACTGAGAGTTTTATAGGAAATCAAAATATAAGCTTGCTGATCTTGTTTGCAGTGGATAGCTTACTTTGTACATTGGCTTTTATATCAGATGAATGAATTAATGTAATGACTGTTTTCTAAAGGACACCAAAGGCATCTAGGAAATTAAAGATTTTTTATGTCTGACTGCTAGTACATGCAAATGGTAAAGGAAATACATTAATGAATATCATTCATAGACATATTAATAGACTTCTTATAAATTACAGGATTAGACTATAACTAAGCAAGATATTTCACAGAATCACAGAAACATTCAGGTTGGAAAAGGCCCTCAGGACCACCAAGTCCAAGTGACAACCCTACTCTACAAGGTTCACCCCTAAATTATATCCCTAAGCACCACATCTAAACAACCTTTAAACACATCCAGGGTTGGTGACTCAACCACCTCCCTAGGCAGCACATTCCAATGCCTGTCTACCCTTTCTGTGATTTTTTTCACCCCTAATGCCCAGTCTAAACTTAGTTATAGCTTGGGGAAATTCCCTCTTGTTCTATCACATTTGTAGAAGGAAGCCAATGATTCACAAATGCCCTAGATGAATTTTTTGGGGGGGCAAAATATCAGGCAGCATGTACATGCTATCTGCTTGAAGAACCTTGCATGGATTTTCTACCAACTAGACCCCTTACCATTGGTTCCTAAAAGAAACAAAGTTATTAAGAAGTAAGAGGGAATTTCATGACCAATAATAGGTGAAATAGTGGAAATTAAAAAGTGCATTTCAGTGGTCACTTAGTAAAATGGGGAAGATAATCAAGTATCCCACAAGGCTCAGTTCTTGAATATGTGTTGCTCAAATAGAATTTAGGCTAGAGGGTGAACAGCAAAATTATTAAATTTGGTGCTGTTATATAGCTCTTTAGCTTCATCAGAAGTGAAATTGACTGAATCTTCATTAAGATTTCATGGAGCAACCAATAGGAAGGCAGATGAAATTCAATACTGATAAATGCAAAACAATGTACATGAAGGGAAAAATAAACTCTGAGTTTGAAAAGAACAATAGGGAATAGAATAGAATAGAATAGAATAGAATAGAATAGAATAGAATAGAATAGAATAGAATAGAACAGAATAGAATAGAATAGAATAGAATTAACCAGGTTGGAAGAGACATTCAAGATCATTGCATCCAACCCATCATCCAACACCATCTAATCAACTAATCCATGGCACCAAGAATCCCATCCAGTCTCTTTCTAAACACCTTCAGTGATGGTAACTCCACCACATCCCCAGGCAGACCATTCCAATGGGAAATCCCTCTGTGAAGAACTTCTTCCTAACTTCCAGCCTAAACCTCCCCTAGCACAGCTTGAGACTGTGTCCTCTTGTTCTGATGATGGTTGCCTGGGAGAAGAGACCAACCCCTGCCTGTCTACAACCTCCCTTCAGGTAGCTGTAGAGAGCAATAAGGTCTCTCCTGAGCCTGGTATAAATGTCTAAGAAAGAGGCTTTTCACAAACCATTTTTTATATCCAGTGGTGAAATGTAGATCAAAATGCCAATAACATCCCAGCTTGTATTAGAAACACTGTGGCCAGCAAGAACAGGGAGGTGATCACCCTCTTGTTCCCACAGTATCACAGTACAGTATCACAGTGCATTAGAGGTTGGAAGGGACCTCAAGAGATCATTGAGTCCAAACCCCCTGCCAAAGCAGGATCACCTAGTGTAGTCTGCACAGGAATGCATCCATGTGGGTTTTGAAAGTCTCTAGAGAAGGAGACTCCACAACCTCTCTGGGCAGCCTGTTCCAGTGTTCTGCCACCCTCACTGTAAAGAAGTTTCTCCTCATGTCGAGGTGAAATCTTCTGTGTTCAAGCTTGAGCCCATTCTTCCTTGTCACAGCATTTTAAAAAAGAGTTTATAAAGGAGATCTTTTCTTCTTTGAAAACTTTGTGAGTAGCAAGGATGATAATTGAGAAGGGAGTGGGAAAAAAAAAAGAAAAAGAATTATCAACAGCTTCACTCTTTGATGTTGTGAGCAAAATTAAGAGATTCTTGAAGCTATCACATGCTAGTAGATTTACAGCTCTGCTGCAATTGGTGAAACAGTTGACAAATAACATATTTTTTTGCCTCATGTGCTTACTGTTTGTAGGATTTATTTTCTTCTTTCATTTTCATCACACCCAGAAATAGAAACGAACAAGTTTTACAAGCATGTTTTGACAGAGGGACAAAATTATTAGCCTTACTAGTAGGAAGCAAAAGTTACTCAGTTTTAGTAAGATCTTCTCAAAACACAAATAAGAACTGTCCAATGGGCTAAATGAGGTGTATAGGAATATACAGGTGTTTACAATCAATATAATTATCACTGAAACAAAGAAGTTATTGCAGATTTTTCAAAATGTTACTCATACTGTTCAGTAGGTTCCAGAAAAAAGTTGTGTTTTCTCAGAAGACTCTTTATGAAAGGGAAAAAAATATTAGTTTCACACAGGTCTGCTTTGTTTCCTCTTGTTTCCGGCTTTGCTCTGTTTTGCATGGTAGAAAAATCTCATCAGTCTTATGCTCCTGACCCACCTGCCTTTGAAAACTGTTTTGTCATCCTTCAGCTCCTTAAAGCAAAAGATGAAAGCAAAAATATGGATGTGTTTGTAATGAGGATAATCAAAGTTGAAAGGCAAGAAAGGCATTGGAGGAAAATTGAAGTGTGGATACTGATAGATGCTCAACAGAGAAAGGTGGAAATGATGAGTCTGTAATGTGACTTAATGGAAGGAAATACTTTACTGGAGAACAAAGATTCTGACAAACAGTGCCAAAAGTAGACACTTGAGATTTCAGTGGAAATCTGAAGCATGTGTGGAGGGATTAGATTGAGTAGAGGCAATACTATACAAACTTCTTGTGACTTTCTTTGACATCGTATTTAGTCTGACACTGAGAACTGGAAAACTATTTTTGGTACACCAAGTATTTCTGAAACCAGCTTCACAGTGCAGCACTAAAAGGCAAAACAGATCAGTACAGCATTTCCCCATCAGTTGTTTAAAGTGATTATGTTCTTTCTGGAACTTGTCAGGAGATTTATTTATTTATTTATTTGTTTATCTATCTATCTATCTATCTATCTATCTATTTATTTATTTATTAAAGTTTTGTGTGTCTTAATATTGTATGGGTTATATTTTTTTTAATTCTGACTTTTCTTGGATCCCCTTTGGCTATTTTTCAGTGTATTTTATGGAGAAGGAGACATATTTATCTGATAAACTATGATGATATAAAGCTATTCCTGAAGCTAATTCCTCAGCTTCTCAGACTGTTTGATAAAGAATCTGTCAGTTTATTGGCTGGAGATGATTTCTGTGATTTTTTTCCTGCTGCATTACTTCTGCCTTGATTTGTTTTCCTTTCTTCCCGTGCTTAATCTTTAGCATCTACTATCTATATTAATAGATACTTTACTTTAATCTGACATAGATCTTTTGATAGATATTGAATATTAAATATTTGGACTATATCATGACATCCTCTGACTCCAACAGATTTTTTACTGCCCTGAGTAATATAAAGTTCTGTCTTTCTTCTTTTATCAAACTGTGGACTTTATAGATGTAGGAGAATTATCTCTTGTTGTCTTACACTAGAAAATAGACAATGAGCTTGATGAAAGAAAACACATTTTATAACCATGGTAACTGTCAGTAACATCTGTAGATCCCTCTCCCTCTCATTTCTTTATGAAGATTGAAAAATGTCATTAATTTTTCTTGATTTTTATTTTTGTGCAAGAGGAGAAGGAGTAAAATCAACGGCGGGCATAATTTCAAATCACATATGGCTAAGTATTTAGGATTCATTGGCACAATGAGTATGGCAGGCAATAAAAAATATTTAGATTCAAATTACTTTGTCACAGATAGAATTAGCCTTTGCATAAAATTGGATTGTCTCTGTAAACACTTTAATGATACCTCTAATGATACTTCACGAAAAACATTGACGCGTATAGTTCTTTTTGAATGCTCTTGTGAGAGTGTCTGATTCCTCTTTGTCAAACTGCATCCATCTGCCCCAAAATCTGAAAGGATTATAAAAATACATATATATCTCAGTGAGATGACAGATTATTCTGGAATATTTAGTAAATAACATGGTAGTGCTACTGTAGTTGAGGGCTGCAAGGGTCTAGTCAACTTCAGTTCAAAGAGAGATGAATCTTCTTAGATTAAAGGATTTATTTTAATGGCCTCACTTTTCATCTAAACATAAACATTTTGGACTATCTTTCTCTTGATGATTTTAATCCTGTGAGGAAGACAACTTCATCAAAGGAAAACTGTAAAATACATTTGCTTTCCTTTGTTTCTGGCAGGTTAGGTTTCTCCCTAATACTTTTTGTTGTGCTGTTTTGCTACCCTGGCCATTCTCCATGTCTCCATCTCAATACCTTTGTCCATATTTTTCCCAAAGGTAGGGAGACCTGATTAACCAAATTCTTCTTATCCCAGTGATGAAATATGACTCTAATATGCAGTCTTTCCAGTTCCTTGAAATCTGATTTTCAGCCATGCACAACAGAAATAGATCCCCAGTTTCTGCAGTTGAAGTTCATAGATCATACCTTTCATAGAGCATGGATCTGCTTTCAAGAGGCTAGACTCACTGGCAGAAAAGATAATAGAAACTGGTTGCAAGACTTTTTCTCTGACATAGCACTTGAGATAAAATCATAGGTGTTTTGTGAGTCTGCACATTGTTTTGAAGTTGAACTCTACGGTGTGGACCAAACCTGAAAGACCTGTGGAAATACAGGCAAATAATTAATACTGCCATTTAAACTTGACTTGCTGGAGAGTGTCCAGAGAATGGCAACAAAGCTGGTGAGGGGTTTGGAGCACAAGCCCTAGGTGGAGAGGCTGAGGGAGCTGGGTTGCTTAGCCTGGATAAGAGGAGGCTGAGGGGGAAACATATTGCTATCTACAACTGCCTGGGGGCTGGTCTCTTCTGCCAGGCAACCAGCACCAGAACAAGAGGACAGTCCCATGCTACACCAGGGGAGGTTTAGGCTGGATGTTAGGAAGAAGTTCTTCATAGCAAGAGTGATTGCCCATTGGAATGGGCTGCCCAGGGAGGTGGTGGAGTCACCATCACTGGAGGTGTTTAGGAAGAGACTGGATGGTGTGCTTGGTCCCATGGTTTAGTTGATTCGATAGTGTTGGATGATGGGTTGGAGTTGATGATCTCAAAGGTCTCTTCCAACCTGGTCTATTCTATTCTATTCTATTCTATTCTATTCTATTCTATTCTATTCTATTCTATTCTATTCTATTCTATTCTATTCTATTCTATTCTATTCTATTCTATTCTATTCTATTCTATTCTATCTGTATACAGACTCTATGTGCCTATCCCTACTCTTTCTGATAGATGATTTAAACCAGTGTGTACAGCAGACATTCTGTGATCTTTGGGGAGGAGTTGTGTCTCCTTCTTGGAAATACCATGGAAACACTTCTTGCTTCTCTAAGGATTTCTAAAAAATAACCTATTTAAAATTAATTTACAGAATATATATATGCAGAGAGCTGAAGGGAGAGGTAGAAGAAATCAAACATTTATGGCATGTTTTGGACCTCTAGAACATTGTTTAAAAGAGAGATAACCCACTGCTAAGGTGTTTTGAAACCTTTAAAATTTAAATGTTCATTCTGAAAGAGCAGTCATCTCAAAGATGCCATATACCTCCCTTTCTAACTCTGTTTGATTGCACATCTAAACTGGCTTTTAAAGATTGAAACTGTGAACATTGCCTAGCCCCTGACTTTTAAGAGTACTTCAGTGCAACCTAAATTGTGTTTTATCATGTGGGAAGATTGTTTATTCTTTGGAGTGAACCAGATTTCCATAGATACTGCATGTTATCAGAATGTTCTTCAAAAGACTGTGGGTGTAGCTGTGTAACCTAGTAGATTTAGATATCAGTTGATGAAACACTGCCATGTCTGAACATTTAGAAAATATGACTCAAACACCAAATATTTGTGATTTTAAAGTGAGTTTAAAATAGAAATAATTGGAAGATGAAGTTTCTTTGCTATTTTGATTTTCAGCTCTCAGAATATATGCACCTACAGTGTTTTCATAGCAAATATGAAGATTATAAAGTTTCAAAGACATTTTATATTAGTTCATAAGCAATTATCTGATAAAAGAAGTTTAGGCTTTAAAAAACCCCATAGAATATTTTGAAAGTTAAAAAAAAAATCATCAGTTGACAATCCTGAGACATTACAGAAGAAATTATATTAAAGTACTCTTCATAGGTTTTGTTGAATCAACAGAAGATATCCTCATTCATTTCTAATGATTCTCTATGTACAGCTCTTTACATGCAGCTCTTCATGATGTATTTAGATGTCCCTGTCATAGCTAATCTTTGTGCTGGCAGTAAAATGCGTTTCATATTTTAAATGCCATTGACTTTTCTCCCCTCCCTTTTTTCATCTAGGTTTTCATTCTACATATCTGTTAAATATATAAGCTTCTCCTGTCTATAAATTCACTAACCTAAAAATAAAAGACCTTTTTTCAAATGTAGCAATCCTCCTATGTTGACTTTAATATGCAATGCCTTCCCTTCTTGTTAAATTTTAGATTATTGTGTAGTTTCTGATTTCAAGTGGCATTTTCTCCACATTGGTATGAAGGATGTTATTAAAGGGAAAAAAAAACCTAGAAGGGAGTGGAAGTTTTGTATGAATTCTCTTGCATTATGCTGTGCATATTACAAGTAGGAAAAAATATGTCAGAGTATATAAAGAATACCTAAGAAAGTTTATGGAAAAGTATTCTCAGTGTGATCAGAGGATTTTTAAAGGGTAGGAAAACAATATGCCTAAAACTATGATAACTGGACATAACTAGGCCTTTTAAGTATGTGAACAAAGAAAAAAAAATGCATAAATGCATGTCTATCCTAGGTCTGGAACTTTATATTCATAGATATCATTATCAAGAAAATGTTTGCGAAGTAGTCTCTTCTATATCACAGTATCACAGTATCACAGTATCACCAAGGTTGGAAGAGACCTCGAAGATCATCGAGTCCAACCTGTCACCACAGACCTCATGACTAGACCATGGCACCAAGTGCCATGTCCAATCCCCTCTTGAACACCTCCAGGGATGGTTTCATAGATTCATAGTTTCATACTTTCAGTTAGGGTTGGAAGGGACCACAAGGATCATCTAGTTCCAACCCCCCTGCCATGGGCAGGGACCCGCCTGCCATGGGCACTGAATATCCACTGAAGTAATCCACATTAGATTAAATGCAACAGTAATTATTAAAAAAAGGAAAAAAAAAGGGAAAATAGTTGTGAAAATCTATTTTACATTCATGACCATTGGAGATTTGAGAATGTCTTTTGTTATTTGGAAGCTATTAGCACATTGCATTCTACAGTTTAGTTACATATACTCTCCCAAAACTACTCAAGTAAATTCTGGTTATTTGACAGGAACAAAAAAAATAAAAAGGAGGTCAAAATCAAGAGTTGCATCTTTATTATAGCCTACATAGCTTACAGTGAGAAGACTTACAAACATCTAATTATAAAGGAGAAAAAATCTAATAGAAACCTCACAAATCCTTAATACAAGGAAGAAAAGCACAACATCACAAAACAGACAGAAGAATAAAGTGATGCCTACAGCAGAATTCACAAAACTGACAATCTAACAAAATCAGACACATCAGGGAGCCACAATGCATAATAGAACACTGCAGCAGTGACAGTAAAGTCCATATAAATTGTATGTTGTACTGGAGCAGATCTTCACATGGATGAATGTGAAACAGCTGCCTGGTGGAATTAGGCATAAGATGACACAGTACAGTAGATGCCCCTCAAAGGGAGCCCATTCTCCCAACTCAGCAATGTTAATGCCACTGACAGGTGGTGTGCCTGGCTTTTGATTACTATTTTCTGGTGCAAATTGCCACACTTTTACTTCTAAGGACAGGGAATGTCAAAGGACTGTGCTTTCCCTTTACAGAAGAGACACCAAAGGCAGTGAAGGTCCCATATTTCTGTTAGGATTTCTCTTGTAGGCCACTGTCTACTTTTGTGAAAATTTTATTTGACCTAAAGCCATTAGGACTCGTTCTTCTTTATTTTAAGAAACAGGGCACATTCAAGAGTCTCAATGTCCTTCCTAAACTGAGGGGCCCAGAACTGGACACAGAACTCAAGGTGTGGCCTAACTAGTGCTGAGCACAGGGGCACAATGACTTCCCTGCTTCTGCTGGCCACACTATTCCTGATGCAGGCCACAATGCCATTGGCCCTCTTGGACACCTGGGCACATTGCTGGCTCATGTTCAGCCAGCTATCAGCCACTACCCCCAGGGCCCTTTCTGCCTGGCTGCTCTCCAGCCACTCCAACCCCAGCCTGTAGTGCTGCATGGGATTGTTGCAGCCAAAGTGCAGCACCCGGCACTTGGACTTGTTGAATGTCATCATGTTGGACTCTGCCCATCTGTCCAGCCAGTCAAGGTCTAGAGGACACAGCCTCAAGCTGCACCAGGGGATGTTTAGGCTCGAGGTGAGGAGAAAGTTCTTCACAGAAAGAGTTGTTAGCCATTGGAATGGGCTACCCAGGGAGGTCGTGGAGTCACCATCCCTGGAGGTGTTCAAGAGGGGATTGGACGTGCCACTTGGTGCCATGGTTTAGTAGTCATGTGGTCTTGGGTGACAGGTTGGACTTGATGATCTTTGAGGTCTCTCCCAACCTTATTGATTCTATGAGTCTATGACAATATCCGAAGCAAAAGCACATATGAAATTTCCCAAGGTTCAAAATGATATTATTGGAAAGCTTTTCTAACCTCTTGCTTTATCTCAGGGTCTCCATTAACCTGAAATGGAGATAGAAGACAGAAATCAATATAAAGTTAGGGCATGTGCTCAGGAATTAATATGAATACAACAATATGGATAATTTTAGGCATCTCCAAAACTTCTAGTGGTGATGTCTGGGACAAGCATTGTTTGACACAAGTTTGGCTGTAATGGTAAATTAAATCTTTTTCATTAGTCCCTTCTGCTTATGTATATATATATATATATATAAAAGATTCTAAAATGATTCTTCAGAAGTAAGCAGGATCACATGTCTGATACTCCTCTCCATTATCACAGTATCCCATGTCCATCTGATAGAACATATATAAGCTGGTGAATACAGGACTAGCAGTTTGGCTTAAAATAGAGAATTATTATTTTTCTTTCTATCACACACCAACACACAGACAAAAAAATAATTAAGGATTAAAAGGTAACTTTAATATGGTATAGCTGAGTGTCTTATTGCCATTTTTATTAAAACCAGAAATCACATACACTAGACAGAGATACTACAGATAAAGTCCCATGCAGCATATGTCTATTTTGGTCATCCCTGGTCAGATTGATAGAAGGTACATGGAAGTCATAAGAAATGGCATCCTGGCATGCATCAAGAATAGTGTGGCCAGCAGGAGCAGGGAACTCATTGTGCCCCTGTACTCAGCACTGTACTCACACCTTGAGTCCTGTGTCCAGTTCTGGGCCTCTCACTTTAAGAAGGACATTGAGACACTTGAACGTGTCCAGAGAAGGGCAACGAGGCTGGTGAGAGGCCTCGAGCAAAAGCCCTGTGAGGAGAGGCTGAGGGAGCTGGGATTGTTTAGAAGAGGAATCTCAGAGGAGACCTTATTGCTGTCTGCAACTACCTGAAGGTAGGTTGTAGCCTCGTGAGGGTTGATCTCTTCTCCCAGACAACCAGCACCAGAACAAGAGGACACAGTCTCAAGCTGCACCTGGAGAAGTTTAGGCTGGAGGTGAGGAGAATGTTCTTCACTGAGGGAGTCGTTAGCCATTGGTATGGGCTGCCAGGGAGGTGGTGGAGTCACCATCCCTGGAGGTGTTCAAGAGGGGATTGGACGTGGTACTTGGTGCCATGTTTTAGTCATGAGGTCTGTGGACAGGTTGAACTTGATGATCTTTGAGGTCTCTTCCAACCTTGGTGATTCTGTGAGTCTGTGAAAAGGGGGCATAAAGACACTGAAAAATGTAAAATATGTGCTTATTAGACATGCCCTGAGCCATAAATCTCAAACTTTGGGTTAATACAAAAAGTCAATTCACTTCTGAATTTTCTTCATCTGTCACATACTTGGTGTCTGATTGCAATTATATATTCCTCTCCCACCAGAACAGAGCTACAGTTACCGCAATAATATATTCAGGGTTTTATGTCACATTCATCTTGAACCTTTCCAATAAATGTGATGGTGAATTCAAATGTGGTCTATCTTTCCCCTCATGTACTCCCAGAGGACAGAATCTTATGTGCAGTGAGGTGATTTTTCCTGGTGTATTTATGTTTAATAGGCACACTGTGGTACAGGAATTTATAGAGGGAAGGAAGTATAGTTTACTTCTCATCTGAAAGAAACTGGGTGGTAATATTATTTCTGAATGATCCCAGAATTGTAATTGTGAATAAAGTTATAGAAAATTATGGAATAGAATGGAATAGAATAGAATAGAACAGAATAGAATAGAATAGAATAGAATAGAATAGAATAGAATAGAACGGAATGGAATGGAATGGAATGGAATGGAATGGAATGGTCATGAGGTCTGTGCTGACAGGTTGGACTCGATGATCTTTGAGGTCTCTTCCAACCTTGGCAATACTGTGATACTGTGATGCTGTGATAGAATAGAATAGAATAGAATAGAATAGAATAGAATAGAATAGAATAGAATAGAATAGAATAGACCAGACCAGGTTGGAAGAGACCTTCAAGATCATCATGTCCAACCCATCATCCAACACCACGTAATCAACTAAACCATGCAACCAAGCACCCTATGAAGCCTCCTCCTAAACACCTCCAATGATGGTGACTCCACCACCTTCCCAGGCAGCACATTCCAATGGACAATCATTATCAGTGAAGAAAGAAACAAAACCCCCCAAACTACTTTAAAAAACCCCCAACAACAAGAAAACCCAACAAAAAACTAATTTGCAAGTTTTTCTGCCTTTTTTTGTTGTTGTTGTCGTTTTACCCAAGAAATTTATATTTCTGAATTATATAGAGGGAAGAGAAATAAATCAGTAGTTTGAAATAGCTGAATGCTTGAGTGATTAAACTGCAGCCATGGAACTAGTGTTTTGAAAATCTTTATTCTGAGATATATTAACTGCTGTACCATGGAAGACAGTTCTTCCAGGAACAAGCTGATGCAGTGCCAGAAAATGAGCTTTTACAGCACTGTCAAACTCTTCCCAGCTATAACAGTTTTACAAGCAGATACTGGCATGAACATCAGAACACACCTGAACTTCATTTTTAATTATTTTTTTTTTAATTGTATTGTTACCTATGCTTTCTCTCTATGAGGAGAGGAAAATTACACTAGAAATGTAGCAGTTAACATTATTTTTAATAAGGCAAATCTTCCAGGACCCTGTCATGGAATCTGTTCCTGCTAATAAACCGCAAGATGTAAGTTGTGCTACTTTTGAGTGCTCTTGCAAGATAAAAGTAGCGCAGAGACCCTGGAACTAGCCACAATATTGGAAGATGATATAATATGTATTAACATAGCAGTGTATTAACACAGAAGTGTTTCTGAGATGGTTTTTGTTAACTGATGGGCATCACACTGCCAGAATTACTGCACTACTCCCAAACACAATCTGGTAGCTCTTTCTAGCACTATTCAGTGGCTCCAGGGGTGTTTCCATGTGGCATTGTCTGACAGGTGATTCAGGCACTTCAGTGCTCCAATTTTTTTTTAATACAAGGAGATAAAGGCCTGAATTCTCAAAGCACACACCAGCCTGACTTCCACTGAAATCAATGTAGGTGGCTCTGTACACTCTGAATCTCTTGAACTAAGCAATTTGTTCAACATAAGTGGAAAATTTGTGGAAGAATGGCAAACTGAAACTGGAAAGACTGTCCAGAGATAAGGAATTTAAGCCTCATTTATTCAGTCCTAAAAGAAAAAAATGAATAGATTTTTTTTTCTTTCTGTGATTACTAACTTAAATTCTCTCAAACTGTGAAGCACAGGACCACCACTCAGTCATTTTAGGAAAGTGTGGGAGCAGGGTTGGTGTTAAACCATCAAAATTATGCAGTCCATTCTGGGAAGCGTTCACAGGCAGTTGTACATTGTTTAGTGAAGTTACTTCCTTCTCCAAGGAAAGTTTGCATTTCATCTCAAATCATGAATGTTGTGGAGGGCCTCAGATGATTTATGTTGGCTCCATCACTGTGGGATAGTTTCTGATGAGCAAATTTGGAGAAGACAAATAGTGCTTTTTGGAAAAGCATGGTTATCTGCAAAGCACTGATGCTATCAACATTCCAACAACCTTACTAAAAGCCTGATTCAAAATCTAAGATGTTAGAAAACACAAGTGCAGCTATCATAAAAACACAATAATCTTCAAAACCTGTTTGTCCCTCGTGTGCAGAGTGACAAGTTGCACATCATAACGTGATACCTAGTTGATTGTCTCTTTGTTCCTGGACACTGCTCAAATACATGGATTAAAATTGCTCTTCAGTGTAGCACAACTATTGGAAAGTCATTCAAGCCGTTCTGTGGCAGTAGCATGCTGAGGCTATGATGTTTAAATGACTGAGCTAGAAGGTGGAAAGAAGAAGAAATTATGCAAAATAAACACAAAAAATGCTAGACTATTACTTTAAGAGCTGCTCTTCTGGGAAACAGGCTTAGCAGTGGTGATACTTCTTTCAGGCAAATTGATGTGTAGAGGGTTAATAATGGAGCTGGATGCAGTTGCATGCCACTGCCAGTAAAATCACACACCTCTGCATTATACAGTGTGCTGGTACCAATGACTCTTTCTGATGAAGCAGTGCTCTTTTCTTCTGTGTGTTGTGGTGGAGTTTTTTGTTTATTTGTTTGATTTAGCTATTGGGGAAAACCATGAAATCAGCTACAACATACTCAGAAATGAGCACACACTGCAGGGAGTGCTCTGCACAATGAGCTACCCAAATAACACTGTGTTGGTTTGGGGTTTGGTTTGTTTGGTTTGGTTTGCTTTGTTTTACCCTCGCTGGTTTAGTCAGTCTCAGCTTTCTCACCATCCTGAAGCTAAGACCAAGAGTACTTGTGGAACTACTGCCACTGGAGTACTTTAGATTAGATAATTGAGGAAAATATATCTAAGTGTCAAATAAATAACAGACGCTTTTTGTAGTTTCAGTTAAAACTATCTATATTGTGGTAACTATTAATAGCTGATCTTCAAGTAGTTCTCAACAGAAAATACAAAGAATAATTTCCCTATTTTAACTGTACTCTTGAGGATGCTTTGTCTTTTATTTAAAAAAACAAACAAGCATTTATTTAATTTTTATAATAACATATTTCCTGTAAACATACTTATGTATATGTTCATGTATATATTATTTAGATCTGCTGCCGGTAAATAGAATAGAATAGAATAGAATAGAATAGATAGAATAGAATAGAATAGAATAGAATAGACCAGGTTATAAGAGACCTTCAAGAAAAGATTATTTTGTTATGAAAATCAACAGGCAATTCCCCAAAATACACTACATCTTCTGTGAGGAAGCCTAGTGTGACAGAAATTCATTTTGCAACATAGGAGGCAAAGGCCACACACCTGAAAGAATAGAATAGAATAGAATAGAATAGAATAGAATAGAATAGAATAGAATAGACCAGATTGGAAGAGACCTTCAAGATCATCATGTCCAACACTATCTAATCAACTAAACCATGGCATCAAGCACCCCATCAAGTCTCCTCCTAAACACCTCCAATGATGGCGACTCCAGCACCTCCCTGGGCAGCCCATTCCAATGGCCAGTCACTCTCTCTATGAAGAATTTCTTCCTAACATCCAGCCTAAACCTCCCCTGGCACAGCTTGAGACTGTGTCCTCTTGTTCTGTTGGTGGTTGCCTGGGAGAAAAAAACAGCCCTTGCCTGTCTACAACCTCCCTTATGGTAGTTCCATAACAATCTGTTTATAGAGCTTATCTCCAAAACGTTTCTCCTTGTAAACATGAAGAGCCTCTGTGGGCCAGAACTTTACACTGTCAAAATGAGATTCTTACTATTATTCATCAAGAGCCTCAATTAATTTGACAATTTTTTCTGATTTTATTAAGCTTGAGTTAATCTGTACATAGAAAAGCCTGTCTTAGTGTAGCAAACTGGGAAAAGTATACTGGTATGTAAAACGCAGTTTTAAATCTGCAGAAGTATGAGTACTGCTTGCTTCTTATTTGAGAATCATAGTATCATAGTATGAGCCAGGGTTGGAAGGGACCACAAGGATCATCTAGTTCCAACCCCCCTGCCATGCTCAGGGGCACCCTGCACTAGATCAGGCTGGCCAGAGCCTCATCCAGCCTGGTCTTAAACACTTCCAGGGATGGGGCCTCAACCACCTCTCTGGAAAACCCATTCCAGGCCTTCACCACTCTCATGGTGAAGAACTTCCTCCTCACATCCAGCCTGAATCTCCCTACCTCCAGCTTCATTCCATTACCCCTAGTCCTATCACTACCTGATAGCCTGAGAAGTCCCTCCCCAGCCTTCTTGTAGGGCCCCTTTCAGATACTGGAAGGCCACAATGAGGTCCCCTCAGAGCCTTCTCTTCTCCAGACTGAATCAATTAATATTAGAGACATATGAAAAAGATGGCCTTTAGTATGGGAGAAATAGAGTTACTAATATGCTGCTGGAACCTTATCAAAATTAACCTACAAATTTGGAAGACAGAGCTGCAGAGTTTTAAAGTATGTGTACAAAAACATCTTTCTGCCTTGTATGCATCTGCAGATTTTTAATCATGTGTACAAAACATCTTTCTGCCTTGCATGCATCTGGCCTTGTAATCATGATGTGTTTGATATTTTATATCATTTTTGCAGGATTGTTACCAGATAAAAGCCCCTGAAGAAACCCAAAATCTAACCTGAAGTTTTCTTTGAGATTTATTTTGCATATTTGCATTTACTCTGGAGAACTTGACATTTGGCAGTAATTTTCGTGCATGGCTCTTAATCAGAGAGCAAAAGACAAAATATTTGCCAATTCTGAAATTGAAATATTGGAATTCCACTTACACAAATGAAAAATTCAGAATCCCTAGTAAATATATGGAGTGAAGGAATTGGAAGGAGCAAAACCATAATCATAGAATCATAGAATCAATAAGGTTGGAAAAGACCTCATAGATCATCAAGTCCAACCTGTCACCCAACACCTCATGACTACTAAACCATGGCACCAAGTGCCACGTCCAATGCCCTCCTGAACACTTCCAGGGATGGTGATTCCACCACCTTCCTGGGCAGCCCATTCCAATGGTTAACAACTCTCTCTGTGAAGAACTTTCTCCTAACCTCAAGCCTAAACTTCCCCTGGTGCAGCTTGAGACTGTGTCCTCTTGTTCTGGTGCTGGTTGCCTGGGAAAAGAGACCAATCCCCTCCTGGCTACAATCACTCTGCAGGTAGTTGTAGACAGCAATAAGGTCTCCCCTGAGCCTCCTCTTCTCCAGGCTAAACAATCCCACCTCCCTCATCCTCTCCTCATAGGGCTTGGCTCAAGGCCTCTCACCATCCTCGTTAATGATATGAAAGCAATGATTAAATACTACTGTGGCATCTACAGTCTAGTCCTGTCTTTACCACAGTGTCCACACAATTTTGTGCAAGTGTGGCAGGTAGAAATTTCCTCCCCAACATTAACTTTGCCAGCCCAGCCCAGCTGGAAGCAAATGAAAGCTGTATTTACATGCAAAACTACAATCTACAATGAAATGTGATGAATATGTACAAAATATACAGTATTCACAATGTTTACAGATATTTGCAATTAATAAACAGCACAAGGACCCCTGTGGTCAAACACCAGGGGAAGCTACTAGCTTCTCTCTTTCTGCCTTCCCCCTACCCTGCCTGTGCAAAAGGGAGAAGAGAAAGGAGCAGAGAAAGTTGCTGTTAGATTTAACCAAAACAATGCAGCCAAGGTTGTTTAGGTGGGTTGGATTGCTTGATGGGTTGGACGTGATGATCTTGAAGGTCTCTTTCAACCTGTGTATTGTATTGTATTGTATTGTATTATAAGGTCAAGCAGAAGTAAGTTAGTATCTCTCCGGAGTGAAGAAGCAAGAAGAGAGAATTGTTTTGGTACAACCAATCTTATGGTAGATGGCTCTCCAATGGGATTGTTTAGAATTATCTTTGTTTTCCTTTTTACATCCAGTGCTGATTTATTTACATTTTATTACCTTCTGTCAAGATCTGTGAAAAAAAATTTAAAGGCATAGCCTAAAACTGCCACAGCAAGGTACTTAAACCACATGTGGTGGAGTGAGAAAGTTCCCTCCCCACACACAAAGAAAGAGCCCACAGCTAGCTCAGTCGGAAAAGCAGATGAAAGCTATATTTACAGGCAGAAATGGAATGCAATGAATATGTACACAAATATACAATATTTACAATATATACAGAAATACACAGCAATGAACACAATGCAGAAAAAGCCTTTTCCCTCCAGCCGGCCAGGGGGGTTCCCTGAACCCCCCTCTCTCCCTCCCTACCTCCCCTTTTTCCCAAAAAGGGTTAGAGAGAGAGAGAAAGGCAATTAAGGAAGAAAAATTCTGTTAGCTCAAACAGCACATGCAAGGATTAGTTTTCTTATCTGGTTAGCTGTTAACTCAAGGCCGTTCTTGCTGCAGAAAGAGAGAAGCCGTCCAGCCCACAGGACAGAGAAGCACAGACTGCACCCAGCCTGAACCCAGACCAGACTGAACTAACAGAACCCAAACTTAAAATTGCATTCTACAATCTACCAATGAAATTAGTTTAGACTATCTTGTTTTTGTTTAAATATCAAAAACATTCAGCCAGACTGTTCAGCAACTGTCTCTTTCTTAAAGACACAGCCTAAACCGGTCACACCACATCAGCACAAGGACTGGATTTTTGTGGCATTTCACTGGTGTTAGGTTTCAAAGGCTAAAAGGACACTAATGCTTTGTCAGACACTCATGCTTTGTCTGACATCTGTCATCAGCTAATGCATTCATTTGATTTCTGTACCTCAGTTTCCCAGCCCCAAACCCAGAAGTAATGTTATCATATTCTCTCCCTGGGTAGTTGTGGAAATAAGTACTTCCGTACTCACGAAGAAATGGGGCATCCTGGTCATGAACTTCTTAGAGCAGTCTGTGAGGAATTAATCATAGCTCCTATTCAGAAATAAAGTTTGAATTGCTTGAAGTAAGTAAAGCCTCAGGTCATACATTGACTAATGAGGGTAAAAGAAAATATTGATCATCGTATTGATCACTAAGTGAGCATCATGCATTCATGGCCTGTAGCGAGACTTAGGGCCTGTGGAAAAGATGTTGTGTAATGCATGATTAAAAATGATAACATCATGTGTATGCATGAGGGATCAAATTAACATTGCAGTAGAACCTCAAATCTGGCATTTTTGAGCAACTGAGCAATCAATCTACTAAGTTTTTTTTAACATATTTTGTGGGTGGGTACAATATATGTATAGGTGGTATTTAAGTGTCCATATAAATGATGGACCTGCAGAGAAGGAGTGCAGAGGCAGAGCCTTTTAAAATGGTAATTGTTACATTTGTGCCTATAAGTAGATTTTTTTTCCAACAGAACAGCACACTGAGGTTGAACTCAATGAGACTAAAGTATTATAGCACTGAATCACAAAGTGATGGCTCAGATTCCCTTTT
Source organism: Colaptes auratus (assembly GCA_015227895.2). Taxonomy (NCBI): domain Eukaryota; kingdom Metazoa; phylum Chordata; class Aves; order Piciformes; family Picidae; genus Colaptes; species Colaptes auratus. The sequence goes on from CM037631.1 coordinate 108,483,172, forward strand.
TTTTTTTCCCCCATAATTGATGTTCTGACGTATTCATCTTGAAGAGAATCTTATCTTGTCACTCAACCAATTTTTCTCTGTAAACTGTAGATTTAGTCAAAAAGGAAAGAGTAGATGTGAATGACATGCAAATTCTCTAGCATACAATTCAGTATGCTTATCCATCTTCTCCTGGTACCTCATGTGTCTACACAGCTTGACTTTTTCTAAGAGTCTTTGAGGGAACAAGACTATTGCAATGAGCAGGAAAAAGGATTTTTTAAATCAGATATACTGAAGATGTTTCTTGTGAATACTAAACCAAACTTGTGACTACCAAACTTAGAATAGAATAGAATAGTATAGAATAGAATAGAATAGAATAGAATAGAATAGAATAGAATAGAATAAGAATAGACCAGGTTGGAAGAAACCTTCAAGATCATCATGTCCAACCTATTATCCAACACCATCTAATCAACTAAACCATGGCACCAAGCACCCCATCCGGTCTCTTCTTAAACACCTCCAGTGATGGCAACTCCACCACCTCCCCAGGCAGCCCATTCTAATAGCCAATCACTCTCTCTATAAAGAATTTCTTCCTAACATCCATCCTAAACCTCCCTTGGTGCAGCTTGAGACTGTCCTCCAACTTGAATCAACTCTTTTAATACTGAAGTCTAATTCATTGTTTTAACCACCAGAGTCAGCCATTTATCTGGCCATTCCAACACCTGGCCACTTTGTTATACCTGTATCAGGGAAGGAGGAAAAGATAGAAAGGAAACATGTCTATTACTAGCAATGGTTGTCCTTTCAACAGTGAAGTAAAAGCACAGTAACACAGAGGTAAGTAAAGGAAGTGAGAATGAAAGTTTTGTAAGTCTTGCTTACCTTTGTTTATTCAAAACTTAGAGGGACTTTTGAAAAACCTTTTATCTCAGTCCCATGGAAAAAAAATATTAAATGTAGAAGTTTTAGCCTGGAGAAGAGTAGGCTCAGGGGAGACCTTATTGCTGTCTACAACTACCTGAAGGGAGGTTGTAGCCAGGTGGGGGTTGAGCTCTTCTCCCAGGCAACCAGCACCAGAACAAGAGGACACAGTCGCAAACTGTGCTAGGGGAAGTTTAGGATTGAGGTGAGGAAAAAGTTCGTCACAGAGAGAGTTGTTAGCCATTGGAATGGGCTGCCCAGGGAGGTGGTGGAGTCACTGTCCCTGGAGGTTTTCAAAAAGGGATTGTATGTGGCACTTGAAGCCATGATTTAGTAGTCTTGAGGTCTGTGGTGACAGGTTGGACTTGATGATCTTTGAGGTCTTTTCCAACCTTATTGATTTTATGATTCTATGATAAGTTTGGGGTTTGTTTGTTTGTTTGTTTTTTCTTTTAAAGTAGTGTCCTGGTCTGAGTTAGAACAGAACTCATTCTGTTCAGTAATTTTACTTTTCAACTCACTTTTTGAAATCAACAACAGGTTTTCACAGGCAGGCCTGCTTCTCTTTGTAGTAACACATGATGTCTCTAGTAAGTACCAAGGACTGGCATGCAGGCCAACTACATCGGTGTGGTGCAGGGAAAAAGGCTACACCTGCAGGGAGGAGCAAAGAGTTCAGGTGGTCCTAAACTGACTGTCTAGGTTCTGTTCTGTTGGGTGCAGGACCAGTGTGGAGAGAAAACACAGAGACACTCAGGAGATTCTGCATCAATCGCCACTAGCACTTCATAGTAGTATCGTAGTATCAGTCAGGGTTGGAAGGGACCACAAGGATCATCTAGTTCCACCCCCCGCTGCCATGGGCAGGGACACCCTGCACTAGATCAGGCTGGCCAAAGCCTCATCCAACCTGGTCTTAAACACTGTAATGAGCACAGGCCATGGCTTAAGTACCTTCTTTCTCTGCCCTCGCAGCTTGTTCCCATGCACTTTCCCAGAGCCCACAATAGCCCCTGCCATTGTCTTATCTTCACAGCTGTTCTTTCCCATGGGTCTATTTACCTTTCAAGTCAAGGGAAGGATACCAGGCAAGGCCACAGCCTTGCAATCTACAACACTCTTCCACCTATGTCAAATTCATTATAAAGCTAAGCGATCACAAGGGTCAAGCACTCTTGTTCTATGGCCAGCATCCTAGGAGGACTCTGTCCATTTTGCCTTTGATCCTAATCCACAAATTTCTTAATCCGATTCCAAAATCCAGCTCCTGAATCCAGTTCCTGTCTGCCACTGAGTTCAGTCTGGGACTTCTGCAACAGCATCAGTGGTCACAGTGTGTAATTGCCATGAAGATGATTTGGCTCAGTATCAGTTTTTGTGGTTTATTTGTATATATTTAGTTTGATTGTTATTATTTTCCTTACAGTATTTTTAGTTTTGTTTTCCAGTTCTAAGTCTCTCTCACTTATTTCTTTTCCCTTCCTCTTCAGAATAGAAGGGCAAATAG
>CM037631.1:108488093-108554967 GCA_015227895.2 Colaptes auratus
TCATTTTAGCTCTGTTATCGGGTGACTACTAATGAATATAAAGTCTGAGGATATTAAAGATTATAACTAGTTTCCTTGCAAAGACCTATACCATTAGCTTCATCTTTTTGACAATTACACATTGTATTGATTTGCCATGGACACTCTTGGACTTCCTTATGTGACAAGCAAAGAAAACTTCCTGCTGCAATTGCCTTTTCTGCTATTCTTGTCTGTTCTTTTAAGTATTGAACTTGCACCAAATTGCAAGTAGTGTCACTGACAAGCACTGCATTTAGAAGGGCTGATTTAACAAAGTAGCAGAGCAGCAGGCTGGTTATGGCAGCGACAGCAGCACTAAGAGGATTTCAGAGCATTGTTAGACTTTCTAAATCTTTCTCTTATCATCTTTCCAATTTTTAATTTGCTCACTCATTCAATGCAATCTCTTTTGAGAAGTCATTCTGTTTCCCTTTCTGGAAGTCAAGTAGTTCACTGGAGCCATTCCCTGATGCACTTACCTTGGTTCCTTATTTTTTGGCACACATATATTAATGACTTATTCAGGTTATTCCAGCACTTAACTTTTCATATCCTGGGCAGAGTGAAAAGCTGCAATAGGCCGTGGAAGCATGTAATTGGTCTTTATATGCTGTCAGTCCTTCTGCTAGATCAGCCTATGCCAAACATGAAGATGGAAGAGGGAGAGAGGAAAGCTAATCTGGAGAAAACATCCTGAATTCAATTAGAAATGCTTGGTATGATAGAAATTAGCATTGAGCTGAATAAATTCCAAGCTTTGACAGACTGAAGGTCTGAATGCCAGATGCAAAGTGATAATGTGTGCAAAGGTTGATTCCTCATAGGAAGTAGCAGCCAAGATGTTGATGAGGTAACCAAGATACCTACTGAAATGTGAGCAAAATGGTTTCACGTACTGAACTGTGTAAAGTCCTTGGGGAGACAGATGCAGGAGACATTAGAAAACACAGCATCAGTGGAATACAGGAGATTCTGGAGGAAAGCAGATGCTGGATAGAGGTTGGAAAGCAGGTGAAGGACAACAAATTTATCCCTCATGGACGGGATTGTATGCACATTTCTATGTCATGAGGACCATAGAACAGCAAGTAGACATATATACTCACAGAATAGTCTGCTAAACTGAGGAATGAATCTACTGAAGAAAGGAAACAGCTTTGCAGAGCTGGAATATGTACAAATAGCAATCGACAAAAGAACTTGCACAATTGCTCTAACAGCAACAGCTTCTTGCAAAAGATCATTGAAGACCAAATAAATCATATTAAAAAATCCTTGAATTAGATTTTTGAAAGTCAGTGTGATATTCTTATATGAGAGTCTGTATAATCCATGCAATATATTACAAAAATAAAGCAGATTTAGCTGTAGGAAGGGTGCAAACACATTTTGGAGGTCAAAATGAGGATTTGAGAAAAGATCTTTGTTGAATTTCCTGTGATTGATTTTAGACAAGTGCAAAGCATTGCACTCAGAAAGAAGAAATAAGATACACACATTTAAAATAGGTTCTAGCTGGCTGTGCATTTGGATGGAAAAGATAAAACCTTATCACAGATCTGTGACTTATCACAGATCTAATGACTACAAGTCATTAGTCCAGTCCTATTGCAAACCAGGACAATATTGTTCTGGAAGGAATTAAAATGAATGTTGGATGTAAGACATAGAAAGTAGTTTGTTGTGCTTTATATATATATATTTTTTTTTTTTAGCCCTTACTGGCTTTGGAGCCTTGGCTGGAATAGAGTCCAACAGCAGGACTGTGGTAAGTGGGAGACAGTAGTAAGAATGGCAAGTGGTTTAGAAAAAGTGACCTATGGAGAAAAGTTGAAGTAATTGCATTTGTTCAGCCTAGCAGACAGAAGAATATGGGGACAGGAGGCAGCAACAGTCTCTTCTATTAGGTAAATGGCAGTAGTAATTAGAGTACTGAATGTTTCTTCTCTGTGACCATAAAGTCGAAACCAGAGAGAAACCCTCTGAATTTTCAGCAAAGACACTAGAGAAATTTTTGAAAGCTAAAGCAACCCAAGATGCCTCGATAGGCTGTTAGGTTTTGTTTGTTTATTGGTTTGATTTTTTGTTTTGTTTTCTTTTAAGAGGCAAGACATACTCTTGCAGTGCTTGTCTAAGTGTATTTTATCCTTCCTGTATACAGGCTGGACTAGGTGATACTTTCAGTTCTGTGATTTCTAAGATTCTGTGTTTAGATGACTGAGAAATGCACCAACTACAACAGAAATTTTCAACTCAACCAGAAAGCAGAGAGGCTATTAATCAGGATGTTCTATGGAGACCTAGTCCAGTGATTAATGATTTTTTGGTAAAGATGAATGGAAATAACCTGCCAATGTGAATGACATTCATTGATGAGAAAGATACTGACTAGCACCAGAGAATGAAAAACACTGCACTGAAAGTGATTCAGGCATAACCAAACACTATCTGCAGTTTCTGAGGAACAGAAGTGGGCTGGGCTTTGACTGACACAGATGGGAAAGAAGTGAGCCAAAAGCACACTACTAGTGCTGCTTTTATATAAAAGGATCAGAAGGGTCTTTTACTGTCTGAGGATGAAGTGCACAAACTTGGAAGAGGCAAAGGTACTACTCCTATCCCAAGTCTGCAGCAAAGACAGAGTGCAGCACTCCCTAAAAAACATAATGAAAGCTCTATTTCAAACAGCCTGTGAAGAGGAAGTTTAGGAAGGAGTTTGGGGGCTGAACAGAGGGAAGGAAGAATACTAGTGTTCTGCCAAAATGCAGTTCTTTCTGATTAAAACACCCAAATGCCTACAGCACCAAATTCTTAATACTTACTGCAAATAAATTTAAAATAACTTTGCGCTCCCTTATTTTAAGCTTGAACATTAGCTAAATTCCTCTCAGAAAAAGGGATCACAGTGGCTGGAGTCAGAGTGGCTGGAGAGCTGCCAGAAAGGGACCTGGGGGTGCTGATTGACAGCCTCCTAAACATGAGCCTGCAGAATGCCCAAGTGGCCAAGAAGGCCAATGGCATCCTGGTCTGCATCAAGAATAACATGGCCAGCAGGAGCAGGGAAGTCATTGTACCCCTGTACTCTGTACTGGTTAGGCCACACCTTGATTACTGTGTCTAGTTCTGGGCCTCTCAGTTTAGGAAGGACATCGAGACACTTGAACGTGTCCAGAGAAGGGCAACAAGGCTGGTGAGAGGCCTTGAGCACAAGCCCCATGAGGAGAGGCTGAGGGAGCTGAGATTGTTTAGCCTGGAGAAGAGGAGGCTCAGGGGAGACCTTATTGCTGTCTACAACTACCAGAAGGGGGATTGTAACCAGGAGGGAGTTAGTCTCTTCTCTCAGGCAACCAGCACCAGAACAAGAGGACACAGTCTCAAGCTGCACCAGGGGAGGTTTAGGCTCGAGGTTAGGAGAAAGTTCTTCACTGAGAGAGTTGTTAGCCATTGGAATGGACTGCCCAGGAAGGTTGTGGAGTCACCATCCCTGGAAGGGTTCAAGAGGGGATGGGACATGGCACTTGGTGCCATGGTTTAGTCATGAGGTCTGTGGTGAGGGGTTGGACTCAATGATCTTTGAGGTCTCTTCCAACCTTGGTGCTACTGTGATATATGATACTGTGAAAATGGACAGTGAAGAGCAACCCAGATATTTTAATTTCCATATGCCTTTTTTTTTTCCTTGGGAAAACTTATGGTTTCATTAGGACCATGAGAAAAAGACTGGGTGTTTTTGGGTGGGTTTTTTTTTTGCTTTTCCTCATGTGTGTTTACAGCCCCAACTACTATGATACATGTTCTCAGTCATCTGGTAGTGCTGCATTATAAATGATAACATCTACAGCTGCACTGAGCAGGAGGAAAAAATAAGATTTAAACTGAAAAGGATCCCTTTTTAAATAGAATCAAAATTGCACAAAACTTATAGAAAATAGCAAGGCACAAGAAGGAAGTGAAGGAACCACCACCCCACTGCACTACTCTGTCTTAGCATTTCTGCTTCTCTATTAGAGCGCATTAGGAAGGACAACGCAATAGAACAGGGATTACTTACATGTAAAATGCAATAAAGTGTGGTCAAACAAATTGTACTGTGGGCTCATCATGACTGTAGCAGTCAGGGATGAAACCTAAGAAATGGGAATGATATTACTGCTGTGTCAATAAATGTAATTAAGACCAAGATGATGGTTTTATTCAGAATCTGCATTTCCTGCTTGCTAACCTCTTTCTCAGAAATTTACCTTTCCAGATGATGCATCTCATATTAGTTCTAGTTCATTCTGTAGTACATTTCCATTAGGCACAAGTTGGGGGGGAAAAAAAAGCAACTGTGTTACAAATGACATAAATTCCTAACATAAAGGATGAATTAATTGAAAGAAAAATGTGCTAGGAATGTTATGTCCTAGTTGTTATACACCCCAATTGAATTTTCACAAAACCTTTAAATTACCTGTGTGGAAGGGAAATGCCTGCTTGCTTGCTTGGTTGATTATGTTACAGGCCTATTTATACCTTGCTTATTCTTTAACTCAAAAATTTGCTCGTGGTGGACTTTGGCAGATGGAGCAAGATCTTTCTGTAAAGTGTGTGAATGTTGGGGAAAGACTGTGGAGGCAAGATGGAGAGGAAGACATGTTGCCCTCGTGTCCTGTGGGCCCACTGTCATGAGGTTTGGCTGCTGGGGCTCAGTGTCAGCAGAGGGCAGAACCTTTCCACTGCTAATCCTGGGGAGACCCTCCTGGGCAGAGCAGTGGGTACCTAAGAAGATGCAATCTGTCCATCTCCAGCTGTAGGAACTGTTGTCAGCTGTGGCTCACCCAGGGCTGGCCCTAGCTCTAACCTTGATGCCTATGGCATGGGTCCAAATTCTGTCCTCGTGGTCCCGCCCAAGCATCCCAGTGCTGTGTCTGACCCTTGTTCCTTGTGCCTGATTCTGAGTACCACCTGTGCATGTGCTGACAGTGGGTGGGAGAGATTTTTCAGGTTTCTTGTCAGTGGATGGGAGAGGAGATTTTTCAGGTTTCCCAAGGGTCTCAGACTCTACAAAACAACAAAAGCCCTGTCAAGGCTGGGGGGCCTATGAGTGCTTCTGAGACTTGTATTTAAAAGCCTTCTCTCAACATACTCACCCCTCTATGAAACAGGACTTGGGCACGCTCTAACCATCCCACTCATCTTCACTGGTGCAAAAAGAACCTGCACACATGACTATGTGAAAGCTGCAGTGATTCCCAACAGCAGCTCATGCAAGCAGAGTTACTGCTACAGGCATGAGTCTTTGGCAGAGGAAATGCATCCTGGTGCTGGCCACTATGTGTTTGCAAAACACTGAACTCATGTCATTTCAGAAAGGGAATATCTGGGAGTCCTGACATATGGAAAGAACTTCACAAGCCCTGAAAGGTGGTCTTGTGGGGCTCATAGGAATTGAAGGCTATTGTTCTCTTCTCTGTAATTCAGAGGTAATTTCTTCATCAAGAACATACATCACAGACATGAAGGAACAGTTGTCAGAGAAGACAAATGGGCAATAAAAGCGTGGAGAACTATGGTAAAATATACACAACCATAAGGAATTGTTGTGAAGGGTCTAGCTGTCTTCAAAGGATGATTTGTATTGCAGTGGCTTGGAGAAAAACTGAGTGTGATGAATGTAAGTGCATAACTTAAACCTAGTTAATTTCTTAATTCATTACAATATTTCTTTCCTATAAGCAGCTTCTAAAATTATTGATTAAACAAACAAACAAAACCTAGGTTGATTTTTGCCTGGCAACTACTCCAGCCCTAAATCAAATGTTGAATCTGAGGCAGCAGTGTGCTTATCAGCCTCAGGTCATGTCCTTAATGCTCAATGAAAGGGAAACCTGTTTCTCATTCAGTGATTGCTCAGCTATAATAAACTGCTAACATTTTTTAATTTGATACTTTACATACTCATTAAACTCTGGTATCATATAACAGGGCAGAAGGTTTGACTCTTTCCCCAGGAGCAATTTTCTCCTGAAGCCTGAATATTTCATTGCTGTACTGTAATTTAAAGGGTTATGGAGGCTTGGTGGAATAAATTACACTGTTTATGAAAATAGCCAAAACCAAAAACAAACTTAAAAAACCCACAGCTTCAGTTCACATACTGTTCAGTAGCCAGCAATCACATACAGGGGAACAGGATGCAAACAGAGAACTTTACAGCTAAAGCATCACAGTCTTTATCTCTAAAAGAGGGGAAAGGAAAGCTACAGGAAAGCTGTCTTAATAACTGATTTATTATGATTTTTTCCAATATATACAGAAAAGAACCCCACAAACCCCTGTAAAGCACCACACAAACATGCTGAATTTATTCATCCAGTAGAGGAATGCAGAAAAAATACTGATCAAAGTGCCTAACATAACTGAACAACTACTCCAATATCAGAAAATAAAGCAGGCAGCTTGGCATTAAGGCTTAAGCTTTCAACCTTCCTTCAGACTGCATTTCTACATGAGTCAGAGAAGTGGGATCAGGCATGAAGGCTGTGTTAAATCATCCATTAAAAGGGAAAATAATAAAGAACTAAGGTTAAGAAGCAGAAATAACTTTAAAAACAGAGTAGATTTAGACTATATATAAGGAAAAAATATTTTACAAGTGTGGCAAACCACTGGAACAGTTTGCTCAGAGAGGTGGCAGGAGACCCATCCTTGGAATCATTCAAGGTCCAGCTGGACAGGCCTCTGAGCAACCTATCTAGTGATAAAGATGTCCCCATGTACTGCAGGCAAGTTGGACTACATAATCTTTCATGGTCTCTTTCAACACAATAAAGTTCTTTGACTGTAATTCTGTAATTCTAAATCAACAGGAAAGTAGATGCTCCTCATGGCTTCAAAAGTAAGCAAGCACATGATGAGTCTTTCCTTCTTTGCAAAATGTTATAGTATAAACCCCAGAGTAATTATAGACTGACCATATCTCTCAAGAGAAGAAAAGGACAGAAAGGGAATCCAGAATTAGAGTGGAAGGAAACTCAAGGAGGTAAATTATAGAAACATACAGACCTGAACAGATGCCAATATAGGACTACAGAAGGAAACAGGTGATTGTGGAGGCTGTAAGAAAGTAAAAGCTAAAGGGAAGTATGAAGACAAAACAGCAGAGCAAAAACACAGAAACACCAGGGAGAAAAGATAGCATTTTTTTCTGGAAGGTAGGTTTTCCTGCAGAGTTATGATTGAGATTCAGACTGAGAATAACCTTATACTTGTGAAGCGTGGAGGAGACAACACATGTAGATTAGGATTTCACTATGAGAACATATTTATGAACTCTCTAGTCCAGAACAAGCTCCAACAGTGAGTATCTACTGTTGATATACAAGTGCAAGGATTCCATAGTAGCCAAATCTTGTATAAACTGCTCTCATACAAGTCTGTATATTTCCTAGAAGTTAGGGATTATTTCAAGACTGAAGTTCATTTTGCTTGATTCCACAGATAAGCTCTAGGCATTCAAAAAATAGAATAGGATAGAATAGAATAGAATAGAATAGAATAGAATAGAATAGAATAGAATAGAATAGAATAGACCAGGTGGGAAAAAAACCTTCAGACCATCATGTCCAACCTATCATCCAACACTATCTAACCAAATGAACCATGGCACCAGCACCCCCCAGTCTTCCTAAACACCTCCAGTGATGGTGACCCCACCACTCCCTGGGCAGCCTATTAATGGCAAGTCCTCTTTCTATGAAGAACTTCTTCCTAACATCCAGCCTAAACCTCCCCTGGTGCATCTTGAGACTCTGTCCTCTTGTTTTGGCGCTGGCTGCCTGGGAGAAGGGACCAACCCCCACCTGTCTACAACCTGCCTTCAGGTAGTTGTAGAGAGCAATAAGGTCTCCCCTGAGCCTCCTCCACTCCAAGCTATTTCTGTTGTCCTTATAAACCTCGAAACCTTCTTTGAATCTTTTTAAGTTCTTTACATCAAACTCTATCAAGTTGTAGCATGCTTTACTGGCCCCTCTACTGCTTTAACATCTGTGAAGCTCTGTTTCTCTCAGCTGTGAAAAGAGAAGGATTTCTGACAACCATACTTCAGTCAGTACCCAAAGTTAGATGTGGTGATTCTGATAACAAATTGCCATTTTTTAATATCTATCTATCTGCATTAGCCTTTAACTCAAATCAAGACCTTTTTAGCAAAAATTTCAATTGTAACTACTTTGGTTTGCAACATGGAGTGATATAAGACTGCATACAATTAATTACCTTTGGATTAAATTAATCTACATTATTCCAATTGTTATGTGTCAGTCTGCAAAAGGCAGAAGACTGGAGTTAGTCTGAAGTACATCTGATTTTAAAATGAAAGATGGTAGATTTAGATTGTATTTTAGGAAGAAATAATCTTCTGTGAGAATGGTTCCTTGGTCGCTGGAACATGCTGCCAAGGGAAGTTGTGGGTGCCTCCTCCCTGGAAGTGTTCAAGGCCATGTTGGATGGGGTTTTGAGCAACCTGATCTAGTAGAATATGCCCCTGCCCATGGCAGGGTAGTTGGAAATAGATGATCTTCAGGTTCCCTTCCAACACAAGTCATTCTATGGTATGATAGGATAGAATAGAATAGAATAGAATAGAATAGAATAGAATAGAATAGAATAGAATAGAATAGAATAGAATAGAATAGAATAGAATAGACCAGGCCAGGTTGGAAGAAACCTTTGAGATCATCACGTCCAACCTATCATCCAACAGCACCTAATCAACTAAACCATGCAACCAAGCACTCTATAAGTCTCCTCCTAAACACCTCCAATGATGGTGACTCCACCACCTCCCCAGGCACATAACATGGACATCAGGTATCAGCAGCTGCTGTTTCATAGTGTAGATGTGCTCCTATTGCCTAATAGAACCTGCTAAGGCAGATACAACCATCCTTTACCAGTTTGGCAGGAATAATGTTTTCCTTTGCAAACTATTTCCTAGTTAAGTTTTTGATTTATTCACTCCTCCACTGTATGTTCTGTTCTTAACATATTGGAAGAAACAAATCAGTAAGTACAAAGGAAGTAAGTCAGGCACAAGAACATGTTCTTTGTGAATTCGTGGGGAGCAAGAATTTGTGGTGGAAGGGAGGTAATGCAATTCAATAAATGATTGAGAGAGGGAGCATTGGTAGATAGAGATGTGGAAAGATTGAATCTCCCTTGAGAAGATGAAAGTACAGTCCAGTAATTGGGAACAGCTAGGACCCATTTGGAGGGCACAGACGAAAGAAGTAGTTAAGATACTATAGTTGTTTTCAGATCTTTGGTTCAGCTCCAGTGCACTGAAGTAGCATTCTCAAAATTAAAGACAATGGAGTGGGAAACATGTTGGTTTGTTTTACTGAGAAACATACAGGTTTTTCATAAATGTGCATTTGTGATAACTTTTGTATAAAGGAAGTTTATAAAGCAGTGATGGCTGTACCTTTGGTTAAGCACTAAAACTAACTAATGTTTTGACAAAGAATCTGGACTTTTCCTACTCATTTCATCTATATCCAGACCTACTGTGCATGCATGGTGTAGCACTAGGATTATAAACTGTAGTGTTGCTCAAATATGCAAAGTCCCATTGACATCGTAGTCAGGGGAAAGTATGGTTTAACGTATCTGTAATCCACATATTAAAGCTCTCTAAGTATGATTTGACATGACAGCCTGCAATGCCTCTAATCTTTAACTTTCTATTGTGTCTGTGGCATAGATGCCACAAATTACAGTATAGGCCTGTCTCATGAAATTCCATCTATGATCCATATTTTGTTACATATACATGCACATCTGTGCATGTAGACATATATATGCCCACAGCTTTTAAATACCCACCCACGTAGGATGGGAATTCAGAGATAATTCCTTCTCCCAGTCTTTACTTCCCCCTGCTGTGCCTATGTGTTGAAGTTAAGTAACCTCAAAGGGTTGTACAATGTCTGCGCCATCAGCGGGGGAGTCAAAAAGGGAGGTGTGTATGGGAGCAGTACTACTTAAACTGCAAGCTACCAGTTCCACTGATATGTCACAAATGCCCAGTGATCCATTGCATGCCATAGTCATCTTCCTGAATTCTCATCAAGCACTCACTAAATATGATAAGTTGCTATTCCCTAGCTCACAGTTGTGGGAACGATCCTGGAGGGTTTGGCAGCAGATCCTCTGCCAAGGATCGTGGATATCAGTGTCACAAAGTTAATGGAGCTGGGCCTGGTGATACCCATGTTCTTCCTAGCAAAGTCCTTTTGCTTTTATGAAAAGAAGAGATGGCAGCTGCTAGGGAGGAGCAATCTAAGGGCCACTGAAATGGATAGCAGGGACCATAATAAGACAGACCTGCTGCCAGCAGCATCTATGATAAACTTGTGTGGCCACACTGATAATTAGCTTTGAGACAAAAATGCATAATTCAGACTATCTGGTGTCATTTGTGGGTGCAAGAACCTGTCTGACGGTACAGTAGAGCAAGGTACTTAATGGTGTGTGCTTTGGCTGTTTAACTAGGCATGTCATGATTTTTCAGCAGCAGCAGTGTTAGCAATAAAGCTGTTATTTGCCATAGGTAGAAGGCAGTTCTAAAACCAGCCCCAGCTAGCTAACGTTTGTACCCCCAAAGAGTTGTTCTTGGATCCAGATATGATATTTCTTAATGGGGAAAAGGGTGTGGCACGGTAGTAGCATGCATGGAGGGAGAAGAACCCTAAGTAACAAATCCCTCTTGAATTGTATTCAAAGCAATCTGATAATCAGAGTCTGTAATGTACATATAAATACATACACAAATACTTATATAGAGAGACTTTTAAGAATAATTTCATGAGTCTAGAGATATCATAATCACATGAGGATGGGATGCAGCCCTAGTCACTACTTCAGGGCAGAGAGAGAGAAGACTCAGGAGGATGTTATTTTAATAACATTAAGCAGATCATGCATTTACATCTCTGAGCCCTTCTCTGTTCACACTGCCATCCTATCATTAGCTCAATCAAATGCTCCTAGTTTAATATGCTTTGTCTTTTCCATAAAAAATGAGAGTGCCTGTCTAAATGATTAGATCACTTATAAAGAAAAGGTCTGTTGTGATCTTTCTATACGGTATATCACGTGGAGAAACATGCTAATCCTCATCTTACAGGATTCCTTTTCTGGGCCTGATCGGGTGCCACAAATAGCAAATGTTCAAGTTGACAATATTCATTTGCATAGCTCGTTTGTCTGCCTGCTGGTTTTCTACTGGGACCTCTCCCAGGCTGCTTCAAAACCTTTCAGTGACCACTTATATTAGTCTGTTTTTTTCCACTCATGAACCGTCTGATATTTTTATGGTAGCTGTTAAACATTTATCTCCCTGTCTTTTTACTGCTGCCCAAGCAACATGTTTCCTGACTCTTGTCTATAGCAAAATGCACACCAGAGACTCTCCCTTTCAACAACTTCTAATTAGGCTGCCAAGGATGAGGCCTTAGCAAAGCAATTTTAAGGGTAACTTCCTTGCTCTGGCTCCAGTGCTTCCTGCTTACCAGAGCTCACTGCTTAAGCAGCTTATCAGCTAACTTCCTGCTGCTAAGACACTTGCCAATATCTGACATTACTCGTTCACTGTATCAGTGAGCTGGATGGCTGTTTCTAGAATAATAAGAATTAGAGAGAGGAACTGACCATGTACAAAAGAGCGCTGTGGCTTGCATGAGGAACACAGCTGCTGTTACGACTGAGGATTTCAATTCTGGAGCACACACGGTATTACTAGGTGTAAATATTCCTCCTTCTACTTGAAATGCATGCAAAGATAGCCTTTGAACAGCCTGTCTCTTCTGGTTCTTGAAATCAGTTACCCTGGAATTTAAAAGGGATTTTTCACTTTCTCCATAATGAAGGAATGATTCCCTTGTGTTGTTTTCCTTCTCCTCACTTCCCTGCTAGACAATGCTACTTTAAAAGCAAACACATTTTCTGGTGTGCTGTTCTTAATTCTGCTTTTTCACAATACAATACAATACAATACAATACAATTACAAAACACCAGGTTGAAAGAGACCTTCAAGATCATTGCGTCCAACCCATCAACCAATCCAACCCACCTAAACAACTAAACCATGCAGCCAAGCAACCCATCAAGTCTCCTCCTGAACACCTCCAATGAAGGTGACTCCCCACCACTCCACAGGTAGCTGATTCCAATGGGCAATCATCTCTCTGTATAGAACTTCTTCCTAACATCCAGTCTAAACCTCCCTGGCGCAGCTTGATACTGTGTCCTCTTGTTCTGGTACTGGCGCCTGGTAGAAGAGACCAACCTCTGCCTGTCTACAACCTCCCTTCAGGTAGTTGTAGAGAGCAATAAGTCACCCCTCAGTCTCCTCTTCTCCAGTTTAGTCAGTGCAAGCAGCCTTAAACTTGGGCAGGTAAGCAGCATGCACCATTCCAGTTGATTCTGAGAGCTTTCTATTGCACACTGACCCAGTTCGACCATTTGTGAAATCAGAAAATGTCTTTGCATTGCAATTTTGATTAAAAAAAAATCACACAGAAAACACAAGATTTTTATTTGTGCTGTTTTCTCTCAAATCTTTCTCTCCTTATTAAACAGTGGGATGTAGTTATGTCATTATTCTTGCTGAACCTGCGTGTTTCATCGTGAATCAGTAAAAAAATTAAGGGGGGGAGGGAATAAAAAAACTAAACTGAAATTTGTATTTGATGTATCTTTAAAGTATTGATCTGTAAGATAGATATGAAAAAAAAAAAACAACAAAAAACAACAACCAAACAAACAAAAACCCAAAACAAGAAGAATAGAATAGAATAGAATAGAATAGAATAGAATAGAATAGAATAGAATAGAGTAGACCAGGTTGGAAGAGACCTTTGAGATCATCATGTCCAACCTATCATCCAACACTACCTAATCAACTAAATCATGCAACCAAGCACCCTATCAAGTCTCCTCCTGAACACCTCCAGTGATGGTGACTCCACACCTCCCAGGCAGCCCATTCCAATGGGCAATCACTCTCTGTGTAGAAGTTCCTCCTAACCTCCTAGCCTATTCTCCCCTGTCACAGCTTGAGACTGTGTCCTCTTGTTCTGGTGCTGGTTGCCAAACTCTGCCTGTCTACAACTTCCCTTCAGGTAGTTGTAGAGAGCAATAAGGTCACCCCTGAGTCTCCTCCTCTCCAGGCTAAGCAACCCCAGCACTCAGTCTCTCCTCACAGGGCTCGTCTTCCAAACCCCTCAACAACTTTGTTGCCCTTCTCTGGACATGCTCCAGCAAGTCAACATCCTTCCTAAACCGAGGGGCCCAGAACTGGACACAGTACTCAAGGTGCAGCCTAACCAGTGCAGTGTACAGGGGCAGAATGACCTCCCTGCTCCTGCTGGACACTTTTCCTGATGGAGGCCAGGAACAGGAGTTTGCTGTGGGGGACAGTGTCAAAGGCCTTGCTGAAGTCCAGGTAGACCACATCCAGAGGCCTTCCCACATCCACTAGGCGGGTCACCTGATCATAGAAGGAGATCAAGTTGGTCAGGCACGACCTGCCCTTCCTAAATCATGCTGGCTGGGCTGATTCCTGGCATCCTGTAAGTGCTGTGTGATTGCACTCAAGATGACCTGTTCCATAATCTTGCCTGGCACTGAGGTCAGGCTGACAGGCCTATAATTCCCTGGCTCGTCCAACCAGCCCTTCTTGTGGATGGGCTCCACGTTGGCCAGCTTCCAGTCTTCTGGGACCTCTCTAGTGAGCCAGGACTACTGAAAAATGATGGAGAGTGTCTTGGCCAGCTCATCTGCCAGCTCTCTCAGCACCCTAGGATGGATCCCATCCAGTCCCATGGATTTGTGGGGATCTAAGCGGCTGAGGAAACAAACAAACAAAAAAACCCCACAAACTGATTAGAAATTATGGCTTCATAGCATTCTCTCATTAGAGCTCTCCCTGAAAGAATGCATGCATTCTCTAAAGTTTTCTATAGATTTATACATATTGCTTAACCTTTTCTTATCATAGTGTTCATTTGGAATTACTGCAGTCACTGAAGAATCAACCAGTATCACCTGTGTTTTAGATCTCAGCCACATTTAAATAGCTACTCTAACAAACAGTGAATGTTTACTATTCTATCAGTTTCTCCATGCATTTTCTATGAAGAGATATTTAAAATACTTGGATTCTTACTACAAGCATTAACTGATTTTATGGAGCAATCTCTTCTCAGGATGACTTCAATCAAGAGGTGAATAATTTCTTTTCTGTGATAAGCATATTATAAATGCTCAGACTCTCAGAGAAAGGGACAGACAGAAGATACCTTTACCTTTGTGTCAGACTTTGAGACAGGGAAGGAATCTCTTCTGATTTTTCTTCATCCCATATGTTAGGCCATAACACAACTAGTTTCTGACCATGCTGCCTTATGCTTTACTGGCTGCTTGCCCATTTCTTGGGGCAATTTCACAACACGTGTCCTGAACTCTATTTGATTCACTCCTCTGAGGTTGATTTTGTCCCTTGGTGCCAGTGTCTGTAATACAATTTCCTGTATGCAGGCTGCTTGCAGACAGAATTCTTCTGCTGGGTACATTTTGACACACCCCATGTGGTCCTTGTGGTGTGCCAAAGCACTTGATGCATTGCAACCTGTTTTCTTGTCAGCAACAAGTGTCTTCCATGATGTCTTTTTCTCTCTGATGTCCAGACATCATTTTTGTAAAGACACTTGTCTGTTTTGGGGGCTCTTCTCTTCAGCATTGGAGTTAATAGGTAAGGATAATAAAATCTGTCACAAAATTATAGATAGAGAGTCACAATTAAAAATTAAAAGAGAGAGTAGTTTGATAACAATTATTAGATCCAAAAAAGGATTCAAGGCAGAATAGCTCCCTATCTTTTACACAGTCAACATGTTCACTCAGAGAGAATAGAACTAGCTTCACTTTCCACTCTAGTATGACTCTCTCTATAATATCCTTTAACTAAACCAACAAGTTATGCTAGGCAATGGCACTTTTTAACCTTTCTCATTGAAAATGTGACAATACACACCACAAAGATGAGAAAACTGTATCAAAAGTGAATGTAAGAGAAGCATCACTCCAGCTTCACGGCTCAGGCGTTCACCTGAGTGGAAACATGCTTTGTTAAAGACTATTCAAACAACTGATTATGTGTTTTACCTTCAGTGGTCTTTTGATAAATGCAGTCACACTGCAGAACAACAGGGAAGCCACTGCACAGTCAGTACCTCTAAGACAGACAAGAGCAGAGTTGTTTTTGTGGGTTTTGGGGGATGGCAGTACTTGTAGTTAAACATTTACATTCCAAGTTTCACTTTATTGCACAAATATCTGTGATCAAATTTTGTAGATATTACCTTATCCATTTATAAGACATAATGAATTCTTTCTCATATGGTGTGGCCAACGTTAGCAGGCATTGCTAATCTGAGATGTGCTTGCAAGTACTCTGGGATTTTGAAGGTCAGATCCTGGAAATCAGAACTGTAGGTCAGTTTATTTCCAAACTGGAGGCATTACAGATACTGCACAAACATTCACAGTGGATGAAATTGACTGCAATGGAATTCAATTTTTTTAATACTCAATCACCTGCTTTTGGAAAAGTATGACATTTGCCCAAATATTCCATCTGTACCTCTGCACTCCTTGCCATCTTAACTCTATTCAAACATTTTGAGTCCAGATGAACCTGCTGAGCCTAACATGGTTAGTGAAAACAAATTGCATGAATGTAGGAATTCAAATGCATCCTGCAGGCACTCTGTATGGACAAACCTCAAAATGTTTGAATATATATTTAAAGATTTAGTGTCTAGCCAGTTGTTTTTTGTGCCTGAGCAGGATATGGGGAGGAAATTTTTCGTGTTTCTGAGGATGATGCAGGGAGGAAATTCTGTAGGATCATAAGATTCTAGAAATAGAAAACAAAAAATTACATATAATCACCCTGTATGTTATAAATGTGATTATCCTTACACTGAAAGTATCAAGAAGTAATACAATACAATACACAATACAGTACACCAGGTTGAAAGAGACCTTCAAGATCATTGCATCCAACCCATCAACCAATCCAGCCCACCTAAACAACTAAACCATGCAGCCAAGCATCCCATCAAGTCTCTTCCTGAACACCTCCAATGAAGGTGACTCCACCACCTCCGTGGGTAGCCCATTCCAATGGGCAATCACTCTCTCTGTATAGAACTTCTTCCTAACCTCCAGCCTAAACCTTCCCTGGAGCAGCTTGAGACTGTGTCCTCTTGTTCTGGTACTGGCTGCCTGGGAGAAGAGACCAACCTCTGCCTGGCTACAACCTCCCTTCAGGTAGTTGTAGAGAGCAATAAGGTCAGCCCTGAGTCTCCTCTTCTCCAGGCTAAGCAACCCCCAGCTCCCTCAGCCTTTCCTCATAGGGCTTGTGTTCCAAACCCCTCACCAACTTGTTGCCCTTCTCTGGACATGTTCCAGCAAGTTAACATCCTTCCTAAACTGAGGGGCCCAAGTACAGACAAAGCAAGTGTTAATGAAGTCAGGCAAGCCTTTTATATATATATACCTATATATAAAGAAATAGCTTTGAGTTCCTTTGGCATTTGTTTAGCTAGGTTGTTAAGCTGTCTCTCCATTTTCCTATCTTTCATCAATAACTATTTTTGTATTTAGAAAGAGGTAATCTCTTCCAGATAGATGTGTCCAAGTACCTGTCTAAATGAAGTGTACACATATTTATGGCCAAAGAGAAATGCTAAATTAAGCTACTCAGGTAATTAATATAGTCCTTTCTTCAGAACCACCTTCACATTTTTCTAACCCACTTTGGCTCATTTTGGTTGGTAAAAACCCAGAAATGTCCTCCCTCCACTTTCTGTCTTCTGTACTTCAAACAAAAATATCATTGTTACCCACCCTGCCACAAAAGGATAACAATCATATCTATTTTACAAGGAATTCATCTTAATATTGTAACAGAAATACTGATTACTGATTAGTGACTGATGCAGTGCACGCAGGGTCAGCTTCTCACCTGATGTTTCATTATGTCTCATCTCTGTAGCTAGTAAAGTGTGAACCAATTGCCATGCCCGAACAACGTGCTGCAGTGTAAGTGCTGGAAGGTCTTGAGTTCACATTCCAAATTGTGCACTCTATATAGTGCCCCCCATATGCAGTTTCAACCTTAGCTTCATCAGAGTTGCACCAAAAAAAGCCCTTCCTGTGCATTAAACCATGAAAACTTTGTGCACTGATATAGTACCTTTTTTTCCCCCTGGTCCTGATGGAAATGGCTGCAATACCTCATGTGGACAAAACAAGAATCTTGACAGGTCCTCTGCTCTTCCTTCCTTTTTATCTCCTTTTGAAAATTTCCCACTAGAAGCACTTCTTCAAAATAGGGGTGCAGATAAGGGTCTCCTCTTGGTACTGTGGACAGGGATCAGAGTGAAAAGAGCACTGATAAGTCTGTCTTTAATGCTCTGTTCACATCAAGGAAACTGCTTTCTTTGATAATGACATTATCAAATACAGTTATTTATTTCATGATATGGAGCACACTGTCTGGGGGATCATGAATAATTCATTGCTTGAGATTGAAAAGATATTTTTATGCTTGGGCCTTGTATTGGGAAGATGAAAATAATATTCCATTCTTTAAAGAATTTAAGAAGTTCTGAATGATCAAAAAATTAACTGAATTGAAGCAAGATTATAGTTTTTTCCTAGATAAATGGATGTGGAGGGAAATAAAGGGACATGAAATCTTTAGATTAATATTCTTTGGCATGAAGATAAGACATTGAGGGTTACTCTTTTCTTCTCCCTTTGGCAGTTGGTTGAAGAGACTAAGTGAACTGTGTATGCTGATGCTGTCCCACAAGTTGTCAGCCTGCAGAGTTCAGCCTACAATGGAGGATGAGCCTTCGCTTGCACTTGAATGGCATAAGCTACTTTTCAGTAGCTTCAATGAGGGAGCTGTCTTTCTTTTGACTGCACACAGAGATGATGTTGCTAACACAAGATGCAAAATCAAAAAGCTTTTCCCTTTAAGCTGTAAACTCCTTCTCTGTTTTATTAATCTGCAGATGTCTGTACATTTATGGTGCTGTATAAGTAATAATGTAGGGGACATTAAGTAGATTTTAATAGAAGCATTCCATTAGCTCTTTCAAGCATACAAACATACATGGAAGAGTACCTTCCTTAAGTAATCAGATTTCATGATTTGGAAATTTACTTTAAAGTGGCAGCTTCCAGAAGTTGTCTAAGACAGAAATGGTTCTTTGAAACTGTGGAGAAGCTACAAGTGGGTCAGCAACATGCAGCTTCTGACATCATCCTGAAATATTAATTTTTATAAATACACTCTATTCTTTTACCTTGACAGTGAGCTATTTTGTGCTTTCCAATGCTGTATGAGTACTGCATTTGACATTTCATCACCCTGTATGAACAGCTGCCTAAACATGAGCCAGCAGTGTGCCCAGGTGGCCAAGAAGGCCAGTGGCATCCTGGCCTGCATTAGGAATGGTGTGGCGAGCAGGAGTAAGTCATTGTGCCCCTGTACTCTGCATTGGTTTGCCATACCTTGAGTACTGTGTCCAGTTCTGGGCCCCTCAGTTTAGGAAGGACATTGAGACACTTGAACATGTCCAGAAGGGCAACAAGGCTGGTGAGAGGCCTTGAGCACAAGCCCTATGAGGGAGGCTGGGAGCTGGGTTGTTTAGCCTGGAGAAGAGGAGCTCAGGGGCGACCTCATTGCTCTCTTCAACTACCTGAAAGGTGGTTGTAGCCAGGTAGGGGTTGGTCTCTTCTCTCTAGCAACCAGCACCAGAACAAGAGGACACAGTCTCAAGCTGCGTCAGGGGAAGTTTAGGCTCGAGGTGAGGAGAAAGTTCTTCACTGAGAGAGTCATTCGCCATGGGAATGGGCTGCCCAGGGAGGTGGTGGAGTCACCATCCCTGGAAGTGTTCAAGAGGGGATTGGACATGGCACTTGGTGCCATGATCTAGTCATGAGGTCTGTGGTGACAGGTTGGGCTTGATGATCTTTGAGGCCTCTTCCAACCTTGGTGATACTGTGATACTGTGATATGAAGAGCATTAAGATAATGGATCTCAGATCACTGTTTTAAATTTAAATAGATTAAGTCCTAATAAAGTTGTTGAACAGATTATCTGGTAATGAGCATTCATACAAATACAGTATATTCAGAAAGTATTTATAGCAAACTAGTGGTGATTACCAGGGAGTCTCAAATTCAAGGCACACCATAGATTTTTCTGATAGCAAATTAACCTATAATGTCATCCTAGATAAGCTGCTGTATGTACCTAAAATTCTGCTTTGCAATAGTACAACTGCCCTTCTTGGAAAATACTTTTTTCCTTGGGTATTTTTTTCTTAATTCCAAGCAATAGAAAGGAAGTGTGGGGAAAAAATAGAGTTTTAATATTTCTTAAATGGCTGAAAGCAAAATATTTACAAGAGGAGGAACTTCTGGCTGGAATAGACTACAGATATCTCAGTTAGAAAACCCCTAAAGTTTAATATGTACAAGATACAGCCATAAGGTTTTTTAATGTTTTTAAAATAACCTAAAGTATCTTTGCTATACATTTAAAAGTTATGTTATTAATTTTTTTTTTCTCAGTCTTCAGTTATTGAGAAAAAATTATGTTGTTATGAAAATCAACAGGCAATTCCTAAAAATGCACTACATCTTCTGTGAGGAAGCCTAGTATGACAAAAATTCATTTTGCAACATAGGAGGCAAAGGCCACAGACCTGAAAGAATAGAATAGAATAGAATAGAATAGAATAGAATAGAATAGAATAGAATAGAATAGAATAGACCAGGTTGGAAGAGACCTTCAAGATCATCGTGTCCAACCTATCATCCAACACCATCTAATCAACTAAACCATTGCACCACGCACCCCATCAAGTCTCCTTCTAAACACCTCCAGTGATGGCTGAGGGGCCCAGAACTGGACACAAGTACTCAAGGTGTGGCCTAACCAGTGCATAGTACAGGGGCAGAATGACTTCCCTGCTCCTGCTGGCCAGGATGCCATTGGCCTTCTTGGCCACTTGGGCATACTGCAGGCTCATGTTCAGCCAGCTGTCAACCAGTACCCCCAGGTCCCTCTCTGCCTGGCCACTCTCCAGCTCCTCTAACCCCAGCCTGTAGCGCTGCATGGGGTTGTTGTGGCCAACGTGTAGAACCTGGCACTTGGATGTGTTAAATCTCACGCCGTTGGACTCTCCCCACCTGTCCAGCCTGTCAAGTTCCCTCTGCAGAGCTCTCCTACCCTATAACAGATCAACACCTGCCCCCAGCTTGGTGTCATCTGCAAATTTACTGATGATGGACACAATGCCCTCATCCAGATCATCAATAAAGATATTAAAGAACATGGGGCCCAGCACTAATCCTTGGGAGACACCACTAGTGACTGGCTGACAGCTCCATATCCTACAATTTGCATTGACCTCAATGGCCTTAGCTTCTGGTTTATCTTTTGAAAACTGATTTGTTTCAACTCTGCAATGAAGTCTTTTCAAAACCCTGTCCAGGCAATCCACATTCCAGCTTTTTGCTTTACAAGTTAGAAGAGCTCTAACACAGGGCTGAACTAGATTTTGAATGAAAAATCACTTCTTCGTAACTTACAGAATGCAGTCTGTTTCAAAGAAAACTAGAGGCTAGTGTTCTAGCCTAAATTCAGCCTAGAAGTGAAAAAAACCCTGACAAACATTTAGAGCTGCTGAAGAAAGTCATCTTTACTAGCCCTGGAGCACTTAGGTGGAGTTTTATGACACCTTCTTTCTCACACATTATTCAATACATTTCTTTAACAGAAGGTCATGTCTAACAGCCCTCAGGCCCAGTTTCCAGGAGCAACGTTAACACTTGATTGTATAGACACCTTGCACTGATGTCACTGAAGAACGTTTCTTACAAGGCAAATTTTTTGCTTCCATTATTTTGCATTTTACACATTTTCTCTTAGTAGGCATTTTATAAGCATGGGCTTATAATGAGGTAATAAGTATAATGAGGTAATACCTCATGAGAGCGTGTGTGTGTCCCCGCTCTCCAGCTGTTAGAATAGCATAGCATAGCATAGCATAGCATAGCATAGAATAGAATAGAATAGAATAGAATAGAATAGAATAGAATAGAATAGAGAGCAGGTTGGAAAAGACCTTTGAGATCACTGAGTGCAACCTATCATCCAACACCATCTAATCAACTAAACCATGGCACCAAGCACCCCATCCAGTCTCTTACTAAACACCTCCAGTGATGGTGACTCCACCACCTCCCTGGGCAGCCCATTCCAATAGGCAATCACTCTTTTTATGAAGAATTTCTTCCTAACATCCAGCCTAAACCTCCCCTGGTGCAGCTTGAGACTCCGTCCTCTTGTTCTGGTGCTGGTTGCCAGGGAGAAGAGACCAACCCCCACCTTGAAACCCAGTTCAACAGCCTTTTGGAGTAGTTTCACTTTTATTTAATCCAAGGGAATTATTTGAACCTTAGCACATCTAGCCCCTACCCCTTGCTGACCAGGGTTGGTAAGGGGAGGACCGGGTCATAACCCACATGCACTATGGTGAGACTTCCCTCTGCCATGGCACATGACACTCTCTCTAGTAGTTCATGTATTGTGCCATAGGCTTACTTCCACTCTCTTCTCTCCCATTCAGTTTATACTTTCTCACAGCTGCTGAGAAGAGCATTGTCTCCTAAAGAATTTCCTGCAAACAAGGAAAGAAAAGGAAATTACATACACCCACAAACAGTTACTTGTTTATACCTTTTAATTATCGGCTGCCACACAATTAAAAATGAAAAAAGCTAATTTATTATGTTATTTTTATTCCTATATCCAAGTATCAACTTGAAAAGGTGTATAATTCTTTCTAGAGGTGACTGATGAAGAAAGATCTAGGTATTTGAAGAAATAGCTCAGGTTTTTTCCTTAGCATTGCTAAGCCCTACATTTTGATGTGTCATCCTTGACTTAAATGCCCCATCCTAAGCTTGGGAGCTTCACTATGAATCCTGTGGGGAGAAGTTCTTCAGAAAGGGGGTTAGCAGCCTCCAGGTTGCCTGAAACTCATCTGTAAGTGATTTGACTGATCCACACATTCGAGGCTCAATCTTACATTCTATATATTGAGAGGAGTATTTCAAGCCTCAAGCCCTGTCCTAAAAAAATTAACCTACTTTGAAGAAAGAGCATTCACTTTAAATAGTAATGGTGCCAAATCTACTTTTCTTTCTTCCTTTCTTTCTTTCTTCCTTTCTTTCTTTCTTCCTTTCTTCCTCCTTCCTTCCTTTCTTCCTTCCTTCTTTCCTTCTTTCTTTCTTTCTTTCTTTCTTTCTTTCTTTCTTTTTTCTTTCTTTCTTTCTTTCTTCTTTCTTTCCTTTCTTTCTTTCTTTCTTTCTTCTTTCTTCTTTCTTTCTTTCCTTCTTTCTTTCCTTCTTCTTTCCTTCTTTCCTTCTTCCTTTCCTTCTTTCTTTCTTTCTTTCTTTCTTTCTTCCTCTCTTCCTCTCTTCCTCTCTTCCTTTCTCTCTTCCTTTCTCTCTTTCTTTCTTTCTTTCTCTCTCTCTTTTTCTCTCTTTCTCTTTCTTTCTTTCTCTCCCTCTCTTTCTCTTCTTTCTTTCTTTCTTTCTTTCTTTCTTTCTTCTTTTCCTTCTTTCTTTCTTTCCTTCTTTCCTTCTTTCTTTCCTTCTTTCTTCCTTCCTTCCTTCCTTCTTTCTTTTTCTTTCTTTCTTCTTTCTTTTTCTTTCTTTCTTTCTTTCTTTCTTCTTTCTTTCTTTCTTTCTTTTCTTTCTTTTCTCTCTTTCTTTCTTTCTCTTTCTTTCTTTCTCTCTTTCTCTCTTTCTGTCTTTCTCTCTTTTCTTTCTTTTTTTGATAGATGCTTCAAAAGACATTAAAAGGAAGAACTGCTCTGCAATCCTTCCTTCATTAGCTTTCCCAAATACCATTTTCCAGGGGATGCCCTAACTATAAAAGTGGTCAGTGAAAGTAAGGTATTAAAAGCACCTCTTTGTAGCTTTCTAGAAAAAAATAAACCACCTCAAAACAGCAACAACATACAACCACCACCCCCCCAAAAAAAACCAACCCCAACCACATCAACAAACAAACAAAAACTCTGAGAACATTGGTTGAATGTTCTCCATGTAAGGAAAGCAATAAACTCTGGCCACCTTCTAGAATAAGAGCCATTATCTGAAAAGGGAGTGTGAAAATATGAAAATGTCTCTCTTTTTTTTGTGTGTCCCTCTTTTCTGAATGAAAATGCCTATATGTGTGTGGTCTGCATGTTGCATGGATCATGGCTGGTGTGGGTTATGCATGTCTACCAACTTAAGCCTTCTCTGGTGCTTAGACAAATCAACACATAGCCTGAAGATCCATCCAGGTTCAGCCAGGCTTCAGTTGTAGATGCCTGGATGATAACAACACTCCTGAGGGTTTTGATGACTCATACATTTGAATCTGCAATACTAAATACTGTGTCATTTTCCTTTTGAAAAGTGCACATTTCTCATAGTGCTACATAGATTATTTTTTTTTTTGTTAATCACCTACAGAAGAATTAGCTGTTATGAAACAGTGAATGTATATCTTTATCATCCTATCATTCTTCTAAATGTTTTACAGCCTTCACCCAGCTATTCTCTATCTTGGTGCATCTGTGTTTTCCTGTTCTCAGCTGAATTCCATTGGCTTTTATAAGAACATATTTTGAGACAGTCTGGCACTCTCTAGTACTTTTTTTAAGTGAAAGTCTAAATTATACTTTATATTTTTTGTAAGTGATGTATAGTACTTTTTCTTGGGGTTTTTTTTTCTGTTTGGTTTGGTTGGTTTTTTCCTTGATTGTTGATGCCTCTTCTACTATTAAGTTACTGACCAGCAGTGGCACTTCATTCACAAAAATCACATATGAACAGTGTTTGCAAGATATTCCTGTATTAAATAAATAGAATTGTAAGATTAAAGTAATCCTTGTAATCTCTGCTTCCTGACAGTTTAGGCAGAACTCACATTTGCTAGATGTGTTCAATTTAGCATCAGATTTCAGTATCCACTATTGATGAAAGTGATGATAAAGCTGGCAGCTGGAAAAGAAAGAACCCCTGAGCGCAGACCAATGTACGTGATGTGGAGGAACTGAGAGTAAGAAATGCCCTCTTTGATGTAAAGACAATTAAATACCACCTCTAATGCCAATTGTAGTGGATTGACTAAAGTGACCCACATCTAGGCATTACATTAGAATAGAGTAGAGTAGAGTAGAGTAGAGTAGAGTAGAATAGAATAGAATAGAATAGAATAGAATAGAATAGAATAGAATAGAATAGAATTAACCAGATTGGAAGTGACCTTTGAGATAATCGAGTCCAGCCTATCACCCAACACTACCTAATCTACTAAACCATGGCAACAAGCACCCCATCCAGTCTCTTCCTAAACATCTCCAGTGAGAGAAGAGAAGAGAAGAGAAGAGAAGAGGAAGAGAAGAGAGGGAAGAGAAGAGAAGAGAAAGAGAAGAAGAAGAGAAGAGAAGAAGAGAAAGAGAAGAGAAGAGAAGAGAAGAGAAGAGAAGAGAAGAGAGAACCAGGTTGGATGAGACCTTCAAGATCATTGCGTCCAACCTATCAGCCAATCCAACCCACCTAAACAACTAAACCATACAGCCAAGCACCCCATCAAGTCTCCTCCTGAACACCTCCAATGATGGTGACTCCACCACCTCCCCGGGCAGACCATTCCAATGGGCAATCACTCTCTCTGTATAGAACTTCCTCCTAACATCCAGCCTAAACTTCCCCTGGCGCAGCCTGAGACTGTGTCCTCTTGTTCTGGTGCTGGCTACCTGGGAGAAGAGACCAACCTCTGCCTGGCTACAACCTCCCTTCAGGTAGTTGTAGAGAGCAATAAGGTCAGCCCTGAGCCTCCTCCTCTCCAGGCTAAGCAATCCCAGCTCCCTCAGCCTCTCTTCATAGGGCTTGTGTTCCAAACCCCTCACCAACTTCTTTGCCCTTCTCTGGACACGTTTCAGCAAGTCAACATCTTTCCTAAACTGAGGGGCCCAGAACTGGACACAGTACTCAAGGTGTGGCCTAACCAGTGCAGCATACAGGGGCAGAATGACCTCCCTGCTCCTGCTGGCCACACTGTTCCTGATGCAGGCCAGGATGCCATTTGCCCTCTTGGCTGCCTAGGCACACTGCAGGCCCATGTTCAGCGTACTACTGACCAACTCCCTTGCTCACTCCTTGTCTTCAGCAGGATAAGAGAGAGAATAGGAAGAGCAAAAATGAGAAAACTTACAGATTGTGATAAAGACAGTTTTGGGGCAGAAGAAAGAGGAAGGAGGAGGGGGGGAAAAATTAACAAAGATGTAAAAGTGGTCACTCATAACCTGCCACAAGTACACCAAAGCCTATCTAGTCTCTGAGCAACAGCCAATGCCTCCTAAAAAACCTTTCCTCAATTTTTATTGTTGAGTAGGGTGCTACACAGAATGGAATATTCCTTTGGTCAGTTTGGACCAGATATCAAGTTTGTGTCCCCTCCCATCTACCCTGTTTGCTGCAGAGGCAGAGCAGCAGAGAGAGAAAGCCTTGTTGCTGTGCAACTATTGCTCATCAAAAGGCAAATCATTAATGTGTTATCAACACTGTTTTAATCACAAATCCCAAACAGCATTGTCTGGGCTGCTATGAAGAAAATTAACTATTTCAACCAGGCCCAGTACATCTGTCCTGGAAAATGAGAAGTGAAGAGCGAACAAAATCTCTAAACCATTTCAGTCAAATAAATTAAAAGGTTTTGGGTTTTTTTTATTACTATTATTAAATTTTTGATTCTGTTGGTTATTTTTCAGTAGGTTTGGTACATTTTTTTTCAGCATTAACTATTATTATTTATATTTAAAATCATCAATGAGGAAAGGAAATAAAAAAAGAGAAAATGAAACCAACCATAAAGTATACTAACAATTATGTGATTCCATACATAACTTTCTGTTCTCTTCATTCTCTGTTTCTACCACTAATAATGTCAGGATTGATTTCTGATGATTGGGCATTGCTTTAGTGTCAGATCTGCTGAAAACACTGTTCTGTGAGGGTACCACACTATCAGCACTATGAATTCCATGGCTCTGGGAACCTCTGTAAAAGCCCCATGGATTTACATCTCTGCTTCAAAAGTCTGTTGTCTTTTTTTTCCCCTCCTTTAAAAAGGACTACTTTTATTGATCTACACAGGAAATTATCAAGAAAGATATAAAAATAGCAAAATTAAATAATTGGTTAGATTTTATTGAAATTAGATTTAGATAAACCTATAACAATGTCAATCTGGTCATAAATTCTGTAGAGCTGTGATGTGTATAATATGTTAGCCTGGAGAAGAGGAGACTCAGGGGTGACCTTATTGCTCTCTACAACTACCTGAAGGGAGATTGTAGACAGCCAGAGGTTGGTCTCTTTTCCCAGGCAGACAACACCAGAACAAGAGGACACAGTCTCAGGCTGTGCCAGGGGAGGTTTAGACTGAATGTTAGGAGGAAGTTCTATACAGAGGGAGTGATTGCCCATTGGAATGGTCTGCCCGGGGAGGTGGTGGAGTCACCATCATTGGAGGTATTCAGGAGGAGACTTGATGGGGTACTGGGTGCCATGATCTAGTTGTTTAGGTGGGTTGGATTCATTGATAGGTTGGACGCGATGATCTTGAAGGTCTCTTCCAACCTGGATTTATTGTATTGTTGGAAGGGCTAGGCAAAATCTATAGAAAATGTCTGGAAAACCTTCAAAACCTTTAACCTAGATATGTGCAAATTTATCTAACTCTGATGTAAAATCTTAAGAAATAGTCTTAGGATGTTTTTCTTCTTTTTATTATGTTAATGGTCAAGACTAATGGCATATGCAAAATGTATGTAAATTTATGGCATTTAATGCCAATTGCTTTCCTATTTGCAAGGCAAAAATACAAGAAACTCTGAAAAGATTTGAATTTAATTTGCAAAATGAAGACAAGAAATTTAGTTCATAAATTCAGGATAAGTTTTCTTAAAGTGACTTATGTTACCTAACAGTTTATCTATTCTTTATGAAATCCAGGAAAGATTAAATTCTGGTTAAGGTTTGGATGAATGCAGGGTGTGGGGGAAAGCAACAAAAATACAGCTCTGGCTTAACTGTACAGGAAAACAAAGGTGTGGCTGACTTCTGCAAATCATTTTGGTTAATAACAAGGTGCTTTTTCTACACCTTAATGCTTCAACAGTGAAGCTCTATTGGTGTAAGTTGTTATTTTCCTTGTTAGGAGCCTGGCAATGAAGGATTCTGCCCTCCAAGCATCTCAACAAAAGTGAACTTTTTCCTTAATGTTAACATCTGAGATCAAAACACCAATCAGATCTCAGAGAGAACTGACTGAGGTGGAATGGCAGATTTTTCACAGTATCAGAGTATCACAGTATCGCTAAGGTTGGAAGTGACCTCGAAGATCATCGAGTCCAACCTGTCACCACAGACCCCATGACTAGACCATGGCACCAAGTGCCATGTCCAATCCCCTCTTGAACACCTCCAGGGACAGTGACTCCACCACCCCCCTGGGCAGCCCATTCCAATGATGAATGACTCTCTCAGTGAAGAACTTTCTCCTCACCTCAAGCCTAAACTTCCCCTGGTGCAGCTTGAGACTGTGTCCTCTTGTTCTGGTGCTGGTTGCTAGAGAGAAGAGGCCAACCCCTTCCTGGCTACAACCACCCTTCAGGTAGTTGTAGAGAGCAATGAGGTCGCCCCTGAGCCTCCTCTTCTTCAGGCTAAACAACCCCAGCTCCCTCAGCCTCTCCTCATAGGGCTTGTGCTCAAGGCCTCTCACCAGCCTTGTTGCCCTTCTCTGGACACGTTCAAGTTTCTTGATGTCCTTCTTGACATTTTCTCTAACTCTGCAGTGCTGGCTGTAATCTCATGAGCCAACAGGTATCAGAGTCTTAAATTGCCACAGGTCTAGCTGAAGGAAGCATATTTGTTTCAAAATGAAAGACTGAAGTTCCAGTCTTGAAGAAAAGGACAAACTCTCTGACATCTCTAGGTCAGAATGATAATTTAGGACTTCATCATGGCTGAAGGCTGAAGGAATTGAGAGCAGCCCTGCAGAGAAATATTTAGGGGTCTTAGTGGATGAAGAGCTGGACATGAGCTGTGGGCAAAAGAGGTGTTGCCAGCAGATCTAGAAAAGTGATTCTGTCCCTCTGCTCTGGTGAGACTTCAACTGGAATGCTGTTGTCCAGCTCTGGAGGCCTCAGCAAAAGATAGACATGGACCAGTCATAGTGGGTGAGGATTATGGCCCCAAAAATGATCAAAGAGATGAAAGTTCTCTCCTGTGAAGAAAGGCTGAATTCAGATCATTCAGCCTGGAGAAGAGAAGGATCCAGGAAGACTTTATTGTGGCCTTTCAGTACTAAAAAGGGATTCTAACAAAGATACAGAAGTATATTTTTTAGCAGAATCTGATGTAAGAGGAGAAAGGGTAATTGTTTTAAACTAAATGATTTAGACTAGGTCTAAGGAAGACATCTTTTACACTGAGAGTGGTGAAACACTGAACAGTTTGCCATAGAGGTGGTAAATGTTCTTGTAGCAGATGCATTAGCCCTGACAGAGACCTGACAATCAGGGAGTATCAAAGACTATACAATGATCAAGGGTTGCCAAAGACACAATAAAGATTGAGAGATTGATGACCATTAAAACAAACTACTTTGTTTCATGTCCTTAGCTTGCCTTTGTCATGCACTTGCCCTCAAATAATTAGAATTATCAGACTCCACTAGGTTATAAATGGTGCCCTAATGGAGAGAGGTGTTGGTCTTCCTTAGAACAGCAAGGCTGCACTTGAGGATTCTGAATCCCTTGGATTGGGAAACCACCCAAGGAAACTTTTAGAACTGAGTCCTCCTCTTCCCCTTCTCCAGTTGGTGAGTGAATACTTCTGGATATATGGATATATGGATGGATGGAGCTTGACAAGTGAGCTTATTTTCCAGTACCCTTCAATGGGAGGTTTGCTCTTTATTGAGAGAGTATGCACACATTTTAGATCATCTTTCTGAAAGATGATCTAAAGAATATTTGTAGCACTTGGAATTAGTTCATGTCAATGGTTGAGGCAGACCCCCTCCCCACCACGGGCAGAAATAACGACTCAAACATATGGATTGCAAAAGTGATGGAAAGTTTAAATAGAAAGCAGTGAATGTGTACAGAGAACCAGAAGCAGTGACAAAAGAAACCCCAAAGCAGACCCAGAAACATCCCATCCCCACCTGAGGGTGCACCCAAGACCCCCAGGACTCCTTCTTCCCCCACCGCTAGGCTAGTCTCAGCTGGCCAGATCTGAGATTGCCCATCCCCCCATGGCCTTGGGCCTAGCCAGGCCCATGGCCAGGAGACATCTCCCCCAGTTACCGGGTGACATGAAGGAGAAGAAAGAGGAAGTGCCAGACCCCACGCTGGATTTTATAGTGGTGCAGAGGATTATGGTAGGAAATACTTAGTTTCCTGTGTCTGCCCACTGGGCTGGACTTCTGGACGCAGGAAGCACATCATGTAGCAGAGGGCATCCAGCCCAAACCACCACAGTTCAGTAGCATTATATTCCCATCTGACATCTGAACTTGTGATTTACTTGGTTTGTTGGAGTCCTGAATAGTTTTTGGCTGGATTAAATCTGCATAAGTCTGTTCTGTGACTGCCTCTGTTACAGCCCCATCCCTGTAAACATTGAAGGTCATGTTGAATGGGGCTCTGAGTGATCTGACCTAGTTAAAGATGTCCCTGCTCATTGCAGGGTGCATGGACCAGATGACATTAAAAGGCCTCTTCCAACCCAATGCATCCTGTAATTCTGTGATACTATAATTGTATTCTGCAACTACATATGCCATAGAGATAAAGGTGACTTTTTATAGACACATGCAGAAATAGGCATGTGGGTTCTACCTGAAGGGCAGGTTTATGGTATTCAGCATCTCCCCTTCACAGTCTATTGTCCAAGAATTATTTATGATACTCACAAGATTTCAAAAGTTTTAATTAGTAACTCTTGTCTCATTAAAAAAAACAACAAAACAAGCAAACAAATAAACAAAACCCAACAAAACTGAAGATCAAAATGGCTTTAGAAATCAAACTCAGAAAAATACAAGACCTATTTTAGATAAATGCACTTCTTCAGATTTTATTTCCACTTGTTAATGAAAACTGAGAAGTGTGTGCTGTGTGTGTACACTTCTCACTTTTCTGTTACCTGCTTGTTGCAAAATGGAAGCAAAATGTTTTCATAACACAGGAGTGTGATGATAGGGTTTATTAAAATAGATGTGTTGCTCAGAAATCTCAGACCTTCGAGTTTATAGCATAACAACTTAGGTTTTATTACTTGGACTGAATGTAGGACATAATGGAAATTACATAAACACACACATACTTTTAAGATTCTCTGGGTGATTTCTTGACCTAAAAGGCCTGGATATACCCCAGATAGGAATGCGAATGCTTCTCCAAAGCCAAAGGAACATAGTAAGTTTAAATTGTGTTCTTTAGCATTTAGGATAGGATAGGATAGGATAGGATAGGGTAGGATAGGATAGGATAGGATAGGATAGGATAGGATAGGATAGGATAGGATAGGATAGGGTAGGATAGGATAGGGTAGGGTAGGGTAGGGTAGGGTAGGGTAGGGTAGGGTAGGTAGGGTAGGGTAGGATAGGATAGGATAGGATAGGATAGGATAGGATAGGATAGGATAGGATAGGATAGGATAGGATAGGATAGGATAGGATAGGATAGAAGCAGGTTGCATAAGATTTTATGAAAAGCACACAATACTCAAGACCCAAAATGCTGATCACTTCAAATAGGTCAGAATAAAACTGGACTATTTCTTGATACAAATGGGAAAGGACTTATCCACTCCTTTGCAATAAATGTCATCCACTGCATATAACTGTCGAAATAATGATAAACTTTGCAAGTGATAATGTAATCCCTTTATCTGGGGATAGCAATTATGAACACTAGAGAAACATTGTCACTTTCACAATGAGATGAGGCTTCTGCTTGTTACATTACCTGTCTGCAACTACCTGAAGGGAGGTTGTAGACAGGTGGGGGTTGGTCTCTTCTCCCAGGGAACCGGCACCAGAACAAAAGGACACAGTCTCAAGCTGTGCCAGGGGAGGTTTAGACTGGTCGTTAGGAAGAAATTCTTCCTAGAGGAGTGATTGCCCATTGGAATGGGCTGCCCGGGGAGGTGGTGGAGTCACCATCATTGGAGGTATTTAGGAGGAGACTTGATAGGGTGCTTGGTGCCATGGTTTAGTTGATTAGATAGTGTTGGATGATAGGTTGGACTTGATCTCAAAGGTCTCTTCCAATCTGGTTAATTCTATTCTATTCTAATTCTATTCTATTCTATTCTATTCTATTCTATTCTATTCTATTCTATTCTATTCTATTCTATTCTATTCTATTCTATTCTATTCTATTCTATTCCATTCCATTCCATTCCATTCCATTCCATTCCATTCCATTCCATTCCGTTAAATAAAAATATCCATGAAAAAATACTTCCATTTGGAATTTTACATGAAATAAAAGCAGGAAAATAAAATCTGGGAAAGAGACTTAATTCATCAGTGGCCGCCTTAGTCTTCCACTGTCTCTTTTGATTACTGTGGTTCAGCACTCTATAATTTGTTTTACAGACTCAGCTGTTTTTAGCTCACTGACTTGGGTGACACTAATTTTTGGGACAATGTCCAGCCATGTATGTATAACTTACATACATAATTACACTACGAATTTTCGAGGGTGTAATCTTAAGACTAAAATCTCAAAGCATGTAACATGTCATTTTATCCCTAAACAGCCTTTCACCTGATGGTTTAAACTTGCTCCAGTTGCTGACACTGTTTGTCAGGTGGATTATCTGATAGAGTAAGGTACTCAGTGGTGCTATCTGTTGAGTAAGGCATATTTCTGCTATCACAGTGCTCTCAGAAGCCAGTGTATTCATCAGCAATGTTCTCTGTTGTTAGGGTAGGAACTGATGAACTTTCAGAGAACATAATTGTGGAAGAAAGGAGTTGGAATCATGTTGGAACTACTTTTACAGCCATTCTTCAAAATGCATTTCTAAGTCTGAAGAAAAGACATGGAGGGTGTCCAAGATCTTACTATAGCAGAGCATGTGTTTCTTAACTTTCTCCATACTTTCAAGACCTTTTCTTTTGCACTGACTAATGTGTGATAGTGATTGCTTGAAAGCTGTACTGCCACTGCAGAATTACTGTCAGTTTGTGTACTTCTTTGCTAACCTTCCTTCTGAGCTTCCTATGGGCTTTCTTTTCACTAGATATCTTCTACTGTGCAGAAAACTCCTAAAGAAACAAATCCCATTTGTGCTCATCATTTGATTTCTTTCCAAGATGCTACAAGTGTGGTTTTCTTGCTATGAATACATTTAAACAGGAATGAAGAATTGTGGGGATTGAAGAGAATTAAATGTTGTATAAACTGAACTTGATTTTCTTAATGCTTCTCATTAACTGACCATTAAAACGAAGATGTGAAAATTGTCTTATCCACCTTGCCCTTTAATAAAACAAACACAAGCTTTCTGTTGCCATGATACAGCCAATACATTTCAGAGCTATATTACAGCTTAAAGCTGAAGCTCTGAGGATTTCAAACACCCTATTACAGGAAAAAAAACTAGCAAATTTATGTTGTTTTCATACTATAAGGCTGTGTTCCAACAAAGACGTGACAAAAGTTGCACAAGAAATATCTTCTGCTCTCTGTTGATCTCAGAGAATTGATAATAGTGAAATTGTGTTTCCTACAAACAGCTGTGTGAGCTGGTATAGTTCTATGTTTCTGCCTGAGATATCCTTGGATTGCCATCTGTAAAATAAGAATAAAAATATGGGGGCTTTTATAAAGAGTTTGACAACTTAAGAATGAAAAATACCATGGACTGCAAAGTACTTATTGCACCTGAAGGGAGGTTGTAGACAGGCAGAGGTTGGTCTCTTCTCCCAGGCAGCCAGTACCAGAACAAGAGGACACAGGGTCAGGCTGTGCCAGGGCAGGTTTAGGCTGGATGTTAGGAAGAAGTTCTATACAGAGAGAGTGATTGCCCACTGGAATGGACTGCCCAGGGAGGTGGTGGAGTCACCTTCATTGGAGGTGTTCAGGAGGAGACTTGATAGGGTGCTTGGTGCCATGGTTTAGTTCTTTAGGTGGGTTGGACTGGTTGATGGGTTGGACGTGATGATCTTGAAGGTCTCTTTCAACCTGGTGTATTGTATTGTATTGTATTGTATTGTATTGTACTGCTGTTTATCATCACCAGAACAAGAAGACACAGTCTGAAGCTGTGCCAGGGGAGGTTTAGGCTGGCTATTAGGAAGAAATTCTTCACAGAAAGAGTGATTTGCCATTGGAATAGGCTGCCCAGGGAGGAGATGGAGTCACCATCACTGAAAGTGTTTAAAAAGAGACTGGATGGGGCACTTTGTGCCATGGTTTAGTTGATTAGGTGGTGTTGGATGATAGGTTGGACATGATGATCTCAAAGGTCTTTTCCAACCTGGTTAATTCTATTCTATTCTATTCTATTCTATTCTATTCTATTCTATTCTATTCTATTCTATTCTATTCTATCCTATTCTATTCTATCCTATCCTATTCTAGTCTAGTCTAGTCTAGTCTAGTCTATCCTAGTCTAGTCTAGTCCATTCCATTCCATTCCATTCCATTCCAATATGAAATTCCATTTACTACTTTATTTCACCCTCTTCTTAACACAACAGAATTATAATTGTCAAATAGAATTGTTTTTGTTAGCCACAATATTAAGAATAATGTGTTGTGCCTTAAACTCTCCTGAATAAAACCATTGCATGCTTCTTCTAGAAATATACTGTTTGTACATTCTGAAGATAAAATGTTTCACTGGTGACTGTCATTTTAGAACAAATGTCTTTGTCTATAGTGTTTGTTTTTCCCCGAGGAACAGTTGAAGGTCACATTATTAAAAGTGCTAATAAATTACGATATTTGTGTTTGTTAATTAAATCTGTCAGATGAAAAATTATCTGTTGCATTTGATTCTTTTTCTGTATCCAGCTAGGTAATTCAGGGAAATTAATTTCAGAGTTAAAAAGAAAGCATATCCAGATTTGTGCTTGGACTGGAAAAATGAGTAGATATTTTTTCCAATTGTGTGTAATGTGACAGTAGCATTTTTGCCCCTAAACCATTGCAATTTTGAACTAATGTTAATTCTACATTTTCCTTTGTAAAATGTCTAAAACATTTGATGAAATGGTATTATTTTTTTTCCCCTGGCTTAGCATCCAACTACAATGGCCCCGAGCAGCCTCACCTGGCACCATGACTGACAGTCTCTGTCCATGTGTCCAGGAGTGCCATTTCAGTTCAGAACTGGAACTTCAGTCACTGCATGAGGTATTTGTGTAGATGTATCTGTCTTAAGTTGTGCATCCTGAATGGATTCTTTGGATGTGCATTGTAGCCTTGTCCTTAGACTTAGTCCCAGTGTCCTTTTGCTTCTGATGGAACACCGGGTTCTGGTGCATTGTTTGTTCTGTCAAGGGCTGACAATGCTCCCTGTTATTACCACTTTTGCTCTGCACACCATTCTCAGAGGCAGAGTGACTGTGACCCATCGGTGGGGCCATTGCCTGTGGTGATATCGCCTGGGCTCACATCTCGTTCCCCTTCATGTAGCTACTCGTAAGGCTCCACAACACAGCTTATTTGCTGTATAACGATGTCACAAGTGCTGTCCCAGAGGTATTCCTAGGTCACACTCAAATAGGAATTCCTCTGTGGTAGGATTAATATGGCCAAATGCAGTGTCTGGCAAAAGCTGATATAGTATAATGCCTATGCGTGGACTTGTTTCAAAGTTTCCCTTTATAGTCCTTTTATTATGGATATTAATAGACGGCTTTAGGCTGTAATTCATCTGACCAGTTTTAGATCCTTCTATAGATAGATCTCCTACTTCAGTGGACAGAAAGAGATGATACATACAAAAGATTATGCCTATCA
Source organism: Colaptes auratus (assembly GCA_015227895.2). Taxonomy (NCBI): domain Eukaryota; kingdom Metazoa; phylum Chordata; class Aves; order Piciformes; family Picidae; genus Colaptes; species Colaptes auratus. The sequence goes on from CM037631.1 coordinate 108,523,369, forward strand.
TCCTAAATACGCTTGCACTCTCTCTGGTGGTAGTAATTTCTCACTAGTTTCTACAGAAGAAAGCCTGATGTCTCGAAATGGGCTGACAGCAATCTCAAGAAGTTGAATAAAGGGAAGTGCAAATACTTGCACCTGGGGAGGAACAGCTCCAGGCACCAATATATGCTGAGGCTACTCATCCGGAAAGCAGCTCAACAGAAAAGGACCTGTATAGGTCCTGCTGGACAGCAGCTTGAATGTGATCTAGCAACCCTCCATGGTCCCCAGGTCTTTCATCTTCTCCTCCTAAGAGAGATGCTCTGGTACCCTAACCATCTTTGTGGCCCTCTATTAGACTCTCTCCAGTAGTTCTCTGTCTCTCTTGAACTGGTGAGCTTAGAACTGGACACAATACTCCATGTGAGGCCTCACTAGAGCAGAGTAGATGGGGAGAAGAACCTCCCTTGAAGTGCTGGTCACACTTCTTCATGCACCCCAGAATGCCTTTGGCCTTCTTGGCCATGAAGGCACAATGCTGGCTCAAATGGGTCAGTTCATCACATGACTCTGTCACTCCTTTTTCTGCAAGAGGACTCCTGACACTCTGGCCTTGCTTCACCGTGAGGTCCTTCCCATGGAGGCAGTCTTCCATGAATTTATCCAACCTGAGTTTTTCCCATGGGCTTCATGAACTGCTCCAACATGGGCCCCTTGCATGGGGTATAGTCATTCAGGAACAGACTGCTCTAGCATTGGTGCCCCATGGGTTCACAAGTCCTACAGGGATATTTCTCTCACATATTCTTCTCTATCTGGCTGCTGTTGCAACAGCCATAGCTGCTGTGGCTGAACAGAAACTTTCCTGTTCTTAAATAGATGTGCTACCACCATTGCCTTGGTGTGGTGGGTTAACACCCTTTTCTGAGAACAAAAGAACAAAGCAGGGTGGAGGGCTTGCAGGTACTTTTCACTCCCTGCAGGGCATTTTCCGCCTGGGAAGCTGAGTCTGTTTCACTCCCCCCCTCCCTGCCCAGCTAGGGTATAAAAAGCAGGACCTCGTTGGCCCCGGCTTTTCTGGCTTCTGCCTCTGCTGGACGAGAGCTACGCAGCTACCCTCCTGCTCCTCTGCCATGTGGTCGGACCTGCTGCCTCCATGCTTCCTCAGAGAAAGGCTGATTTTGTATTATTCTCTTGGTTTTTTTTGTCCCACTCCCATCCATCCTTGTTCCTTGCCCTTGTGAACCTTTTTTCCTGTTATTGTTATATATATATATATATATATAGCTTAAAGACAACTCTTTGCCTCTCTACTTCCAAGCCGACTCCAAATTATTGTTTGGTGGATTTGCTCTTTCCTTTTTCTCCCCTTTCTGTTGGGAGGGAAGAGGTGGGGGGAAGTGGGGGGAGAGATTCTCAGCCTTGCCCCCCACCTGAGCTCTTAACTTCCAGTTAAGGCTCAAACCACCACACTTGGTCAGCATCTGGTCCCATCTTGGAGCCAGAGGGCATTGGCTCTATCAGACATAGGGGAAGGTTCTATCATCCTCTCACAAAAGGTATCCCTGTAGTCCTCCTGGTACCAAAACCTTCCCACACAAACCCAATACAAGGAGTACCACTTTGAGAGTGACTTTTAAGAGGACAATATTAAAATCTCTTTAATACAACAGCCATGCACACCATCTATGGTGGACAACTGATAGAAATAAGACTTTATTTCCAGTCTGCACTGGTGAAGAGTCACAGATTCATGGGGTCAGATTCACTTGATTCATATATAACCTAGGCTTATCAGTCTACCTGTACTAACTGAAATGAAATTAACATGGAAAAAAAACTGAAAATGTAATACTGGAAATGGAAACAATGTCTAAAAAAAAAAAAAGAGTGTAAATTTGAAACCCTGAGATCTGTTGAAGGTAGAAACTCTGTGAACTGTAAGAGAAAGCTGCACAGATTTTAGGATGAAGTTCAAGCTGCAATCAAAATGCAGATACAAATATGCTTTTAGGTTACTTGCACTGGTGAAACATAGTAAACCTGGATGTTGCTCGATCAAGGAAGACAATAAACAGTCCAGGGCCTTTAAAAATAATAGATCTGTCTGTTATAATGCAGTGTTTTGAGTTGACAAAGTGGAATGTACTTTTTTTTTTTTCCATTAGCATGGTTTATTTTGGCAGAAGCTTTTCCTGGTATAGGCACTAAGCATTCACTGAGTACAGTCTTTATAAAGATTACTCCTTCAGCCCATGTCTGGGTTATACGATGCAGCAATTTAAGAGCTGGAATACCATGTCTAATCCTGCCTCTGAAATGGTGTGCTTGCAGGGGGATAAAAACTCATGGAAGAGTAGCTTGAAGTCTATGGCATATGTAGCAGTTAATCTTCTCAGCCACTAAAGGCTGTGATGGGATCTTTACCCAGAAATTTTAGGTAGTATCCCAAGATTAGAGTACAAGTCACTTTGTTCTTCCTCTCAGCAAGCACTGTCTCCCAGAGACAGTGGATAGATACCCCAGCCATTCCAACAGAAATAGTTTGAAAATGAAGACAAAGGTCTGTCTTATTTCACAGGTCAATGAAAAGAAGCCTTTCTATCTCTTGACTGTTTTTCAGCTGTTCTAGAGGAGTATTTCTTCTATCCAGAAAATAATAAATAAGAAGTGTGTGTGGGGGGAAGGCAAACTGCATTGCAGAACTGGGAATGTTTGTTGTGGAAAGACAGATGTTTGTTCTGTCTTCCAGAAGGACCTGGACAGGCTGGAGAAATGGGCATAAGAATTTCCTACAGTTCAACAAAGGGAAATGCTACGACCTCCTGAGCTTGGAGTAAGCAATCTCATGCACCAAGGCTGGGGACTGAATGTCTAGGAAGCAATTTTGGAAATAAATACCTGGGGGTCCTAGTGGCCAGCAAGTTGAACATGAGCCAGCACTGTGACCTTGCAGCAAAGAACATCAACAGCTTCTTGGACTGCACAAGGAAGAATGTTTCCAACAGGTGGGAGGAGGTGATCTTTCCTGTCTACTGCTCACTGGTGAGACACATTTGGAGAGCTGAGTCTAATTCTGGGCTTCCTGGTGTGATACAGAGACATACTGTCAAAAGGAAGGTCTTATCAATGTGCATAAACAGCTGTTTGCAGGGAGAGGAAGAAAAACAGAAGGTGGATCCAGACTCATACAGGAGTCCATTGGAACAATAAGACACAACAAGCAGAAACTGAAATGCAGGAACATAAGGAAAAATATTTTACTGTGAGAATGGTGAAATACTGTAGGTTGATCAGTGAGACTATAAGAGTCTCCACCCTTAGGCTTATTCAAAACTAGACTGAAATGAGTCCTGAGAAATCTCCTTCTTGCTGACCCTGCTCTAAGCAGGGATGGTTTAGACTGAGTGATCTCAGCCACTGAGTGATTATTAGTGCTTTCTCCCTGTTCAGCTGATCCTTTTAGTTCTTTCTGGCATGGGACCTTATCTATGATTAACAGTTGAAAATCATGCCCTAAAGCCTACAGCTCTCAGAGTTCCGCACTGAAAAACATGATATGTTCTAGAACGGAGATGAAAGGTTTTGAGTTTTCATAAATTGCTCTTTTTGGAGTCCCTGGCATCAAAGGATGTGAAGCAGAATTGTGGGCTTAATGTACTTAACACAGGAGCATCACGAGTTCCAGGGCACATACGTGCATAGCCAATCTTGTATACAGGAGACACCGGGTGCAACTATTAATATATTGTTGACAGTATCTGAAGACACATTTCAAATTTAGTAGGAAAATGGACATCTACTCCAATTGAAATGACATTTTAAACAGTTTTACTAACTCATTTGTAGTTTGTGAGAAGCATAAATGCTCTTATTTCTTCCTGACCTTGTCAGAAACCAAGATCACATGTACAGGGAAAGCAATACAACCACTCTGTTAGGATGGTTTTTGCAGTACCAGCTGCAGTGATGATGTGGCAAATTGTAATGCACTGCCATGAGCCGTATTTCCCACTTACCTTAAGAGCAAGACTAACGCTTCCAGAACAGAAATGAATAGAGTGCTCTATCATCTTCCTCACATTTCTACACTCTTAGGATAAAAAATAGAACTGTGCCTCCTCCAGCTGTCATCTTAGCTCTGAACCTGCAAGGAGCTATTATAATACAAAGACTCCCTTTTATTTCTGTTGAAGGTAATGCTGCCAGTTAGTTGGTTTATGTATACTAGATATGGGAAAGCACTTAGCTGTGTTTCTTGTTTTCTGTGCTCATCTATTTCCATTTGTTGTGTCACAGATGAATGTTCACTTTCATCTCTGTGGTAGAGTGACTTTGATACTTCTCTCAACTTCAGGTTCCAGAGTGGATCAAAGCCTTTCCAAACAGACCTGTTCATATGAAGTAATGGAGGGTGACTGATTGACATAAAGCTCATACTGCCAAAATACAATGCTAGCAGGTTATAACACTCCTATTTGCTATAGTGGTTTTGGGTTTGTATTTTAGGGTTTTTGTGGTTGGCTGGTTTTTGTTTCTTTGGGGGGGGTGTGTGTGTGTATGGTTTTGTTTTGTTGTGTTTTTTTGTTTGTTTTTTTTTTTGTGAACAAGTGAGACTGGAGAAAATATTTTCTTTTGCTGTGAACAAAAGGCAAAACAGCAGGTTTGTTTGTGTGTGGTTTTTTTTTCCCTCAAATTTTAATCTAGATTTACCTATATTTAAAGGAGCCTTTTTGTTGTGGTTTTGTGGGGTTTTTTTTTTGACAGGGTAATGAAGGGAGAATGAGATGAAGCTGATCTTTGCCAGTATGCCAGTACTTACCTGTGTACTTTTTCAGTCTTTTCAGGTTATTTAGGATTAAAAATGATGGAATCATAGAATGATAGGGGTTGAAGGGACTTCTGAAGATTGTCCTGCTAAAGCAGGATCTCCTAGGGCAGGTCACACAGGAACACATTTAGATGGGTCTTGAGTGTGTTTGGAGAAGGAGACTCTACAGCCTCTCTGGGTAGCCTGTTGCAGTGCTCTGTCACCCTTACAGTAACGTTTTTCCTCATGTTGTAGCAGAACTTCCTGTGTTCTACTTTATATCCATTGCTTCTTGTCTTATCACAGGACACCCTTGAGAAGAGACTAGCACATTTTTCTTGACACCCACCCTCCACACAGTGATAAATATTAGTCAGATCTCCTCTCAGGCTTCTCCAGGCTAAACAGCCCCAGGTCTGTCAGCCTTTCCTCATAAGACAGGTGCTCTAGTCCCTTAATCATTCTTACAGCTCTCTGTTGGACCCTCTCTAGTACATCCCTGTGTACATCTAGTACATCCTCTTAAACTAGGAAGCCCAGAACTGGATACAGTACTACAGATGTGGTCTCACCAGGGCAGAATAACCCTCCCTCAACCTGCTGGATGCACTCTTATGATGCTCCCCAGGATACCATTGACCTTCTTGGCCACAAGGACACATTGATGTTTCCTGGATAACTTACTGTCCACCAGGACTCCAAGGTTGTTCTTTGTGGAGCTGCTTTTCAGGAGGTCAACCCCTAATCTGTACTGGTAAATGGTGGTGTTCTTCCCCAGGTGCAGGACTAAATGTCATTCTTCTTGAACCTCGGTGATTCTCCTTTGCCCAGCTCTCCAGGCTGTCCAGTTCTCACTGAATGGCCACACAGCCTTCTGGTGTATCAGCCAATCTTCCCAGTTTGGTATCATCAGCAAACCTGAGAAACACTCTATCCCCTCATCCAGGTTCTAGATGAAGATGTTGAATAAGATTGGAGGCAGTATTGACTCCTGGGTTACACCACAAGTTACAGGTCTCCAAGTGGACTCTCTACCATTGATTAGAATTCTCTGTAACATCTTCATCTGTGATAGTTCATCTGTAGTGGGTATGCTGGAAGAGCACTGTGGATGATTAGATATTTTGAGTGACAGTCACTTTAACACCTATAATTTTGTTTCCTCCCAAGAACAATGAAAGCAGTGTTACTGTGTTTTGTGGTTTGGTTTCTGTTTGTTTTATAGTTACATTTCACATTGCATATTTCTGAAGCACCTGTTTGTCTGGATACCTCACAAAGAAGAACAGAGAGGCTTTATTCCTCTTCCTTCCTGCTTTCTTACAATTTTAAAACATGATTGTATAACACTAGGAACAGATAAGAAATAAGGCCTTCTGAAGTATATAGTTTATCCATTGCTTTCAGTGGATTTTTGACAAAGGAGAAAGGGAACAATATAATCAAGCAGGCATTTCCCTTTCTTTGAACCCTTTGAAGGCTCATCTATTCATTCTGTTTTGAAAGTCCCTGATACCAGAAGGTTAATATCTGGCTGAGAGCTAAGGATATAAGAGTGGTAAGGATAACCAAACTATAACTAGCCTTCCAATGCTACATCTATGACATGGTTTGAAACGGAAATTGCTGCAGTGTAAGTGAAAGCTTCAGTGAGGTGCAGACTTTTATTTTTCCTTCTGTACCTATGAAATCCAAGTTGCAAACTCATTACAGTTTTTGCCCACAGCAGAAGTGAATGTAGATGAAACACAGACTCTGAGGAAGCAGCTTTTGTATTCTACAGCCTGATAGAAAAGATGGATTACATTTTCACCTGGGCAAGCCTTGGGAAGGCACGGTGAGGAAAAAAGTGGTTAAAAGTTGTCATTCTTGTGTACATGCAGTGATGCAACAGGATGATGCATGTCAATGGAATTTTCCAAACGAAGAATACTGTGGGATTAAACACTTACTTCATATCTTTAAGTGGAATGAAGTGATTTTAGAAAAAACCAGTAATTTCTTTAGTCCAAATAATTTGCAAAAGAGCAATACAGTATAATTCTCCAAGACATAAAATGGCACCTTTTGTGAAACAGGAAATATGTTCCTCCTCAGTAACCACCTAGGTATTGTATTTTTCACTCTTTTCAGGAACACCATATTTTTGTGTGTGTGGAATATTAGTAGCTCAGTTCAGTGTCAAAACTTCTGTGCTTTGAGAATACCTAGAGAGTTCCATATTGAGGTTTTGAAACTTCAAACAAATTTTTCCTTGTTTCGGTTTTTTTTGGCTATTATATCTAAAGATTATATGTGAGTACAAAATTAACAATATATACAGGTTGGGGTCAGAGTGGCTGGAGAGCGGCCAGGCAGAAAGGGACCTGGGGGTACTGGTTGATAGGAGGCTGAACATAAGCCAGCAGCGTGCCCAGGTGGCCAAGAAGGTCAGTGGCATCCCAGCCTATATCAGAAACAGTGTGGCCAGCAGGAGCAGGGAGGTCATTCTGCCCCTGGACTCAGCGCTGTTTAGGCCACACCTTGAGTCTTGTGTCCAGTTCTGGGCCCCTCAGTTTAGGAAAGATGTTGAGTTGCTAGAATGTGTCCCGAGAAGGGCAGCAAAGCTAGGGAGGGGTTTGGAGCACAGCCCTGTGAGAAGAGGCTGAGGCAGCTGAGGTTGCTCAGCCCAGAGAAGACGAGGCTGAGAGGAGACCTTCTTGCTGTCTACAACTACCTGAAGGGAGGTTGCAGCCAGGTGGGGGTTGGTCTCTTGTCACAGAGAACCATCACCTGAACAAGAAGACACAGTCTCAAACTGTGCCAGGGGAGGTTTAGGTTGGATGTTAGGAAGAAATTCTTTACAGAAAGAGAGATTGCCCATTGGAATGGGCTGCCCAGGGAGGTGGTGGAGTCACCATCACTGGAGGTGTTTAGGAAGAGACTGGATGGGGCACTTGGTGCCATGGTTTAGTTGATGAGAAGGTGTTGGATGATAGGTTGGACTTGATGATCTTGAAGGTCTTTTCCAACCTGGTCTATCCTATCCTATATATTATTTGCTCATTGTTCTTTTTTTTTGTTAGTTGTTATTCCAAGTGTGAAATTTGTTACCTAAGTCAATAGTATGATTTCTAGTTTCTGCTGTGTTAATGTTATTTTTGGTTTTCTTCTCCATTGTTTGGAGAAGATGGCAGTATGCCCTTATTAATTCAGTGAATGATTTCAGGGTAGTTACATATTTGAAAGGATCATCACTCTTTAGAAGTTTATAACTTCTGCTTTTATTTCCTTGTGAATTGTGTTGACTTCTTTTCACGTCTGTGAAAAAAGAAGAAAGATAGAGCGTGTGTATCCTCAGCAAGTTTGCTGACGACAAAAAGCTGGGAGGGGTGGCTGACATGCCAGAAAGCTGTGCTGCCACCCAGTGTGAGCTGGACAGGCTGGAGAGTTGGGCAGAAAGTAACCCTATGAAATTCAGCCATCATGTCAGAATTAGAATAAACCAGGTTGGAAGAGACCTTCAAGATCATCACATCCAACCCATCATCTAACACCATCTAATCAACCAAACGATGGCATCAAGCACCCCACCAAGTCTCCTCCTAAACACCTCCAATGCTGGTGACTCCACCACCTCCCTGGGCAGCCCATTCCAATGGGCAATCACTCTCTCTATGAAGAATTTCTTCCTAACATCCAGCCTAAACCTCCCCTGGTGCAGCTTGAGACAGCGATGGAAAGTGTAGGGTACTGCACCTACAGAGCAATAACCTCATGTATCAGCCCAAGTTGGAGCTGCTGGAAATCATCTCTGTGGGAAAAGACCAGGGAGTCCTGTGGACAACAGGATCAGCATGAGCCAACCATGTGCCCTTGTGGCCAAGAAGGCAAATGATGTCCTGGAGTGCATCAAGCAGAGTGTGGCAAGCAGGTTGAGGAAGGTTGTCCTCACCCTCTACCATGAAGCACATGAAGGAGTTGTCCTTCACCTGGCTACCTTTATTGCTTCCAGAAGCACAGCACAGTCCCAACCAGGTACATTCACTGAAGCAAGCTCCCACTCCTCTGGCTCAGGAGCCAGACCTGATTCCTGGGGTGCTATGAAGGCTTGTAAGGGAAATCTGTTTAAAGGTAAGACTCAGAAGCTGGGCAGGATGGTTGCTGAAATAATCACCTTTAAAGCAGCATGCTTCTGGGGAAACAATCCCCTCAGGGCACACAGGAGTGTTTATTGCAGGGTGCTGGGAAGCAAAGCTGGCTCTTCACAACTGCCTCTCACAGAGCCAGCAGTGGTAGGGGCTGGAAAGGACCTCTGAAGATCAGCCAGCCCAACTCTCCTGGAGCACCCTTCCTCCCCTTTTTCTGACTCAGGCTGCAAAATTCGGCATGGATTATGGAATGGTCTTCCTAGAATGACATAATTGAACAGATAGGTAAGAGAGCTTCTCTTGGAGTCATGCATTCACTCCAGTGGTTCCCCTGCCTACGCTTCAGACCGAGGCTAGCTTCTGCTGAGCAGCAAGTACCCAAGCAGCCACACCCTGTCCACAAACCCAGAGGGGTTTTGAGTGGTTCTGATGCCAATCACCTTCATCCACTCTGGAATTCCACGTAACCATTTCACTTCTTATCTCCACATAGATAAAACCTTGTTCTCAAAGCAAGGTAGCCTCAACCTACAAAGCCCTCAGTTCACCACAGCTACCATAGCATGTTTGGATTCCTAGGTGCAGTAAATGAAACAGATAGAATAGAATAAACCAGGTTGGAACAGAGCTTCAAGACCATTATGTCCAACCCATCACCCAACACCACCTAATTAACTAAGCCATGGCACCAAGCACCCCATCAAGTCTCCTCCTGAACACCTCCAGTGATGGTGACTCCAACACCTCCCTGGGCAGACCATTCCAATGGGCAATCTCTCTCTGTGTAGAGCTTCCTCCTAACCTCCAGCCTAAACCTGCCCTGGTGCAGCCTGAGACTGTGTCCTCTTGTTCTGGTGCTGGCTGCCTGGGAGAAGAGACCACCCTCTGCCTGTCTACAACCTCCCTTCAGGTAGCTGCAGAGAGCAAGAAGGTCTCCCCTGAGTCTCCTCCTCCATGCTCTTCAAGATGGTGACTTGGTCTGCTGGAATGTGTCCCTGCCCATGGCAAGGGGGCTGGAACTGGATCACAGAGTCACAGAATCAGAGTTGGAAGTAGCCTGTAAAGGTCATCCACTTTACCACCCCCTTCTTCCCAAAGCAGTCCCTGCTCCCCTACCCTATCCTCCACCCTGCCCAAGCAGCTCCTGCTCCACCACCATTCCTGCATCCATCCCAGAGCCAGGATCCCAGATTCCACTCTGGATCTACACACTCCTGGTTGCTCCCCTGGAGGTGCCCAAGCACTGTGTGGCCATGGAGGTGCTGGGCTGACTGCTGAACTCAGGGCTCTCTTGGAGAGCTCCTCCAGCCTTTGTGGCTCTGCTTTCCCCAGGCTTGGGGGGGAAGCTGATGGCTTGTGGAGGATCAGCAGCGGGGAGCTGTGCGTGCCCTGGCTGTGCTGCACCTCCCTTGCACCACCCTCCTGGAGGCTCCAGGGCCAGCCTCAGCAGAGCCAGTGGTAGCTCACTTACCTCTGGTGAGGGCCTGACCGAGCCAGAGCCCAGCTCTCTCCTGTGCAGCTGGAGGCTGCTCCTCCTCAGGCTCCTGGCTGTCTGCTCCATCCTGCAGCCTGCTCAGGATCTTGGCAGCTACTCTGAAGGGGCTGCAGCCAGCCCTCAGGAGTTCCAAGGGCATCAGTGGGCACGATGACAAGGAAGGCTTCTAGGAGCCCCTTCGTGAAGCCCCAGCCCCCAAGAGAGCAGCCAGAGGAGCTCAGCCCCAGCCAGGAGCCCCAGCCAGCACCCGTGGAGGGGAGGGGATGGGAGCAGTCATCAAGCCTGGCCCTAACAGCCGGGGGGCCACCAGGCCCCCCGGCCTTTTGTCACCACCACCATCACCCAGTGCGCACCAGGGGCACTCACCGGAGACGAGAGGAGGATCCTCAGCCCAGAAGGGCTCAGCTTGGGGCTGCTGCCCTTCCTGGCAGGCACTAAATAGGGGAGAGGCTGGGGAGGGCAAAGTGGCCACACCTGGGGTGGGAGGAGACTGCAGCAGAGCCCAGGTGCCCTGGGTTTGAGGGGAGCAAGGGGGAAATTGGGGTGGGTGGGGTGGCAAAGGGGCATGGTGTGAAACCAGTGCTCTTGAGACAGAATGGAGATTAAAATCACACTCAGGTGTGAACTGCTGACTTGCAGGGACTGCTGAGTGCTGAATGTGGCTGCTGCCAGGATGTTCCACTCCTCTAGGAGAGCAGAGAATTCACTGACAGCCCCAACAGCATTTCGAGAGGCCAATGATAAGCTCAGTGAACAAACCCCACACAGCATTGTAAGCACAGCATCTCAGTAAACTCTTGATCTCAACCCAGAGGGGCTTTGGGGGGCTGTTTTCCTGCCCATCTGTGGGGGGGGGAGGGGGCTGCTCCTGAGAGCAGGCTGTGTGAAGCCAGGACGCTGCTGGGCTGAAGAGGAGCCAAAGGGTTCAGCTGACAGAGCTGAACTCTCCTACAGCTACACAGGAACAGTCCCTGCCACAAGGAACCCTGAGGCCCCCCCTGTGTGAGTATGGAGACACTAGGAGTAAGAGATGGAAACCCTTTGCTCCCCAGGCACGAGTGCAGGAGTTACAATGAAAAGGAAAGAGAAGAGAGAGGTTCTCCAGCAGGAGAGCTGCACTGCTCTGCCAGGAGCAGCTCCCTGGGCCTGGAACATGGGCATGTGAGCAGGAGAAGATCTCAGGCACTGACTGCATTGGAGGCTGCAGTCGGCATAACTGGCAACAAGTGGGGACAGCAGCCCTGGGGCTGGAAAAGACCTTCCATACCCTTGAGGCCAACCATAACCCAGCTACCATGAGCACCAGTCCATGCCCTGAAGCACCACACCCCCATGCCTCTCAAACAGCTCCAGGGCTGGTGACTGCACCACCTCAGGGCAGCCTGCTCCAGCACCCCACCACGCTCTGCATGCAGCCGTTCCACAGGGCACTGCACAGCTCCGGATGCTGCAGCTGTCCCTTCCCCGGCACCCGCTCAAAGCGCCTGCTGCTGGATCCAGCTCCCTGCAGCCTCTGCTCTCCCAGCCAGAACAAAGGGGCATGGACCTGCTGTCAGCAGAGCAGGGGGGCCAGTGCAGCCCTGCCTGGCCTCCCAGGGGCTGCCCCTCATTTCTGCAGTCACAGAACTGCCAGGCTGGGGAGAGACCCCAAGGCTCAGCCAGTCCCAACCCCCTGCCATGGGCAGGGACCCCTCACACTGCAGCAGGTTGCTCACAGCCACATCCAGCCTGGCCTGAAAAACTCTACCATGGTGAGGCCTTATCTGGAGTGCTGTGTCCTGTTCTGGGCTACTGCAGTTCAAGAAGGACTAGGAACTGCTTCAATGGGTACAACAAAGGGCTACAAATATGATTAGGAGTCTAGAACATTTTTCTTATGAATAGAATAGAATAGAATAGAATAGAATAGAATAGAATAGAATAGACCAGGTTGGAAGACACCTTCAAGATCATGTCCAACTCATCATCCAACACCATCTAATCAACTCAACCATGCAACCAAGGACCCCATCAAGTCTCCTCCTAAATACCTCCAATGATGATGAAGTAAGGCTGAGGAACATGGGGCTTTTTGGCCTGAAGAAGTCTTATCAGTGCTTATAAATACTTGAAGGATCAGTGTCAGAATAATGGGAGTAGTCTTTTTTCAGTGGTGCTCAGCAACAGGACAAGAGGTAATGGGCACAAGCTTGAACATAACAAGTATGGTCTAAGCATGAAGAGGACCTTCTTTACACTGGAGGAGGCTGCCCAGAAAGGTGGTGGAGTCTCCACCTCTAGAATGATTTAAAACCTGCCTGGGAGCCAACCTCTGCAACCTGTTCTAAGTGAACCTGCTCTGGCAGGGGGGTTGGACTAGAAGATCTCCAGAGGTCTTTTGCAACCCCTGTTATTCTGTGATTCTGTGTTTTGACAGTGTATTATAAGTAATCCTTAACAATGTTGTGTATGATTAGTCACTATGATTTACAGTTAACACTTCATCAAAATGCTTGTCTGATCCAAGTAAGTGTTTACCTTATTTCTTATTTCTTCTGTTCTTTTGTAGAGTTTAGTCTTGCTTCTTCAGACATGGTTTTAATTTTCTGCCTTATCAGATCTGTTTGTCACAAAGAACAGAAATAGGTGAAAGAGCAGATCATCAATATCCATTGTGTATGGGGCTGGGTAACACTAATTCCTTTGAATTAGAGCTTAGTGTTTACTGGTACTAAAGACAGAGATCTAATAAATAAAGCAATTTTCTGTCACTGAGTTATAGTGGGAGAGTGTAGAAATACTAGCCTGACTATAGTTATTGATAGGCAGTAGTGACTAAAGCTGGAAAAGCTGGAATAAACCAATGATAACCTCAGGCTTTGAGGCTTTGTTCTGCCTTTATCCTTTATTTTAAAGCACGAGAAACCATGAAACATCAGTACTTCCTTTTCTTCTCTAAAGCTCCTTTCTTTTTCTCTTCTTTCTTTTTTCTCTTTTTTCTTTCCTTTTTTTTTTTTTTTTTTAATCTGGACTTTGGTTTCTGGACTAGTTGGTATCAGCAGTACTTGTCCACTGAAGGCAACACTATAAAGAACTGATTCGTGTGATGCAGAGCTAGTAGGTGCAAATGAAGATGTCTTTATGGATATGCTACTAAACTGCTGGCCAGATGATGAAGAGACCAAATCAGATGACTTCCATCAAAATGTTATCCAACTCCAAAAATCACAGCCTGGGGGAAACAGTGCTGGGCCTCATCCTGTTCAATATCTTTATTGATGATCTGGATGAGGGGATTGAGTCCATCACTAGTAAATTTGTGAACGACACCAAGCTGGAGGAAGGTGTTGATCTGTTAGAGGGTAGGAGAGCTCTGCAGAGTGACCTTGACAGGCTGGACAGATGGGCAGGTTCCAAAGCCATGAGATTTAACACATCCAAGTGCTGAGTTCCACACACTGGCCACAACAACTCCATGCAGTGCTGCAGGCTGGGGTCAGAGTGGCTGGAGAGCAGCCAGGAAGAAAGGGACCTGGGGGTACTGGTTGTTAGGAGGCTGAACATGAGCCAGCAGCGTGCACAGGTGGCCAGGAAGGCCAATGGCATCCCGGCCTGTTTCAGGAACAGTGTGGCCAGCAGGAGCAGGGAAGTCATTCTGCCCCTGGACTCAGCACTGGTTAGGCCACACCTTGAGTCCTGTGTCCAGTTCTGGGCTCCTCAGTTTAGGAAAGATGTTGTGTTGCTCGAATGTGTCCAGAGAAGGGCAACAAAGCTGGGGAGGGGTTTAGAGCACAGCCCTGTGAGAAGAGACTGAGGGAGCTGAGGTTGCTTATCCTGGAGAAAAGGAGGCTCAGAGGAGACCTTATTACTGTCTACAGCTACCTGAAGGGAGGTTGTAGCCAGCTGGGGGTTGGTCTCTTCTCCCAGGCAGCCAGCACCAGAAAAAGAGGACACAGTCTCAAGCTGTGCCAGGGGAGGTTTAGGCTGGATGTTAGGAAGAAATTCTTCATTGAAAGAGTGATTGGCCATCGGAATGTACTGTCCAGGGAGGTGTTGGAGTCACCATCACTGGAGGTGTTTAGGAGGAGACTTGATGAGGTGCTTGGTGCCATGATTTAGTTGATTAGATGGTGTTGGATGATGAGTTGGACACAATGATCTCGAAGGTCTCTTCCAACCTGTTCTATTCTATTCTATTCTATTCTATTCTATTCTATTCTATTCTATTCTATTCTATTCTATTCTATTCTATTCTATTCTACTCTACTCTACTCTACTCTACTTCTACTCTATTCTATTCTATTCTATTCTATTCTATTCTATTCTATTCTATTCTATTCTATTCTAAATGTGATGTTGAGATTTGTAGTTGGATTTGTTGTAGCTGGGCAGTACTTTATTTTCCATTCATAACACAATAATCAAATCAATCATTAATGACAATTACTGTGCATATACTTCAGCTTTTGAAGTGAATAGCAATATGTTAAAAGGGTGTCTTTTCATCAGCCCTTTACAGAAGAGCACGGGAGATAAATAGCTGACAGCTTCCTAACTTCAGGCTAATTATTATATTGATGCAGAGGATCACATATTTCAGAATTACCTCTTTGGAAATAAACAAGCCTAGTGTAGGTTCTTTTGTTTGTGGGTTGTGGTTTTTTTTGGCTGGTTGCTTTTGGGGGGGTTGGTTGGTTTAATTTTTTTCCCCTTTAAGTTGAATTCAGATAAAAAGGAGAACCCCCTTTTTTTTGTTATGAGCAATAGTTTTTGTCAATACATGCAGAACTAAGGTTAGTTGTGACATGAAGTTGTGTCTTGTGATAAAGAAAGGAAATACTTGGTGACTCTTCAAACTGTGTACTCAAAATGAGAGAAATAGTTGTTTGATGCCTCCTGACAGTTCTTTCCCTCTTGTCACAAATGATGGCTGTAAGGTAGAAAAGAAGGGACAGTGTCTTCACTTATCACGTTTTCCTGCATAAGAACATAGGACTAACAACAGTTCAGTGGATTTTCTGGAATGACAGGTCAGCATGTAATTAGAATAATTTTGTATGTATTTATAAAAGTTTGGAACCTAGCCTGAACTCAGAACTAGGACTTGGTGCAATGCACTTACAAATACTGAAGGTGCTGGCTTATGTCAGCACAAGGCCACTCTTGGCTGTCTTTGTAAGGTTATGGAAGTTGAAGGTTGTTCCTGAGGCCTATAAGAAAGTAAAAAGTGTTTTTGAAAAGTACCAAAAAAAAAGTGATCCTTGCCCTCTGCTCAGCTCTGATGGGACATGTTCTAGAATGTTGGGTCCTCTTCTGGGTTGTCCAGGCAAGACAAACATACTGAAGCAATTCCAGCAAAAAGTTGCAAAAAAGAGCTTCTGATGTACAAAGTGATGCTGAGCAAGCTGGAATTGTTCAGCCTGGAAAAGAGAAGTCTCAGAGGGGGTCTTCTGATTTGTATAATTGCATGATGGGGAGAAGTAAATAATATGGAGCCAAACTCTTGTCAGTAGCGTCCAATGGTGTTTTGATTTCGTGTTTGTTACTCGCTACCCAAATCTATTTAAATTATCATGAAATTAAACTCATTTTTCCAAAGGCAAGTCTGTTTTGTCTATGATGTTAGCTAGTAGGTGTTCTCTCTGTCTTGTCCCTCATGAGCTTTTTTTACCTTATTTTCTCCCTCTGTCCCATTGAGAGGAGTGACTGATGGAGGTCTGCTAGCAACCAAGATCAACCCACCACAGGTACGATCGTAGAATCATAGAACATCCCAGCTTGGAAGGGATCTTGAAAGACCACCTGGTCCAAACTCTCATATGAAAAGGAGCCTAAATGAGATTATCTACTATCCTGTTGTGACTGGTTTAGGCTATGCCTTTAAGAAAGAGACAGTTGCTGAACACTCTGGCTGAATGTTTTTGATATTTAAACAAAAACAAGATAGTCTAAACTAATTTCATTGGTAGATTGTAGAATGCAATTTTAAGTTTGGGTTCTGTTAGTTCAGTCTGGTCTGGGTTCAGGCTGGGTGCAGTCTGTGCTTCTCTGTCCTGTGGGCTGGACGGCTTCTCTCTTTCTGAAGCAGGAGTGACCTTGGTTAACAAAGCTAACCAGATAAGAAAACTAATTCTTGCATTTGCTTTGAGCTAACAGAATTTTTCTTCCTTAATTGCCTTTCTCTTTCTCTCTCTAACCCTTTTTGGGAAAAAGGGGAGGTGGGGAGGGAGAGAGGGGGGTTCAGGGAACCCCCCTGGCTGGCTGGAGGGAAAAAGTCTTCTGTATTACGTTCATTGCTGTGTATCTCTGTATATATGGTAAATATTGTATATTTGTGTACATATTCATTGCATTCCATTTATGCCTGTCAATATAGCTTTCATCTGTTTTTCCGACTGAGCTAGCTGTGGTTTCTTTGTGTGTGGGGAGGGAACTTTCTCACCCCACCACACCTGTTTAGCTGCATCTTAAAAACCTCCAGTGATAGCGGACTCCTGCACCCACTGAGTGTTTGAAGACATCAGGTAGTACAAACTTCTGGGTATTTCTCCAAAAGGAGATTAAAATCTATTCTCATCTTAATAATTTGTTTAGATGAGTCAATAATGTCCAACTTTGAGGACAGTAGTTTTAAACATCAGCATAAAGAGTTTAACTTCATGTAAGAATAGAGTAGAATAGAATTAACCAGGCTGGAAAACACCTTCAAGATCGAGTCCAACCTATCATCCAACACTGTCTAATCAACTAAACTATGGCACTGAGTGACCCATCCAGTCCCTTTTTAAACACCTGCAGTGATGGTGACTCCACCACCTCCCTGGGCAGCCCATTCCAATGGCCACTCTTTCTGTGAAGAACTTCTTCCTAACATCCAGCCTAAACCTCCCCTGGTGCAGCTTGAGACTGTGTCCTCTTGTTCTGGTGCTGATTTCCTGGGAGAAGAGACCAACCCCCACCTGGCTACAAACAAATTCATTGCATTCTTTGATATTAATTCTTCTTCAACTAAATAACTGTAAAAAATAGGAAAAATATTTAGTGAAATCAACTCTTAATTTCAGTATCTTAAAATTGGTGAATTGATCATAAATGTTACTTGAAATAACAGTAAGAGTATGGCTGGAAAGTCACAAATTGAGGATAAAAGTAATCTGTGATTTTGGAACTGGGTTTGTGAATGTAGGTGAGGACAATGAGTGTCATTTTTTATCTTATTTTCTGCTCCTTTTTCTTTTTCTTTTTTTACTTCCTTTTTACTTTTCATTGTTTATCTTTACTTGTACAAAGTCCTCCTTTATAATCCTGTTTAACCATCCTTGTAAACCTCCTTTGCTTTTAAGATCCTGAAAAAAAATACTGATACTGTCTTCCCAATACTGATATAGCTTTCCAATAGTTAGCATCTCCAGTACTACAGGGAAACATCAACTCAGAATTCCTTTTCTTCTGCTCTGCTGTCTGACAGTATCCTGTTTTGGCCTCTTGGAAGCTTTGTGCAGGCCAAGCTTATCTTTTTGTTTTGTACTTCTATAACATCTAGCACAGTGACTTCAAAGTGCTGTTATCTTAACACTTCTAATTTGCATCTTGTGCTCCCTGCACATCTTTATATCTTGTAAAATGGCCCTCTCTTCTTCCAGTCTTTTCTTCACTATGTCAGTGTGGCAAGATGACAGATGATCAGGCACTGATCCTTGACTCTGAATCCAAGCAATTGAGTTTGAATTGCATCTACTCTCTGAAAGCTCTCGCTCTCCCTAATAATTTGTCTTCTGGAAGGCCAGTTGGAGTGGTGTAAAACATAGCCAGGGAGCAAGATGACAGTTAAGCAATGCAGAGGACCATGGATCCAATGTTTAAGACTACTCCCTAACATCATGGAGTGTCTCTGCAGTAATCTGATCTCACGTTCATATTGGCATAGGACTGTTTTAAATGTCTTGCTTCTGTTCTCTCTTCAGGAGTGAGCTTCCTTAAATGATGTGAAAGGTCCTGAAATGCCAAAAGGTAATGGAGTGCAGAAGTAACAAGCCTGACAGCTAATCTATTATGTTCCTTGGGGTCTCTTTGAAGAAATAACAATGAGATTGTGATTAATTTTAATAAAATATGTGGCTATTGTTAACTTCCTAAAGGATACTATCTGTGTATCAATCTGATAGTTTGGAAATTTATCTCCAAAGGGAAGAAAGATAGCTTTATTCACAATTAGTGACTTCCAAGAGCCCACACTGAAGATTGAGTTTGTATTTAAAGTGAAAAACTTTTATCTGTTGGTGTCCTACTTATTAAGAGGATTTCCATTACAAAACACCAAAGAAAGAATAAAAAACCCAAACAGAATAAATAGGGAAAAGCCCCTGTCTTGGTCCGGAGAGGGAAAGAGACTCAGTTCTTTTGAATATTCCCATGTTGTAAAATGAGAGGCACAAACAAGGCCAAAATATCAACAGCTGGACTATTTATTACATAAATAAAGTGGAGAGATCAGAAGGAGAGAGAGAGAAAATAGTGAAGAGAGAGAGAAGAGGGAAGGAATTATATTACCACACCCCTCACCTCCCCACAAGACAGTTTGAGTCTGTGGAGGAAAGGTGCTGCAGGAGATACAATACAATACAATACAATACACCACACCACCAGGTTGGAAGAGACCTTCAAGATCATCGCGTCCAACCAATCAACCAATCCAACCCACCTAAATACAATACAATACAATACAATACAATACAATACAACCCACCTAAACAACTAAACCGTGGCACCAAGCACCCCATCAAGCCTCTTCCTGACCACCTCCAATGAAGGTGACTCCACCACCTCCACGGGCAGCCGAGAGCAACGGTGCTGAGGCTTTCGCTGTAGAAGAGATGTGGTCCTCTGGGCAGCCTCTTCAGCTCCATGAGTTGCAGCAGGCAGAACCTAGGACATGGAGAGAGGGTTCAGTATGCTTCTTCCAGGCTCCATGGCCTCTTTTCTTAGGAGCAGCATTGTCCTGGGCTTTTCCTTCTCTCGTGCTTTCCTTCTCAGCAGCATTGTCCTTCTGTGTTTTCCTTCATCTGTGTTTTTGGTTCTCCATTTTTCTTCTGCATTTTTCTTCTACCAAGCCAGTAGTTGCTCAAGTCTTTTATACAGTTTTTTAGTCCTTAGCTATGTGTCAAGTATTGTCCCTCAGGAATTCAGGGGCCAGGAAGTCATCCTTAGGTAAGTATCCAGGTATCGTTCCCCAGGAAATCTTTCCGTGTATTCCTGTATGTTTGGGCAGTGGTATGGGGGGGGGCCTCTGCCTCCTCCTTCTCCATCTACCTACCCACACACTCATTACACATCAGGAAACAGGTGGTGAATCCATTGTCTCATCATCCTCCCTTCCTGGGGTATCTGATGGCTGGAAATGATCTTGTCCTGAAGGTGTGATGGCTGGGCCCTTGGGCCATTGTTGTAGGCCAGCTGCAGTCCCGGGAGCAATGTTATCTTTGCACCTTCCAAGAGTCCTTCCAGTGGCTCTGCCCAACACGCATCAGCTATTGTCTGGGCAAGCAGCAAGTGATTTTATCTTTGTTGAGTCACACCAGGAGAGACAAGCTTTAGTCTCTCACAGCCCCCAAAACACAAAAAGTGTGGTCTGTATTGAACAGAGAGATGATCCAACCTTACTAAGTTACAGACCAGTTCTCCAGATGCTAAAGTGAGTGAAGTGATGAAACAGCTTAAGCGACCCTTAGGATTGAGTTTTGTCCAGAGGGCTGCCTTTTTTTATTTGTTTGTTTCCAGCATGGGAGCTGTATTTTTTATTTCATCATCCAGTTCTCAACCCTTTCATTTCCTAGAATAAAAGCCTTTTTTTCCCTTGAACTTTATCTAATGTTTATACAAAAGACAGGGGAATCTGAGTGCACAGCAGACTAGGTCTCCATAAAACCAGACAAATAAAAACGCACTGTGTGTAAACCTCACAAACTGCAAGGATCAGTTTAGTACCAGATGTTGAGCAAATACATCTGGAAAGAGTAAGGCTGTATGTCTCTGATTTTCCATAAATACAATCTAGTTTTCATTTGTAATCCCTGGAAACGACCTTCACAAGCCTCATTATTGGTATCTTCCTGGTAAACTCTGGCATTTGGTGTTGCAGCTGCAAAATGTTGCTCAAGAGGAGAAAGGTAGTTTGTAGAATTGTGTCATATAGCCAGAAGCCTTTGTTTTAGGGCACCAAATATAGGCAAAGGAACTATTTTCACCTCAGGGTGGCTATTTTTGATTCAATTACCTCCCACTAGATAAGCAGGATATTTGGTGTAGTGTATGCCTTTGTTCTATTTTTCATGGAAGACGGGCTGATATCTCCTTTTTTCATCCCTTCAGAGGTTACTGTTTCAGAAAGGCAGTATGGATTGTTTGTTTTTATTCTTTTTGTATGTGTCTGCCTTTATGATAATTTCTTTTCCTCTTCTGTTGAAAGAGGATGCACCCCTGCCAAGAAAGCAGTAGTCCGAGGAGAAGAGGGACCACTGTAGGCCAACAGGTTCCCTTTCTTTTATGCTGTACACAAGGCACATAGAATACAATACAATACAATACAATACCTTTTCTTGCATGGGGAACTGGTACTTGAAGTAGGATAGTTCCAAATATTTCTAATGAATAGAGGCAGGTGAGACTCCACCTGGAGTACTGCGTCCAGTTTTGGAGCCCCTATTACCAGAAGGATCTGGAGGTGCTGGACTGTGTCCAGAGAAGGGCCACGAGGATGATCAGAGGGCTGGAGCACCTCTCCTATGAGGACAGACTGAAGGAGTTGGGGCTGTTCAGTCTGGAGAAGAGAAGGCTCCGAGGTGACCTCATTGTGGCCTTCCAGTATCTGAAGGGGGCCTACAAGAAAGCTGGGGAGGGACTTTCTAGGGTGTCAGGTAATGACAGGCCTAGGGAGAATAGAACAAAACCAGAAATGGATCAGATTGGATGTTAGGAAGAAATTCTTCCCCATGGGTGTGGTGAGACACTGGAACAGGTTGCCCAGGGAGGTGGTGGAAGCCCCCATCCCTGGAGGTTTTTAAGGCCAGGCTGGATGTGGCTCTGAGCAACCTGATCTAGTGTGAGGTGTCCCTGCCCATGGCAGGGGGGGTGGAACTAGATGATCCTTGAGGTCCCTTCCAACCCTAACAATTCTATGATTCTATGATTGCTAGTACTCTGATATTTTTAAACTGATAATTTGGAAAAAATTGTCTGCATGACATAAGAATTTGGCATGTGATTACACTGCAAACAGATAACTCCATTCTGGAAGCATAATTTTTTATCTTAATATTTTGTCTCCCATGCTGGGCTGTGGTCCCAAAGTGATGGCAGCACGGAGTGAATAATTTTAATAGAAGGGAGTTATTCCCTTTTCAATGCAGTCAATCTTTGAGGATTAAGAAGGTTAAAGTAAGAAAAATGTCAGGAAAATAGACTACCTTTGCAAAAATGAGGTCATGTGGCAGACATTAATGGTCATCCACTAGAACTGACCATAGAGTTGCTTGCAAAGAATTTTAGGATTACTAATTTTAGGATGTAGGATGGGCTCTAGGCCATCAACCTTTTCAAACATGGTATTTTAGGCATGATAAGTTCTTAGGAGTCTAAGGGTACTGCTTTGCCTCCTTTTAACAGATGGATATCTTCATGGAAAACAGGTGAGAGGAGCAAGAGCAAAGAGTATTAACTTTGCTCTGTGAGTCTCTTCTTCAAGCAATATTCCTTTTGTTGGTTTTGTTTTTTTTTCCTTTTCTCTTGTCAAATAACACATTGATGTATTTAGAAAGATCTGTGAAAAAAAATACTAAGGCAAAAAAGCTGAAATAATTAATGAGATTCTGGGAAAGGCATTCACCTAATCCTATTTAGGAGTTTGAGGATGAAGGTTGTGGTGGGTTGCAAATTCCACCCCAACACTGTACTACTTTCTGTTCAAGATCTGTGGGAAATTTTCAAGGCACAGCCTAGAACTACCACAATGTTTATGTACTTGTGGTAAGGAGAAGATGGTTTTCAAATTTAAAATGGATTTAGACAAAGACTCTACATCCTGAGTTACTTGAAAATAAAAGGCATGGTCAGTACTGGCCCCTGGTACAAAGACCAAAAAACTCAAAATTATGAGGCATCCAAAAAGTTGAATATTCCCCAAACAGCCAAAGAGCTATAATGTGGAGATTCTGTTTCTTTGGCTAAGAGAAGCAAAGAATAGTTAGCTTCAAGGGGTGAATTATTGTAATGCACCATGCAAGAATGGGGAAAATGTTGCCTTCCTTTCCCAGATTTTTTAGGTGTCTTCCTGGTATGTAATATAAGCTAATTTTTTATGAATGGAGAATATGTGTTGCCTTTCTGAGTAATAACAAAATACTTTGATTTAAATATATAGAGCAATTTTGGATTTCTTTTAGTTCTTTCTAAATATCACTGGAGCACGAATAATTCATTTTAAATATTCATAAAGTAAATTGTAAATGCAGTTTTAAATCAGTTGTGATACATTTGAGTTGGTATTTCTGACTATAAGAAATACACTTAAATGCTGAGGTGGATTTATGGATATAGTCTGTGGTTCCTATGCCGTTGAGCAGCATGAACTGTGAATCAGTTCTAACACTGTGTGCACTCGTTAAGTAGGTTCAGGGATTGTATAGTCTGCACAAATTTTTATTTGGATCAGTTACAACTCAGCCTTTGGTAGTGTAGTGGTTTGAGCCTTAACTGGGAGCTCAGATGGGGGCAAGGCTGAGAATCTCTCCCCTGCCCCCCCCCCCACCAGAACAAGAAAGGAAAGGAAAGGAGCAAATCCACCAAGCAATAATTTGGGGTCGGCCTGGAAGTAGAGAGGGAAAGAGTTTTCTTTAAACAATATATATATAAGAGTAACAGGTAAGGTTCATAAGGGCAAGGAACAAGAATGGATGGGAGAAGAAAAAAACAAGCATACCAAACCAGTCTCTTTCTCTGAAGAGCCACGGAGGCAGCAGGGAGAAGGATCAGGCCCAAACACGTGGCAGAAGGCAGCCACAGTAGCGCTCATCCAGGAGTGGCAGGAGCCAAAAGGAGGCCTAATGACAGCAATGTCCTGCATTTTATACCCTAGCTGGGCAGGGAGGGGGGAGTGGAACAGACTCAGTTTCCCAGGGGTGGAAATGCCCTGCAGGGAGGGCAAAGCACCCGAGTCCTCCACCCTGTTTTGTTTCTTTTCAGAATGGGCGTTAACATACCACAGTTACAAACAAAGAAGCATTGCAATTTTTCTAGAAGCTGCGCAGGCTTACAGGTTTTCTAGGAGCAACAGGCTTACAATATACTTACTTATTAGTCACACAAGCATTTTAAATATAAGCTGAACATAGGCCTGCAGTGTGCCCAGGCAGCCAAGAAGGCCAATGGCATCCTGGCCTGCATCAGGAACAGTGTGGCCAGCAGGAGCAGGGAGGTCATTCTGCCCCTGTAACACTGCACTGGTTAGGCCGCACCTGGAGTCCTGTGTCCAGTTCTGGGCCCCTCAGTTTAGGAAGGATGTTGACTTGCTGGAACGTGTCCAGTGAAGGGCAAAGAAGTTGGTGAGGGGTTTGGAAGACAAGCCCTATGAGGAGAGGCTGAGGGAGCTGGGGTTGCTTAGCCTGGAGAAGAGGAGACTCAGGGGTGACCTTATTGCTCTCTACAACTCCCTGAAGGGAGGTTGGAGACAGGCAGAGGTTGGTCTCTTTCTCCCAGGCAGCCAGTACCAGAACAAGAGGACACAGTGTCAGGCTGTGCCAGGGGAGGTTTAGGCTGGATGTTAGGAAGAAGTTGTATACAGAGAAAGTGATTGCCCATTGGAATGGGCTACCCGTGGAGGTGGTGGAGTCACCTTCATTGGAGGTGTTTAGGAGGAGACTTGATGGGGTGTTTGGTGCCATGGTTTAGTTGTTTAGGTGGGTTGGACTGGTTGATGGGTTGGACACGATGATCTTGAAGGTCTCTTTCAACCTGGTGTATTGTATAGCATTGTATTGTAATTAATGTCATAAAAAATCGAAGTGTTGCACAGTGTCTATGACTGCTGCAAAGAGAGTACAGACTTAGGGTGAAAATACAGACAGCCTCCACACACATAAATATCATGCTCTGTGAAGCTTAATCAGTATTTTCAAGACATTTTCAAGGAAATGAAAAAAAGCAAAAATCGAAGTATGAGTTTTCATTATTTACCTTTTCCTAATTAACTATGATGTAAACAATCCTTACTTACTGCCCTTTGAGAATTTATAGATGTACTGTAAATTGCTGTTTGACAATATAGCAAAAAAAAAAAGAACTTAATTGTTTTCAATGGAAAAATGTGATATATAATGGCACTACCAATTTCAGCTGTAGAATTATTGGTCTGCTGGCATTTCGATTACAAACCAGATAAAAATCAATCAATCAGACTGGTCTCAAATGTTATCTTACATCTCAAATCCAAATGCACAGATTTGTTTGGGGGTTTGGGTTTTGGGTTGGTTGCTTTTTTTCGGTTTTTAAGTTTGATTAAGTTCTTTCAGTTAGATCTTCACTCCTAACAGGCACCTTACCCTTGTTAAAACCAGGCTTAGCCTGGAGAAGAGGAGGCTCAGAGGAGACCTTATTGCTGTCTACAACTACCTGAAAGGAGGTTGTAGCCAGGTGAGAGTTGATCTCTTCTCAGAGGCAACCAGAACAAGATGACGCAGTCTCAAGTTGTACCAGGGAAGGTTTAGACTGGGTGTTAGGAAGAAGTTCTTCCCAGAAAGAGAGATTGGCCATTGGAATGGGCTGCCCAGGGAGGTGGTGGAGTCACCATCACTGGAGGTGTTTAGGAAGAGACTGGATGGGGTGCTTGGTGCCATGGTTTAGTTGCTTAGATAGTGTTGGGTGATAGGTTGGACTTGATCTCAGAGTTCTTTTCCAACCTGGTCAATACTATTCTATTCTATTTAGCTGCTGTTAAAACCAGTCTTTAATTGTTAAGTGTTTTGGCCATGTCTCATAAACTGGAAATGAGATTAAGTCAAACAAATTCAGTCTCTTTCCCTGGAGGATGCAGGAGCTGGGGAAATGCTCAGAAATTGAAGTGATGGACAGAAAGCCTCTCTCTGATTGGATTATGTC
Organism: Colaptes auratus; assembly: GCA_015227895.2. NCBI lineage: Eukaryota > Metazoa > Chordata > Aves > Piciformes > Picidae > Colaptes > Colaptes auratus. Next base: position 108,548,906 of record CM037631.1, read on the forward strand.
AAACTAGCTTCCTGAAGATGGTGCATTATAGGGAGTGCTGGTGATATTTCTTAAGGTAATGAAGGAATCCATGATGGAGAGAAACATAAGGACTGGACTGTCAAATGAATGACCTAATAACCTGCTGCCAGGGTTAACTGGTTTCTCTCATGGGTGCAGAACCTTTGTCCAGGATACATTCCTTGAGACTGAGTATTTGCTCCAAATATCCTCAGGAATTTAATCCTGTCTTGTCATTCACTCCCTGCAGATTAGTCATGGATTTCCAGAATGTTGCTAATGATTTTGAGGTATTCACTGTCCAATACCCACATACTCATTTGGCAAGGAGTTTCTCAAGTGTTATGTTGTTTCCTTTTTAGTTTCATAGTTTCATAGTTTCAGTTAGGGTTGGAAGGGACCACAAGGATCATCTAGTTCCAGCCCCCCTGCCATGGGCAGGGACACTCTACACATAGTTAGGACACTCTACACATAGTTTTTCCTGAATCATAGAACCAATATGGTTGGAAAAGACCTCAAAGATCAAGTCCAACCTGTCACCAAACACCTCAGGACTACTAAACCATGGCTTCAAGTGCCACATCCAATCCCTTTTTGAACATCTCCAGGGACAGTGACTCCACCACCTCCCTGGGCAGCCCATTCCAATGGCCAATCACTCTTTCTGTGAAGAACTTTCTCCTCACTTCAAGCCTAAACCTCCCCTGGTGCAGCTGGAGACTGTGTCCTCTTGTTCTGGTGCTGGTTGCCTGGGAGAAGAGACCAACCCCCACCTGGCTACAACATCCCTTCAGGTAGTTGTTGAGAGCAATATGGTCTCCTCTGAGCCTCCTCTTCTCCAGGCTGCTACTTAATTTCACCTCATATTCCCAGTCTTCAGGTGCTAAAAAATGATAAGTAGTTGGCCTCCATTCACCTTTAGTCACAGGTTACACAGAGAATGAAGAACTGGGTTTTTGCCATAGCTTTTTGTGAAGGTTCTGTGTGTTACATTTGGTTACATAATTCACTACACACAGAAATGTGATGTAAAGCTATATTGGAAGTTTATTATGATATTGCATGTACAGAGGTTACACTTGCATCTGTTATTGCTCTACATTTTCATTCTTTGTCTAAACAAGTGTCCTACAGATATCCATTACTCATAATTTGATACTGTGAGGTTATTTGATTATCTGCCTTGTGTCCTCCCTTATAATTATTCCAAAATAAGCAGTACTCAGGCCTTTCAGACCAATTTACACCATTATCAGCATATGCTTAGGAGTGTGTTCCCTAAGATAGTTTTTCAGACCTTTGGTATATTGCATGCATTAATGCAAAAAATATATGTCCATGGAAAACTGAGACACCTTCTCTGTTTTCATTTTGCTCTTCATACAAAGCAAGATCCTTTTGGGATATTCTCCTCCATCAAATGGAGAGTAAAAAGCTTGATGAACCTGAAGAAGGTCCATAATAGCATGCAAAATATGATGCAAGATGCTCTGTTTCCTATGTCCTAAACTTGTATTTCCACTAGATGATATATAATGCAGTTGTACCTCTCTCAGTCTGTATCAGTGTGAGTCCTTCCAGGCTGTATGCCATAGCCTGGAAAGGTAAATATATATTATTATAAAACAAACAGTTTTTCTACTTTCTGATTCACATTAATTCTTTTTCTCCAGCATTTTGATTCTATTTTAAATCAACACAGGGTATTTCACATGGTTTGTAGACTTGGTCATCTCTAGTTTGAGTCCTGTGTCCAGTTCTAGACCCCTCAGTTTAGGAAAGATGTTGAGTTGCTGGAACATGTCCAGAGGAGGGCAAAAAAGCTGGGGAGGGGTTTGGAGCACAAGACCTATGAGGAGAGGCTGAGGGAGCTGGGGTTACTTAGCCTGGAGAAGAGGAGGCTCAGGGGAGACCTTATTGCTGTCTACAGCTACCTGAAGGGAGGTTGTACACAGGCAGGGGCTGGTCTCTTCTCTCAGGCAGCCAGCACCAGAACAAGAGGACACAGTCTCAAGCTGCACCAGGGGAGGTTTAGGCTAGGAAGAAGGCTTCCTAGGAAGAAGTTCTTCATAGAGATAGTGATTGCCCATTAGAATGGGCTGCCCGGGGAGGTGGTGGAGTCACCATCACTGGAGGTGTTTAGGAGGAGACTGGATGGGTTGCTTGGTGCTATGGTTTAGTTGATTAGATAGTTTTGGATGATAGGTTGGACATGATGATCTCGAAGGTCTCTTCCAACCTGGTCTATTCTATTCTATTCTATTCTATTCTATTCTATTCTATTCTATTCTATTCTATTCTATTGTATTCTTCTGGCATCACAGGGTTGTGTTTCCTATTTTCATGACTTCCATTCTGTTTGGGCCACAGAATACCATTGTTTAATACTTTCTGGGGAAAAAATTCATATTATCCATTTCATATGATCCTCACCTTTTAAAATTTCTTAGATTTTGAGGGGATAAAAAACAAAAGTGAAAAGTTTATTATAGAACTGGGACAAAAGTGATGAAAAGCAGGCAGAAAAAGATACTAAAAAATATATTAAAATTTCATATTCCTTAAGGCAAGCTCCAAATAAATCATAGGCTGATATTCCTGTGTTTAGACATGGATGTTTCTTGAAAACATGATTTTTCCATCTATCACTGGTTTCAGATTCATAGTTGGGCCAGAATCAGGTTTAATTTGCATTGTGGGATATCTCTCTGGACAAAAATCAAAAATCTTGAAACTCTCTTCTTCGGTCTGTGTAGCTAAAAAGCGATATTTAACACTATTAAAGTTCTTTGCATCTTCTGAGTACTTCAAAATGCTTAGCTCTGTGGCATTAAAAAATGTTAGTTCCATTTTACAGATAGACTAGAAAAGTTGGCAAGTCTGTGGAGCAAGACATTCCCAGAGCTGGCAACAAATCCCAGCAGCCACAGCTGTCACTCCTAGGCTTAGATCAGTCTGCCTTTCCTCCGTGTTTAAATAAAATGATAGGCCTTAACCATTCCTGAATAAATCAGCTTGTCACTAGGTAATTTGTCACATGGGCCCACATTAAAAAAGAGATGAGAATAGTAAAGAAGGTGGTGAAGGGGATTTCATACTCCCATGACCCAATGATAAGCTCTTTTTAAGGCAGCTGCCATGGGGCAGTCTTCCTGGGAATGACTACAGCCACACACAGATACAATACTTACTGCATTTAGTTATAGATTTATAGGAACTGAAGAAGAAAAGCTCCTTTAAACGTTGTACCTGAAAGTTAGATTGCATCTAATAAATACATATTTGTATCTTTTAAACACTCTTCAGAGAAATTTGATGAAACCATCATGTTTGCCCAATTATTATTTTTTTTTCCAGCAAATTTAGTGAGAGTTTCATCATTCTGGACACAGAGGCAAATTTGAATATCTTGTCCTACAACTGAACAGTTCACCTTTATTGTTTGTAAAAATGCTGTTAATATGCCAATTTTAGGGGGCTTTTGAGGTTTTGCGGTTTGTTAAGAACTTAACTGTAAACCCTCTAACCTTTGTTGCAAGAAAGAAATAAAGAGGAGTTGGGGAGGAGACTTGATGGGGTGCTTGGTTGCATGGTTTAGTTGATTAGGTGGTGTTGGATGATGGGTTGGACGTGATGATATTGAAGGTCTCTTCCAACGTGGTCTATTCCATTCCATTCCATTCCATTCCATTCCATTCTATTCTATTCTATTCTATTCTATTCTATTCTATTCTATTCTATTCTAAAGTTCTTCTTTTCCTGTTTCACTGCTTACAATACTTGTGACATTTAAAATATAGAATATAGAAATACCTTCATTAAAAATAAAAGTATAGTAACCTGTGAAGTTTGAAAAATAACTAACTTTGGAAAACCATGAACCAGCCACTGCCTCCTTACTATCAGAGTAGGAGAAACAAAGGCTTCTTTTACTATGAAGTGAATTATATTGAAATGGAATCTACATAGATGTGATAATTTTGTGTTTAAATTTTAAAGGGCAACAAAGTTGGTGAGGGGTTTGGAACACAAGACCTATGAGGAGAGGATGAGGGAGCTGGAGTTGCTTAGACTGAAGAAGAGGAGGCTCAGGGGAGACCTTATTTCTGCCTACAGCTACCTGAAGGGTGGTTGTAGACAGGCAGAGATTGGTCTCTTCTCCCAGGCAACCAGCACCAGAACAAGAGGACACAGTCTCAAGCTGCACAGGGGAGATTCAGACTGGATGTTAGGAAGAAATTCTACACAGAGAAAATGATTGCCCATTGGAATGTGCTGCCCAGGGAGGTGGTAGAGTCGCCATCATTGGAGGTGTTTAGGAGGAGACTTGACGAGGTGCTTGGTTGCATGGTTTAGTTGATTAGGTGGTGTTGGATGATAGGTTGGACATGATGATCTTGAAGGTCTCTTCCAACTGGCCTGGCCTATTCTATTCTATTCTATTCTATTCTATTCTATTCTATTCTATTCTATTCTAATTTAACAAAATGGATGTCTTTTTGTGCATAAATATGTCCATATAGAAGAATTTCTAAATTGTTGAAAGGACTATGAACAGGGGTGCATGGGATGAACTGAAAATGCTCTTCAGAAGAGCTGACTAACCATCAATGATGCAAATGTATGTAAGATGTCTAACTTAGTCAGACATTACTCAACGAAAAAAATCAAGCATAACTACATAATCTATGAAAAATCCTAAAAATAATATATTATCTTGCAATAGTGTAGAATTTGGATATATTTAGAATTTTAAAGAGAAAACAACATATGGTGGTAGAGAATGAAAGAAAGCAAAACACATAATCTAACATCAATTGGGAATTAAAGGCAGTGATAGAAATGAAAGTATGCAGTATGGCAACGTCACAAAATGAACATATTAAAGTGCTGAGTCAACAAGCCCCAAATATTAATGATGGATAAGACACTAGCATTTATGTCATGCTTTGAACAATGTCCTGTAGGCATTTAGAGGATTCACAGAATGCAAATAAATCTATTCAGTTTCAGAGTTGTTGTTGTTTTTTTTTTTTTCAAATAGTTTGCAGAAATATCTGTGAGATTCTTTGGAAGTCAGCTTGCTTTTAAAGCTATTGCATTCTGACCAGTCTTGGCAACTTGGTGTTATTATTTATGCTATTGAGAAACACAGAAAAAATGGCATGCATTAATATAAAATCTAACATTTTTATTCAACATAACTAACTGCCTTTCTCAGTGTAGCTGTTTGATCTTATACAAATTTCTCCCTCTATTCTTCTGATAAAATATTAAACCTGATTGCTTTCAAAGACAAGTTACTGCAGTATAGTAATTGAGGTTGTTTATAACATTAGAGTTTCCTAAGTGTAAACCTATCCTCTAATAATTTGTTGATTGAGCTGGCAGAAGACAATGGGTTTTGATTAGATGGTGCTGTCTCATTAATATGTATGTTGCTGTCTCTCCATTTTGTTTCCATTTATGTCTGTACATTCAGAATGGGGGGACAATTTATTTTTCATACTATTGGTTCTGCATGATTACATAATTGCAGTCATTCTAGATTTCTTCCTATGTTCTGAGACCTCTGATTAACAGTGACCTATTTACTTCTGTCATTGTGATCAACAGTCACCTGAAATCAACAACTCACAGCTTAATTAGACATATTTTAGATAAGACACTGAAAGAATCTAGATTACTTGTAAACAGTAGAGAACAATAAACCCAGTGCAAGCCTTGACTTCTCAACAGGGCAAGCTGAAACTTAATTTTGGGCTTTGCTGCCACAAACAGGTAGACAAATAACAGGGTCTCATAAGGATAGGCTCTGAAATAGTGAGGCAGGGAAGGGAAATGGGGACTTACTGTTCCACCTAGATGAAGGAAGAAGAGATGGAAAATTAACTTTAATGGGGGTAGCTGTTCTGACTTCATCACTGATAGATTCCTAGCCACTATAAATATTGCCCTCAGCAGCAGTAGCTCTGATTTTTCAGGTATTTAATACAGGTAGAATAAGACAGCATCATTACAGCCATATGGAGCAACAGTCTTGTTCTGGGAGCAACATG
>CM037631.1:108554977-108598533 GCA_015227895.2 Colaptes auratus
TTCCTTTTTTTTTTTTTTTTAATCTGGACTTGGTTTCTGGACTAGTTGGTACTAGCAGTACTTGTCCACTGAAGGCAACACTATAAGGAACTGATTCGTGTGATGCAGAGCTAGTAGGTGCAAATGAAGATGTCTTTAGTGGATATGCTACTAAACTGCTGGCCAGATGATGAAGAGGACCAAATCAGATGACTTCCATCAAAATGTTATCCAACTCCAAAAATCACAGCCTGGGGGAAACAGTGCTGGGCCTCATCCTGTTCAATATCTTTATTGATGATCTGAATGAGTGGATGAGTCCATCACTAGTAAATTTGTGAACGACACCCAAGCCTGGAGGAAGGTGTTGATCTGTTGAGGGTAGGAGAGCTCTGCAGAAGTGACTTGACAGGCTGGACAGATGGGCAGGTTCCAAAGCCATGAGATTTAACACATCCAAGTGCTGAGTTCTACACACTGGCCACAACAACTCCATGCAGTGCTGCAGGCTGGGGTCAGAGTGGCTGGAGAGTGCCCAGGCAGAAAGGGACCTGGGGTACTGGTTGATAGGAGGCTGAACATGAGCCAGTAGTGTGCACAGTGGCCAGGAAGGCCAATGGATCCCGGCCTGTTTCAGGAACAGTGTGGCCAGCAGAGCAGGGAGGTCATTCTGCCCCTGGACTCAGCTCTGCTTAGTGCCACACCTTGATCCTGTGTCCAGTTCTGGGACCCCTCAGTTTAGGAAAGATGTGTGTTGCTCGAACATGTCCAGAGAGGGCACACAAGCTGGTGAGGGGTTTGGAGCACAGCCCTGTGAGAAGACTGAGGGAGCTGAGTTGCTTATCCTGGAGAAAAGGAGGCTGAGGAGAGACCTTATATTGTCTACATCTACCTGAAGGGAGGTTGTAGCCAGGTGGGGGTTGTCCTCTCTTCCCAGGCAGCCAGCACCAGAAAAAGAGGATACAGCTCAAGTTGTGCCAGGGAGGTTTAGCTAAATGTTAGGAAAAATTCTGTCATTGAGAGAGTGATTGGCCATTGGAATGTGTTGTCCAGGGAGGTGTTGGAGTCACCATCACTGATGTGTTTAGGAGGAGACTTGATGAGGTGCTTGGTGCCATGGTTTAGTTGATTAGATGGTGTTGGATGATGGGTTGGACACAATGATCTCGAAGGTCTCTTCCAACCTGTTCTCTTCTATTCTATTCTGTTCTGTTCTATTCGTCTCCTATCTAGTCTAGTCTATCGACTCTTATTCTATTTCTATCTATTCTATTCATTCTATTCTATTCTGCTCTATTCTAAATGTGATGTGTTGAGATTTGTAGCTGGATTGTGGTAGCTGGGCAGTACTTTATTTTCCATTCATAACACAATGATCAAATCAATCATTAATGACAATTACTGTGCATATTACTTCAGCTTTTTGAAGTGAATAGCAATATGTTAAACGGTGTCTTCATCAGCCCTTTACAGAAGAGCAAGGGAGATAAATAGCTGACAGCTTCCTAACTTCGGCTAATTATTATATTGATGCAGAGGAATCACATATTTCAAATAACCTCTTTGGAAATAAACAAGCCTAGTGTAGGTTCTTTGGTTTTGTGGTTGTTGGTTTTTTTTGGCTGGTTGCTTTTGGGGGGGTGTGGTAGGTTTAATTTTTTCCCCTTTAAATTGAATTCAGATAAAAAGGAAAACCCCTTTTTTTTGTTATAGCAATAGTTTTTGTCAACACATGCAGAACTAAGGTTAGTTGTGACATGAAGTTGTGTCTTGTGATAAGAAAGGAAACACTTGGACTCTTCAGAACTGTGTACTCAAAATGAGAGAAATAGTGTTTGATGCCTCCTGACAGTTCTTTTCCCTCTTGTCACAAATGATGGCTGTAAGGTAGAAAAGAAGGTACAGTGTCTTCACTTATCACGTTTTCCCTGCATAAGAGCATAGGACTAACAACAGTTCAGTGGATTTTTTCTGGAATGACAGGTCATCATGTATTAGAATAGTTTGTATGTATTTATAAAGTTGGAACCTAGCCTGAACTCAGAACTAGGACTTGGTGCAATGCACTTACAAGTACTGAAGGTGCTGGCTTATGTCAGCACAAGGCCCACTCTTGGCTGTCTTTGTTAAGGTATGGAAGTTGAAGTTGTTCCTGAGGCCTATAAGAAAAGTAAAAGTGTTTTTGAAAAGTACCCAAAAAAAAAGTGATCCTTGCCCTCCTGCTCAGTTTCTGTTGATACATGTTCTAGAATGCTGGGTCCTCTTCTGGGTTGTCCAGGCAAGACAAACATACTGAAGCATTCCAGCAAAAAAGTTGCAAAAATGAGCTTCAGATGTACAAAGTGATGCTGAGCAAGCTGGAATTGTTCAGCCTGATGTACATTGATGCTGAGCAAGCTGGAATTGTTCAGCCTGGAAAAGAGAAGTCCTCAGAGTGTGGTCTTCTGATTTGTATAATTGCAGATGGGAAAGTAAATAATATGGAGCCAACTCTTGTCAGTAGCATCCAATGGTGTTTTGATTTCATGTTTGTTACTCGCTACCCAAATCTATTTAAATTATCATGAAATTAAACTCATTTTTCCAAAGGCAAGTCTGTTTTGTCTATGATGTTAGCCAGTAGGTGTTCTCTCTGTCTTGTCCTCTGAGCTTTTTTTAACCTTATTCTCACTCCCTCTGTCCCATTGAGAGGAGTGACTGATGGAGGTCTGCTAAGCAACCAAGGTCAACCCACCACAGGTACGATCGTAGAATCATAGAACATCCCGCTTGGAAGGGATCTTGAAAGACCACCTGGTCCAAACTCTCATATGAAAAGGAGAGCCTAAATGAGATTATCTACTATCCTGTTGTGACTGGTTTAGGCTAGCCTTTAAGAAAGAGACAGTTGCTGAACACTCTGCTGAATGTTTTTGATATTTAAACAAAACCAAATAGTCTAAACTAATTTCATTGGTAGATTGTAAATGCAATTTTAAGTTGGGTTCTGTTAGCTCAGTCTGGCTGGGTTCAGGCGTGTGCCATCTGTGCTTCTCTGTCCTTGGGCTGGACGGCTTCTCTCTTTCTGAAGCAGGATGACCTTGGTTAACAAAGCTAACCAGATAAGAAAACTAATTCTTGCATTTGCTTTAGCTAACAGAATTTTTCTTCCTTAATTGCCCTCTCTCTCTCTCTCTCTCTAACCCTTTTTGAAAAAGGGGAGGTAGGGAGGGAGAGAGGGGGGTTCAGGGAACCCCCCGCCAGCTGGAGGGAAAAGTCTTCTTAGTAGTTCACGTGGTCATTCTGTGTCTCTGTATATATGGTAAATATTGTATATTTGTGTACATATTCATTGCATTCCATTTCTGCCTTAAATATATCTTTCATCTGCTTTCTGACTGAGCTAGCTGTGGTTTTCTTTGTGTGTGGGGAGGAACTTTCTCACCCACCACACCTGTTTAGCTGCATCTTAAAAACCTCCAGTGATAGCGGACTTCTGCACTCACTGAGTTTGAAGACATCAGTAGTACAAACTTCTGGGTATTTCTCCAAAGGGAATTAAAGCTATTCCTGAAATTTTCTCATCTTATAATTTGTTTAGATGGGTCAATAATGTCCAACTTGGAGGACAGTAGTTTTAAACAGCATAAAGAGTTTAGCTTCATGTAAGAATAGAGTAGAATAGAATTAACCAGGCTGGAAAACACCTTCAAGATTGAGTCCAACCTATCATCCAACACTGTCTAATCAACTAAACTATGGCACTGAGTGACCCATCTAGTCCCCTTTTAAACACCTGCAGTGATGGTGACTCCACCACCTCCCTGGGCAGCCCATTCCAATGGGCAATCACTCTTTCTGTCAAGAAACTTCTTCCTAACATCCAGCCTAACCTCCCCTGGTGCAGCTTGAGACTGTGTCCTCTTGTTCTGGTACTGATTTCCTGGGAGAAGAACCAACCCCCCACCTGGCTACAAACAAATTCATTGCATTCTTTGATATTAATTCTTCTTCAACTAAATAACTGTAAAAAATAGGAAAAATATTTAGTGAAATCAGCTCTTAATTTCAGTAACTTAAAATTGTTGAATTGATCATAACTGTTACTTGAAATAACAGTAAGAGTATGGCTGGAAAGTCACAAATTGAGGATAAAAGTAATCTGTGATTTTGGAACTGGGTTTGTGAATGTAGCTGAGGACAATGAGTGTCATTTTTTATCTTATTTTCTGCTCCTTTTTCTTTTTCTTTTTTTACTTCCTTTTTACTTTAATTGTTTATCTTTACTTGTACAAGGTCCTCCTTTATAATCCTGTTTAACCATCCTTGTAAACCTCCTTTGCTTTTAAGATCCTGAAAAAAAATACTGATACTGTCTTCCCAATACTGATATAGCTTTCCAATAGTTAGCATCTCCAGTACTACGGGAAACATCAACTCAGATTCCTTTTCTTCTGCTCTGCTGTCTGACAGTATCCTATTTTGGCCTCTTGGAAGCTTTGTGCAGGCCAAGCTTATCTTTTTGTTTTGTACTTCTATAACATCTAGCACAGTGACTTCAAAGTGCTGTTATCTTAACACTTCTAATTTGCATCTTGTGCTCCCTGCACATCTTTATATCTTGTAAAATGGCCCTCTCTTCTCCAGTCTTTTCTTCACTATGTCATGTGGCAAGATGACGATGATCAGGCACTGATCCTTGACTCTGAATCCAAGCAATTGAGTTTGGAATTGCATCTGCTCTCTGAAAGCTCTCGCTCTCCCTAATAATTTGTCTTCTGGAAGGCCAGTTGGAGTGGTGTAAAACATAGCCAGGAGCAAGACAGTTAAGCAATGCAGAGGACCATGGATCCAGTTTTAAGACTACTCCCTAACATCATGGAGTGTCTCTGCAGTAATCTGATCTCACGTTTCATATTGGCATAGGACTGTTTTAATGTCTTGCTTGTTCTCTCTTCAGGAGTGAGCTTCCTTAAATGATGTGAAGGTCCTGAAATGCCAAAAGTAATGGAGTGCAGAAGTAACAAGCCTGACAGCTAATCTATTATGTTCCTTGGTCTCTTTGAAGAAATAACAATGAATTGTGATTAATTTTAATAAAATATGTGGGCTATTGTTAACTTCCTAAAGGATACTATCTGTGTAGCAATCTGATAGTTTTGGAAATTATCTCCAAAGGAGAAAAGATAGCTTTATTCACAATTAGTGACTTCCAAGAGCCCACACTGAAGATTGAGTTTGTATTTAAAGTGAAAAACTTTTATCTGTTGGCGTGCCTACTTATTAAGAGGATTTCCTTATAAAACACCAAAGAAAGAATAAAAAACCAACAGAATAAATAGGGAAAATCCCCTGTCTCGTCGCAGAGAGGAAGAGACTCAGTTTCTTTGAATATTCCCGTGTTGTGAAATGAGAGGCACAAACGAGGCCAAAATAGCAACAGCTATACTATTTATTACATAATAAAGTGGAGTGTCATAAGGAGAGAGAGAAATAGAGAAGAGAGAGAGAAAGGAAAGGAATCATATTACCACACCCCTCACCCCCTTCCCCAAGACAGTTTTGAGTTTGTGGAGGAAGGTGCTGCAGGAGATACAATCCAATACAATACACCACCAGTTGGAAGAGACCTTCAAGATCATTGCCTCCAACCCATCAACAATCCAATCCCCTAAATACAATACAATACAATACAATACACCCACCTAAACAACTAAACCATGGCACCAAGCACCCCATCAAGCCTCTCCTGAACACCTCCATGAAGGTGACTCCACCACCTCCACGGGCACCGAGAGCAATGGTGCTGAGGCTTTGGCTGTAGAAGAGATTGGTCCTCTGGGCAGCCTCTTCACTCCATGATGGGCAGCAGGCAGAACCTAGGACATGGAGAGAGGATTCAGTCTGCTTTTTCCAGGCTCCATGGCCTCTTTTCTTAGGAGCAGCATGTCCTGGGCTTTTCCTTCTCTCCGGTGCTTTCCTTCTCAGCGGCATTGTCCTTCTGTGTTTTCCTTCATCTGTGTTTTTTGGTTCTCCATTTTTCTTCTGCATTTTTCTTCTACCAAGCCAGTAGTTGCTCAAGTCTTTATACAGTTTTTTTAGTCCTTAGCTATTGTCAAGTATTGTCCCTCAGGAATTCAGGGGCCAGGAAGTCATCCTTAGTTAATATCCAGTATTGTTCCCCAGGAAATCTTTCTGTGTATTCCTGTGTGTGTTTGGCAGTGGTATGGTGGGGGGTGGGGGGAGGCTCTGCCTCCTCCTTCTCCATCTACCTGCCCACACACTCATTACACATCAGAAACAGTGGTGAATCCATTGTCTCATCATCCTCCTTCCTGGGGTATCATGATGGCTGGAAATGATCTTGTCCTAAGGTGTGATGGCTGGCCCTTGTGCCATTGTTGTAGGCCAGCTGCAGTCCAGTGAGCAATGTTATCTTTGCACCTTCCAAGAGTCCTTCCAGTGGCTCTGCCCAACACACATCAGCTATTGTCTGGGCAAGCAGCAAGTGATTTTATCTTTGTTGAGTCCACCAGGAGAGACAAACTTTAGTTCTTTCACAGCCCCCAAAACACAAAAGTGTGGTCTGTATTGAACAGAGAGATATCCCAACTTACTAAGTTACAGACCAGTTCTCCAGATGCTAAGGTGAGTGAAGTGATGAAACTCTTAAGCGACCCTTAGTATTGAGTTTTGTCCAGAGGGCTGCCTTTTTTTATTTGTTTGTTTCCAGCATGGGAGCTGTATTTTTTATTTCATCATCCAGTTCTCAACCCTTTCATTTCCTAGAATAAAAGCCTTTTTTTCCCCTTGAACTTTATCTAATGTTTATACAAAAGACAGGGGAATCTGAGTGCACAGCAGACTAGGTCTCCAAAACCAGCTAAAACCAGACAAATAAAAACGCACTGTGTGTAAACCTCACAAACTGCAAGGATCAGTTTAGTACCAGATGTTGAGCAAATACATCTGGAAAGAGTAAGGCTGTATGTCTCTGATTTTCCATAAATACAATCTAGTTTTCATTTGTAATCCCTGGAAACGACCTTCACAAGCCTCATTATTGGTATCTTCCTGGTAAACTCTGGCATTTGGTGTTGCAGCTGCAAAATGTTGCTCAAGAGGAGAAAAGTAGTTTGTAGAATTGTGTCATATAGCCAGAAGCCTTTGTTTTAGGGCACCAAATATAGGCAAAGGAAGTATTTTCACCTCAGGGTGGCTATTTTTGATTCAATTACCTCCCACTAGATAAGCAGGATATTTGGTGTAGTGTATGCCTTTGTTCTATTTTTCATGGAAGACAGGCTGATATCTCCTTTTTCATCCCTTCAGAGGTTACTGTTTCAGAAAGGCAGTATGGATTGTTTGTTTTTATTCTTTTTGTATGTGTCTGCCTTTATGATAATTTCTTTTCCTCTTCTGTTGAAAGAGGATGCATCCCTGCTAAGAAAGCAGTAGTCCGAGGAGAAGAGGGACCACTGTAGGCCAACAGGTTCCCTTTCTTTTATGCTGTACACAAGGCACATAGAATATCTTTTCTTGCATGGGGAACTGGTACTTGAAGTAGGATAGTTCCAAATATTTCTAATGAATACAGGCAGGTGAGACTCCACCTGGAGTACTGCATCCAGTGCTGGAGCGCCTATTACAAGAAGGATCTGGAGGTGCTGGAGTGTGTCCAGAGAAGGGCCACGAGGATGATCAGAGGGCTGGAGCACCTCTCCTATGAGGACAGACTGAAAGAGTTGGGGCTATTCAGTTTGGAGAAGAGAAGACCTTATTGTGACCTTCCAGTATTTGAAGGGGGCCTACAAGAAAGCTGGGGAGGGACTTTCTAGGGTGTCAGGTAATGACAGGCCTAGGGAGAATAGAACAAAACCAGAAATGGATCAGATTGGATGTTAGGAAGAAATTCTTCCCCATGGGTGTGGTGAGACACTGGAACAGGTTGCCCAGGGAGGTGGTGGAAGCCCCATCCCTGGAGGTTTTTAAGGCCAGGCTGGATGTGGCTCTGAGCAACCTGATCTAGTGTGAGGCGTCCCTGCCCATGGCAGGGGGGTTGGAACTAGATGATCCTTGAGGTCCCTTCCAACCCTAACAATTCTATGATTCTATGATTGCTAGTACTCTGATATTTTAAACTGATAATTTGGAAAAAAATGTCTGCATGACATAAGAATTTGGCATGTGATTACACTGCAAACAGATAACTCCATTCTGAAGCTAATTTTTTATCTTATATTTTGTCTCCCATGCTGGGCTGTGGTCCCAAAGTGATGGCAGCACGGAGTGAAATTTTAATAGAAGGGAGTTATTCCCTTTCAATGCAGTCAATCTTTGAGATTAAGAAGGTTAAAGTAAGAAAAATGTCAGGAAAATAGACTACCTTTGCAAAAATGAGGTCATGTGGCAGACATTAATGGTCATCCACTAGAACTGACCATAGAGTTGCTTGCAAAGAATTTTAGGATTACTAATTTTAGGATGTAGGAGGGCTCTAGGCCATCAACCTTTTCAAACATGGTATTTTAGGCATGATAAGTTCTTAGGAGTCTAAGGGTACTGCTTTGCCTCCTTTAACAGATGGATATCTTCATGGAAAACAGGTGAGAGGAGCAAGAGCAAAGAGTATTAACTTTGCTCTGTGAGTCTCTTCTTCAAGCAATATTCCTTTTGTTGTTTTTTTTTTTTTTTCCCTTTTCTTTTGTCAAATAACACATTGATGTATTTAGAAAGATCTGTGGAAAAAAATATTAAGACCAAAAAGCTGAAATAATTAATGAGATTCTGGGAAGGGCATTCACCTAATCCTATTTAGGAGTTTGAGGATGAAGGTTGTGGTGGGTTGCAAATTCCACCCCAACACTGTACTACTTTCTGTTCAAGATCTGTGGGAAATTTTCAAGGTGCAGCCTAGAACTACCACAATGTTTATGTATTTATGGTAAGAAGAAGATGGTTTTCAAACTTAAGATGAACAAAGACTCTACATCCTGAGTTACTTGAAAATACAGGGCAAGGTCAGTACTGGCCCTGGTACAAAGACCAAAAAATTCAAAATAATGAGACATCCAAAAAGTTGAATATTCCCCAAACAGCCAAAGAGCTATAATGTGGAGATTCTGTTTCTTTGGCTAAGAGAAGCAAAGAATAGTTAGCTTCAAGGGGTGAATTATTGTAATGCACCATGCAAGAATGGGGAAAATGTTGCCTTCCTTTCCCAGATTTTTTAGGTGTCTTCCTGGTATGTAATATAAGCTAATTTTTTATGAATGGAGAATATGTGTTGCCTTTCTGAGTAATAACAAAATACTTTGATTTAAATATATAGAGCAATTTGGATTTCTTTTAGTTCTTTCTAAATATCACTGGAGCACGAATAATTCATTTTAAATATTCATAAAGTAAATTGTAAATGCAGTTTTAAATCACTTGTGATACATTTGAGTTGGTATTTCTGACTATAAGAAATACACTAAAATGCTGAGGTGGATTTATGGATATGGTCTGTGGTTCCTATGCCGTTGAGCAGCATGAACTGTGAATCAGTTCTAACACTATGTGCACTCGTTAAGTACGTTCAGGGATTGTATAGTCTGCACAAATTTTTATTTGGATCAGTTACAACTCAGCCTTTGGTAGTGTAGTGGTTTGAGCCTTAACTGGGAGCTCAGATGGGGGCAAGGCTGAGAATCTCTCCCCTGCCCCCCCCCCCCCACCAGAACAAGAAAGGAAAGGAAAGGAGCAAATCCACCAAGCAATAATTTGGGGTCGGCCTGGAAGTAGAGAGGGAAAGAGTTTTCTTTAAACAATATATATATAAGAGTAACAGGTAAGGTTCACAAGGGCAAGGAACAAGAATGGATGGGAGGGGGAAGAAAAAAACAAGCATACAAAACCAGCCTCTTTCTCTGAAGAGCCACGGAGGCAGCAGGGAGAAGGATCAGGCCCAACCACGTGGCAGAAGGCAGCCACAGTAGTGCTCATCCAGGAGTGGCAGGAGCCAAAAGGAGGCCTAATGACAGAAATGTCCTGCATTTTATACACTAGCTGGGCAGGGAGGGGGGAGTGGAACAGACTCAGGTTCCCAGAGGTGGAAATGCCCTGCAGGGAGGGCAAAGCACCCGCAAGCCCTCCACCCTGTTTTGTTTCTTTTCAGAATGGGCGTTAACATACCACAGTTACAACCAAAGAAGCATTGCAATTTTTCTAGAAGCTGCGCAGGCTTACAGGTTTTCTAGGAGCAACAGGCTTACAATATACTTACTTATTAGTCACACAAGCATTTTAAATATAAGCTGAACATGAGCCTGCAGTGTGCCCAGGCAGCCAAGAAGGCCAATGGCATCCTGGCCTGCATCAGGAACAGTGTGGCCAGCAGGAGCAGGGAGGTCATTCTGCCCCTGTACACTGCACTGGTTAGGCTGCACCTTGAGTACTGTGTCCAGTTCTGGGCCCCTCAGTTTAGGAAGGATGGGTTAGAAAAATGTGAAGGTGGTTCTGAAGAAAGGGCTATATTAATTACCTGAGTAGCTTAATTTAGCATTTCTCTTTGGCCATAAATATGTGTACACTTCATTTAGACAGGTACTTGGACACATCTATCTGGGAGAGATTACCTCTTTCTAAATACAAAAATAGTTATTGATGAAAGATAGGAAAATGGAGAGACAGCTTGACAACCTAGCTAAACAAATGCCAAAGGAACTCAAAGCTATTTCTTTATATATAGGTGTATATATATAAAAGGCTTGCCTGACTTCATTAACACTTGCTTTGTCTATACTTGGACCCCTCAATTTAGGAAGGATGTTGTCTTGCTGGAACATGTCCAGAGAAGGGCAACAAAGTTGGTGAGGGGTTTGGAACACAAGCCATATGAGGAAAGGCTGAGGGAGCTGGGGTTGCTTAGCCTGGAGAAGAGGAGACTCAGGGGTGACCTTATTGCTCTCTACAACTACCTGAAGGGAGGTTGTAGCCAGGCAGAGGTTGGTCTCTTCTCCCAGGCAGCCAGTACCAGAACAAGAGGACACAGTCTCAGGCTGCACCAGGGGAGGTTTAGGCTGGATGTTAGGAAGAAGTTGTATACAGAGAGAGTGATTGCCTATTGGAATGGGCTACCCATGGAGGTGGTGGATTCACCTTCATTGGAGGTGTTTAGGAGGAGACTTGATGGGGTGCTTGATGCAATAGTTTAGTTGTTTAGGTGGGTTGGATTGGTTGATAGGTTGGACGCGATGATCTTGAAGGTCTCTTTCAACCTGGTGTATTGTATAGCATTGTATTGTAATTAATGTCATAAAAAATCGAAGTGTTGCACAGTGTCTATGACTGCTGCAAAGAGAATACAGACTTAGGGTGAAATACAGACAGCCTCCACAACACTAAATCATGCTCTGTGAAGCTTAATCAGTATTTTCAAGACATTTTCAAGGAAATGAAAAAAAGCAAAAATCGAAGTATGAGTTTTCATTATTTACCTTTTCCTAATTAACTATGATGTAAACAATCCTTACTTACTGCCCTTTGAGAATTTATAGATGTACTGTAAATTGCTGTTTGACATATATACAAAAAAAAAGAACTTAATTGTTTTCAATGGAAAAATGTGATATATAATGGCACTACCATTTCAGCTGTAGAATTATAGGTCTGCTGGCATTTCGATTACAAACCAGATAAAAATCAATCAATCAGACTGGTCTCAAATGTTATCTTACATCTCAAATCCAAAAGCACAGATTTGTTTGGGGGTTTGGGTTTTGGGTTGGTTGCTTTTTTTCAGTTTTTAAGTTTGATTAAGTTCTTTCAGTTAGAGCTTCACTCCTAACAGGCACCTTACCCTTGTTAAAACCAGGCTTACCCTGGAGAAGAGGAGGCTCAGAGGAGACCTTATTGCTGTCTACAACTACCTGAAAGGAGGTTGTAGCCAGGTGGGAGTTGATCTCTTCTCAGAGGCAACCAGAACAAGATGACGCAGTCTCAAGTTGTACCAGGGAAGGTTTAGACTGGGTGTTAGGAAGAAGTTCTTCCCAGAAAGAGAGATTGGCCATTGGGATGTGCTGCCCAGGGAGGTGGTGGAGTCACCATCACTGGAGGTGTTTAGGAAGAGACTGGATGGGGTGCTTGTTGCCATGGTTTAGTTGCTTAGATAGTGTTGGGTGATAGGTTGGACTTGATCTCAGAGTTCTTTTCCAACCTGGTCAATACTATTCTATTCTATTTAGCTGCTGTTAACACCAGTCTTTAATTGTTAAGTGTTTTGGCCATGTCTCATAAACCGGAAATGAGATTAAGTCAAACAAATTCAGTCTCTTTCCCTGGAGGATGCAGGAGCTGGGGAAATGCTCAGAAATTGAAGTGATGGACAGAAAGCCTCTCTCTGATTGGATTATGTCAAACTAGCTTCCTGAAGATGGTGCATTATAGGGAGTGCTGGTGATATTTCTTAAGGTAATCAAGGAATCCATGATGGAGAGAAACATAAGGACTGAACTGTCAAATGAATGACCTTATAACCTCCTGCCAGGGTTAACTGGTTTCTCTCATGGGTGCAGAACCTTTGTCCAGGATACATTCCTTGAGACTGAGTATTTGCTCCAAATATCCTCAGGAATTTAATCCTGTCTTGTCATTCACTCCCTGTAGATTAGTCATGGATTTCCAGAATGTTGCTAATGATTTTGAGGTATTCACTGTCCAATACCCACATACTCATTTGGCAAGGAGTTTCTCAAGTTTTATGTTGTTTCCTTTTTCCTGAATCATAGAATCAATATGGTTGGAAAAGACCTCAAAGATCATCAAGTCCAACCTGTCACCAAACACCTCAGGACTACTAAACCATGGCTTCAAGTGCCACATCCAATCCCTTTTTGAACACCTCCAGGGACAGTGACTCCACCACCTCCCTGGGCAGCACATTCCAATGGCCAATCACTCTTTCTGTGAAGAACTTTCTCCTCACTTCAAGCCTAAACCTCCCCTGGTGCAGCTGGAGACTGTGTCCTCTTGTTCTGGTGCTGGTTGCCTGGGAGAAGAGACCAAGCCCCACCTGGCTACAACATCCCTTCAGGTAGTTGTTGAGAGCAATATGGTCTCCTCTGAGCCTCCTCTTCTCCAGGCTGCTACTTAATTTCACCTCATATTCCCAGTCTTCAGGTGCTAAAAAATGATAAGTAGTTGGTCTCCATTCACCTTTAGTCACAGGTTACACAGAGAATGAAGAACTGGGTTTGCCATAGCTTTTTGTGAAGGTTCTGTGCGTTACATTTGGTTACATAATTCACTACACACAGAAATGTGATGTAAGCTATATTGGAAGTTTTTATTGATGATGCATGTGCAGAGGTTACACATGCATCTGTTATTGCTCTACATTTTCATTCTTTGTCTTAACAAGTGTCCTACAGATATCCATTACTCATAATTTGATACTGTGAGGTTATTTGATTATCTGCCTTGTGTCCTCCCTTATAATTATTCCAAAATAAGCAGTACTCAGGCCTTTCAGACCAATTTACACCATTATCAGCATATGCTTAGGAGTGTGTTCCCTGAGATAGTTTTTCAGACCTTTGATATATTGCATGCATTAATGCAAAAAATATATGTCCATGGAAAACTGAGACACCTTCTCTGTTTTCATTTTGCTCTTCGTACAAAGCAAGATCCTTTAGGGATATTCTCCTCCATCAAATGGAGAGTAAAAAGCTTGATGAAGCTGAAGAAGGTCCATAATAGTATGCAAAATATGATGCAAGATGCTCTGTTTCTTATGTCCTAAACTTGTATTTCCACTAGATGATATATAATGCAGTTGTACCTCTCTCAGTCTGTATCAGTGTGAGTCCTTCCAGGCTGTATGCCATAGCCTGGAAGGGTAAATATATATTATTATAAAACAAATAGTTTTTCTACTTTCTGATTCACATTAATTCTTTTTCTCCAGCATTTTGATTCTATTTTAAATCAACACAGGGTATTTTACATGGTTTGTAGACTTGGTCATCTCTAGTTTGAGTCCTGTGTCCAGTTCTGGGCCCCTAAGTTTAGGAAAGATGTTGACTTGCTGGAACGTGTCCAGAGGAGGGCAAAAAAGCTGTGAGGGGTTTGGAGCACAAGCCATATGAGGAGTGGCTGAGGGAGCTGAGGTTACTTAGCCTGGAGAAGAGGAGGCTCAGGGGAGACCTTCTTGCTGTCTACAGCCACCTGAAGGGAGGTTGTAGACAGGCAGGGGCTGGTCTCTTCTCCCAGGCAACCAGCACCAGAACAAGAGGACACAGTCTCAAGCTGCACCAGGGGAGGTTTAGGCTAGGAAGAAGGCTTCCTAGGAAGAAGTTCTTCATAGAGATAGTGATTGCCCATTAGAATGGGCTGCCCGGGGAGGTGGTGGAGTCACCATCACTGGAGGTGTTTAGGAGGAGACTGGATGGGGTGCTTGGTGCTATGGTTTAGTTGATTAGATAGTGTTGGATGATAGGTTGGACACAATGATCTCAAAGGTTTCTTCCAACCTGGTCTATTCTATTCTATTCTATTCTATTCTATTCTATTCTATTCTATTCTATTCTATTCTATTCTGTTCTGTTCTGTTCTGTTCTGTTCTGTTCCGTTCCATTCCATTCCATTCCATTCCATTCCATTCCATTCCATTCCATTCCATTCCATTCCATTCCATTCTTCTGGCATCACAGGGTTGTGTTTCCTATTTTCATGACTTCCATTCTGTTTGGGCCACAGAATACCATTGTTTAATACTTTCTGGGGAAAAAATTCATATTATCCATTTCATATGATCCTCACCTTTTAAAATTTCTTAGATTTTGAGGGGATAAAAAACAAAAGTGAAAAGTTTATTATGGAACTGGGACAAAAGTGATGAAAAGCAAGCAGAAAAAGATACTAAAAAATATATTAAAATTTCATATTCCTTAAGGCAAGCTCCAAATAAATCATAGGCTGATATTCCTGTGTTTAGACATGGATGTTTCTTGAAAACATGATTTTTCCATCTATCACTGGTTTCAGATTCATAGTTGGGCCAGAATCAGGTTTAATTTGCATTGTGGGATATCTCTCTGGACAAAAATCAAAAATCTTGAAACTCTCTTCTTCGGTCTGTGTAGCTAAAAAGCGATATTTAACGCTATTAAAGTTCTGTGCATCTTCTGAGTACTTCAAAATGCTTAGCTCTGTGGCATTAAAAAATGTTAGTTCCATTTTACAGATAGACTAGAAAAGTTGGCAAGTCTGTGGAGCAAGACATTCCCAGAGCTGGCAACAAATCCCAGCAGCCACAGCTGTCACTCCTAGGCTTAGATCAGTCTGCCTTTCCTCCGTGTTTAAATAAAATGATAGGCCTTAACCATTCCTGAATAAATCAGCTTGTCACTAGGTAATTTGTCACATGGGCCCACATTAAAAAAGAGATGAGAACAGTAAAGAAGGTGGTGAAGGGGATTTCATACTACCATGACCCAATGATAAGCTCTTTTTAAGGCTGCTGCCATGGGGCAGTCTTCCTGGGAATGACTACAGATACAATACTTACTGCATTTAGTTATAGACTTAAAGGAACTGAAGAAGAAAAACTCCTTTAAACGTTGTACCTGAAAGTTAGATTGCATCTAATAAAGACATATTTGTATCTTTTAAACACTCTTAAGAGAAATTTGATGAAACTATCATGTTTGCCCAATTATTATTTTTTTTTCCCAGCAAATTTAGTGAGAGTTTCATCATTCTGGACACAGAGGCAAATTTGAATATCTTGTCCTACAACTGAACAGTTCACCTTTATTGCTTGTAAAAATGCTGTTGATATGCCAATTTTAGGGGGCTTTTGAGGTTTTGCTGTTTGTAAAGAACTCAAATTAACAATTAACTGTAAACCCTCTAACCTTTGTTGCAAGAAAGAAATAAAGAGGAGTTGGGGAGGAGACTTGATGGGGTGCTTGGTTGCATGGTTTAGTTGATTAGGAGGTATTGGATGATGGGTTGGACGTGATGATATTGAAGGTCTCTTCCAACGTGGTCTATTCTATTCCATTCCATTCCATTCCATTCCATTCCATTCTATTCTATTTTATTCTATTCTATTCTATTCTATTCTATTCTATTCTATTCTGTAGTTCTTCTTTACCTGTTTCACTGCTTACAATACTTGTGACATTTAAAATATAGAATATAGAAATGCCTTCATTAAAAATAAAAGTATAGTAACCTGTGAAGTTTGAAAAATAACTAACTTTGGAAAACCATGAACCAGCCACTGCCTCCTTACTATCAGAGTAGGAGAAACAAAGGCTTCTTTTATTATGAAGTGAATTATATTGAAATGGAATCTACATAGATGTGATAATTTTGTGTTTAAATTTTAAAGGGCAACAAAGTTGGTGAGGGGTTTGGAACACAAGACCTATGAGGAGAGGCTGAGGGAGCTGGAGTTGCTTAGACTGGAGAAGAGGAGGCTCAGGGCAGACCTTATTTCTGCCTACAGCTACCTGAAGGGAGGTTGTAGACAGGCAGGGGCTGGTCTCTTCTCCCAGGCAACCTGCACCAGAACAAGAGGACAAAGTCTCAAGCTGCACCAGGGATGTTCAGACTGGATGTAGGAAGAAATTCTTCACCAAGAGTGATTGCCCATTGAATGGTCTGCCCAGGGAGGTGTTGGAGTCACTATCATGGGGTATTTAGGAGGAGACTTGACGAGGTGCTTGGTTGCATGGTTTAGTTGATTAGGTGGTGTTGGATGATAGGTTGGACACGATGGACAAAGGTCTCTTCCAACCTGGTCTATTCTATTCTATTCTATTCTATTCTATTCTATTCTAACAAAATGGATGTCTTTTTGTGCATAAATATGTCCATATAGAAGAATTTCTAAATCGTTGAAAGGACTATGAACAGGGGTGCATGGGATGAACTGAAAATGCTCTTCAGAAGAGCTGACTAACCATCAATGATGCAAATGTATGTAAGATGTCTAACTTAGACATTACTCAATGAAAAATCAAGCATAACTACATAATCTATCAAAAATCCTAAAAATAATATATTATCTTGCAATAGTGTAGAATTTGGATATATTTAGAATTTTAAAGAGAAAACAACATATGGCAGTGGAGAATGAAAGAAAGGAAATCACATAATCTAACATCAATTGGGACTTAAAGGCAGTGAAAGAAATGAAAGTATGCAGTATGGCAACGTCACAAAATGAACCTATTAAAGTGCTGAGTCAACAAGCCCCAAATATTAATGATGGATAAGACACTAGCATTTATGTCATGCTTTGAACAATGTCCTGTAGGCATTTAGAGGATTCACAGAATGCAAATAAATCTATTCAGTTTCAGAGTTGTTGTTGTTGTTCTTTTTTCAAATAGTTTGCAGAAATATCTGTGAGATTCTTTGGAAGTCAACTTGCTTTTAAAGCTATTGCATTCTGACCAGTCTTTGGCAACTTGGTGTTTATTTATTTATGCTATTGAGAAACACAGAAAAAATGGCATGCATTAATATAAAATGTAACATTTTTATTCAACATAACTAACTGCCTTTCTCAGTGTAGCTGTTTGATCTTATACAAATTTCTCCCTCTATTCTTCTGATAAAATATTAAACCTGATTGCTTTCAAAGACAAGTTACTGCAGTATAGTAATTGAGGTTGTTTATAAACATTTAGAGTTCCTAAGTGTAACATTATCCTCTATAATAATTTGTTGATTGAGCTGGCAGAAGACAATGGGTTTTGATTAGATGGTGCTGTCTCATTAATATGTATGTTGCTGTCTCTCCATTTTGTTTCCATTTATGTCTGTACATTCAGAATGGGGGGACAATTTATTTTTCATTACTATTGGTTCTGCATGATTTTACATAATTGCAGTCATTCTTAGATTTCTTCCTATGTTCTGAGCCTCTGATTAACAGTGACCTATTTACTTCTGTCATTGTGATCAACAGTCACCTGAAATCAACAACTCACAGCTTAATTAGACATATTTTAGATAAGACACTGAAAGAATCTAGATTACTTGTAAACAGTAGAGAACAATAAACCCAGTGCAAGCCCTTGACTTCTCAACAGGGCAAGTTGAAACTTAATTTTGGGCTTTGCTGCCACAAACAGGTAGACAAATAACAGGGTTCTCATGAGGAGATGCTCTGAAACAGTGAGGCAGGGAAGGGAAATGGGGACTTACTGTTCCCACATAGATGAAGGAAGAAGAGATGGAAAATTCACTTTAATGGGGGTAGCTGTTCTGACTTCATCACTGATGGATTCTCTAGACACTATAATATTGCCCTCAGCAGCAGTAGCTCTGATTTTTCAGGTATTTAATACAGGTAGAATAATCAGCATCATTACAGCCATATGGAGCAACAGTCTTGTTCTGGGGAGCAACATGGTTTGGTAATACCTGAACACAGTCATAACTGAATCCTTCTCAATGGAAGAACTGCAGTAGTATTCATGCAATGCTTTCCCAGGATTTGATGCTCATGTTTTAAGGTATTTATCTTTTGTGTGTGTGTGTTTCTTTTTGTTAAAAGGATATAATATTTCCTTTATTTATAAACTATCTGACAATATTAATCAGAATTTTAATAACCTCTCATTAATATGAAAATTGCCAAACATATCAAAAGGTTCAATGTATGGTTAGAATACATTTACAATGGGAATGTACAGTATTTGGGCAATTATAACAATTTAACTATTTTATGCCAACTGGGAGGAATATAACGGAAAGAGAATCCCCCGGGAGTGAAATGATACTTGACAACACAGTGGGGGGTGGACACTCCACAAGAGCAGTTATGGCAAAGAGGCAGTGAATTAATTACTCACAGCTGGTTGTACCCAGGTAGGGAGTGCTGCTGTTGCTGTGTATTAGAGGCTTTGGGGCGCTCATGCGCCAGGCACAGCTGGTTGCCGGCAGGAATGCCACGTAGTCATCAATGGCTGCTTTGGCTTCAGCAGACAGCGGGCTGTAAACAATGCTATCGCGATGGGCGCTTGCTTTGTCCTGGGTGAATTGAGCCACAGCAAAATCCTGGTCGCAAGGGGAAGTAGGCTTAGCTCCAACTCCCAAGCTCGTGGCTTGCGGTGTGTATGCTCGTGGCTTTATCCCAGGCGCTGGACTGCACAACTTGAGGACATGCAACTAGCAACTCGAGGCAGTTTCTAGTATTTGGTGAGTATTTGTGTCTCACTTTTCAATTCTGCAGGGAACAGGACAGATGATTTTTGTTGGATGGAGTAACTAAGTAATGAAACGATGTTTGAAGGTAAGTGTGTGAGTCTCAGAACCATGATTATAGCCAACCCTGTGGTTTGAAACTTATTTCTTTTTGCAAAAGTTAACTTCCTGCCACTTTGGCATTTCCTATCTTTCTTGGAAACCCTTTTGGAAAGCAGAGATAACTTTAGTTGAAGGGCAATGAGGCTGGCGAGAGGTCTCAAACACAAGCCCTGTAAGAAGCTGAGGGAGCTGGGGTTGTTTGGCCTGGAGAAGAGGAAGCTCAGAAGAGACCTTATTGCACTCTACAGCTTCCTTAAAGGAGGTTGTAGACAGGTCAGGCTTGGTCTCTTCTCCCAGGCAACCAGTACCAGAACAAAAAGACAGTCTCAAGCTGCATCAGGGGAAGTTTAGGCTTGAGGTGAGGAGATAGTTCTTCACAGAGAGAGTTGTTAACCATTGGAACAGGCTGCCCAGGGAGGTGGTGGAGTCACTGTCCCTGGAGGCATTGAAAAAAAGGATTGGATGTGGTGCTTGGAGCTATGGTTTAGTTGTCAGGAGGTGTTAGGAATTAGGTAGCAGGTTAGACTTGATGATCTCTGAGGTCTTTTCCAACCTGGTTGATTCTGTGATTGTGTGAAATGTCTCAGTAACATCTATTATAGTGACCAGGATGCTCAAGAGGGTCATTCGGATTGTGCCATGTTGCTATTTAAAACCAATCAACCAACTAACCAACTGTGGGAGAAATGTGGTGTGGCCACTTCTGCTCTGCTGTCCCGCTGCTCTGCCTGGTCCCACTAGCTGCCTGCATCCCAGAGGCAAGATATGTGGCATGTCCCTGCTTCGCACTGCCTGCAGCCTAGAGGGGACTGTGTGGCACAGCCCTGCTCTCCCTCTGCCATGAAGAAACTTGTAACTGCTCCTGAGACACTGCCAGCATTTTCAAGCCAGAGGAGTGGTGATATCCCTTCTCTTTCATAGGTATTTTTTCCCACTGCTTTTCCCTCCTATTTTCCCTCTGCTATGCTTCAATCTAATAATCCCAGTTCATCAGCTGTTAGGTGCAGTTTCCTTTTTATTTACTCCAAGAGTATTATCTGAACCTTAGCACAACTATCCCCCACCCTCTGCTGACCAAGGTTGGTGAGGGATGGACTGGCCCTTATCACCAGCCAAAACAAAATACTACAAAACCAACCAACCAACCAACCAATCAACCAACCAGAAAACCAAACCAAACAAAAGAAAAACAACAAAAGACAAAAACATCCCCCAAACATCAAAACCAAACAACTTTTCAGTGGTCCACAGAGTACCATGAAGTATTGCTGCCATTCTATAATGGTAATGAGGATATTTTCTTTTAGGGATCTGCAATATGCAATTCATTTATTTTGACTTTACTGTGAACAAGCTCTTAGACAATTCCACAGGAATGTTAGCTGGAGGAAAACAAATACCCAAGACTTAAAGTCACATGGTATGTACTGTAGCAGGCACTGCTGGGCTGTGCTGAAGGACTAGAAAGATATCTTCACAATTTTTATTTTTTTTTTTAAATGTTCCAGTGTTTATCTCTCTAACCCCATCTGGAAACAAAAGAAATTAAACTTGAGCAACAACATCTGCTGCTCCTGCTGCTCTGAATTAAGCTAACTTAGTTTAATCATTTCACAAAACCCAAACAGTATCGCTCTGCGTTTCCAGGTGTTATCTTGGCTCTTAGACTGACACTGGTGAGTTTGGCTTACCAGTCCTTATAAGCTATCCAAAAATCTGTAAATTACTATGAAACTACAGACAACTTTTAATTTCCCTTCAGGCAAAAAGAAATATATAACCTGCTTAGACTGTACTATTACTTTTCTTAAACAAAGATTTGTATGGATTCTTTCTTCCTATCTCACCCTGGCTACCCCCAGATGAAAAATAGCACTCCACACATGCAATATGTGGGAGGTAATGCCCAGGCAGCCAAGAAGGCCAATGGCATCCTGGCCTGCATCAGGAACAGTGTGGCCAGCAGGAGCAGGGAGGTCATTCTGCCCCTGTACACTGCACTGGTTAGGCTGCACCTCGAGTACTGTGTCCAGGTCTGGGCCCCTCAGTTTAGGAAGGATGTTGACTTGCTGGAACGTGTCCAGAGAAGGGCAATGAAGTTGGTGAGGGGTTTGGAACACAAGCCCTCTGATGAGAGGCTGAGGGAGGTGGGGTTGCTTAGCCTGCAGAAGAGGAGACTCAGGGGTGACGTTATGGCTCTCTACAACTACCTGAAGGGAGGCTGTAGACAGACAGAGGCTGGTTTCTTCTCCCAGGCAACCAGCACCAGAACAAGAGGACACAGTCTCAAGCTGCACCAGGGGATGTTTAGGCTGGAGGTTAGGAAGAAGTTCTACACAGAGAGTGATTGCCCATTGGAATGGGCTGCCTCTGGAGGTGGTGGAGTCACCTTCATTGGAGGTGTTCAGGAGGAGACTTGATGGGGTGTTTGGTGCCATGGTTTAGTTGTTAGGTGGGTTGGATTGGTTGATAGGTTGGACGCAATGATCTTGCAGGTCCCTTCCAACCTGGTTTTTTTATCATATTGTATTGTATTGTAATTGTCTGGGGATGTTTGTGGAGCAGAATTCCAAGGCTTTGGAGGACCATATGGGAGATTGCTACTTGATAAGAGATGGAAGGAAAAGAAGAGATTTGAAATTGACTCTGATTCTGGGCAGTGCTGTGTTTCTATTGTGCTTGAGAGTGACATCCATAAATCTGTCCAAACCTTACTGAACTGCATGACCTCTTGCATTCTCAAGGTGTCCACCAGAAACTCATAGGAGAAACAAATAAACCAGTTGCACAGCAGAAAAATGGTTAAATGTATAGCTTTCCTCTGCCAGAAAGTGAAGCATCTAGTTCAACTTGCAAATAACTGCTTGTGCAACTGGCTTAAAAGAGTAACATAAATGACAGAGTGGTAGAAAATTTGGTTATTTGGACTGTTCTGCTACACTGTCTTTACAGTAAAAAATCACTATGTTTATACATGATCAGCAAGAATGGCTTTACTAGGATTATGGATAGAAACAGCTGTAGTAGCAAGCCCTTTTTTTACCAAGGATTGCCCATGTTTTTCTTCATATGTCATAAAGGAACAGTCTTGCCTACACTACCACATGAGCTGTGGGGATACAGCTTTACATTCCATTCTACCATGGTAGATTAGGTCTATAGTCTTTGATGTCTCTATAATGTTTTTGTTGTAAATTATAATATTTTTAGTCTTAGATAATATAATAATTTAGATAATAATTTAGATAACTTAGATAATATAATATTTTTAGTCTTAGATTAGGCTAGATTAGGCATAGAGAATAAATGTCTAGCTAGAACACGTGTACTACAAATATACATACATTATGAAATATGTCTCTAAAATTGTATTTACATGCAGCACTTGGTCTTTGCAAGATGAATACTAGATACAGTTTCAAACCCTTTAGTTGTTATCTTCATCAGAATTCCATGGCTAAACATCTAGTTGTCTACAACTACCTGAAGGATGTTTTTAGCCAGGTGGGGATTGGTCTCTTCTCCCAGGCAGCCAGCACCAGAATAATAGGACACAGTCTCAAACTGCACCAGGGGAAGTTTAGGCTTGAAGTGTAGAGAAAGTTCTTCACAGAAAGAATGATTGCCATGGAATGTGCTGCCCAGAGAGGTGGTGGAGTCACCATCACTGGAGAGGTTTAAAAAGAGACTGGCACTAAGGGCATGGTTTAGTTGATTAGATGGTGTTGGGTGATAGGTTGGACTTGAAGATCTTGAAAGTCTTTTCCAACCTAGCTAATTCTGTATGTGAAGAAATTTCTTCTTTACCTCCAGTTTCAAGTACTTAACAGAATATTTTGCTAGATGAGTACAAAGTTTGTAAAGTTGATGGCTGGAAACACAGCGGCTATATTTGCCCATTTTCAGCAGACAAACCAATGAAGTTCTATGAAGTTAAGCAGCATTCTGTTTCTCGTTAAATGAATATAGCAACAAAGTGGTTTTATGAAACAGCTGAACACCTTCTTGTGCTAGTGTCTAAACATTCTTTATTATTTTTTTTCAGCATTTCATCCTTTTATCAATCAAAAATGTATCAATACATACCTTTCTCTACACCTCCTGCTCAATCAGGTTTTGCTTAATAATTGTCCCAGGAATTGTATAATAGCTTTCCTGTCAGGCATTGCTCTGACAAAATACATTCAAAATAGAAAAAGATCTGAAAAATAATGTGTCAAGGCACTGATTATTATTTTGCTTGTTTGTTGGTTTTGGTTTTTTAACAAATTTAAAATTCTGAAGACAGAAAGTTCTTTTGTAAAGGAGCATTTAAATAAAATAATCTCGTGGAAGCCTCTAGACTTTCTACTTAATTCCACTTAATCTTGTCTCTGGGTTTCACAGTGTGCCTTAATAATAATAATAATAGTAACAACAGCAACAATAATAACAGTAACTACCGAGTTCATCAGCGGGCTACAAAGATGGTTCTGAGACTGAAACATCTCTCAAACAAGGAAAGACTGAGAGACCTGGGGCTGTTTAGCCTGGATAACACTGTGAGAGTATCAAGAGAACTCTTTTCAGTGGTGCCCAGTGACAGGTCAAGGGGCAACAGGTAAAAACTGGAACACAGGAATCCTCATCTGAACATGGGGAAAAACTTCTTTACTAAGAAGGTGACAGACCACTATAAAGGACTGCTCAGGGATGCAGTGGAATCGCCTTCACTGGATACTCAAAGCCTGCCCAGGCATGATCTTGTGCAACCTCTTCTAGGTGGGCCTACTTTAGCAAGGGAGTTGGACTAGATTATCTGCAGAGGTCCCTTCCAATCCCTGGCATTCAGTGATTCTATAAAAATAGCAGCAATTTTTTCTTTCAGTAGCTGAAATAGCTTAAATTAAGAACAATGAGAGTTAAAAGGGAGAATCTAAAGAAAAGGTCTATGCATAACCTTAATGAGGTACAGACTTCTCCATGCTTTAAACCAGTTTGATAGGTTGTTACTAAAAGAGCACATAGCTCCAGTTAGAATAGAATAGAGTAGAATTAACCAGGTTGGAAAAGACCTTCGCAATCATCAAGTCCAACCTATCACTCAACACTATATAACTAAACCATGGCACCAAGTGCCTCATCCAGTCTCCTCTTAAACATCTCCAGTGATGGTGACTCCACCACCTCTCTGGGCAGCACATTCCAAAGGCAAATCACTCTGTCTGTGAAGAACTTCTCCCTAACATCCAGCATAAACCTCCCCTGGCACAGCTTGAGACTGTGCCCTCTTGTTCTGTCACAGGTTGTCTGGGAGAAGAGACCAACCCTACCTGGCTACAACCTCCCTTCAGGCAGTTATAGACAGCAAGAAGGTCTCCTCTGAGCCTCCTCTTCTCCAGGCTAAGCAAGCCCAGGTCCCTCAGCCTCTCCTCATAGCACTTGTGCTCCAAACCCCTCACCAGCTTTGTTACCCTTCTCTGGACACATTCCAGCAAGTTGACATCTTTCCTAAACTGAGGGGCCCAGAACTGGACACAGTCCTCAAGGCCTAACCAGTGCTGAGTCCAGGGGCAGAATGACTTCCCTGCTCCTGCTGGCCACACTATTCCTGATGCAGGCTAGGATGTCATTGGTGTGCTTGCCCCCCTGGGCACACTCCTGGCTCATGTTCAGCCTTTATCAACCAGTACCCCCAGTTTAGGATACATTAACAATTCTACTGAACTCGGTAGAATTATTCTCATCCTCAGCTGATCCAAATATGCCTTTTCCTCAATATACTAACATTGTATGTAGAAATTCTTCTAGATCCAATGGGACTCAGCCTTTTTCTGGGAGGAAAGAACATAACCTAAGTCTGCTTCTACTTCTTTTGCTATTTCTTGAGACCTTGTGTTGTAAATGCACTGCAAAGAGGTGCGACTTTCTTTCAAATACGTCTGCAGCAATCTCCAACCTTTTTAGAATGCTAGTTTGTATTTTAGTTCTTTCTATCTACCTATTTCAAAACCTTATAAATCAGTAATAACCAGAAGGGTTCAAGCCACAAATATTTGCCATTTCCTTCCCTCTTATCTAATATCTCATATGGATCAATACCACGTCAAAAGTAACTGGGAACAGCGCTGATAACAGTAAGTGAATCATTACTGTCCATCCATCCATTACTGTTACATCCCTAGGGCACTGACCATATAATTTTCCCTGCTCGTTGTTTGCCATCCAGCTTAATGGTGCTACATTAAAAGCCAATGGATGAACATACTAATAGCTAATGATAAGGGGTAGAAATATGACATGGATTATAATCTACTCCATGATAATTTTATGGGCATTAGTTTAAAAGGCATTGATAGCATGTACATGTAATGGCTTTTTTGACACTGAGTGCAAAATTGTTCAAACCAGATCAGACTAATGACCATTTTGGTTCAGGTAGTTGATATTAGCTGGTAAAGAACAATAACATTGCAACTTCCAGGCTCATACTGAAAACTCTTTGAGTGCCAAACAAATCCATCCTTATGAGCCAAAAACTTAACAACATTATTTACATCATAAAACAACCCATCCCTAATTATTAATATTCTTTAT
Source organism: Colaptes auratus (assembly GCA_015227895.2). NCBI lineage: Eukaryota > Metazoa > Chordata > Aves > Piciformes > Picidae > Colaptes > Colaptes auratus. The sequence goes on from CM037631.1 coordinate 108,580,826, forward strand.
TAAACTTATTTTATCTTGGGATTTTTTTTTCCAATATCTATATATTGACTCACAATCTATATATTGGCTCACAATCAATTAAAAGAGATTTCAGGGTCTTGGGGCAACTGGTAAAGGGATCAGGAGCTCAAGTCATGTTCTTCTCCATCCCCCTGACATCAGCAATGGTCAAGGCAGTATATAGGAAGAGCCATCAAGTCAATTCATGGCTCTGGGACTGGTGCCATTGACAGGTCTTTGGGTTTTACAATCACAGCTTGGTATATAGAGCTCCAGATCTGCGAGCAACAAATGGGTTGCACTTGTCCAAGAGGGGATAGGGAATCTGGAGAAGGAATTGGCAGGGCTCATTGCTGTGGGACTTGTCCAAGATAAATAGTAAAATTGTAAAAAATTCTTTCATTTTTTTCTGTTTAGTCAGTTATTGAGATGTGAGGATCATCCATTTTTGTTAGTCTTAGTTTCCTTACCTAGAATCTGTTTGAATGATGGCAACAAATTTAACAGGTAAGTTCATACACTAAAAAGCAAATACATCAAAGAAACCTTAAGTGTAGAGAAGGATGGACAGATACCTCATGAGGTTCATAAAACGCAATGTGATGTCCTTGCATCTGGACTGGAATAACTCTATGCATCAGCATGGCCTTGAAGCAGGCTCTATCCTCAGGAAAATTCTAGACTTGAGGGGTTTGCAGTATGGGACAGAGTCCTGGAGGCTCAGTTGATAGCACCTAAGACTCTTACTGGGAAGGTCGTGAGTTCAAGCCTGCAGTGGGCAGGAGTGTTCTCTCTGGGGAGCAATGTCCTTTCACTTGGTGCCATGGTCTAGTCATGGGGTTTGTGGAGACAGGTTGGACTCGATGATCTTTGAGGTCTCTTCCAACCTTAGCAATATTGTGATACTGTGATACTGTGACAGTAATTTGAAGATGGGTCAGCAGTGTGGCCTGGGACTGATGGCAGCATGGGCTGCATGAAGAACATAGCCAGCAGGCTGAAGGCAGTGGCCATTATCCTTTGGCACTTGTGAGGCCAGTGTATCCAGAATAGAATAGAGTAGAATAGAATGGAATAGAATTAACCAGGTTGGAAGAGACCTTCTAGATCATTGAGTCCAACCTATCATCCGACACTATCTAATCAACTAAACCATGGCACCAAGTGCCCCATCAAAATAGAGTAAGTCCAGAGCAGAGTCACCATGGTATTGGGGAGACGGAGTATGTGACAGGAGAATCTGAAAGAGCTGGGTCTATTCAGTCTTAGGAAAAAAAGGCACAACCACCTAACAGGTGATGAAGGAGACTTTTGAAAGATGAACATAGTGAAAAGCCAAGAGGTGGTGGACACAAGGTGCAGCATGACAAATTCCATTAAACAAAAAAGAAGTCCTCAGGGAAGGTGGTTAGTCACTGGGATAGATTGCTCAGAGAGGTCGTGGAATCTCCTCCTAAGAGATGTTTATGGAATGGATGGTTTTCCTTCAGGGTACTTACAGAAAGCTGAACCTCTCTAGTTATTGCTTTATGTACGTAAGAATAAAAGGATAAACTTGGAATCACAGCCATCACTGAATAATGAATGCTAGGTAAGAAAACTGACTTACAATATTGAAAATCAGCTGATAAAAAATTCCCTAGGGAGAAGAGAAGCACCTCAATTTGCTATCTCTCTCTTGAACAACGTGAAAAGAAAGAACATTATCTTCAGCAGGCATACCAAACCATGAAATAACGCTGGATGCCTTTGTCAGTTACAACTGGCTAAGTTTGCAGCTTACTTCATTTGCAGTTTATCAGGTGACAGGTTTATCAGTGGCTTAGAGTTCCAATGCTTGATAACACTTGTGATAAGGCTTTTTTTTTAAACACAAACACACAAACAAAGACCCCCACATCAATACCAATGACTAAAGACAATAGGAACTTTTTTTAGCTGATTCAAATCACTGGAAATGCTCAGTTAGGAGTGTAGTTTTGCTCCGAGATAAAGCTGTCAGCTGCATTCTTTCAAGTATAAATCAGCAAATAGTATTTTACTTTAATTATTGCATTATTTATACAGAGATGGATACCTGCAATGTGTTACTTATTTATGAGAGCTGTTAATAAGTCTTTTGCTTTCTTTGCCTTTGTCTTTAACAAAGTTAAGTCTTAAGCAAAGCTTTCTAATAAAACTGGTCAAAAATTTTCCATTGAAATGCATTGGATTGTCATCTAACACCCAATAGGTCTCCCCCTGTGCAAAGTGGATATTTTCTCCCAACATTTGTACAAGTTTGAGTGAAAATATTTTTGTTCTAAAGTAACGTAGAAGTGGACCATGGAAACTCCAGTCCTGAGCCACCAATTTGCTATTTTATTCTTTACAACCACAATCTCTATGAGATTACATCCCAAAAAGCATATCTACACACTACAAGACACATGGTGGTCCCATTCCGGAAAGTTGCATTTTATTTGAGAATATTGTTGCAAACTTCAAGAAGGAGCAATAAACAGGGCTGTAATTTTAATCATGGTTTTCCAGAAAGATACCCCTTTTTGACTTGCTTTATGTTCTATTTTCTAGATGCAGTCACTCACATATGCACATTAGCCAGGGGAAGTTTAGGCTCGAGGTGAGAAGAAAGTTCTTCACAGAAAGAGTTGTTAGCCATTGGAATGGGCTGCCCAGGGAGGTGGCAGAGTCACCGTCCCTGGAGGTGTTCAAAAGGGATTGGATGTGGCACTTGAAGCAATGGTTTAGTAGTCATGAGGTGTTGGGTGACAGGTTGGACTTGATGATCTTTGAGGTCTTTTCCAACCTCATTGGTTCTATGATTCTATGATTAGTGCCATTATGTCAAGGGATAGGGCTACTCCAGCCATAATTGAATAACAAATACTGTCTACTAACTCCTCTCCCTTCTTCAAGGGGAAGAGCTTTTAAAAATAAATAAAATTTAAAATATACAAACCCAACTCTGCAGTGGGAATTACATCACTTGCACACACAGATTGGGATGGAAGGCAGAGTGGATGGAGTCCTCCTTGGATGCTGGCCATTAAAGAATAGGTTTTAACCCTTGTGATCCCTATGGTTGTTTGCCCCTAGGTGGGGGCCAGATGCTCACTAAAGTCACTCTGTAACTCCCCTTCTTAGATTGACAGGAGAGAGGGAAAATATAATCAAAGGTCTATGAGTCAAGATAGAAGCAGTTTAATAGGATGAAAAGCAAAAGCAAAGACAATGCACAGAAGCAAGAGAAAGTAACGATGTTATTTTCTACATCCCACCAGCAGAGGATGTTTGGTCATTCTTTGGGGAGCAGGGCTTCAATATGCAGAGTGGTTGCTCCAGATGTCGGATGCCATCAAAGAATGTCCCCACACTGCCTCCTTTCATTTATTTTTTATATCTAAGCTAATGTCACATGGCATGGAATACCCCTTTGGTCAGTTTGGGTCACCTGGCCTGGTTGCCTCCCCTCCCAAGATCTTGCCCATCCCTCAACCTGATGTTGTGGGGAAAATGTTAGAAAAGCACAGCCAGTCCACTCAGGAATACATCCAGGTGGGTTTTGAAAGTCTCCAGAGAAGGAGACTCCACAACCTCTCTGGGCAGCCTGTTTCAGTGCTCCATCACCCTCACTGTATAGGAGATTCTCCTCATGTTGAGGTGAAATCTTCTATGTTCAAGCTTGAACCTGTTATTCCTTCTCTTATTACTGTGCACCACTGAAAAGAGTTTGGCCCCCTCCACTTGATACCCACCCCTCAGATATTTATATACATTGATCAGATCCTCTTTCAGTCTTCTCAAGACTAAACAGCCCCAGGGATCTCAGTCTCTCTTCATAGGGGAGATGCTCAAGTGCCCTAATCATCCTTGTGGCTCTCCTGGATTCTTTGTTGCTCTGTATAACTTGGACTATATTGCTGCCCAGGAGAGAATTCCGGAGAAAAAATATTGTGAGCAACAAGCCCTATGAAGAGAGGTTGAGGGAGCTGGGGTTGTTTAGCCTGGAGAATAGGAGGCTCAGGGGAGACATTATTGCTCTCTACAACTCCCTGAAGGGAGGTTGTAGCAAGGTGGCAGTTGGTCTCTTCTCCCTGGAAACCAGTGACAGAACAAGAGGACACAGTCTCAAGTTGTGCTGGGGAGGTTTAGGCTGGATGTTAGGAAGAAGTTCTTCATAGAAAGAGTAATTGGGCATTGGAATGGGCTGCCCAGGGAGGTGGTGGAGTCACCATCACTGGAGGTGTTTAGGAAGAGACTGGATGGGGTGCTTGCTGCCATGGTTTAGTTGATTAGATAGTGTTGGATGATAGGTCAGACTCGATGATTTCAAAGGTCTCTTCCAACCTGGTCTATCCTATCCTATCCTATCCTATCCTATCCTATCCTATCCTATCCTATCCTATCCCATCCATCCCATCCCATCCCATCCATCCCATCCTATCCTATCCTATCCTATCCTATCCTATCCTATCCTATCCTATCCTATTCCTATAAAGTCTCTTCATAAAAGGTTCCATCTGTCTTACTCCTGTCAGGTCTCCTCCTGGTGGGCAAGCAGCATGCTGTCTTTCCCAGTTTTAGTTTCCTGGTTTGCTTAATACTGTTTACATTGTTAATATTGCCTATATACTGTACCTATCCATTTTAAATACACTACAGCCATACACAGAACCTGTTAATAAATTCGTGGCCAATTTTTCATATTAATAAATAATAATTAAGATGTTTATTAACATATATTTGCCTAAATAAATCATAATTCATATTATAATAATGTGCAGCCTTTTACTTTACAGAACCCCAAAGCGGTACAGAAGATTCAAGAGTGATCTTGGTTTCTATAGGAGCAAGTAAGAGCAAGAACCTTTTTGCAGACCAGTCCCTGGTAGTAATTACAAAACATAAAGTTTTATCAATACTAGAAGCACACTGTCTGATAAAAAAAAAAGAAAAGAAAAAAAAGCCATTAACTTCAGAAAGTGCAGTTACTTAGAAGAGATATAGTAAAAAGTAAAATCACCAAACAAAATTGGTTCTGCTCTACCTCAAACTAGGACACATTACCTTTTCCTTTGGAATTACTTTGTGTGGCTGGCCTGTGTCAGTCTTTAATGGTGCGCAATACAGACCCTAAAGGGAGGGCAGAAGCAGTTACAAATGGAATGTAGAGCTCAGAAAATTGTCTTTTTTACTTACATAAAAAACAATAGCCACAAAAATAAATAAAATATATATATTTTGTAGATTATGTACACTATCAGGGGAGGTTCTGACTGGATGTCAGGAAGAAATTCAATAGAATACAATAGAATAAACCAGGTTGGAAGAGACCTTCAAGATTACCACGTCCAACCCATCAACCAATCCAACCCACCTAAACAACTAGACTATGACACCAAGCACCCCATCAAGTCTCCTCCTGAACACCTCCAATGAAGGTGACTCCACCACCTCCACGGGCAGCACGTTCCAATGGGCAATCACTCTTTCTGTATTGACTTCTTCCTAACCTCCAGTCTAAACCTCCCCTGGAGCAGCTTGAGACTGTCCTCTTGTTCTGGTACTGGCTGCCTGGGAAAAGAGACCAACCTCTGCCTGTCTACAACCTCCTTTCAGGTAGTTGTAGAGAGCAATAAGGTCACCCCAGAGTCTCCTCTTCTCCAGGCTAAGCAACCCCAGCTCCCTCAGCCTCTCCTCATAGGGCTTGTGTTCCAAACCCCTCACCAACTTCGTTGCCCTTCTCTGGACACGTTCCAGAAAGTCAACATCCTTCCTAAACTGAGTGGCCCAGAACTGGACACAGAATTCTACACAGAGAGAGTGATTGCCCATTGGAATGGCTGCCCAGGGAGGTGGTGGAGTCACCATCATTGGAGGTATTTAGGAGGAGACTTGATAGGGTGCTTGGTTGCATGGTTTAGTTGATTAACTAGTGTTGGATGACGGGTTGGATGTGATGATCTAGAAAGTATCTTCCAACCTGTCTATTCTATTCTATTCTATTCTATTCTATTCTATTCTATTCTATTCTATTCTATTCTATTCTATTCTATTCTATTCTATTCACCACACATACCAGCCTGATACCTACATAAGTTACTTTTGATACATATAGCTTATTCCAGTTGTGAGTTTTATGATACTAGGTACCCATGGAAACTCAGAACAAGACTCTTTATTGGACATAGATCTCATTTGTTGTTCAAGCAGATGCTGTTATCTAAGAGTCATCCAACCAAATCTTTGCTGTTGAATAGGGAGATTTATGATTTGAGCTTCACTGTATAACAAGGTGATGAGCTCTGTCCAAAAATTAAATATGATAACTTTTCACAGACACAGGCCAGATGCTCCACAGAAGTTCATATGCTGGAACAGCTAACAAGTGACCAGAATATTATTGCTGCTGTAATTCACCACCCACACTGTAATTGCTTTTGAGACTATAACCCACATGCTCTGTCTTGCAGTGGTTTAAAATTTAAATCTTAAAAGGAAGGAGAACAATTTAGGAAAGACATTGATGAATCATGATGAAATGTGTGGCTCAGTTGGTAGCACCTAAGACTCTTACTGGGAAGGTCATGATTTCAAGCCTGCAGTGGGCAGGAGTGTTCTCTCTGGGGAGGAATGTCCTTTCACTGGGTGCCCATGGTCTAGTCATGGGGTTTTGTGGAGACAGGTTGGACTCGATGATCTTTGAGGTCTCTTCCAACCTTAGCAATACTGTGATACTGTGATGTATCAGTGCAAATCACCCATGTAACATTAAAAAGTATTTTCTGTATGAGGTGTGTAAGGCTACCTCATATGAGTAAGTACTTCTCTCTGCATATGTTGCTCTGGACAATTTAATGCCCACACAAAGGCTGTGCTCTGGAGATTTAAATGGAGCTCATTTTGTGGCTGAATTCCAAACTCTTCTGACTTTTAAAATCTTCATCAGTGACAAAGACAGCAAGATCAGCAAGTTTACAGATAACACCAAGCTGAGTAGTGAGGCTGACATGCCTGAAGAGATGGTGACATCCAAAAGGGCTAGAACAAGCTTGAGAATGGGCCTGAGTGCACTTGGTGCAAGGTTCTGCACCTGGATCAGAGCAGTTCTCTATATCAATACAGACTGGGGAACAATGGCATTGAGAGCTGCCCTGTAGAGAGGGACTTGGTACTGGTGTATAAAAACTGGACATGAACCAGAAATGCATACTCACAGCAACCAAAAAATAATGTGACCAGCAGGACAAAGAATGTGATTCTGCCCCTCTTCTCTGGTGAGGCATCACCAGAAGTACTGTGTCCAGCTCTGAAGTTCTCAGCACAAAAAATGCATAACCTGTTGAAGTGAGCCCAGAGGAGTGCCACAAAAATGATCAGTGGATGGGAATACCTCTTCTATAAAGACAGGCTGAGAGAGTTGGGGTTGTTAAGCCTGTAGAAGAGAAGACTCTAGGAAGACCTTATTGTAGCCTTTGAGTACTTAAATGGGTCTTATAAGAAAGATGGGAGTAATATTTTTAGCAGGTCCTGTTGCAACAGAACAAGGAGTAATGATTTTAAACTGAGAGTGTAGATTTCGAGTGGATATAAAGGAGAAATTTTTCACAGTGAGAGTGGTGAAACATTAGAACAGGTTGACCAGAAAGGTGGTAGGTACACCATCACTGGAAATATTCAAGGTCAGGTGGAATGGGTCTTTAGCAACATAACCTAGTTAATGATGTCCCTGCTCACTGCAGGACTAGATGACCTTTGACAGTTACCTTTCAATCCAACAATTCTATGAAAAACTAGTAGCTTGAAATGCAGCCAGAAAAAGATGATTCCTGCTTCTGCTATTGTTTTGCTGTCTTAAGTAATATCCCAAATGCTTATTTCTTTTTCAAAGCACCTTCTGTATGAGTCAGAAGGCACCTTAGAGACAGATATAAACTCTATTCAGAACTAGTGTCCTAGGGTACCAGTAATTTCTACAGAAATATTTTTGGAGGATCAATGTGCACATGAAGTTACACCACATTGTTACATGTTTTGGAGATTATGAATGATCTAACTGGTTAGCCTCACATTCATGAAACAGCATAATCTTTATATTAGTATCATAGTATCAGTCAGGGTTGGAAGGGACCACAAGGATCATCTAGTTCCAACCCCTCTGACATGGGGAGGGACACCCCACACTAGATCAGGCTGGCCAGAGCCTCATCTAGCCTGGTCTTAACACCTCAAGGGATGTGGTCCCAACCATGTCCCTGGACAACCCATTCCAGGGCTTCACCACTCTCATGGTGAAAAGCTTCTTCCTCACGTCCAGTCTGAATCTCCCCACCTCCAGCTTCATTGCATTCCCCCTAGTCCTACCACTACCTGATATCCTGAGAAGTCCCTCCCCAGCTTTCTTGTAGGATCCCTTCAGAAACTGGAAGGCCAGAAGAATAGAATAGAATAGAATAGAATAGAATAGAATAGAATAGAATAGAATAGAATAGATAGAATAGAATAGGTTGGAAGAGACCCTCAAGATCATTGCGTCCAACCTATCAACCAATCCAACCCACCTAAACAACTAAACCTAACTAAACTAAACTAAACTAAACGAAACTAAACTAAATTGATGCTATCTAATGGAAAAATCTAGAGAGGATTCACAGTATCACAGTACATTAGAAGCTGGAAGGGATCTCAAGAGATCATTGGATCTGAACCCCCTGCCAAAGCAGGATCACTTAGGGTAGTCCACACAGGAATACATCCAGGTGGGTTTTGAAAGTCTCCAGAGAAGGAGACTCCAATAGCCTCTCTGGGCAGCCTGTCCCAGTGCTCCATCACCCTCACTGTAAAGAAGTTTCTCCTCATGTTGAGGTGAAATCTTCTATGTTCAAGTTTGAACCCATTGTTCCTTCTCTTATTACTGTGCACCATTGAAAAGATTTTGTCCCCTCCACTTGACACCCACTCCTCAGATATTTATACACATTGATCAGATCCTCTTTCAGTCTTCTCAAGACTAACAGCCCAGGGATCTCAGTCTCTCTTCATAGGGGAGATGCTCAAGTCCCCTAATCATCCTCATGGCGCTCTGTTGGATTATCTCCAGCAGGTCTCTGTCTCTCTTCACTGGGGAGCCTAAAACTGGATGCAGTATTCCAGGTGTGGTCTCACCAGGGCATAGCAGAGAGGTAGAAGAACTTCCCTAGGCTTGGTGGACACTCTTTTCTTGATGCACCCCAGGATACCATTTGCTCTTTTAGCCACAAGGGCACATTGTTGTTACACAGAGAACTTGCTGTCCACCAACACTGCTCCATGGAGCTGCTTTCCAGCAGAGCAGCTGCTAACCTGTACTGGTCAGCATGTTATTATTCCTCCCCAGATGCAGGACCCTGTACTTGTCCTTATTGAATTTCATGAGGTTTTGCCTGCATCCAGCTCTCCAGCCTGTCCAGGTCTTGTTGGATGGCTGCACAGCCCGATGGGGTGTCAGCCAACCCCCCCCCATTTTCTATCATCAGCAAACTTGCTGAGGTTACTCTCAATCCCCTCATCCAGGTCATTGATAAAGATATTGAATGAAAGTGGACCAATCCCTGGGGAGCACTGCTGGCTCTAGGTCTCCAACTTGACTCTGCCACTGATGACAACCTTCTGAACTCTGTTGTCAAGCCAGTTTTCAATGTGCTGTCTATGCCAATTGCCTGAGCTTTTCTATGAGGATGTTATGGGAGACAGTATCAAAAGCTTTACTGAAGTCAAGATGTATGACATCCACTGCTCCTCCCTCATCTACCCACTTGGTCATCATTTCATAGAAGGCTATCAGATTAGTTAGACAGGATCTCCCCTTGGTAGATCCATGTTGGCTACTCCTGATAACCCTCTTTTCTTCCATGTTGTTAGCGATGACTTCCAAGATGAGCTGCTCCATCATCTTTCCAGAGAAGGAAGTGAGCTGACCAGTCTGCAGTTACCAGGGTCCTCCTTCTTGCCTTTTTTGAAGACTGGAGTGACATTTGCTTTTTTGCAGTTGTCAGGCACCTCTCCTGTTCTCCATGACTTTTCAAGGGTGATGGAGAGAGGTTCAGCAGCAGTATCAGCAGCTCTCTCAGCACTCGTGGATGCACCCCATCAGGGCCCATGGATTTGTTTGCCTTTAGTGGGTGTAAGAGATCTCTAACCTGGTTCTGACTGACCAGTGGAATTTCCACATCTCTCCAGTTCTGCTCCCTTGCTTCTAGAGACTGAGGTTCCGGAGAGCTGATCTTAGGAGTAAAGACTGAGGCAAAGAGTTCTTCACTGAGAGAGCTGTTAGCCATTGGAATGGGCTGCCCAGGGAGATGGTGGAGTCGCCATCCTTGGAGGTGTTCAAGAGGGGATTGGATGTGACACTTGGTGCCATGGTCTAGTAGGCAGGAGGTCTTGGTTAACAGGTTGGACTTGATGATCTTTGAGGTCTTTTCCAAGCTTGTTGATTCTATGATTTTATGAAAGAGGGCATCCAGCAACTTTGCCATCTCTGCATCATCAGTTACAATATCTCACATATCATTCAGCAGCAGGTCCACCTCTTGCCTGCTCTTCCTTAAAAGAATATATGCCTAATATGCTCAGAAAAGAAATTAAAATAGTTTCTCTCCACAGGTATATTTGCAACAACAGGCAATAAGGTAAGTAGTTTGGGTTTTTTTCTTCTTTTCATGTAAGGATGATTGAAATTTGGTGCCAGCCTGCATGTCCTTCACCTGCTATCACTGAACAGATGTTGATTTTTCCAATTTACAGGTCTGTTAAGAATTCATGACAAAACTAAATTATAGATGAGAATAAGATCATTTTTTTTCTCTCCAGACTCTGTTTGTCAGGATATGTTTTTCTATTTGTTAATTGCTAATAATGTCAGAAATAATTATTTTGGTTTTCCCTGCCCATCCCTCTTTACCTTATATTTTGATTTCTCTACCCCAAATTGCTGTTACAATATAAAACAAAATGTTCATTTAACATGGAAGTGAAAAAAACCCCAAACTCCTTTTGGAGTTACTCTTTTGGTCTAAGACAAGGAAATCTAGAGAGTTGAAATATTGGCTTTTATCATTGTTTACCATCCAGGGTTCATGATTTGATTCAGATTTAGGATAGAGTTCATTAGAGCTCAAAATTCATAACTTGTATTTTTCAGGTAAAAAATCTCATTACCACAACATTAACTGTTACTAAGTTTTTGTTATGAAGTTGTTTTCACATGAGAATCATAGAATTGTTAGGGTTGGAAGGACCTCAAGGATCATCTAGTTCCAACCCCGCTGCCATGGGCAGGGACACCTCACACTAGGTCAAATCCCCTTCAGATGTTGAAAAACAGCTCTGAGGTCTGCCTGAAGCTGCCTTCTCTCCAGGCTGAACACCCCCCAGCTCCCTTAGGCTTAGCATAGGTTCTCCAGCCCCTGATCATCTTTGTGGCCTCCTCTGGACCCTCTACATCAGCTCCATCTCTTCCCTGTGCTGAGGGCCCCACAGCTGGAGACAGCCCTGCAGGTGATGTCTCCCCAGAGCAGAGCAGAAGGGCTGTCAAGCTCTGGCAATGGGCACTGGCAGCCCAGAAGGCCAAGGGTAGATGTAGAAGATGTAGATCTTTAACTATAGAAGTTATTGTAACTAGAGTACAACTCTTGACAGTAGACAGTGCTTTACACTGCCATTTATTTATGTCATTACAAAGCACAGAGTTAAATTTGGACCATGAGCAAACTGAGGTGTAAATAAATTTGTTTCAATCACAGTATATGAGCAAGCTAAAATACTTTTTATTGCTGAAGGGGAAGCACTGACATTGGTAACCAGCTAGATGACATTTCAAGGAAGCATACCTGGCAGGTTGAATATGATGATTACAGTTCTCTATGGTTGTGCTCTTTTTGCTGAGTCTTTTGTCATAGGATGGATAGCCTGGGATACTTAAGAGTGCCCAAATCCTCCAGTAAACTTTCTGTGGCAGATTCCATAACATAAGTTCTAGGCTTGCGTTGAAAGAAGTTAAGCTGCTTGAAATGCTGCTACTTTGGGAAGAAGAACTAGATTTGGTGTTTCAGTATCAGTTCTGGTTAATTTACTGTCCTTCAAGAGTCCTCTCAGTACCTCACATCTTGAATGTAGAACTGTGTCCCTCTTGTTATCCTCTGAAGGTTGGACTAGATGATCTACAGAGGTCCCTTCCAACCCCTAATATCCTGTGATCCTATACAAATAACTTGTTAAAAAAATAATGTTTTAGAAAGAGATAGACTAGACTAGACTAGACTAGACTAGAATAGAATAGAATAGAAGAGAATAAAGCAGGTTGGAAGAGACCATCAAGATCATCGCGTCCAACCTATCATCTAACACCATCTAATCAACTCAACCATGCAACCAAGCACCCTATCAAGTTCCTCCTAAACACGTCCAATGATGGTGACTCCACCACCTCCCTGGGCAGCACATTACAATGGGCAATCACTCTCTCTGTAGAATTTCTTCCTAACATCCAGTCTCAACCTCCCCTGGTGCAGCTTGAGAACGTGTCCTCTTGTTCGGTCACAGGTGGCCTGGGAGAAGAGACCACCCCCACCTGCTACAAGCTCCCTTCAGGGAGTTGTAGAGAGCAATAAGGTCACCCCTGAGCCTTATCCTCTCCAGGCTAAGCAACCCCAGCTCCCTCAGCCTCTCCTCATAGGACCTGTGCTCCAAACCCCTTCCCAGCTTTGTTGCCCTTCTCTGGACATGCTCCAGCAACTCAACATCCTTCCTAAACTGAGGGGCCCAGAACTGGACACAGGACTCAAGGTGTGGCCTGTGCAGTGTACAGGGGCAGACTGACCTCCCTGCTCCTGCTGGCCATACTGTTCCTGATATAGGCCAGGATGCCATTGGCTCTCTTGGCTGCCTGGGACACTGCAGGCTCATGTTCAGCCTACTGTCCACCAGTACCCCCAGGTCCCTCTCTGCCTGGCTGCTCTCCAGCCACTCTGACCCCAGCCTGTAGCACTGCATGGGGTTGCTGTGAGATGAGAGATAAGGTTGCATGGGGTTGCTGTAAGTTGAAAGATGAGGTCTCACCTGAGGTCTATTGCTGTTGAGGGAATCTGGAAAAGTTTAGGGGCTTTAAATACATTCTTTTTAGAAAACTTCTATTCACTCTGCTGTGCACTCTCTTCCAATACCTAGGAGGACTGTATAACTACACAGCAGGTACATAATGTACATTTTACATTTGGTTTGGAATAAATGTCAGATTAATATCCTGCAAAACACAAAATTGAATGAGTTGCATCTGGACTGGAAAATAGAATTATGCAAGGACAATAAAGGTGTTTAATTTTACCCTTTGCATTGTCATTGTTTGAGTAGCAGTTACATGGCAAATAACATGTGTAATGTAGCAAGAACAAAGAAGAAAGCAATTACTTACTGGTTTACTGGTGTTCTAGATGAAGTAGATGATTTATATCTGCTGGTACAAATATACACCAAAATACATAACATGGGGCATAGAGAAATACCTTGCAATGTGCACTAGCTTTTTCCTCTTTGAGTAAGAGAATGACTGCTGTGCATAATCAAATTCTGTCAATAAAGTATGAACCGTAGGAAACAATAAATGTAGGTTAATGTAATTCTTCGACCTATGGAGAGAAATCCTAGCAGCTTCATTGAGAACTTCACGTGGCAAATCAGAGCAACACTGGCACATGTTCCATAGACATCAAGAATAGGGGAGAAAGACAGTCCTATGGGGAAAACTAGAGAGAAATATGTAGACATCCATAGGAGTGATATGTTGATGCAAGCGTATTTGTATCAAATGGTGTGCAGGCAATACTGCGATTTTACATGATGCCTCCAGCACCTGCTTGACAGTGAACTTCCATTTAACTGTGCCTCTGCAGGGGAAAAAGAAAGAAAAAGAAACAAGAAAAAAAAGCAGCATCAACAGAAATTTTACTGACAGAAAAGAACATGATTTCTGTTGGCAGTAGTTGTATGTACCTGGGTTATTACCATGATGTCTCTATATTTCTATTCTTATGTTGGATTCTGGGCTTTGTTTTAAGCTACAAGAGAAAAGTCACTGAGAGCTCTGTGAATCTCTGGTTTTTAGGTATATTGTTGTAAGATAAGGGGCAAGTTTTGATAAATATATTGTAACTTAATTTTGCCCTTTCTAAGAGACAAAGCCTTTGGGCTGCTGTATGCTAGGAAAGGTAGTTATGAGTCATCATCAAATACAATACAATACAATACAATACAATAAATCCAGGTTGGAAGAGACCTTCAAGATCATCGAGTCCAACCTATCAACCAATGCAATCCACCTAAACAACTAGATCATGGCACCAAGCACCCCATCAAGTCTCCTCCTGAATACCTCCAATGATGGTGACTCCACCACCTCCCCGAGCAGACCATTCCAATGGGCAATCACTCTCCCTGTATAGAACTTCTTCCTAACATCCAGTCTGAACCTCCCTGGTGCAGCTTGAGACTGTGTCCTCTTGTTCTGGTACTGGCTGCCTGGGAGAAGAGACCAACCTCTGGCTGTCTACAATCTCCCTTCAGGTAGTTGTAGAGAGCAATAAGGTCACCCCTCAGTCTCCTCTTCTGCAGGCTAAGCAACCCCAGCTCCCTCAGCCTCTCCTCAGAGGGCTTGTGTTCCAAACCCCTCACCAACTTTGTTGCCCTTCTCTGGACACATTCCAGCAACTCAACATCCTTCCTAAACTGAGTGTCCCAGAACTGGACACAGTACCACAGGTGCAGCCTAACCAGTGCTGTGTACAGGGGCAGAATGACCTCCCTGCTCCTGCTGGCCACACTGTTCCTGATGCAGGCCAGGATGCCATTGGCCCTCTTGGCTGCCTGGGCACACTGCAGGCCCTGTTCAGGCTCCCCAACCAGCACCCCAGGTCCCTCTCTGCCTGGCTACATGGATCAGTTGTATCTTAGCCGAAAGAGATCCTACTGCATCCATGCACTTCAATGCAAACCCATCTATCTGATAGGGGGGGTGGGCATTGCTGCCTTTTTAGGGGGCTGTTTTATTTTGTGTCTTTATCCAGAGATTATGTGGTCATTTTTATCTGGGGCATAAATGAGAAAAGTTTGGAGTGTCAAGGGTTAAATTGTGACTGCTTTCTGGGGGGGAGGGGGAAACAACAAACCAATGTTTGTAAAGATATTCAGAGCAGTCCCTTTTCTTCTTCAAAATGTTTTCATGCTTAAGAACTTGAATGAAAGAAGTGATGAATTCTTAATTTGAGCACACAGATGCTGTTTGTGTACGCTATTTTTCTTTCTGTCCACACAAGCTATCACATGCAAAACCAATCTGCATGCAGACCTTTTTTTGTGTGCGTGCCTGTATAAAGTTGTGCACAAGCAAAATGAGTGCTAAAAAAATAAACCTGTGGGTTGCTCTAGAAACCAGTTAATGTAAATTTCCACTTCTAAAAGTTTTGATAGCTTTTATCAGGAAAAAAAAAAAAAAAAGCAGCATACAGCTGAGTCATACAGACCCACTCAGGAAAGAAATATTTAGCAGAAATATCATTTAACCTCCCAGAAGGGAAGCTATATAATTAATTCCAGTTTAAAAGCTAAGGGCTACATTTCAGCTTAATGCTAGGAAGTCAGCCTCAGCAGAGATGGTGTTTACCCAAAATTCACTGCTAGACGTGTTCAGTAATAAAGAACCCTTAAAAGGTCCAGGGCACAGTCCTCACACTCTGGGCCGTTTGAATGTGGGACCCACTTCAGCTGACTATTGATTTACCATTGCATGGGCTACCTCGGCACGAAGCTGCAGTAACGTGGTAGTGAATCAGGCTCAAAATGTTTAGCATTAATAAAGCTGTCATGTGCTCTCTGCAGGTGACATAAAATCTTAGAAGATTCTTGGCCAATCACAGGTTTCTTTTTCAAACCTTGGTTTCCAGACACCTAGCATCTCATGGCAGTCTGCCGGCATGCTGGGGCAGGGCTCCCGTCTGCGGCCTGCTTGCGCTGCAGGCAACCGCTTCTCCTGTGCTGGTATCCCCTGCTCAACTCTCTCCCCCAACACACATTATTCACCTTTATGATATGGGCAGGATTTATTGCTAAATGAGGGAGGGACTCAACTGGGTTTATTAACTGGGAAAATCTGGAGGCAGTGTTATGACAAAGGTTGTGCAGGGTCTAATATCTGTCACAACCAAAGGCTAATGCAAATTCCACTGCAATATCAGCACTAATAATCAATGTTAAATTAAGATGTATATGTAGGTAGCATTCATAAAGAAATGAGGAGTCCTGAAATGTCACAGCTACTTTAATTAGAACAGTGTTGGAGCTGGGGAGGAAGGCTTGTTGCTGTATAGAAACTATGGTAAAATTCTGCTGGGTTTTTGCTTGGAAAATGCACTGCTAATTACACTGACATATGCTGAAGTAAGACTCAATAGTTGATGATGAAATGAGCTTTGTGTTTCAGATTTTAAATAAATGACATAGAGTGGTAAAAAGCTCCTTTAGTACTTCCCGTCTGCCTTCCCCATATATTTCCCTTGTAGTTATTTTCTGTCTACAAATTAATTAGAAGTACAGCAGGTACAGTATGTATTTGAGAGCTGCTTTTTCTCCCACACCCTGCACTTGTGTCAGAACATAAAGGTTGCGGAAGTGAGCAAAAGTATTTAATATAAAAAAATGTTTGAATGTGTTTGGGGGAGATTACTGCAGAATAGAATAGAATAGAATAGAATAGAATAGAATAGAATGAATAGAATAGAATAGAATAGAATAGAAAACCAGGTTGGAAAAGACCTTTGAGATGATCGAGTACAACCTATCATCCAACACCATCTAATCAACTAAACCATGGCACAAAGCACCCCATCAAGTCTCTTCCTGAACACCTCCAGTGATGGTGACTCCAACACCTCCCTGGCAGCACATTCCAATGGCAAATCACTCTTCTGTGAAGAACTTCTTCCTAATACCCAGCTTAAATCTCCCTGCACAGCTTGATACTGTGTCCTCTTGTTCTGGTGCTGGTTGCCTGGGAGAAGAGACCAACCCCCACCTGGCTACAACTTCCATTCAGGTAGTTGTAGACAGCAAGAAGGTCTCCCCTGAGCCTCCTCCTCTCCAGGCTAAGCAACCCCAGCTCCCTCAGCCTCTCCTCATAGGGCTTGTGCTCCAAACCCCTCCCCAGCTTTGTTGCCCTTCTCCGGACACTTTCCAGCCACTCAACATCTTTCCTAAACTGAGGGGGTTGTTTCCTACTAACTAGAGAGGGTGATGGTGCCCTGTGCATCATCCTACTTAAAACTCAGGGCTGTGGTATGTGATTTAAAAAGAAAATACAGTAAATAAAAAAATTGTATAATATATATTACATGCACATCCATGTACAAGTGCATACACTCATTATGCACATATGTATGTATGTGTGTGTGCATAAACTTTATTGCTTGTCCTGCCAATACTCTGACCTCATTTCTTTTGTACTTTGAATATCACAATACAGCATGCTGTGCACTATGGAATATTGCAGATCATCATTTTATGCATACCATGTTATCCACGATAAATTAGAAAACAGGAAGCAAACAGAGGGCAGCTGATGCTTGCCCTTCACTATAATCTTCTAATATCTATTTTATCTAGTCTGTTCTTGAATTTTAGTA
>CM037631.1:108598543-108667107 GCA_015227895.2 Colaptes auratus
ACAACATCCCTTCAGGTATTGTTGAGAGCAATATGGTCTCCTCTGAGCCTCCTCTTCTCCAGGCTGCTACTTAAATTTCACCTCATATTCCCAGTCTTCAGTGCTAAAAAATGATAAGTAGTTGGTCTCCATTCACCTTTATCACAGGTACACAGAGAATGAAGAACTGGGTTTGCCATAGCTTTTTTGTGAAGGTTCTGTGCGTTACATTTGGTTCATAATTCACTACACACAGAAATGTGATGTAAGCTATATTGAAGTTTATTATGATATTGCATGTACAGAGGTTACACATGCATCTGTTATTGCTCTACATTTCATTCTTTGTCTTAACAAGTGTCCTACAGATATCCATTACTCATAATTTTGATACTGTGAGGTTATTTGATTATCTGCCTTGTGTCCTCCCTTATAATTATTCCAAAATAAGCAGTACTCAGGCCTTCAGACCAATTTAAAACCATTATCAGCATATGCTTAGGAGTGTGTTCCCTGAGATAGTTTTCAGACCTTGATATATTGCATGCATTAATGCAAAAATATATGTCCATGGAAAACTGAGACACCTTCTCTGTTTTCATTTTGCTCTTCGTACAAAGCAAGATCCTTTAGGGATTTCTCCTCCATCAAATGGAGAGTAAAAAGCTGATGAAGCTGAAGAAGGTCCATAATAGTATGCAAAATATGATGCCAAGATGCTCTGTTTCTTATGTCCTAAACTTGTATTTCCACTAGATGATATTAATGCAGTTGTACCTCTCTCAGTCTGTATCAGTGTGAGCCTTCCAGGCTGTATGCCATAGCCTGGAAGGGTAAATATATATTATTATAAACAAATAGTTTTTCTACTTTCTGATTCACATTAATTCTTTTTCTCCAGCATTTTTGATTCTATTTTAAATCAACACAGGGTATTTTACATGGTTTGTAGACTTGGTCATCTCTAGTTTTGAGTCCTGTGTCCAGTTCTGGGCCCCTAAGTTAGGAAAGATGTGACTTGCTGGAACGTGTCCAGAGGAGGGGCAAAAAACGCTGTGAGGGTGTTTGGAGCACAAGCCATATGAGGAGTGGCTGAGGGAGCTGAGGTTACTTAGCCTGAGAAGAGGAGGCTCAGGGGAGACCTTCTTCTGCTGTCTACAGCCACCTTAATGGAGTTTGTAGACAGCAGGCTGGTTCTTCTCCCAGGCAACCAGCACCAGAACAAGAGGACACAGTCTCAAGCTCAACCAGGGAGGTTAGGCTAGGAAGAAGGCTTCCTAGGAAGAAGTTCTTCATAGAGATAGTGATTGCCCATTAGAATGGGCTGCCCGGGGAGGTGGTGGAGTCACCTCACTGGAGGTGTTTAGGAGGAGACTGGATGGGGTGCTTGGTGCTATGGTTTAGTTGATTAGATAGTGTTGGATGATAGTTTGGACACATGATCTCAAAGTTTCTTCCAACCTGGTCTATCTATTCTATTCTATTCTATTCTATTCTATTCTATTCTATTCTATTCTATTCTATTCTGTTCTGTTCTGTTCTGTTCTGTTCTGTTCCGTTCCATCCATTCCATTCATCCATTCCATTCCATCCATTTTCCATTCCATTCCATTCCATTCCATTTCTGGCATCACAGGTGTGTTTCCTATTTTCATGACTTCCATTCTGTTTGGGCCACAGAATACCATTTTTAATACTTTCTGGGAAAAAATATTATCCATTTCATATGATCCTCACCTTTTAAAATTTCTTAGATTTGAGGGGATAAAAACAAAAGTGAAAAGTTTATTATGGAACTGGGACAAAAGTGATGAAAGCAGGCAGAAAAAGATACTAAAAAAATAAATTAAAATTCAATTCCTTAAGGCAAGCTCCAAATAAATCATAGCTGATATTCCTGTTTTTAGACATGGATGTTTCTTGAAAACATGATTTTTCACTTCTCACTGGTTTCAGATTCATAGTTGGGCCAGAATCAGGTTTTATTTTGCATTGTGGGATATCTCTCTGGACAATCAAAAATCTTGAAACTCTCTTCTTCGTCTGTGTAGCTAAAAAGCGATATTTAACGCTATTAAAGTTCTGTGCATCTTCTGAGTACTTCAAATGCTTACTCTGTGGCATTAAAAAAGTTAGTTCCATTTTACAGATAGACTAGAAAGTTGGCAAGTCTGTGGAGCAAGACATTCCCAGAGACTGGCAACAAATCCCAGCAGCCACAGCTGTCACTCCTAGGCTTAGATCAGTCTGCCTTTCTCCGTGTTTAAATAAAATGATAGGCCTTAACCATTCCGAATAAATCAGCTTGTCACTAGGTAATTTGTCACATGGGCCCACATTAAAAAGAGATGAGAACAGTAAAGAAGGTGGTGAAGGGGATTTCATACTCCCATGACCCAATATAAGCTCTTTTTAAGGCTGCTGCCATGGGCAGTCTTCCTGGAATGACTACAGATACAATACTTACTGCATTTAGTTATAGACTTAAAGGAACTGAAGAAGAAAAACTCCTTTAAACGTTGTACCTGAAGTTAGATTGCATCTAATAGACATATTTGTATCTTTTAAACACTCTTAGAGAAATTTGATGAAACTATCATGTTTCCCAATTATTATTTTTTTTTCCCAGCAAATTTAGTGAGAGTTTCATCATTCTGGACACAGAGGCAAATTTGAATATCTTGTCCTACAACTGAACAGTTCACCTTTATTGCTTTGTAAAATGCTGTTGATATGCCAATTTTAGGGGCTTTTGAGGTTTTGCTGTTTGTAAAGAACTCAAATTAACAATTAACTGTAAACCCTCTAACCTTTGTTGCAAAAAGAAATAAAGAGATTTGGGGAGAGACTTGATGGGGTGCTTGGTTGCATGGTTTAGTTTGATTAGGAGGTATTGGATGATGGGTTGGACGTGATGATTTGAAGGTCTCTTCCAACGTGGTCTATTCTATTCCATTCCATTCCATTCCATGCCATTCCATTCTATTCTATTTTATCTATTCTATTCTATTCTTTCTATTCTATTCTATTCTGTAGTTCTTCTTACCTGTTTCACTGCGTACAATACTTGTGACATTTAAATATCAGAATATAGAAATGCCTTCATTAAAAATAAAAGTATAGTAACCTGTGAAGTTTGAAAATAAATAACTTTGGAAACCATGAACCAGCCACTGCCTCCTTACTATCAGAGTAGGAGAAACAAAGGCTTCTTTTATTATGAAGTGAATTATATTGAAATGGAATCTACATAGATGTGATAATTTTGTGTTTAAATTTTAAAGGGCAACAAAGTTGGTGAGGGGTTTGGAACACAAGACCTATGAGGAGAGGCTGAGGGAGCTGGAGTTGCTTAGACTGGAGAAGAGGAGGCTCAGGGCAGACCTTATTTCTGCCTACAGCTACCTGAAGGGAGGTTGTAGACAGGCAGGGGCTGGTCTCTTCTCCCAGGCAACCAGCACCAGAACAAGAGGACAAAGTCTCAAGCTGCACCAGGGGATGTTCAGACTGGATGTTAGGAAGAAATTCTTCACCAAGAGAGTGATTGCCCATTGGAATGGTCTGCCCAGGGAGGTGTTGGAGTCACTATCATTGGAGGTATTTAGGAGGAGACTTGACGAGGTGCTTGGTTGCATGGTTTAGTTGATTAGGTGGTGTTGGATGATAGGTTGGACACGATGGACAAAGGTCTCTTCCAACCTGGTCTATTCTATTCTATTCTATTCTATTCTATTCTATTCTAACAAAATGGATGTCTTTTTGTGCATAAATATGTCCATATAGAAGAATTTCTAAATCGTTGAAAGGACTATGAACAGGGGTGCATGGGATGAACTGAAAATGCTCTTCAGAAAGCTGACTAACCATCACATGATGCAAATGTATGTAAGATGTCTACTTACATTACTCAATGAAAATCAAGCATAACTACATAATCTATCAAAAATCCTAAAAATAATATATTATCTTGCAATAGTGTAGAATTTGGATATATTTAGAATTTTAAAGAGAAAACAACATATGGCAGTGGAGAATGAAAGAAAGGAATCACATAATCTAACATCAATTGGGACTTAAAGGCAGTGAAAGCTGAAGTATGCAGTATGGCAACGTCACAAATGACCCTATTAAGTGCTGAGTCACAAGCCAAATATTAATGATGGATAAGACACTAGCATTTATGTCTGCTTTTGAACAATTCCTGTAGGATTTAGAGGATTCACAGAATGCAAATAAATCTATTCAGTTTCAGAGTTGTTGTTGTTGTTCTTTTTTCAAAGTTTGCAGAATATCTGTGAGATTCTTTGGAAGTCAACTTGCTTTAAAGCGATTGCATTCTGACCAGTCTTTGGCAACTTGGTGTTTATTTATTTATGCTATTGAGAAACCAGAAAAAATGGCAGCATTAATATAAATGTAACTTTTTATTCAACATACTACTTCCTTTCTCAGTGTAGCTGTTTGATCTTATACAATTTCTCCCTATTCTTCTGATAAAATATTAAACCTGATTGCTTTCAAAGACAAGTTACTGCCGTATAGTAATTGAGTTGTTTATAAACATTAGAGTTCCTAAGTGTAACATTATCCTCTATAATAATTTGTTGATTGAGCTGGCGAGAGACAATGGTTTTGATTAGATGGTGCTGTCTCATTAATATGTATGTTGCTGTCTCTCCATTTTGTTTCCATTTAGTCTGTACATTCAGAATGGGGGACAATTTTATTTTTCATTACTATTGGTTCTGCATGATTTTACATAATTGCAGTCATTCTTAGATTTCTTCCTATGTTCTGCCTCTGATTAACAGTGACCTATTTACTTCTGTCATTGTGATCACAGTCACCTGAAATCAACAACTCACAGCTTAATTAGACATATTTAGATAAGACACTGAAAGAATCTAGATTACTTGTAAACAGTAGAGAACATAAACCCGTGCAAGCCCTTGACTTCTCAACAGGGCAAGTTGAAACTTAATTTTGGCTTTGCTGCCACAAACAGGTAGACAAATACAGGGTTCTCATGAGGAGATGCTCTGAAACAGTGAGGCAGGGAAGGGAAATGGGGACTTACTGTTCCCACATAGATGAAGGAAGAAGAGATGGAAATTCACTTTAATGGGGGTAGCTGTCTGACTTCATCACTGATGGATTCTCTAGACACTATAATATTGCCCTCAGCAGCAGTCGCTCTGATTTTTCAGGTATTTAATACAGGTAGAATAATCAGCATCATTACAGCCATATGGAGCAACAGTCTTGTTCTGGGAGCAACATGGTTTGGTAATACCTGAACACAGTCATACCTGAATCCTTCTCAATGGAAGAACTGCAGTAGTTTCATGCAATGCTTTCCCCAGGATTTGATGCTCATGTGTTTAAGGTATTATCTTTTGTGTGTGTGT
Source organism: Colaptes auratus (assembly GCA_015227895.2). Lineage (NCBI taxonomy): Eukaryota > Metazoa > Chordata > Aves > Piciformes > Picidae > Colaptes > Colaptes auratus. The sequence goes on from CM037631.1 coordinate 108,603,931, forward strand.
GTTTTCTTTTTGTTAAAAGGATATATATTTCCTTTATTTATAAACTATCTGACAATATTAATCAGAATTTTAATAACCTCTCTTATATGAAAATGCCAAACATATCAAAAGGTTCAATGTATGGTTGAATCATTACAATGGAAATGTACAGTATTTGGGCAATTATAACATTTAACTATTTTATGCCAACTGGGAGGAATATAACGGAAAGAGAATCCCCCGGAGTGAATGATACTGACAACACAGTGGGGGGTGGACACTCCACAAGAGCAGTATGGCAAAGAGGCAGTGAATTAATTACTCACAGCTGGTTGTACCCAGGTAGGGGTGCTGCTGCTGCTGTGTATTAGAGGCTTTGGGGCGCTCATGCGCCAGGCACGCTGGTTGCGGCAGGAATGCCACGTAGTCATCAATGGCTGCTTTGGCTTCAGCAGACAGCGGGCTGTAAACAATGCTATCGCGATGGGCGCTTGCTTTGTCCTGTGTAATTGAGCCACAGCAAAATCCTGGTGCAAGGGGAAGTAGACTTAGCTCCAACTCCTAAGCTCGTGGCTTGCGGTGTGTATGCTCGTGGCTTTTATCCCAGGCGCTGGACCGCACAACTGAGGATATGCAACTAGCAACTCGAGGCAGTTTCTAGTATTTGGTGAGTATTTGTGTCTCACTTTTCAATTCTGCAGGAACAGGAGACAGATGATTTTTGTTGGATGGAGTAACTAAGTAATGAAACGATGTTTGAAGGTAGTGTGTGAGTCTCAGAACCATGATTATAGCCAACCCTGTGGTTTGAAACTTTTCTTTTTGCAAAAGTTAACTTCTGCCACTTGGCATTTCCTATCTTTCTGGAACCCTTTTGGAAAGCAGAGATAACTTTTTTGAAGGGCAATGAGGCTGGCGAGAGGTCTCAAACACAAGCCCTGTAAGAAGCTGAGGGAGCTGGGGTTGTTTGGCCTGGAGAAGAGGAAGCTCAAAGAGACCTTATTGCACTCTACAGCTTCCTTAAAGGAGGTTGTAGACAGGTCAGCTTGGTCTCTTCTCCCAGGCAACAGTACCAGAACAAAAAGACAGTCTCAAGCTGCATCAGGGGAAGTTTAGGCTTGAGGTGAGGAGATAGTTCTTCTCACAGAGAGAGTTGTTAACCATTGGAACAGCTGCCCAGGGAGGTGGTGGAGTCACTGTCCCTGGAGGCATTGAAAAAAGGATTGGATGTGGTGCTTGGAGCTATGGTTTGTTGTCAGGAGGTGTTAGGAATTAGGTAGCAGGTTAGACTTGATGATCTCTGAGGTCTTTTCCAACCTGGTTGATTCTGTGATTGTGTGATGTCTCAGTACATCTATTAGTGACCAGGATGCTCAAGAGGGTCATTCGGATTGTGCCATGTTGCTATTTAAAACCAATCAACCAACTAACCAACTGTGGGAGAAATGTGGTGTGGCCACTTCTGCTCTGCTGTCCCGCTGCTCTGCCGGTCCCACTAGCTGCCTGCATCCCAGAGGCAAGAATGGTGGCTGTCCCTGCTTCGCACTGCCTGCAGCCTAGAGGGGACTGTGTGGCACAGACCTGCTCTCCCTCTGCCATGAAGAAACTTGTAACTCTCCTGAACACTGCCAGCATTTTCAAGCCAGAGGAGTGGTGATATCCCTTCTCTTTCATAGGTATTTTTTCCCACTGCTTTTCCCTCCTATTTTCCCTCTGCTATGCTTCAATCTAATAATCCCAGTTCATCAGCTGTTAGGTGCAGTTTTCCTTTTATTTACTCCAAGAGTATTATCTGAACCTTAGCACAACTATCCCCCACCCTCTGCTGACCAAGGTTGTTGAGGATGGACTGCCCTTATCACCAGCCAAAACAACAATACATACAACCACCACCCAACCAACCAACCCCAATCAACCACCAGAACACAACCAACCAAACAAAAAAACACACGACAAACATCCCCCACACAACACCATCACCCTCAAACGTCAAACACACTTTTCAGTGGCCCAGAGTACCATGATAGTGCTGCCCAGGCCATTTCCTAATGGTAATGAGGATATTTTCTTTTAGGGCTCTGCATATCAATTCAATTTATTTGACTTTACTCGGACACTGTAAGCTCTTAGACAATTCCACAGGAAGTGTGTAGCTGTAGAGAAAACAAATACCCAAGACTTAAAGTCACATGGTATGTACTGTGCAGCAGGCACTGGGGCGGTGCTGAAGGACTTAGAAGATTCTTCTCACATTTTTAATTTTTTTTTTAAATGTTCCAGGGTTTATCTCTCTAACCCCATCTGGAAACAAAAGAAATAACTTGAGCAACAACATCTGCGCTGCTGCTGCTGCTGATTAAGCTAACTTAGTTTAATCACTTTCTCACAAACCCAACACAGTATCGCTCTGCGTTTCCAGGTGTTTATCTTGGCTCTTAGACTGACACTGTGAGTTGGCTTACCAGTCCTTATCGCATCCAAAAAATCTGTAAATTACTATGAACTACAGACAACTTTTAATTCCCTTCAGCAAAAGAAATATATAACCTGCTTAGACTGTACTATTACTTTTCTTAAACCAAGATTTTGTATGGATCTTTCTTCTACTCTCACCCTCTACCCGCTGCTACCCCCTCTCTACCCATTGAAACTGCAAAATACACACCACATGCATGCAATATGTGGGAGGTAATGCCCAGGCAGCCAAGAAGGCCAATGGCATCCTGGCCTGCATCAGGACATGCTGTGGCCAGCAGGAGTCAGGGAGGTCATTCTGCCCCTGTACAACTGCACTGTTAGGCTGCACCCGGAGTACTGTGTCCAGGTCTGGGCCCTCAGTTTAGGAGGATGTTGACTTGCTGGAACGTGTCCAAGAAGGGCAATGAAGTGGTGAGGGTTTGGAGGAACACAACCCTCGATGCCGAGAGGGCTGAGGGAGGTGGGTGTTGCTTAGCCTGCAGAAGAGGAGACTTGACGCAATGGTGATACGTCTATGGCTCTTCTACACTACACTGAAGGGAGGCTGTAGACAGACTGAGCGCTGGTTTCTTCTCCCAGGCAACCAGCACCAGAACAAGAGGACACAGTCTCAAGCTGCACCAGGGGATGTTTAGGCTGGAGGTTAGAAGAAGTTCTACAGAGAGTGATTGCCCATTGGAATGGGCTGCCTCTGGGAGGTGGTGGAGTCACCTTCATTGGAGGTGTTCAGGAGGAGACTTGATGGGGTGTTTGGTGCCATGGTTTAGTTGTTTAGGTGGTTGGATTGGTTGATAGGTTGGACGCAATGATCTTGCAGGTCCGTCACAAACCTGGTTATTTATCATATTGTATTGTATTGTAATTGTCTGGGGATGTTTTGTGAGCAGAATTCCAAGGCTTTGGGAGGACCATATGGGAGATTGCTACTTGATAAGAGATGGAAGGAAAGAAGAGATTTGAATTGACTCTGATTCTGGGCAGTGCTGTGTTTCTATTGTGCTTGAGAGTGACATCCATAAATCTGTCCAAAACCTTACTGAACTGCATGACCTCTTGCATTCTCAAGGTGTCCACCAGAAACTCATAGGAGAAACAAATAACCAGTTGCACAGCAGAAAAATGGTTAAATGTATAGCTTTCCTCTGCCAGAAAGTGAAGCATCTAGTTCAACTTGCAATAACTGCTTGTGCACACTGGCTTAAAAGAGTAACCTAATGACAGAGTGGTAGAAATTTGGTTATTTGGACTGTTCTGCTACACTGTCTTTACAGTAAAATCACTATGTTATACATGATCACAAGAATGGCTTTACTAGGATTATGGATAGAAACAGCTGTAGTAGCAAGCCCTTTTTTTTACCAAGGATTGCCCATGTTTTTCTTCATATGTCATAAAGGAACAGTCTTGCCTACACTACCACATGAGCTGTGGGGATACAGCTTTACATTCCATTCTACCATGGTAGATTAGGTCTATAGTCTTTGATGTCTCTATAATTTTTGTTGTAAATTATAATATTTTAGTCTTAGATAATATAATAATTTAGATAATAATTAGATAACTTAGATAATATAATATTTTAGTCTTAGATTAGGCTAGATTAGCATAGAGAATAATGTCTAGCTAGAACACGTGTACTACAAATATACATACATTATGAAAATATGTCTCTAAAATTGTATTTACATGCAGCACTTGGTCTTTGCAAGATGAATACTAGATACAGTTTCAAACCCTTTAGTTGTTATCTTCATCAGAATTCCATGGCTAAACATCTAGTTGTCTACAACTACCTGAAGGATGTTTTTAGCCAGGTGGGGATTGGTCTCTTCTCCCAGGCAGCCAGCACCAGAATAATAGGACACAGTCTCAAACTGCACCAGGGGAAGTTTAGGCTTGAAGTGTAGAGAAAGTTCTTCACAGAAAGAATGATTGGCCATTGGAATGTGCTGCCCAGAGAGGTGGTGGAGTCACCATCACTGGAGAGGTTTAAAAAGAGACTGGCACTAAGGGCATGGTTTAGTTGATTAGATGGTGTTGGGTGATAGGTTGGACTTGAAGATCTTGAAAGTCTTTTCCAACCTAGCTAATTCTGTATGTGAAGAAATTTCTTCTTTACCTCCAGTTTCAAGTACTTAACAGAATATTTTGCTAGATGAGTACAAAGTTTGTAAAGTTGATGGCTGGAAACACAGCGGCTATATTTGCCCATTTTCAGCAGACAAACCAATGAAGTTCTATGAAGTTAAAGCAGCATTCTGTTTCTCGTTAAATGAATATAGCAACAAAGTGGTTTTATGAAACAGCTGAACACCTTCTTGTGCTAGTGTCTAAACATTGTTTATTATTTTTTTCAGCATTTCATCCTTTTATCAGTCAAAAATGTATCAATACATACCTTTCTCTACACCTCCTGCTCAATCAGGTTTTGCTTAATAATTGTCCCAGGAATTGTATAATAGCTTTCCTGTCAGGCATTGCTCTGACAAAATACATTCAAAATAGAAAAAGATCTGAAAAATAATGTGTCAAGGCACTGATTATTATTTTGCTTGTTTGTTGGTTTTGTTTTTTTAACAATTTAAAATTCTGAAGACAGAAAGTTCTTTTGTAAAGGAGCATTTAAATAAAATAATCTCGTGGAAGCCTCTAGACTTTCTACTTAATTCCACTTAATCTTGTCTCTGGGTTTCACAGTGTGCCTTAATAATAATAATATGTAACAACAGCAACAATAATAACAGTAACTACCGAGTTCATCAGCGGGCTACAAAGATGGTTCTGAGACTGAAACATCTCTCAAACAAGGAAAGACTGAGAGACCTGGGGCTGTTTAGCCTGGATAACACTGTGAGAGTATCAAGAGAACTCTTTTCAGTGGTGCCCAGTGACAGGTCAAGGGCAACAGGTAAAAACTGGAACACAGGAATCCTCATCTGAACATGGGGAAAAACTTCTTTACTAAGAAGGTGACAGACCACTATAAGGACTGCTCAGGGATGCAGTGGAATCGCCTTCACTGGATACTCAAAGCCTGCCCAGGCATGATCTTGTGCAACCTCTTCTAGGTGGGCCTACTTTAGCAAGGGAGTTGGACTAGATTATCTGCAGAGGTCCCTTCCAATCCCTGGCATTCAGTGATTCTATAAAAATAGCAGCATTTTTTCTTTCAGTAGCTGAAATAGCTTAAATTAAGAACAATGAGAGTTAAAAGGGAGAATCTAAAGAAAAGGTCTATGCATAACCTTAATGAGGTACAGACTTCTCCATGCTTTAAACCAGTTTGATAGGTTGTTACTAAAAGAGCACATAGCTCCAGTTAGAATAGAATAGAGTAGAATTAACCAGGTTGGAAAAGACCTTCGCAATCATCAAGTCCAACCTATCACTCAACACTATATAACTAAACCATGGCACCAAGTGCCTCATCCAGTCTCCTCTTAAACATCTCCAGTGATGGTGACTCCACCACCTCTCTGGGCAGCACATTCCAAAGGCAAATCACTCTGTCTGTGAAGAACTTCTCCCTAACATCCAGCATAAACCTCCCCTGGCACAGCTTGAGACTCTGCCCTCTTGTTCTGTCACAGGTTGTCTGGGAGAAGAGACCAACCCTACCTGGCTACAACCTCCCTTCAGGCAGTTATAGACAGCAAGAAGGTCTCCTCTGAGCCTCCTCTTCTCCAGGCTAAGCAAGCCCAGGTCCCTCAGCCTCTCCTCATAGCACTTGTGCTCCAAAACCCCTCACCAGCTTTGTTACCCTTCTCTGGACACATTCCAGCAAGTTGACATCTTTCCTAAACTGAGGGGCCCAGAACTGGACACAGTCCTCAAGGCCTAACCAGTGCTGAGTCCAGGGGCAGAATGACTTCCCTGCTCCTGCTGGCCACACTATTCCTGATGCAGGCTAGGATGTCATTGGTGTGCTTGCCCCCCTGGGCACACTCCTGGCTCATGTTCAGCCTTTATCAACCAGTACCCCCAGTTTAGGATACATTAACAATTCTACTGAACTCGGTAGAATTATTCTCATCCTCAGCTGATCCAAATATGCCTTTTCCTCAATATACTAACATTGTATGTAGAAATTCTTCTAGATCCAATGGGACTCAGCCTTTTTCTGGGAGGAAAGAACATAACCTAAGTCTGCTTCTACTTCTTTTGCTATTTCTTGAGACCTTGTGTTGTAAATGCACTGCAAAGAGGTGCGACTTTCTTTCAAATACGTCTGCAGCAATCTCCAACCTTTTTAGAATGCTAGTTTGTATTTTAGTTCTTTCTATCTACCTATTTCAAAACCTTATAAATCAGTAATAACCAGAAGGGTTCAAGCCACAAATATTTGCCATTTCCTTCCCTCTTATCTAATATCTCATATGGATTCAATACCACGTCAGAAAAGTAACTGGGAACAGCGCTGATAACAGTAAGTGAATCATTACTGTCCATCCATCCATTACTGTTACATCCCTAGGGCACTGACCATATAATTTTCCCTGCTCGTTGTTTGCCATCCAGCTTAATGGTGCTACATTAAAAGCCAATGGATGAACATACTAATAGCTAATGATAAGGGGTAGAAATATGACATGGATTATAATCTACTCCATGATAATTTTATGGGCATTAGTTTAAAAGGCATTGATAGCATGTACATGTAATGGCTTTTTTGACACTGAGTGCAAAATTGTTCAAACCAGATCAGACTAATGACCATTTTGGTTCAGGTAGTTGATATTAGCTGGTAAAGAACAATAACATTGCAACTTCCAGGCTCATACTGAAAACTCTTTGAGTGCCAAACAAATCCATCCTTATGAGCCAAAAACTTAACAACATTATTTACATCATAAAACAACCCATCCCTAATTATTAATATTCTTTATTAAACTTATTTTATCTTGGGATTTTTTTTTCCAATATCTATATATTGACTCACAATCTATATATTGGCTCACAATCAATTAAAAGAGATTTCAGGGTCTTGGGGCAACTGGTAAAGGGATCAGGAGCTCAAGTCATGTTCTTCTCCATCCCCCTGACATCAGCAATGGTCAAGGCAGTATATGAAGAGCCATCAAGTCAATTCATGCTCTGGGACTGGTGCCATTGACAGGTCTTTGGGTTTTACAATCACAGCTTGGTATATAGAGCTCCAGATCTGCGAGCAACAAATGGGTTGCACTTGTCCAAGAGGGGATAGGGAATCTGGAGAAGGAATTGGCAGGGCTCATTGCTGTGGGACTTGTCCAAGATAAATAGTAAAATTGTAAAAAATTCTTTCATTTTTTTCTGTTTAGTCAGTTATTGAGATGTGAGGATCATCCATTTTTGTTAGTCTTAGTTTCCTTACCTAGAATCTGTTTGAATGATGGCAACAAATTTAACAGGTAAGTTCATACACTAAAAAGCAATACATCAAAGAAACCTTAAGTGTAGAGAAGGATGGACAATACCTCATGAGGTTCATAAAACGCAATGTGATGTCCTTGCATCTGACTGGAATAACTCTATGCATCAGCATGGCCTTGAAGCAGGCTCTATCCTCAGGAAAATTCTAGACTTGAGGGGTTTGCAGTATGGGACAGAGTCCTGGAGGCTCAGTTGATAGCACCTAAGACTCTTACTGGGAAGGTCGTGAGTTCAAGCCTGCAGTGGGCAGGAGTGTTCTCTCTGGGGAGCAATGTCCTTTCACTTGGTGCCATGGTCTAGTCATGGGGTTTGTGGAGACAGGTTGGACTCGATGATCTTTGAGGTCTCTTCCAACCTTAGCAATATTGTGATACTGTGATACTGTGACAGTAATTTGAAGATGGGTCAGCAGTGTGCCTGGGACTGATGGCAGCATGGGCTGCATGAAGAACATAGCCAGCAGGCTGAAGGCAGTGGCCATTATCCTTTGGCACTTGTGAGGCCAGTGTATCCAGAATAGAATAGAGTAGAATAGAATGGAATAGAATTAACCAGGTTGGAAGAGGCCTTTGAGATCATTGAGTCCAACCTATCATCCAACACTATCTAATCAACTAAACCATGGCACCAAGTGCCCCATCAAAGTAGAGTAAGTCCAGAGCAGAGTCACCATGGTATTGGGGGAGACGGAGTATGTGACAGAAGAATCTGAGAGAGCTGGGTCTATTCAGCCTTAGGAAAAAAAGGTACAACCACCTAACAGGTGATGAAGGAGACTTTTGAAAGATGAACATAGTGAAAAGCCAGAGGTGGTGGACACAAGGTGCAGCATGACAAATTCCCTTAAACAAAAAGAAGTCCTCAGGAAGGTGGTTAGTCACTGGATAGATTGCTCAGAGAGGTCGTGGAATCTCCTCCTAAGAGATGTTTATGGAATGGATGGTTTTCCTTCAGGGTACTTACAGAAAGCTGAACCTCTCTAGTTATTGCTTTATGTACGTAAGAATAAAGGATGAACTTGGAATCACAGCCATCACTGAATAATGAATGCTAGGTAAGAAAACTGACTTACAATATTGAAAATCAGCTGATAAAAAATTCCCTAGGAGAAGAGAAGCACCTCAATTTGCTATCTCTCTCTTGAACAACGTGAAAAGAAAGAACATTATCTTCAGCAGGCATACCAAACCATGAAATAACGCTGGATGCCTTTGTCAGTTACAACTGCGTAAGTTTGCAGCTTACTTCATTTGCAGTTTATCAGGTGACAGGTTTATCAGTGGCTTAGAGTTCCAATGCTTGATAACACTTGTGATAAGGCTTTTTTTAAACACAAACACACAAACAAAGACCCCCACATCAATACCAATGACTAAAGACAATAGGAACTTTTTTTAGCTGATTCAAATCACTGGAAATGCTCAGTTAGGAGTGTAGTTTTGCTCCGAGATAAAGCTGTCAGCTGCATTCTTTCAAGTATAAATCAGCAATAGTATTTTACTTTAATTATTGCATTATTTATACAGAGATGGATACCTGCAATGTGTTACTTATTTATGAGAGCTGTTAATAAGTCTTTTGCTTTCTTTGCCTTTGTCTTTAACAAAGTTAAGTCTTAAGCAAAGCTTTCTAATAAAACTGGTCAAAAATTTTCCATTGAAATGCATTGGATTGTCATCTAACACCCAATAGGTCTCCCCCTGTGCAAAGTGGATATTTTCTCCCAACATTTGTACAAGTTTGAGTGAAAATATTTTTGTTCTAAAGTAACGTAAAAGTGGACCATGGAAACTCCAGTCCTGAGCCACCAATTTGCTATTTTATTCTTTACAACCACAATCTCTATGAGATTACATCCCAAAAAGCATATCTACACACTACAAGACACATGGTGGTCCCATTCCGGAAAAGTTGCATTTTATTTTGAGAATATTGTTGCAAACTTCAAGAAGGAGCAATAAACAGGGCTGTAATTTTAATCATGGTTTTCCAGAAAGATACCCCTTTTTGACTTGCTTTATGTTCTATTTTCTAGATGCAGTCACTCACATATGCACATTAGCCAGGGGAAGTTTAGGCTCGAGGTGAGAAGAAAGTTCTTCACAGAAAGAGTTGTTAGCCATTGGAATGGGCTGCCCAGGGAGGTGGCAGAGTCACCGTCCCTGGAGGTGTTCAAAAGGGATTGGATGTGGCACTTGGAGCAATGGTTTAGTAGTCATGAGGTGTTGGGTGACAGGTTGGACTTGATGATCTTTGAGGTCTTTTCCAACCTCATTGGTTCTATGATTCTATGATTAGTGCCATTATGTCAAGGATAGGGCTACTCCAGCCATTATTGAATAACAAATACTGTCTACTAACTCCTCTCCCTTCTTCAAGGGAAGAGCTTTTAAAAATAAATAAAATTTAAAATATACAAACCCAACTCTGCAGTGGGAATTACATCACTTGCACACACAGATTGGGATGGAAGGCAGAGTGGATGGAGTCCTCCTTGGATGCTGGCCATTAAAGAATAGGTTTTAACCCTTGTGATCCCTATGGTTGTTTGCCCCTAGGTGGGGGCCAGATGCTCACTAAAGTCACTCTGTAACTCACCTTCTTAGATTGACAGGAGAGAGGGAAAATATAATCAAAGGCCTATGAGTAAAGATAGAAGCAGTTTAATAGGATGAAAAGCAAAAGCAAAGACAATGCACAGAAGCAAGAGAAGTAACGATGTTTTTTCTACATCCCACCAGCAGAGGATGTTTGGTCATTCTTTGGGGAGCAGGGCTTCAATATGCAGAGTGGTTGCTCCAGATGTCAGATGCCATCAAGGAATGTCCCCACACTGCCTCCTTTCATTTATTTTTTATATCTAAGCTAATGTCACATGGCATGGAATACCCCTTTGGTCAGTTTGGGTCACCTGGCCTGGTTGCCTCCCCTCCCAAGATCTTGCCCATCCCTCAACCTGATGTTGTGGGGAAAATGTTAGAAAAGCACAGCCAGTCCACTCAGGAATACATCCAGGTGGGTTTTGAAAGTCTCCAGAGAAGGAGACTCCACAACCTCTCTGGGCAGCCTGTTTCAGTGCTCCATCACCCTCACTGTATAGGAGATTCTCCTCATGTTGAGGTGAAATCTTCTATGTTCAAGCTTGAACCTGTTATTCCTTCTCTTATTACTGTGCACCACTGAAAAGAGTTTGGCCCCCTCCACTTGATACCCACCCCTCAGATATTTATACATATTGATCAGATCCTCTTTCAGTCTTCTCAAGACTAACAGCCCCAGGGATCTCAGTCTCTCTTCATAGGGGAGATGCTCAAGTGCCCTAATCATCCTTGTGGCTCTCCTGGATTCTTTGTTGCTCTGTATAACTTGGACTATATTGCTGCCCAGGAGAGAATTCCGGAGAAAAAATATTGTGAGCAACAAGCCCTATGAAGAGAGGTTGAGGGAGCTGGGGTTGTTTAGCCTGGAGAATAGGAGGCTCAGGGGAGACATTATTGCTCTCTACAACTCCCTGAAGGGAGGTTGTAGCAAGGTGGCAGTTGGTCTCTTCTCCCTGGAAACCAGTGACAGAACAAGAGGACACAGTCTCAAGTTGTGCTGGGGAGGTTTAGGCTGGATGTTAGGAAGAAGTTCTTCATAGAAAGAGTAATTGGCATTGGAATGGGCTGCCCAGGGAGGTGGTGGAGTCACCATCACTGGAGGTGTTTAGGAAGAGACTGGATGGGGTGCTTGCTGCCATGGTTTAGTTGATTAGATAGTGTTGGATGATAGGTCAGACTCGATGATTTCAAAGGTCTCTTCCAACCTGGTCTATCCTATCCTATCCTATCCTATCCTATCCTATCCTATCCTATCCTATCCTATCCCATCCCATCCCATCCCATCCCATCCCATCCCATCCTATCCTATCCTATCCTATCCTATCCTATCCTATCCTATCCTATCCTATTCCTATAAAGTCTCTTCATAAAAGGTTCCATCTGTCTTACTCCTGTCAGGTCTCCTCCTGGTGGGCAAGCAGCATGCTGTCTTTCCCAGTTTTAGTTTCCTGTTTGCTTAATACTGTTTACATTGTTAATATTGCCTATATACTGTACCTATCCATTTTAAATACACTACAGCCATACACAGAACCTGTTAAAAATTCGTGGCCAATTTTTCATATTAATAAATAATAATTAAGATGTTTATTAACATATATTTGCCTAAATAAATCATAATTCATATTATAATAATGTGCAGCCTTTTACTTTACAGAACCCCAAAGCGGTACAGAAGATTCAAGAGTGATCTTGGTTTCTATAGGAGCAAGTAAGAGCAAGAACCTTTTTGCAGACCAGTCCCTGGTAGTAATTACAAAACATAAAGTTTTATCAATACTAGAAGCACACTGTCTGATAAAAAAAAAAGAAAAGAAAAAAAAAGCCATTAACTTCAGAAAGTGCAGTTACTTAGAAGAGATATAGTAAAAAGTAAAATCACCAAACAAAATTGGTTCTGCTCTACCTCAAACTAGGACACATTACCTTTTCCTTTGGAATTACTTTGTGTGGCTGGCCTGTGTCAGTCTTTAATGGTGCACACTACAGACCTTAAAGGGAGGGCAGAAGCAGTTACAAATGGAATGTAGAGCTCAGAAAATGTCTTTTTACTTACATAAAAACAATAGCCACAAAATAAATAAATATATATGTTTTGTAGATTATGTACACTATCAGGGGAGGTTCTGACTGGATGTCAGGAAGAAATTCAATAGAATACAATAGAATAAACCAGGTTGGAAGAGACCTTCAAGATTACCACGTCCAACCCATCAACCAATCCAACCACCTAAACAACTAGACTATGACACCAAGCACCCCATCAAGTCTCCTCCTGAACACCTCCAATGAAGGTGACTCCACCACCTCCACGGGCAGCACGTTCCAATGGCCAATCACTCTTTCTGTATTGAACTTCTTCCTAACCTCCAGTCTAAACCTCCCCTGGAGCAGCTTGAGACTGTCCTCTTGTTCTGGTACTGGCTGCCTGGGAAAAGAGACCAACCTCTGCCTGTCTACAACCTCCTTTCAGGTAGTTGTAGAGAGCAATAAGGTCACCCCAGAGTCTCCTCTTCTCCAGGCTAAGCAACCCCAGCTCCCTCAGCCTCTCCTCATAGGGCTTGTGTTCCAAACCCCTCACCAACTTCGTTGCCCTTCTCTGGACACGTTCCAGAAAGTCAACATCCTTCCTAAACTGAGTGGCCCAGAACTGGACACAGAATTCTACACAGAGAGAGTGATTGCCCATTGGAATGGGCTGCCCAGGGAGGTGGTGGAGTCACCATCATTGGAGGTATTTAGGAGGAGACTTGATAGGGTGCTTGGTTGCATGGTTTAGTTGATTAACTAGTGTTGGATGACGGGTTGGATGTGATGATCTAGAAAGTATCTTCCAACCTGGTCTATTCTATTCTATTCTATTCTATTCTATTCTATTCTATTCTATTCTATTCTATTCTATTCTATTCTATTCTATTCTATTCACCACACACATACCAGCCTGATACCTACATAAGTTACTTTTGATACATATAGCTTATTCCAGTTGTGAGTTTTATGATACTAGGTACCCATGGAAACTCAGAACAAGACTCTTTATTGGACATAGATCTCATTTGTTGTTCAAGCAGATGCTGTTATCTAAGAGTCATCCAACCAAATCTTTGCTGTTGAATAGGGAGATTTATGATTTGAGCTTCACTGTATAACAAGGTGATGAGCTCTGTCCAAAAATTAAATATGATAACTTTTCACAGACACAGGCCAGATGCTCCACAGAAGTTCATATGCTGGAACAGCTAACAAGTGACCAGAATATTATTGCTGCTGTAATTCACCACCCACACTGTAATTGCTTTTGAGACTATAACCCACATGCTCTGTCTTGCAGTGGTTTAAATTTTAAATCTTAAAAAGGAAGGAGAACAATTTAGGAAAGACATTGATGAATCATGATGAAATGTGTGGCTCAGTTGGTAGCACCTAAGACTCTTACTGGGAAGGTCATGAGTTCAAGCCTGCAGTGGGCAGGAGTGTTCTCTCTGGGGAGAATGTCCTTTCACTGGGTGCCATGGTCTAGTCATGGGGTTTGTGGAGACAGGTTGGACTCGATGATCTTTGAGGTCTCTTCCAACCTTAGCAATACTGTGATACTGTGATGTATCAGTGCAAATCACCCATGTAACATTATAAAAAGTATGTTTCTGTATGAGGGTGTGTAAGGCTACCTCATATGAGTAAGTACTTCTCTCTGCATATGTTGCTCTGGACAATTTAATGCCCACACAAAGGCTGTGCTCTGGAGATTTAAATGGAGCTTGTTTTGTGGCTGAATTCCAAACTCTTCTGACTTTTAAAATCTTCATCAGTGACAAAGACAGCAAGATCAGCAAGTTTACAGATAACACCAAGCTGAGTAGTGAGGCTGACATGCCTGAAGGAGATGGTGACATCCAAAAGGGCTAGAACAAGCTTGAGAAGTGGGCCTGAGTGCACTTGGGTGCAAGGTTCTGCACCTGGATCAGAGCAGTTCTCTATATCAATACAGACTGGGGAACAATGGCATTGAGAGCTGCCCTGTAGAGAGGGACTTGGGTACTGGTGTATGAAAAACTGGACATGAACCAGAAATGCATACTCACAGCAACCAAAAAATAATGTGACCAGCAGGACAAAGAATGTGATTCTGCCCCTCTTCTCTGGTGAGGCATCACCAGAAGTACTGTGTCCAGCTCTGAAGTTCTCAGCACAAAAAATGCATAAACCTGTTGAAGTGAGCCCAGAGGAGTGCCACAAAAATGATCAGTGGATGGGAATACCTCTTCTATAAAGACAGGCTGAGAGAGTTGGGGTTGTTAAGCCTGTAGAAGAGAAGACTCTAGGAAGACCTTATTGTAGCCTTTGAGTACTTAAATGGGTCTTATAAGAAAGATGGGAGTAATATTTTTAGCAGGTCCTGTTGCAACAGAACAAGGAGTAATGATTTTAAAACTGAGAGTGTAGATTTCGAGTGGATATAAAGGAGACATTTTTCACAGTGAGAGTGGTGAAACATTAGAACAGGTTGACCAGAAAGGTGGTAGGTACACCATCACTGGAAATATTCAAGGTCAGGTGGAATGGGTCTTTAAGCAACATAACCTAGTTAATGATGTCCCTGCTCACTGCAGGACTAGATGACCTTTGACAGTTACCTTTCAATCCAAACAATTCTATGAAAAACTAGTAGCTTGAAATGCAGCCAGAAAAAGATGATTCCCTGCTTCTGCTATTGTTTTGCTGTCTTAAGTAATATCCCAAATGCTTATTTCTTTTCAAAGCACCTTCTGTATGAGTCAGAAGGCAACCTTAGAGACAGATATAAACTCTATTCAGAACTAGTGTCCTAGGGTACCAGGTAATTTCTACAGAAATATTTTTGGAGGATCAATGTGCACATGAAGTTACACCACATTGTTACATGTTTTGGAGATTATGAACTGGTTAGCCTCACATTCATGAAACAGCATAATCTTTATATTAGTATCATAGTATCAGTCAGGGTTGGAAGGGACCACAAGGATCATCTAGTTCCAACCCCTCTGACATGGGGAGGGACACCCCACACTAGATCAGGCTGGCCAGAGCCTCATCTAGCCTGGTCTTAAACACCTCAAGGGATGTGGTCCCAACCATGTCCCTGGACAACCCATTCCAGGGCTTCACCACTCTCATGGTGAAAAGCTTCTTCCTCACGTCCAGTCTGAATCTCCCCACCTCCAGCTTCATTGCATTCCCCCTAGTCCTACCACTACCTGATATCCTGAGAAGTCCCTCCCCAGCTTTCTTGTAGGATCCCTTCAGAAACTGGAAGGCCAGAAGAATAGAATAGAATAGAATAGAATAGAATAGAATAGAATAGAATAGAATAGAATAGAATAGAATAGAATAGGTTGGAAGAGACCCTCAAGATCATTGCGTCCAACCTATCAACCAATCCAACCCACCTAAACAACTAAACCTAACTAAACTAAACTAAACTAAACGAAACTAAACTAAATTGATGCTATCTAATGGCAAAATCTAGAGAGGATTCACAGTATCACAGTACATTAGAAGCTGGAAGGGATCTCAAGAGATCATTGGATCTGAACCCCCTGCCAAAGCAGGATCACTCAGGGTAGTCCACACAGGAATACATCCAGGTGGGTTTTGAAAGTCTCCAGAGAAGGAGACTCCAATAGCCTCTCTGGGCAGCCTGTCCCAGTGCTCCATCACCCTCACTGTAAAGAAGTTTCTCCTCATGTTGAGGTGAAATCTTCTATGTTCAAGTTTGAACCCATTGTTCCTTCTCTTATTACTGTGCACCATTGAAAAGATTTTGTCCCCCTCCACTTGACACCCACTCCTCAGATATTTATACACATTGATCAGATCCTCTTTCAGTCTTCTCAAGACTAAACAGCCCCAGGGATCTCAGTCTCTCTTCATAGGGGAGATGCTCAAGTCCCCTAATCATCCTCATGGCGCTCTGTTGGATTATCTCCAGCAGGTCTCTGTCTCTCTTCAACTGGGGAGCCTAAAACTGGATGCAGTATTCCAGGTGTGGTCTCACCAGGGCATAGCAGAGAGGTAGAAGAACTTCCCTAGGCTTGGTGGACACTCTTTTCTTGATGCACCCCAGGATACCATTTGCTCTTTTAGCCACAAGGGCACATTGTTGTTACACAGAGAACTTGCTGTCCACCACACTGCTCCATGGAGCTGCTTTCCAGCAGAGCAGCTGCTAACCTGTACTGGTCAGCATGTTATTATTCCTCCCCAGATGCAGGACCCTGTACTTGTCCTTATTGAATTTCATGAGGTTTGCCTGCATCCAGCTCTCCAGCCTGTCCAGGTCTTGTTGGATGGCTGCACAGCCCGATGGGGTGTCAGCCAACCCCCCCCCCAGTTTTCTATCATCAGCAAACTTGCTGAGGTTACTCTCAATCCCCTCATCCAGGTCATTGATAAAGATATTGAATGAAAGTGGACCAATCCCTGGGGAGCACTGCTGGCTCTAGGTCTCCAACTTGACTCTGCCACTGATGACAACCTTCTGAACTCTGTTGTCAAGCCAGTTTTCAATGTGCTGTCTATGCCAATTGCCTGAGCTTTTCTATGAGGATGTTATGGGAGACAGTATCAAAAGCTTTACTGAAGTCAAGATGCATGACATCCACTGCTCCTCCCTCATCTACCCACTTGGTCTTCATTTCATAGAAGGCTATCAGATTAGTCAGACAGGATCTCCCCTTGGTAGATCCATGTTGGCTACTCCTGATAACCCTCTTTTTTTCCATGTTGTTAGAGATGACTTCCAAGATGAGCTGCTCCATCATCTTTCCAGAGAAGGAAGTGAGGCTGACCAGTCTGCAGTTACCAGGGTCCTCCTTCTTGCCTTTTTTGAAGACTGGAGTGACATTTGCTTTTTTGCAGTTGTCAGGCACCTCTCCTGTTCTCCATGACTTTTCAAGGGTGATGGAGAGAGGTTCAGCAGCAGTATCAGCAGCTCTCTCAGCACTCGTGGATGCACCCCATCAGGGCCCATGGATTTGTTTGCCTTTAGTGGGTGTAAGAGATCTCTAACCTGGTTCTGACTGACCAGTGGAATGTCCACATCTCTCCAGTTCTGCTCCCTTGCTTCTAGAGACTGAGGTTCCTGAGAGCTGGTCTTAGGAGTAAAGACTGAGGCAAAGAGTTCTTCACTGAGAGAGCTGTTAGCCATTGGAATGGGCTGCCCAGGGAGATGGTGGAGTCGCCATCCTTGGAGGTGTTCAAGAGGGGATTGGATGTGACACTTGGTGCCATGGTCTAGTAGGCAGGAGGTCTTGGTTAACAGGTTGGACTTGATGATCTTTGAGGTCTTTTCCAAGCTTGTTGATTCTATGATTTTATGAAAGAGGGCATCCAGCAACTTTGCCATCTCTGCATCATCAGTTACAATATCTCACATATCATTCAGCAGCAGGTCCACCTCTTGCCTGCTCTTCCTTAAAAGAATATATGCCTAATATGCTCAGAAAAGAAATTAAAATAGTTTCTCTCCACAGGGTATATTTGCAACAACAGGCAATAAGGTAAGTAGTTTGGGGTTTTTTTCTTCTTTTCATGTAAAGGATGATTGAAATTTGGTGCCAGCCTGCATGTCCTTCACCTGCTATCACTGAGCAGATGTTGATTTTTCCAATTTACAGGTCTGTTAAGAATTCATGACAAAACTAAATTATAGATGAGAATAAGATCATTTTTTTTTCTCTCCAGACTCTGTTTGTCAGGATATGTTTTTCTGTTTGTTAATTGCTAATATTGTCAGAAATAATTATTTTGGTTTTCCCTGCCCATCCCTCTTTACTTTATATTTTGATTTCTCTACCCCAAATTGCTGTTACAATATAAAACAAAATGTTCATTTAACATGGAAGTGAAAAAAAACCCAAACTCCTTTTGGAGTTACTCTTTTGGTCTAAGACAAGGAAACCTAGAGAGTTAAAATATTGGCTTTTATCATCGTTTACCATCCAGGGTTCATGATTTAATTCAGATTTAGGATAGAGCTCATTAGAGCTCAAAATTCATAACTTGTATTTTTCAGGTTAAAAATCTCATTGCCACAACATTAACTGTTACTAAGTTTTTGTTATGAAGTTGTTTTCACATGAAGAATCATAGAATTGTTAGGGTTGGAAGGGACCTCAAGGATCATCTAGTTCCAACCCCGCTGCCATGGGCAGGGACACCTCACACTAGGTCAAATCCCCTTCAGATGTTGAAAAACAGCTCTGAGGTCTGCCTGAAGCTGCCTTCTCTCCAGGCTGAACACCCCCCCAGCTCCCTTAGGCTTAGCATAGGTTCTCCAGCCCCTGATCATCTTTGTGGCCTCCTCTGGACCCTCTACATCAGCTCCATCTCTTCCCTGTGCTGAGGGCCCCACAGCTGGAGACAGCCCTGCAGGTGATGTCTCCCCAGAGCAGAGCAGAAGGGCTGTCAAGCTCTGGCAATGGGCACTGGCAGCCCAGAAGGCCAAGGGTAGATGTAGAAGGATGTAGATCTTTAACTATAGAAGTTATTGTAACTAGAGTACAACTCTTGACAGTAGACAGTGCTTTACACTGCCATTTATTTATGTCATTACAAAGCACAGAGTTAAATTTTGGACCATGAGCAAACTGAGGTGTAAATAAATTTGTTTCAATCACAGTATATGAGCAAGCTAAAATACTTTTTATTGCTGAAGGGGAAGCACTGACATTGGTAACCAGCTAGATGACATTTCAAGGAAGCAATACCTGGCAGGTTGAATATGATGATTACAGTTCTCTATGGTTGTGCTCTTTTTGCTGAGTCTTTTGTCATAGGATGGATAGCCTGGGATACTTAAGAGTGCCCAAATCCTCCAGTAAACTTTCTGTGGCAGATTCCATAACATAAGTTCTAGGCTTGCGTTGAAAGAAGTTAAGCTGCTTGAAATGCTGCTACTTTGGGAAGAAGAACTAGATTTGGTGTTTCAGTATCAGTTCTGGTTAATTTACTGTCCTTCAAGAGTCCTCTCAGTACCTCACATCTTGAATGTAGAACTGTGTCCCTCTTGTTATCCTCTGAAGGTTGGACTAGATGATCTACAGAGGTCCCTTCCAACCCCTAATATCCTGTGATCCTATACAAATAACTTGTTAAAAAAATAATGTTTTAGAAAGAGATAGACTAGACTAGACTAGACTAGACTAGAATAGAATAGAATAGAAGAGAATAAAGCAGGTTGGAAGAGACCATCAAGATCATCGCGTCCAACCTATCATCTAACACCATCTAATCAACTCAACCATGCAACCAAGCACCCTATCAAGTTCCTCCTAAACACGTCCAATGATGGTGACTCCACCACCTCCCTGGGCAGCACATTACAATGGGCAATCACTCTCTCTGTAGAATTTCTTCCTAACATCCAGTCTCAACCTCCCCTGGTGCAGCTTGAGAACGTGTCCTCTTGTTCTGTCACAGGTGGCCTGGGAGAAGAGACCAGCCCCCACCTGGCTACAAGCTCCCTTCAGGGAGTTGTAGAGAGCAATAAGGTCACCCCTGAGCCTTATCCTCTCCAGGCTAAGCAACCCCAGCTCCCTCAGCCTCTCCTCATAGGACCTGTGCTCCAAACCCCTTCCCAGCTTTGTTGCCCTTCTCTGGACATGCTCCAGCAACTCAACATCCTTCCTAAACTGAGGGGCCCAGAACTGGACACAGGACTCAAGGTGTGGCCTGTGCAGTGTACAGGGGCAGACTGACCTCCCTGCTCCTGCTGGCCATACTGTTCCTGATATAGGCCAGGATGCCATTGGCTCTCTTGGCTGCCTGGGGACACTGCAGGCTCATGTTCAGCCTACTGTCAACCAGTACCCCCAGGTCCCTCTCTGCCTGGCTGCTCTCCAGCCACTCTGACCCCAGCCTGTAGCACTGCATGGGGTTGCTGTGAGATGAGAGATAAGGTTGCATGGGGTTGCTGTAAGTTGAAAGATGAGGTCTCACCTGAGGTCTATTGCTGTTGAGGGAATCTGGAAAAGTTTAGGGGCTTTAAATACATTCTTTTTAGAAAACTTCTATTCACTCTGCTGTGCACTCTCTTCCAATACCTAGGCGGACTGTATAACTACACAGCAGGTACATAATGTACATTTTACATTTGGTTTGGAATAAATGTCAGATTAATATCCTGCAAAACACAAAAATTGAATGAGTTGCATCTGGACTGGAAAATAGAATTATGCAAGGACAATAAAAGGTGTTTAATTTTACCCTTTGCATTGTCATTGTTTGAGTAGCAGTTACATGGCAAATAACATGTGTAATGTAGCAAGAACAAAGAAGAAAGCAATTACTTACTGGTTTACTGGTGTTCTAGATGAAGTAGATGATTTATATCTGCTGGTACAAATATATACACCAAAATACATAACATGGGGCATAGAGAAATACCTTGCAATGTGCACTAGCTTTTTCCTCTTTGAGTAAGAGAATGACTGCTGTGCATAATCAAATTCTGTCAATAAAGTATGAACCGTAGGAAACAATAAATGTAGGTTAATGTAATTCTTCGACCTATGGAGAGAAATCCTAGCAGCTTCATTGAGAACTTCACGTGGCAAATCAGAGCAACACTGGCACATGTTCCATAGACATCAAGAATAGGGAGAAAGACAGTCCTATGGGGAAAACTAGAGAGAAATATGTAGACATCCATAGGAGTGATATGTTGATGCAAGCGCATTTGTATCAAATGGTGTGCAGGCAATACTGCGATTTTACATGATGCCTCCAGCACCTGCTTGACAGTGAACTTCCATTTAACTGTGCCTCTGCAGGGGAAAAAAAAGAAAAAAGAAACAAGAAAAGAAAAAGCAGCATCAACAGAAAATTTTACTGACAGAAAAGAACATGATTTCTGTTGGCGGTAGTTGTATGTACCTGGGTTATTAGCATGATGTCTCTATATTTCTATTCTTATGTTGGATTCTGGGCTTTGTTTTAAGCTACAAGAGAAAAGTCACTGAGAGCTCTGTGAATCTCTGGTTTTTAGGTATATTGTTGTAAGATAAGGGGCAAGTTTTGATAAATATATTGTAACTTAATTTTTGCCCTTTCTAAGAGACAAAGCCTTTGGGCTGCTGTATGCTAGGAAAGGTAGTTATGAGTCATCATCAAATACAATACAATACAATACAATACAATAAATCCAGGTTGGAAGAGACCTTCAAGATCATCGAGTCCAACCTATCAACCAATGCAATCCACCTAAACAACTAGATCATGGCACCAAGCACCCCATCAAGTCTCCTCCTGAATACCTCCAATGATGGTGACTCCACCACCTCCCCGAGCAGACCATTCCAATGGGCAATCACTCTCCCTGTATAGAACTTCTTCCTAACATCCAGTCTGAACCTCCCCTGGTGCAGCTTGAGACTGTGTCCTCTTGTTCTGGTACTGGCTGCCTGGGAGAAGAGACCAACCTCTGGCTGTCTACAATCTCCCTTCAGGTAGTTGTAGAGAGCAATAAGGTCACCCCTCAGTCTCCTCTTCTGCAGGCTAAGCAACCCCAGCTCCCTCAGCCTCTCCTCAGAGGGCTTGTGTTCCAAACCCCTCACCAACTTTGTTGCCCTTCTCTGGACACATTCCAGCAACTCAACATCCTTCCTAAACTGAGTGTCCCAGAACTGGACACAGTACCACAGGTGCAGCCTAACCAGTGCTGTGTACAGGGGCAGAATGACCTCCCTGCTCCTGCTGGCCACACTGTTCCTGATGCAGGCCAGGATGCCATTGGCCCTCTTGGCTGCCTGGGCACACTGCAGGCCCATGTTCAGGCTCCCATCAACCAGCACCCCAGGTCCCTCTCTGCCTGGCCTACATGGATCAGTTGTATCTTAGCCGAAAGAGATCCTACTGCATCCATGCACTTCAATGCAAACCCATCTATCTGATATAGGGGGGGTGGGCATTGCTGCCTTTTTAGGGGGGCTGTTTTATTTTGTGTCTTTATCCAGAGATTATGTGGTCATTTTTATCTGGGGCATAAATGAGAAAAGTTTGGAGTGTCAAGGGTTAAATTGTGACTGCTTTCTGGGGGGGAGGGGGAAACAACAAACCAATGTTTGTAAAGATATTCAGAGCAGTCCTCTTTTCTTCTTCAAAATGTTTTCATGCTTAAGAACTTGAATGAAAGAAGTGATGAATTCTTAATTTGAGCACACAGATGCTGTTTGTGTACGCTATTTTCTTTCTGTCCACACAAGCTATCACATGCAAAACCAATCTGCATGCAGACCTTTTTTTGTGTGCGTGCCTGTATAAAGTTGTGCACAAGCAAAATGAGTGCTAAAAAAATAAACCTGTGGGTTGCTCTAGAAACCAGTTAATGTAAAATTTCCACTTCTAAAAGTTTTGATAGCTTTTATCAGGAAAAAAAAAAAAAGCAGCATACAGCTGAGTCATACAGACCCACTCAGGAAAGAAATATTTAGCAGAAATATCATTTAACCTCCCAGAAGGGAAGCTATATAATTAATTCCAGTTTAAAAGCTAAGGGCTACATTTCAGCTTAATGCTAGGAAGTCAGCCTCAGCAGAGATGGTGTTTACCCAAAATTCACTGCTAGACGTGTTCAGTAATAAAGAACCCTTAAAAGGTCCAGGGCACAGTCCTCACACTCTGGGCCGTTTGAATGTGGGACCCACTTCAGCTGACTATTGATTTACCATTGCATGGGGCTACCTCGGCACGAAGCTGCAGTAACGTGGTAGTGAATCAGGCTCAAAATGTTTAGCATTAATAAAGCTGTCATGTGCTCTCTGCAGGTGACATAAAATCTTAGAAGATTCTTGGCCAATCACAGGTTTCTTTTTCAAAACCTTGGTTTCCAGACACCTAGCATCTCATTGGCAGTCTGCCGGCATGCTGGGGCAGGGCTCCCGTCTGCCGGCCTGCTTGCGCTGCAGGCACCGCTTCTCCTGTGCTGGTATCCCCTGCTCAACTTCTCTCCCCCAACACACATTATTCACCTTTATGATATGGGCAGGATTTATTGCTAAATGAGGGAGGGACTTCAACTGGGTTTTATTAACTGGGAAAATCTGGAGGCAGTGTTATGACATAAGGTGATGCAGGGGTCTAATATCTGTCACAACCAAAGGCTAATGCAAATTCACTGCAATATCAGCACTAATAATCAATGTTAAATTAAGATGTATTATGTAGGTAGCATTCATAAAGAAATGAGGAGTCCTGAAATGTCACAGCTACTTTAATTAGAACAGTGTTGGAGCTGGGGAGGAAGGCTTGTTGCTGTATAGAAACTATGGTAAAATTCTGCTGGGTTTTTGCTGGAAAATGCACTGCTAATTACACTGACATATGCTGAAGTAAGACTCAATAGTTGATGATGAAATGAGCTTTGTGTTTCAGATTTTAAATAAATGACATAGAGTGGTAAAAAGCTCCTTTAGTACTTCCCGTCTGCCTTCCCCCATATATTTCCCTTGTAGTTATTTTCTGTCTACAAATTAATTAGAAGTACAGCAGGTACAGTATGTATTTGAGAGCTGCTTTTTCTCCCACACCCTGCACTTGTTCAGAACATAAAGGTTGCGGAAGTGAGCAAAAGTATTTAATATAAAAAATGTTTGAATGTGTTTGGGGGGAGATTACTGCAGAATAGAATAGAATAGAATAGAATAGAATAGAATAGAATAGAATAGAATAGAATAGAATAGAATAGAAAACCAGGTTGGAAAAGACCTTTGAGATGATCGAGTACAACCTATCATCCAACACCATCTAATCAACTAAACCATGGCACAAAGCACCCCATCAAGTCTCTTCCTGAACACCTCCAGTGATGGTGACTCCAACACCTCCCTGGGCAGCACATTCCAATGGCAAATCACTCTTTCTGTGAAGAACTTCTTCCTAATACCCAGCTTAAATCTCCCCTGGCACAGCTTGATACTGTGTCCTCTTGTTCTGGTGCTGGTTGCCTGGGAGAAGAGACCAACCCCCACCTGGCTACAACTTCCATTCAGGTAGTTGTAGACAGCAAGAAGGTCTCCCCTGAGCCTCCTCCTCTCCAGGCTAAGCAACCCCAGCTCCCTCAGCCTCTCCTCATAGGGCTTGTGCTCCAAACCCCTCCCCAGCTTTGTTGCCCTTCTCCGGACACTTTCCAGCAACTCAACATCTTTCCTAAACTGAGGGGGTTGTTTCCTAAACTAGAGAGGGTGATGGTGCCCTGTGCATCATCCTACTTAAAACTCAGGGCTGTGGTATGTGATTTAAAAAGAAAATACAGTAAATTAAAAAATTGTATAATATATATTACATGCACATCCATGTACAAGTGCATACACTCATATATGCACATATGTATGTATGTGTGTGTGCATAAAACTTTATTGCTTGTCCTGCCAAATACTCTGACCTCATTTCTTTTGTACTTTGAATATCACAATACAGCATGCTGTGCACTATGGAATATTGCAGATCATCATTTTATGCATACCATGTTATCCACGATAAATTAGAAAACAGGAAGCAACAGAGGGCAGCTGATGCTTGCCCTTCACTATAATCTTCTAATAATCTATTTTATCTAGTCTGTTCTTGAATTTTAGTAGTAATGATGATTCAACTATTTCTCCCCTGACAAATGATTCCATTGTCTAACCTTTTGGACATTTCTGCCTAATGTGTAGTTTTAATATTTAAGTTTTGAATTTCAGACCATTATTTCATCTGCAATGGTAAATGTGAAAGCCATCTTCCATCAATTAAAAACCATCTGGGAGAGATGAAACTCAGAAATGAAACACAGTACTGTACAACAGTGAATGATGAAGGGGAAAAAACCAACAACCAAGCGAAATGTCACTTTTGCAAGCACTTTCTGTCACAGAAAGGTGGTGACCTCCTCAACTTTAAAAATATATATCTTTCTTTTCTCCTTCAATAATGTATGGAATTTATAATTCTTGGTCCTAAGAGTGTCAAAAGAGTGTCAAAATCATTAGTCACTTTCATGTCTTTTGGGCTGTTCTAAAAAGTAGAAAAGGTTAGGCAAGCTAAAGCCCTGATAGAATTAATTACGTGCAGGGACACCGAGTGGCTGCACGGCCACAGCAACCCCATGCAGAGCTACAGGCTGGGGTCAGAGTGGCTGGAGAGTGGCCAAACAGAGAGGGACCTGGGGGTGACAACTGACAGCCATCTAAACATGAGCCAGCAGTGTGCCCAGGTGGCCAAGAAGGTCAATGGCATCCTGGCCTGCATTAGGAATAGTGTGGCCAGCAGGAGCAGGGAAGACATTGTGCCCCTGTACTCTGCATTGGCTAAGCCACACCTTGAGTACTGTGTCCAGTTCTGGGCCTCTCAGTTTAGGAAGGACATTGAGACACTTGAACGTGTCCAGAGAAGGGCAACAAGGCTGGTGAGAGGCCTTGAGCACAAACCCCCTGTAATAGGGGCTCCAGAACTGGATGCAGTACGCTAGGTGGGGTCTCACCAGAGAAGAGTAGAGGGGGAGAATCACCTCCCTCGCCCTGCTGGCTATGCTTCTCTTGATGCAGCCCAGAATGTGATTTGCTTTCTGGGCTGCAAGTGCACACTGCTGGCTCATGTTGAGCTTCTCATCTACCAGAGTGCCCTGGTCCTTTTCTTCAGGGCTTCTTTCAAGCCAGTCACTGCCCAGCCTATAGAGGTGCTTGGGATTGCCCCGACCCAACTGCAGGACCTTGCGCTTTGTATTGGTCAACCTCATGAGGTTGTCATGGACCCACCTCTCCAGCCTGTCAAGGCCCCTCTGGATAGCATCCCTTCCCTCCAGAGTATCTGCTGCACCACACAGCTTGGTGTCATCAGCAAACCTGCTGAGGATGCACTCAATGCCTCTGTCCATGTCACCAGCAAAGATGTTAAACAAGACTGGTCCCAGTACTGATTCTTGAGGGACTCCACTTCTACACTGACACCCACTGACAGCCACCCTTTGGGTGTGGCCATCAATCCAGTTCTTTATCCACTGCATGGTCCATCCATCAAACCCATACTGCACCAGCTTGGTGACCAGGATGTGGTGCAGGACAGTGTTGAAGGCTTTGCTCAGGTCCAGGTAAATGATGCCTTCATCTATACACATAACAGTGTAACCAGTGTCTGGCTGCCTTTACCTGGCTCCAAAGCTGAATAGTTTCTCATAGAAGTCGTGCTACCAGAGGAAAGTCAAGATCTAAAGTGACCTAAAAATGTGTCTCTCTACATATGAACTGGAGTTCAATGATTGCATTTGTACCTTGCACTTAACCCCAAAACCTTCAAAAGAGAACACTAGAAGTGCAGGCACATCAAAGCAACAGTGTTATTTTGTCTCTGAACAGACAGAATAATAATAAAAATAGAAGAAACTTCCAGCTAGCAGGAACTTCATTTTTCATTATAAACTACTGTAATCCATTTCAGCTGTAAGGAAATCCTCCTCCAATTTCATGCTACAGTAGTGTCCATAACAAAAATAAATGTATGTTACTATCATAGATTAAATAGCTGCTGATTGAATATTACACTGAAGAGACAGCTCAGTAGATCTGGCCTCAGTTTTGACTTTTTTTGACTTCAATCAGTGTTGTGTGGGTGTTTTTGTTTGTTTGTTGTTGAGGTGGTGGGTTTTTTTTCTTTTAGTATCCTCACAAAAAAAACCCTCCAACCAAGCAAACCAAGAAAAAATAAAACCCCCAAACCAACCCCTACCCTCCCAAAAAATAAAACCCAACCCAAACCACCAGAAAAACCACTTAACTGATCAAAACCAGTACTTTTTTTTTTCTAGAATTCATAGAATCATAGAATCAATCAGGTTGGAAGAGACCTCGAAGATCATCAAGTCCAACCTGTCACCCAACACCTCATGACTACTAAACCATGGCACCAAGTGCCACGTCCAATCCCCTCTTGAGCACCTCCAGGGATGGCGACTCCACCACCTCCCTGGGCAGACCATTCCAACAGCTAACAACTCTGTGAAGAACTTTCTCCTCACCTCAAGCCTAAACGTCCCCTGGTGCAGCTTGAAACTGTCCTCTTGTTCTGTGGCTGGTTGCCTGCCTGCTAAACTATCCCAGCTCCCTCAGCCTCTCCTCATAGGGCTTATGCTCAAGGCCTCTTACCAGCCTCGTTGCACTTCTCTGGACACATTCAAGAGTCTCAACATCCTTCTTAAACTGAGAGGCCCAGAACTGGACACAGGACTCAAGGTGTGGCCTAACCATTGTTGAGAACAGGGATAGAATGACTTCCCTGCTCCTGGTGGCCACACTATTCTTGATGCATGCCAGGATGCCATTGGCCTTCTTGGCCGCCTGGGCACACTGCTGGCTCATGTTCAGCTGGCTGTCAATCAGTACCCCCAGGTCCATTTCTGTTTGGCTGCTCTCCAGCCACTCTGACCCCAGCCTGTAGCTCTGCATGGGGTTGTTGTGGCCAAAGTGCAGCACCCGCCACTTGGACTTGTTGAATATCATCATGTTGGACTCTGCCCATCTGACAAGCCAGTCAAGGTCCCTCTGATTAACCCATTACTTTAAAGAAATGTAGTCTAATTTTTTTTTTGTGAACTCTAAAATAATTTTCAATTAATCACAGAGGTAAATTAAAATATGCAGCTTTGAGGAGGTTACTTTTCTTCATGTCAGTAACATCTCTTAATAGGTTTATTGCTGACATAACAGAAGAGTATAAAGGAATTTGGAAAGTAGCCAGAAGAGTCATGAATCCAAGTGCATCAGAGGGATTTACCAGCACAGTGAACCTGGATGTTTCATTTGGGCTGCCCAAGGAGGTGGTGGAGTCACCATCACTGCAGGTGCTTAGGAAGAGACTGGATGGAGTGCTTTGTGCCATGGTTTAGTTGATTCGATAGTGCTGGGTGATTAGGTTGGACTCGATGATCTCAAGGGTCTTTTCCAACCTGGTTAATTCCATTCCATTCCATTCCATTCCATTCCATTCCATTCCATTCCATTCCATTCCATTCCATTCCATTCCATTCCATTCAATTCTGTTGTATTCTGTTCTATGAATATAACTCACTTTGCATGACCCACTCTTGTAACACTCATACTGGGCAACGAATAATTCCACACACAAGTATTGCTGCTGTGTATTTGCTTATATGAAAGAGAATTCAAATAATATACAACCATTTAAAATTATGGTTGAAGTCAGTTTATATTCAAGTAGACTTTCTATTCAAAATACAATTTATTAGATTTCAGTTACCATAGACATAATAACAATACCATTTCACTCTTTTATTTTTGTTTTTAATGAGATGAGAATTTCTATCCAAACAAATGTTAAGCAATTGAAAAAACCCCTCTATATAAATAATATACAAGCTTGTTTTCTAGTTAAATGGACTAAACTCCTAGAAATCAGTAAGGATTCTCTTCTTTTGAGGGCTGCTTCTTTCCTCAGGTAGTCATTTCCAGTCACTTCAGGGAATTCATGTGTTTGCATGCTGTTAAAAGCAGAGATTTGCAAAGATTCAAGGGAATTGTATAAAAACTTTGGGAAAAAATGAATATTGTGACAGAGCACTTTAGGGAGAACATCCTTAACAGCCAGACAATATTATCAACCAGTTGTTAGTTAGGACCGCTGAAGGTAGCCTTTCCTCAGTAATTGCTCTTTGCAAATAATTACTTCCTGCAAAGGTTCACAGCATCAATATACTTCTTCCTTGAGGCATTGTTAGGAAAAGATCTTTCCCAGAGGGACCTGCAATAGCACAAACTTAAAGACATTAAAAATCAAAACAAAACAAAATGGGCTGTAGCTAAATTACATGTTGTTTCTATAAGACAGCACACAAATAAACTCTTCTGCCCAATTTAGAGTGAGTAAAGTCTGTTTGCTCACACTTACACTCAACTGCGCTGCTGGAAAGAAGGGGAAATATTCTTCTCATGCACAGTCAGTTTTGCCTTGCATTCATCATTTTACCTTTTCTATCCAGTCCTGACTGTCATTTCACATCATAAGAATATATTGTAAACCTATTCACATATGTTGGAAAACAACTGTAGTGTTAGCAATACTCTAATTTTCTTCTTGATTGGACATTTATGGTTTTACTCCTTAGGAAAGTAACTTATTTAGTTTATATTTTCCTAGATTACTTTTTGTCTTTGAAACTTATTTAGTAGGTAAAAGAGATGTCATTTTGTTTAGAATCATCCAGTTGTTTCAGTTGGAAAACACCTCTCCGATTATTGAGTCCAACTCTCTGCTTCACACCACCAAGCCCATTAAACCATGTCCTGGAGTTCCATGTCTACATGTTTTTTGAACACCTTCAGGGATGGTGACTCCACCACCTCCCTGGGCAGCCTATTCCAATGCCTGACAACTCCTTCAGTATATGATTTTTTTCTTAATATACAATCTAAGCCTGGCCTGACATGAGCTGAGGCCATTTTCTCTCATTCTATCACGTGATACAACCCCCACATCACTATGACCTCCTTTCAGGTAGTTTTAGAGAACAACTTTCAGCCTCTTTTTTCTTCAGGCTAAACAGCCCCAATTCCCTCAGCTGCTCCTCATAAGACTCATACTCTAGGCCATTCACCATCATTGCTGCCCTTCACTAGACACATTCAAGCAGCTCAATTTCCTTCTTGTAGTGAGAGGCCAAAAACTGAACACAGTAATTGAGGTGCAGCCTCACTAGTGCTGAGTACAGGGAGACAGCACATCACTAGTGCTGAGTACAGGGAGACAATCACTTTCCTACTCTTGCTGATCTAAGTATTTTCCAAAAAAGTTAGGACACTTGTGGTCTTCTTGGCCACCTGGGCATTATGCTGGTTCATATTCAGGGAGCTGAATGCCAACCCCACCAGATCCTTTACTGATGGGCATCTTTCCAGTCATTCTTTCCCAAGTCTGTAGTGTTGCATGGTGGTGTTGTGACCCAAATGCTGAACCTGTTGAATGTCATATCACTTGCCTCAGCCCATTAATCAGTCCTGTCCATATCCCTTCATAGTCCATTCCTACCTTCAAGGACCCAGCTTGGTGTCCTCTGCAGATGTACTGAGGGTGCACTCAATCTCTTCATCTAGATAATTGATAAAGACATTAAAAAAGACTGGCCCCAAAACTGAGACCTAGGTAACATCACTTTGACTTGCCACCAACTGGATTTGTTCCATTCACCTCCACTCTTTGGGTCTGGCCATCCATCCAGTTTTTAACCCAGTGATCCATGAGCAGTCAGTTTGTCCAGGAGGATGCTGTGGGAGACAGTGTCAAATACCTTACTAAAATCCAGGTAAACAACATCCCCAGCTTTTCCCTCATTCACTTAGCAGGTCACCTTGTCACAGGAAAGTTTAATGAGCTTCCTTTCCAAAAAGTCATTTTGATGTGGGATCTTATTTTATCATGCATGCTCCCAGTATCTCAGCTTCTGTCGAAATAAATGTGCAAAAAATAAATAATGCAAAGTGCCAGACACAAAGATAAAACCTGCATTTTTTAATGGAAGAATTGTCAACATTTCAACAGCTATCTGTCTGCTACTCAAAACTATAGTCTCCTTTTATTTAAATGAGACCCTATTCACACATTGACAGTTGTTTTGTGTTTTATCTCTTCCTCTATTACGCTGCTACTTCTGCCTAAGACTTCCCTAATTTACCTAATTTTGCCTTTATAGTATTTTAGCAAAGAGATACTCTTTGCTAAAAGAGTATCTCAGCTAATTTTTACCTCAGCTAATATTTACCTCAGCTAATTTTAAAGCTAGAGTTCACCGATGCAAATGCTGTTTCACTCAGTGTAGATTTGAGACATCTAAACCAGTTTAGGGGAACTGTATTTCTTGTCCCCACAGCCTCCCTGCAAGACACTGCTGCAAGGAAAGAAAGAAGAAAAGATGGTTCTCCAAACTGAGATACTACAACAATTACACATATTGTTTTGGCAGTTCTTGTGATTATTATCTTCTGTTGCTTTCTGCTGCTTCAGAAACTATTAATTTGTTCATGTGTCCTCGCCTCTTATCTCTCCTTAATTCTGCTAAATTCTGCTTGTCTTCTAGCTGCAGTTCTACCAGCCCTTCTGCCTATCAGTGATCATGTTGCCCATCATTTCCTCTTTGCTTTTGGAGAGACATCTCACTTTCTTATGGGTTAAACCATCTAAATAGCAAGAAGCCAAGGAGAGGAGGCCTTACCTCGCACGCAGAGATGAGATGTGCTTTAGCTTTTTTATTCTGTTTGTTTTACCCTTGTCAGAGAAGATTGGTATGCAGAGGGACACAGTTGCATTTGAAATGACAGATTTATGTCTATGATACCTAACAGAGAGTGTCAGGAACCAAACCTGGGCCTTGATGCCGTATGGCATATGTAGATCGCTTCCATCAGCTTAGAATAGAGCAACCCCCTCTTATGGCAGGTTCTTCAGCAGAGCTGTTTGAAGTGTCCAAATCAAAAGCCCAGGAATGGACAGTGCCCATGGTTTGGGCTCTTGTGCTGATTCTCTTTATCAATCCATAATGTGCAAAACCATGGTCCCATGTTGCATGACATACCTTCAAAAGCCCTTCCATCCATGTGCTAAATCTGATCCCAGTGTTTTCAATGCATGCAGTACATGTATCCTATACATAGATGCATGCAACATTAAGCATACAGTGGGTTAGTAAATTTTCATGGGAACAGCAGAGAGCTGCACTTGGTTTATAAGCAGTCCTAGCTGACTGCTAAAGGTCTAGGCAATTGGAGAGCTGACCTTCCCTTTGTCAGAGATAAAACTCCCTGGAAGAAGCTTCCTGTAGCATGAAAATGGCAGTTTTAGTTTTGTTCTGGAAGCCTCAACTAGAGATACATTCAAGAAAGTTATTGTCCCTCACTCTAGCAAGGAATCCTCATTTTCCTCAGGGGCATTCAACACTGTCAGAACACAAGTGGCTGGTGGAGGGTTTAAGGGCAACAAAGTTGGTGAGGGGTTTGAAACACAAGCCCTATGAAGAGAGGCTGAGAGAGCTGGGGTTGCTTAGCCTGGAGAAGAGGAGGCTCAGGGCAGACCTTATTGCTCTCTACAACTACCTGAAGGGAGGCAGGTGGGGGTTGGTCTCTTCTCCTAGGCAACCAGCTCCGGAACAAGAGGACACAGTCTCAAGCTGCACCAGGGAAGGTTTTGGCTGGAGGTTAGGAGGAAGTTCTTCACAGAGAGGGTGATTGCCCATTGGAATGTGCTGCCCAGGGAGGTGTTGAAGTCACCATCACTGGAGGTGCTTAGGAGGAGAATTGATAGGGTGCTTGGTTGCATGGTTTAGTTGATTAGGTGGTGTTGGATGATGGGTTGGACGTGATGATCTTGACTTTCTCTTCCAACGTGGTCTATTCTATTCTATTTCTATTCTATTCTATTCTATTCTATTCTATTCTATTCTATTCTATTCTATTCCATTCCATTCCATTCCATTCTATTCTATTCTAACCTATGGGTCATTACCCTCCAGAAACACTGCCTTCTAACCAATAGTATGTCTTACCATGTATAATATTTTCTCTAGTCCCTTGGCTTTGTTTTTGAAGGCAGCTAATTACTCCATTAGGTTTGCATTGCGGATACCTCATATGCCCACAACTGTAGTAGGTACCTACATTAACAATAATCTTATTCACTTATCTTTGTGTAATTTCAGGTTGTTGTTTTGTTGTTGTGGTTTCTAATTATTCCATTTTGATTTTCCTCAGGCCTAATAACTGATGGAACAGTCTCAGAGTTTTAAACTATGATTCATCATAGATCACTACGAAATGAAAAAGTGATAACACATTCATCTCCAGGGGTTTATCATGATCCATAAAACATGCTGATAAATGTGAAAAGGAATGTATGAAAGTGTTAAGAGGTGCAAATGTGTTTAAACTAATTAAAATGTTAGATTTAAAAAAAAAAAAAGAAGGAAAAGAGAAGGGAAAAATTTGACTGGCAGTTGACAAAGTGTGAAGATGCAGAAGCATCAACATAATCTTCCTCCCTGAATAGTTTAACAGCTAAATTTTGGATAATACATCTACTGTGCGACGAACCAAAAGTTAAGTTGCACGGCATGGGATTCATTTCACCTAGCATCAGCTGTCCAAGTCTGAGATAGTTATCCTAGATTGTCTTCAAAAAGAATAAGCATTCCCAGACTTCATTTCATTACATTCATAAATAAGCATGTAAACCAGTCCAGCTGAATTACCCTCAAGCTGCCTGAAAAAAAAATATTGAAAGGACCAGGCATGAGATCATGTTTTTTCTGTACTGACTTGCCTGCATAATGAACATGCAAGCAGAGCAGCTAAAAGAAAGATGTAGACATTTCTGCATTTAGTGTAGAAGAGAGTGATTGATCCCAGGAACTGAGGAAAACTTGCTGGTAAGGATCATCACAAGAAACACAAAGGTGGAAATATGTTGAGTGATTTTTTACTTTCAGCTCTAGGAGAAATGGAAGATTTTGAGAGAATGTGGCTTACATTTTTAAGTCTGCCCAAAGAAGCTATCATTCAGTACATACTAATATATAGGACATGTGCTACTGTCAGAAAACACCTCAGAGAAGCAGATTGGTTTGACAATACAGCAATGGGACTGACATACCCATTATTTATGTAAATTCTGTTTTAGAATCTTAGACTTTTTAGAATTGGAAGGGACCTCAAGGGTCAGCTGGTTCCAACCCCCCTGCCATGGACAGAGACACCTCACACTAGATTGGGTTGCTCAGAGCTCCATCCAGCCTGGCCTTAAAAACCACCAGGGATGGGGCTTCGACCACCTCCCTGAGCAATCTGAGGGGCCCAGATCTGGACACAGTACTCAGGGTTTGGCCTAACCAGTGCTGAGTCCAAGGGCAGAATGACTTCCCTGCTCCTGCTGGCCACACTATTCCTGATGCAGGCCAGGATGTCATTGGCATTCTTGGCTGCCTGGGCACACTGATGGCTCATGTTCAGCCTAGTATCAACCAGTACACCCAGGTCCCTTTCTGCCTGGCCGTAGAGGGGGAGAATCACCTCCCTTGACCTGCTGGCTATGCTTCTCTTGATGCAGCCCAGAATGTGATTGGCTTTCTGGGCTGCAAGTGCACACTGTTGGCTCAATGTGAGCTTCTCATCCACCAGCACCCCTAGGTCCTTTTCTTCAGGGCTTCTCTCAAGTAAGTCACTGCCCAGTCTATAGAGGTGCTTGGGATTGCCCCGACCCAACTGCAAGACCTTGCACTTTGTCTTGTTGAACCTCATGAAGTTGTTATGGGCCCACCTCTCCAGCCTGTCAAGGCCCCTCTGGATGACATCCCTTCCCTCCAGAGTATCTGCTGCACCACACAGCTTGGTGTCGTCAGCAAACCTGCTGAGGGTGCACTCAATGCCACTGTCCATGTCACCAACAAAGACGTTGAACAAGACTGGTCCCAGTACTGATCCCTGAGGGACTCTGCTTGTCACTGGTATCCCTTTGGACATGGACCCATTGACATCCACCCTTTGAGTGTGGCCATCAAGCCAGTTCTTTATCCACTGAATGTTCCATCCATCAAACCCATACTTCACCAGCTTGGAGACCAGGATGTGGTGCAGGACAGTGTTGAAGGCAGCACCCATCAGCTGACCATGTTGAGCTTCCTATCATTTGCCTTAGCCCATCAATCCAGCCTATCCAATCCTTTCACAGAGCATTCCAGCTCTCAAGCAGATCAACATTGTCACCCAACTTCATGTACTTGCAAACTTACTGAGCGTACACTTGATCCTTTCACCTAAATTATTGATAAAGATATTAAACAAGACTGGTGCCAAACCTGAGACTCAGGGAACACCACTTGTGACTGGTCACCAACTACATATAATTCCATTCAATGCCCCTCTTTGGGTCTGGCCATCCATCCAGTTTTTAACCCAGTGAATCATCCACCCATCTAGGCCATGAGGAGCCTGTTTGTCCAAGAGCATGCCGCCGGACACAGTGTCAAAATCTTTAGTAAAGTCTAGGTAGACAACCACTAAATGAGTTACCTTGTCATAGAAAGAGTTCAGTCTAGTCAAGCAGGACTTGCTTTTCATAAACCCATGCTGACTGGGCCAAATCACCTGGTTGTCTTGTACATGCCATGTGATGATACTTAAGGTGATCTGTTCCATAACCTTTCCTGGCATCAAGGACATGCTGACAGGCTTGTATTTCCCTGGATCATTTTTCCACCCTTTCTTGTGGTTGGGTGTCAAATTTGCTGAGCTTCCAGCCACCTGTGACCTCTCTGCTCAGCTGGGACTGCTGGTAAATGATTGAAGTTGGCTTGGTGAACACTTCCAACAGCTCCCACATTACCTTTGGGTGGATTCCATCTGGCCCTATAAACTTATGTCTCTAAGTAGTGAAGAAGGTTTCCTCTGATTATGGGGGCTTCATTCTGCTCCTTGTTCCTGTCTTCAGGGGGCTGGATACCTGGAGAACAACTGGTGTTACTATAAAAACTGAGGCAAAGAAGACATTAAGTACCTCAGCCTTTGCCTTTTCCTCAGCCTTTGTCATTATGTTTCCTCCCATATTCAAAAAGGATGGAAATTCTCCTTAGCTCTCCATTTGTTGCTAAGGTGCTTAGAGGAATATTTTTAATTGCCTTTTAAGGCAGTAGCCATATTAAATTCTAGTTAAGTTTTCATCCTCATTTTCTCCCTGCATAACCTCATGACATTCTTGTAAGAGTGGCCTGTGCCTTCTTTCCACCCCCCGACTTTTTTTTCCCCTGCCCCTAAGTTCAGCCAGGCCATGCACCCTGGGGGACAGCCTGCTCCTGCACCTGTAAGATTTCCTTCTTAAAGAGTATCCAGCCCCTTTCTGGACATTTTTTCCCCCTAGGACTGCCTCCCAAATGATGCTGGCTCCTAAACAGGCCAAAGTCTTCCCTCTCCAAGTCCAAGGTTGTAGTTCTGCTGACCCTCCTCACTTCTCCAAGAACTGAGAGCTATCATTTTGTGATTGCTATGCCTCCAACCTTCACAACACCTACAGAGTCCTCTGTTCAAAAAAACAGGTCCAGGTGGATGCCTTCTCTAATTAGCTCACTCACCAGCTGTGCCATGAAATTATCTTTCTCACTTCCCTGGAATCTTCTGGATAGTTTCCTCTCATTCTACTGTGTTTTATTGTCAACAGTTATGGGATAAGTTGAAGTCCCCAGTGAGAATAAGAGCTACTGATTGTGGGGCTTCTCTCAAGTGCTTACAGAATATTTCTTCTGTCTCTTCATTCTGGTTGAGTGGTCTATAACAGAGTCTCACCACGCCATTCGCCTTGTCAGCCTTCTCTTGATTCTTACCCATAACCACTGAACCCTTTTGCCACCATCATAAAACTCTAGACAGTCCCTAATGTATAGGCCTATCCCTTCTGAAGGGTTTATAGCTATCAACTGCAGCACTTCACTGTCCAAGTCATCCCACACTGTTCCCATAATGTAAACTCTCATAGTTTTCTTGCTGCACTATGACTTCCAGCTCCTCCTGTTCGTTGCTGTATTAATTGGTGGAGACTCATTTCAGCTGGTCACCTTTTGGGAGGGAGGAACCCTAATTCCTGTGTGACCATATTCTGCAGTTTCCAACCCATCAATAACCCTTTTGGTTTTGTTGTCACGTGAATCTCCATCTTCTGTCTCCACCAAGAGGGCAGACTGTAGGATCTCGCTAGCACGCTGCCTGTCAAATATGTATATAAAATAATTTGGCAGATTGACACTTGTGAGTACAGCTAGTTCTTTGTGCTTAAGTGCCTACAGGAGAATAGTAAAGCAGAAACTCAACAATAATTTTTCCTGCTTTACAAAAGTGTCATATGTATATAAATTCCAGAGTGAAACTTTTCAGAATGCATTGTACTGGGAGTTCATTTGATTTATTTACAATTACCCTCTGCGTGCTCCTAAATCTCTTCCTTTATGACTTAGTAGAGAAGCTTTCTTGTTTATATTTGTCCTGAGTCTTATCTTGGTCTTCATTAAATCTCATCTCACTAAATTATTGTAGCCAAAGTGCTAGATCATCTAGATGCATTCTTCATTTGTTTATGCTTAAATACTCCACTTGCCAGAGGGTTAGGCTCAGAATATTTTAAGACATAGTCAGCTCTGGATGTGTTTATTAATTCAGAACCAAGCCTTGCCAGACGACTCTTTTACTGGGTTTTTAACCTCTTCAAATAAATATAAAATGTGAATAAATACATAAAAAATAATTAAACAACAACAACAAACAGCCCCATACCCTAACCACCACCTCTATCAAAAGACCACCACCACAACAAAAAACCAAACAACTACAAAATCAGAAATGGTATGAGAAGGCTTCAATCCATGAATAGAATAGAATAGAATAGAATAGAATAGAATAGAATAGAATAGAATAGAATAGAATAGAATAGAGTAGAATAGATCAGGTTGGAAGGGACCTTCAAGATCACCATGTCCAACCTGTCATCCAACACCACCTAATCAACTAAACCATGCAACCAAGCACCCCATGAAGTCTCCTCCTGAACACCTCCAGTGATGGTGACTCCACCACCTCCTCGGGGAGCCCATTCCAATGGGCACTCACTCTCTCTGTGTAGAACTTCTTCCTAACATCCAGCCTAAACCTGCCCTGGCACAGCCTGAGACTGTGTCCACTTGTTCTGGTGCTGGGTGCCTGGGAGAAGAGACCAACCTCCGCCTGACTACAACTTCCCTTAAGGTAGTTGTAGAGAGCAATAAGGTCACCCCTCAGTCTCCTCTTCTGCAGGCTAAGCAACCCCAGCTCCCTCAGCCTCTCCTCATAGGGCATGTGTTCCAAGCCCCTCACCAACTTTGTTGCCCTTCTCTAGACACGCTCCAGCAAGTCAACATCCTTCCTAAACTGAGGTGTACCCTGTTACTAAAATCTTGAGGAATACTATAATTTTAGGCAATAGGCATATGCAGTATTGAAGTTATTAATATTTTGCATAAATCATCCTTCCACCTCTTCTGTTTGTAAACTCACCAATAGATATGCTACCAAAGGCAGTGCTGCAATACTACCATATAGGTATCTGAGGGGGGCCTACAAGAAAGCTGGGGAGGGACATTTTAATGTGTCATGTAGTGATAGGACAAGGGGGAATGCAACAAAACTAGAAATGGGTAGATTCAGGTTGGAGGTTAGGAAGAAATTCATTACTATGAGGGTGTTGAGACACTGGAACAGGTTGCCCAAGGAGGTGGTAGAAGCCCCATTCCTGGAGGTTTTTCAGGCCAGACTGAATGTGGCTCTTTGCAAACTGATCTAGTGGAAAGTGTTCCTGCTGATTGCAGGGGGGTGGGAACTAGATGATCCTTGAGGTCCCTTCCAACCCTGACAGTTCTGTGTTTATCTATATTTATAATACACTATAATATATCTTGCTTCTAATAGAAAGAGACATATTTTATAAATGATGGCAAGCAGAGTCATATATATAACCTAAAGCAGAGCTGGCACAGACAATGGTCTAAGAAGAGCCTGTCCTTCTTGTTCCATGATATGTCCTCAGTGTGAAATGGGAAGAAGTGTCTATGACTTTGGAAATCCAGGCTGTTAAGTCCATGATGTGCATCACCGTGCAATGTACATTGAAAATTCATGTCCAGTTCCAGTAAGACTAAGATTTAACAGATGTGACACAGAGTCAATATGCAGTTTGGCAGTGTTAATATGGCATGGTTCCTTTTAACACAGTTTGGGGGTTTTTGGCTGATGTGCCACATGTCAAAATAGTGGGTCTCATGCCTGGCTTCCTTCTACTCTGTACAAAGCAACTACCAAAACTCTGCTAGATCATCATTTACCACAGTTCATTTTAGACACATGGCATATGTTACTGGAATCTAAGACAGACCTTGACAATATGTAGCAGTTCTACTTTTTTTTTTTTTCTTTACTTTTTTTCTTTACATTTTTTTTAACTAGGGGACTTGAGCATCTCCCCTATGAAGAGAGACTGAGATGAGGAGAGGCTGAGGGAGCAGGGGTTGCTTAGACTGGAGAAGAGGAGGCTCAGGGCAGATCTTATTGCTGTCTACAACTCCCTGAAGAGAGGTTGTAGACGGGTGGGGGTTGGTCTCTTCTCCCAGGCAACCAGCACCAGAACAAGAGGACACAGTCTCAAGCTGTGCCAGGGGAGGTTTAGGCTGGATGTTAGGAAGAAGTTCTTCATAGAAAGAGTGATTGCCCATTGGAATGGGCTGCCCAGGGAGGTGGTGGAGTCACCATCACTGGAGGTGTTTAGGAAGCAACTGGATGGGGTGCTTGGTGCCATGGTTTAGTTGATTAGATGGTCTTGGATGGTGGGTTGGACTTGATGATCTTGAAGGTCTCTTCCAACCTGGTTAATTCTATTCTATTCTATTCTATTCTATTCTATTCTATTCTATTCTATTCTATTCTATTCCATCCCATCCCATCCCACCCCATCCCATCCTATCCCACCCCACCCCACCCCATCCCATCCCATCCTATCCCATCCTATCCCATCCTATCCTATCCTATCCTATCCTATCCTATCCTATCCTATCCTATCCTATCCTATCCTATCCTATGCTAGTCTAGTCTAGTATATCCCTGGAGCTGTTTAGTCTTGACAAGACTGAGAAAGTGTCTGATCAATGTCTATAAAAATCTGCAGGGTTGCTGTCATACAGCCAATCTCTTTTTGAGGTTGCACAGTAATAAGACAAGGAACAATGGATGCCTTCTATTCATGTTTTGAATAGCACCTACTATTAAATAACTATGTTTTAATTCTTCAGCTGGCACATATGTATGGGTTTTTCCTTTTGGCCAGTGTTCATACACCTGTTGTAGGCCAACACAAATATTGAAGAAAGGTCAGTGAAATAGCAAGCAAAAATAATTTCAGCCTCCTGAGTTAGATATTTTATTCATAATCTCTGGTGTGCTACAGAAACATGACCTCTTCTCCCAGTACATTAATTATATATATAAATGTTTGTATGTATGTATAGAAACACACACTCACATATGCCAAGAGTATATAAACATGAATCAAATTTATATTTCATATAGCTGTAGGCTCTTTCAAAGTTAGTGTTTGTTGTGTCTTGGTTGTTTGTTGTTTGTGGGGTTTGTTGTTTGTTTGTTTGTTTTCTGTGGGTTTGGGGTTTTTTTTGTTTAATCA
Source organism: Colaptes auratus (assembly GCA_015227895.2). Lineage (NCBI taxonomy): Eukaryota > Metazoa > Chordata > Aves > Piciformes > Picidae > Colaptes > Colaptes auratus. Next base: position 108,644,652 of record CM037631.1, read on the forward strand.
AGTTTTTACTTTACTTTCTTCCTATCTTTCAAACCTTTTTCTCTCTTTGGAAGTCTCAGATTAATTAGTTGATTCTCTCTTCCTTTTTAATTTCATCTCCAGTTCAGAGGCACGTAAAACCACAAAGCAAGATAATAACCAATAAATGGAATAATTAATTCAATGCACAGAAACTAATTTTAATTTATATTTCTCAAAGATTCTCACGAGGGAATTGAGAACCTGGAGTTCTAGGGACTGAAGTGTTCCAGTTATAGTTGCTTTGAATGTGTTTTGGGCAAAAACTGTTCCTTAAAATTGGAACTTACAACAGCTAAAACCAGATGGGGAAATTAATAACCAAAACCACTTAAAAATGAACAAGAAGAAGGAAAAAAGAGCTAAAAAAATATTTCAGTCCTAATCTATCTTTTACAAAAATGCCTATTTTTGTGTATCTTACAGGGTACAACAAATAGAACTAAGTATCAAAATCTGCTGGATGGGTGAAGTTAGAAGCTGGAGTATCCTATGCATCATTTCTTTCAAAGATATTAAGCATTTTGGATGAGCAGTGGCAGGCATATTGACTTTTCAGCAAGGATAGCAGAGAAATATTAAGGGACATAGATTCTAGATTTGCTCTTTTTGAAAACTATCAGATATTTTAGTTCTATTATATCTGATAGATTCACAGAATCACAGAATGATTACACTTGGAAAATATCTGGAGGACATCTCGTTCAACTCTGTACTCAAAGCAGGGTCAGTTAGAGCAATTGCCCAGAATCAGGACCAGACAGATTTTGAATGTGTCCAAAATTCCACAACTTCTCTGTACAGCCTGCTCTAGTGCTTAAAAACCTTCACAGTAGAAACGGGTTTTTGTTTATGTTTACATGTATTTTAACTGTAAATGTATGTTTAAATGTATTTTAACTAGTGACCAGTGACCAGTGACTCTTGTTTTCCATCTTATTTACAACCATCAAGTGTTGATACGCATTCCTCTAATCTGAACAGTCCTAGCTCTCCCAGCTTCTCTTCATGTGCAAGTGACCTGTCCCTTAATCATGTCCATGATCCTATGCTTGCTTCAGTATGTCATTGTGCCTCTTGTACTAGGGAGCCTATAACTGGGCACAGTGCTCCAGGTGAACACAATGCTCCAGGTGTGGCCTCACCAGCACTGAAGGGAATGATCTCTTTCAGTTTGCTGGTGATGCTACTTTTCATACAGTCCAGGACCCTTTGCTGTAAGGGTAAATTGCTGGCTCATGCTGAACTTGGGTCCACCAGGATCCTCAGGGCTTTTTCTGTATAGCTACATTCCAGCCAGTCAGCCCTCAATCTGTACTGGTACATGGGATTATTCTTGAAGACACGTCATCTGTCTTTGTTGAACCTTTTTCCCAGCCTGTAGAGTTCCCTTTAATGACAGCAAAACTGTCTGATGTATCACCCACCTCGACTTACTAAATTAAATTAGAGAAACTTCTACACAGGTTTCTATCACCTGTGAAAATGTTAACACCGTAATCTGTCCCATAGTGCAGATCTTCAGTAGAGATACTAAAGAGTATTGAACCCAGTATGTACCTCTAGGGTTTACCATAAATGATTGACCTTTATCGGTACTTGCAGATCTGCAACTGCAGCAATTGCCCTCTCAGTGACAGAAGTCATGAGCTCCTTGTCTTCTCTGTTCTGGGAGTCTCTTTCCCATCTTACTATGCACAGACTGCATACCCCTCCTTCACTGTAGCTGTAGCCTAGACTCTTATGTCCTGCCCCATCTCAGAGAAGACCTTGATGCTGCTATAGCCTGCTGACCTCTTCCCATTTCTTGGTGATGCAAACCTTCTGCAGTGCTTATGCTGTGGAGGTGAGAAGCCTATCATCCCTGATTCTGAGGTCAGTGAGAAGCATCAGGTGCATCCCTGCTGAAATGGGCCAGCAGACCTGCATCTGCCTTCAGAAGTTCTAAGTGTGTCGATGTGCTAGCATATTAGCTTCAGTGGCTGCTGAGGACTGTGCTGAGGACACAGTTGTTGTGCATATGTGTATCGTCCTCAGCAGAGTTTCTGGCCTGCTGTCCTGTGCCCTTAAGCTGCTAGAGCTAGTTAGATGTCACAACCTCCACACTTATGTCATCCCAGCAGTGTCAGGTATGCTAAAGTTCTTTGAAGAGTTCTCTGAATCCCAGAAAATCTGTATATGTGTTTGGGCCCCAAATCTCTTTTCTGAGCCCAGAGCCCCTGTCATGAGTATTGTCCTACTGTTCCTGCTGTCTCATTACTCCTGATAATAACTAAACAAATTCCCATTCCTTGGGAATCAGTTAGTTCAGTAAAATGGCTGATCTGCTCATTAATCTGTAAGAAATTAGTATCAAAGAAACATTTTAGGAACAGGAAAACAATCAACTTCATGGCAAATATGAGAGGTGTATTTTCCGAAAAATGAATTATCTCCTTCCATCTTTAGTGTGCCTTTTGCTTCCTAAATCCTCAAAATGCAACAAGCCATAAGCACAGGCTTAATTTTTAGGCTGCTTTTTAATGATCTATCTTTCTTCCTGGAACCTGAGTTGATTCATATTTCTTTTTCCCCTTCTGAAGCAGATTTTGAAAAACTGTATTTTAGTACTTAATATTTTCTAAAATATGGGATAAATGCTATTTTCCCCCCACTCTTCCCTGTAATACACATTATTACCCATTCAATAATGTTAGTGCTTAGAGATGATTGCAAGGAAAAGGCACTAGATACTAGGTTTTGCCCAGTGCTTTATTTATTGAATTAGATTTAAAAATATACACATCCTTTAAGCACAGATCAAACAAATAAGCACTCTGTAAAGAACTCCACTTACATGCCAACAAGAGGAAAACTATAATGACTGGAATCACTTTTAATGCTGCCTGGCACAACTTCCAATTAAATCACAATACATTATGAATGACATGGAAGTGACAGAAAAGAAAGCAAACAAAAAGTTCAAAATGAGCCTCCATCTCTTACAAGAAAACTGTGACAAATGTGTTACAGCATAAAACTTCATAGTACTTATTCCATTGTACATAACAAAGTAACTTGTGGAGAATAGAACTAACAGCTACTCTGTGTGTGTGTGTGTGTGTGTGTTCAAGCACAATATCCTTTCAAAACACTATCACACAGTGGCAAGCTATGACAGAAAGTCCAGCCTCAGCTAATATTTTCATGCAAAATCATAGAATCATAGAATCAATAAGGTCGGAAGAGACCTCAAAGATCATCAAGTCCAACTTGTCACCCAAAACCTCATGACTACTAAACCATGGCACCAAGTGCCACGTCCAGTCCCCTCTTGAACACCTCCAGGTGACTCCACCGCCTCCCTGGGCAGCACATTGCAATGGCTAACAACTCTCTCTGTGAAGAACTTTCTCCTCACCTGAAACCTAAACTTCCCCTGGTGCAGTTTGAGACACAAAGTCTTAAATTCTACTACAAAGTACTATAGTGTGCTCCCAGGCTTCATATTATGCTGTAAAATGCAACAAAACCCACTAACAAACAGGTAAAAAAAAAATTCCTTGTTTGCCTTCTAGGTACTTCAGAGAGTTTTAGGGCTTTTAAAATGATGCCATTCCATGTGATTCCTTTTCTTTTTGTTAAGCTTTTCAGCATTCCTGTGGATCCTTAATGTTTGTTTTTTGTTGACATGAACATCTTGCCAAATCAAGGTTTTTCTATTTGTCTCTTCAACAATACTAGTGTATTTTAAATGCCCCTTGACACAGAAACCTAGTTAGTATACATAGCACTTATGTTTGTTGGAGTTAAAAACTGAAGTAAGGCAGGTTATTCTCTGGAAGAAAACCAATTTGGACTTGGGTCCAGGAAAAAAAAAAAAGGAAGAAAAAAAAAGAAAGAAGGATAAAGAGTGAGGATTTCATCTCAAGATGAGTAATTGTTTGATGCTCTGCAGAATCCTGAAGGGTTGTTTTGATGATAGCTGTTTATTGTTCCTTTTGCTGCTGGGTTAACACAGTGAAGTGCATTCTCCAGACTTTGAATTCGGCTTCCAGTCTCTTACTCATGCCTTTCAGAATAAAAATTAAACTAAAAAGAGAGAGAAAAAAAAAAGGAAAGGTGCTATAACACAGACAGCTCTTCACTGAATGTATTCATTGACATATGATATATGTTGGTTGTGTAATGTATAATTTTGCAACTCACCTTTTATTTGAGTTTGCTCTTTATGACTTACGAAGCTGTTAGTTTGTGGTTAGCAAGAACAAGTTTGCTACCAGAATCACATTAGCATAATTAAAGGCATTGTGGTGGTTTGAGCCTTAACTGGGACTTAAGAGCTCAGATGGGGGCCAGGCTGAGAATCCCTCCCCTGCTCCCCCCTCCTCTTTCCCAATAGAAAGAAAAAGAAAGGGAAGGAGCAAACCCACCAAGAAATAATTTGGATTTGGCTTGGAAGTAGAGAGGTAAGAAATTTCATTTAAACAGTGTATACATATATATGTTTATGTATGTACATATGTAACAATAATAGGTAGGGTTCACAAGGGTAAGGAATAAGGATGGATAGAAAAAAGAGAAAGAAATATGAAATACAAAACCAGTCCTTTGCAAAGGCATGGGGGGTAGCAGAGGGGACCACGTGGCAGAGAAGCAGGGAAACCAGCAGCAGACCTTGTCCAAAGGCAGGGGCCCAGAGAGCTAATGGCTACAGTGTCCTTTTTATAGGCCTGCTGGACAGGGAGGGGGAGTGGAACAGACTAAACTCACTTTCCCAAGGGGAAAACCCCCTGCAGGAAGGGCAATGCTGTCTCAAGCCCTCCCCCCACTGCTTCCAGGATGGGCGCAACCCATCACAGGCATTTAGTCCTGTCAGATGAGCTATTGTTGAGGACATGTGGGAGATTTTGTAGAATGGCTGACCAACAAGATATAGAAATGGCAGTAAACCAGCCAATTTCTATATTGATTGTCAGATTTCCAGCTAAGTTGAAGTTCTATCTGGAGATTTACAATGAAAATTAACAAAATATTTCATATTCCTATCTGGTCTTGATATGAAAAACTAGAAAAGCTCAAGGTTTGGAGGTCAGCCTCTGGTTTTGTTGCATTTTTTAAATCCTGTATGTTCAGTGTGTGGCTAACAACCCTATTTGCCCATCAGTTTTTCTGCTTTTCCTAAGAAGTTCCTCAGACTGGATGTGAGGAGGAAGTTCTTCACCATGAGAGTGGTCAATCCCCTGGAATGGGTTATTCAAGGAGGCGGTTGAGGCCCCGTCCCTGGAGGTGTTTAAGACCAGGCTGGATGAGGCTCTGGCCAGCCTGATCTAGTGTAGAGTGTCCCTGCCCATGGCAGGGGGGGTTGGAACTAGATGATCCTTGTGGTCCCTTCCAACCCTGACTGAAACTATGAAACTAAGTTGCAAGCATAAACAGAGCATTTGTGTCTCTATCCTGCCATGCTGTTTGAAAACTGTTCAAAATTACAGGAGTATTTATCCCTCTGAAATTGCTGCCACCACCTCTGTTAATAGCAGGCTGTAGAGAACCATGAGAACTTTAATGCAAATAGAGTTTCTAACATTGCTGTATACCTATGAGAAGCTTGGAAGTACAGTGGTATTCTGACTGAGGCAGAGTGGAGAAACCTGTGCTGTTGTGGCTGTTTTAGGCTATGCCTTTCAAAATTTTTCACAGATCTTGAGCAGAAAGTAGTAAAAAGTAAATAATTACACTATTGGGTGTAAAAAGGAAAATAAAGATAATTCTAAACAATCCTATTGGAAGAGGAGGTTGTGGAGTCGCCATCACTGGAGGTGTTTAGGAGGAGACTGGATGGGATGCTTGGTGCCATGGTTTAGTTGATTAGATAGTGTTGGATGATAGGTTGGACACAATGATCTCTACAGTCTCTTCCAACCTGGTTTGTTCTATTCTATTCTATTCTATTCTATTCTATTCTATTCTATTCTATTCTATTCTATTCCATTCCATTCCATTCCATTCCATTCCATTCCATTCCATTCCATTCCATTCCATTCCATTCTATTCTATTCTATTTTTTCTATTCTATTCTATTCTATTCTATTCTATTCTATTCTTAAACTAGTTGTACTAAAACAATTTTTCTTGCTTTTCACTTCCTCAGAAGATATTAACTTTGTGTTTCTGCTGGCTTCTGCTTAATCTTGGCTGCATTGTTTTGGCTAGGGCTAATGTCTCTCTGCTCCTTTCTCTTGTCCATTTTGTATAGGGGGGTAAAGACGGGGCAGGGAGGGAGAGCTTCCCCTGGTTTTAGGCCAGGGGTGTCCCTGTGCTGTTTATTAATTGTAAATACCTGTAAATATTGTAAATACTGTATATTTTGTACATATTAATTGCATTCCATTGTAGAGTGTAGTTTTGCTCCTAAATACAGCTTTCATTTGCTTCCAGCTGAGCTGGTCTGGCAAATTTAATGATGGGGGGGGGGAAATTTTCAACCTACCACAGTTATGAGCTGTTTATTCTGTAGCTGTCCTGTGAATATATATAGAGGTTGTTAACCACCAAGGTTGCCATGTTTTTCAGCAGTCACTCGGTGCCAAGCAGCATGATAGAGGATTGCTACATTCAGCATCTGAGTCCTAGGTGATCCATACTGTATAACAGGAGTCCCTGAATAATATAACAAGACAGCAGATGACAGTGACTGCTTCAGTTTGGCTTGTCTTAGCCTCTTAAAGGTTCAGTTTCCCACACCCTTCTTTCCCTGCCAAAAGTAACTGAAATAACAAAGTAAACATAATGTAGAATTTCTGACTTTATAAGCAGCCCAGTAATTAAGTTACCTAATTATGTCCCTCTAGTTTTTTAGTTGCTAGGTGCTGCTGCATAGCCCAGTATGTCTCTCTGAGACATCAGCATCATCGTTACCAGATGGTAATAAATCTTTCCTTTCCATCTGAGACTCAGCCCAGTCTCCAAGGCCTCAGCTGCTCAGCCTGCTGAGGCTGTAGCTTCTCTGAGACATTTGGGGGAAACACAGCCAATTCAGTGCCATTTATCTCCTTCCTTTCTGGGATCTGGAGAAGGAGTTTCTTATTACTTCACAGTGCATGTCAGCTGGAGTGACAGCCTCATAAGACCAGGAGGACCTGTTTGTGACCATTGCTTCTTATTGTAGCGTACATGGCTTCATTTTTTGTGAAGATTCAGCAAGTACTAGAAGCATAAATAATAAAAAAGGGCTAGTTTGGGGGAGGGTTTTTTGTTTTTCTCTCTTTCTCTCCCTCTGTATCTGAAAATTCCCAGTGACTCTGACTTCTATGGATGCGGTTTTCTGTTGAGCAAATGTGAAGGGGTGATAGCCCATGCCTCATCATCGTTGTTCAGGAGGCTAGATCAGATTCTACAGCTGATTTTCTGAGGTGCTTAATTACTTTGACACTATCACTAAACCGTTAGATGGAAGATCATGCGAGAGTAGCAGCTTTATGTCTAGACCCATATTTCACTGCAGAATGCCTAGACTCAAGCCCACTGAGCTGTGGCCAAGTGTCAGATGTTGATATGCATGGTCACCTGTTTAGACATAGTATCCTTACAGGAATGTAATTGTTTAAGACAGGTAAATATATTTTCCAGCCAGTATAAACAAATTTATGTCTACTTTGTTTTGAGAGGGGAAGAGGCAGAAACAGGGTTTTCCATGCCAGTGGGCTGGTTCATCTTGACTGGCTGGAAAATGTAATAAACATTGATATTTTTACAGTGTCCCTGCTCCTTTTGGGCAGTTTTAGATATCACTGACCTTTCCCTAACTGAGCAACACTTAAAACTGTGCTATTTCCAAGCATTTTCCCAAATGTGTCAGAAGCATTTCTACTTTTTGAGAACTGCAAGCTGACGCCTCAAGAAACCTGGGGAATTTTGAGTACCATAAGTTGACAAGTATGTTAATGTGTCATCAAAAAGGAGGCAAAAGAAGCAGCACAGTTTTGAACATGCAAATCCTAAGTAGTCAAATGGTGTTGTGTCAGACTGTTTCAAAATGCCTTCTTTGGGCTGAGAATGACTTTGTGAGCAGATAATTTATATGAAGTTATAAGCCTCAGAAACCTGGGATCATAATGTAGTATATCCTTAAATACAACTTAACTGCTGCTACAATGGTGATGCCATGAGTTCAAAGAAAGAACAGAAATTATCAGACCATCTCCAAAGTAACTAAGATCGAGGATCCACCCTGCAAAACATATTATGTCTCAGCAGTATTGTTTCTAAACACTGTTACATCACAGTCTTAGGTAAGATACTGACAGCAGTTTTGTCTAGAGGTGAAAAAGCTACTCTACTTTTTGAGGTAAATTATATGCTGCATACATTACTTTATAAACATATTGAATAATTTCTAAGATACCAAGAATAGAGCTGTTTATGTATTTTATACATTCTTCCCTCATTTTCTTGCTTTGGCTAGTTCATATTTCTCATTTAACTGATGTAAATTGGTAGCTGACATGTGGTAGCATCTGCCCTAGTGAAATGTTGTGCTAGATACTACACACATAGATGTTTGGTGTCAGAGAAATCTCTGGGGTTTTTTTTGTGTGTGTGATGTTGACCAATCAAGTAAAGATTGCATCTTTCTGTACTAGAACAGAGATTTGAAGAATGAGTAAACCTTGCAATTCATTGCCTGTCTTAACTGGTGGTGACTGACTGCTTCTTTGTGGTTTTAGTTGTTTCATTCTGTAACAGTGTCTCTTTGTCACAGTACTATGTACATCCATAGTAGATGAATGCCCAATTTTGCTCTCCAGTCATTCACAATTTCTAAGTATTAAAAAAATCATAAAAATAAATAATTAGTGATAAGATGCAATATAGGAAAGACTGGAATTGGTTATTTTAGCAGGTTACACTATGGTATATTTCCTGCTAAAGACAATTAAAAGCAGGATGTATTTTGAACTTAAAATTTATGAATCTACAGCTGGGCTCTTCTTCTGTGGGGGACACAGACCTGTGTCACCTTTGAGCATCAGAAAACCTGAAGCTCAGTCCATAGAAATTCTTTAACCCATGATTCATCATGTTTTTATAGCCAGGGCAAGCAGGAGAGTGTGGGGTGTATATAAGCAGTGAGTACTTTGAGGCGAAGTTCTGCAGCTCAGATGTACAAATGAATTATTGCCGTAGATGAACTGCCATGTGCAAACTGGGTTGTTGTAACTGTGTCTGAGTATGTCTCATGCAAATTTGATTAGATGTCCATATCTAAAGTGGTAGGATCCCTGGTAAAAAAGAGATAGGTACTTTTAAGATATATTTCTTCTGATATATTTTAGCTGCCTACTTTAGAACGAGATGAATCATTCCACACAGCTGCCATTTCTCCCCGTGCTTTATAAAAGGCATCCAGATGACTAAATCGGATGTAAGTAATTACTTTGTACTTTGACTCTGCCACTGACAGGAAATGTAATATGAAGTGCATTTGCTTAAGTCTTAACAAGGGAGGACATAACCTAGAGCATTTTTCTTCATACTTACAGTGGAGTAAGAACGTCCATAAGAGCCTCAGTTATTGAAGTTTTGCCGACACAAAATAAATTGTGAAGCGTCATGAAATTTTATTTACATTTTCTGTGGAATTGGTATTGTTGTGGTTGACACCAGCCAAGCTCTTAGCACTGGAAACCCGAATATTAAGTTTGCTCAAATGTTTCAGATTTAATTCAGCTCCTCTGTTATTTGAGTCAATTATGTGTATCACTTGGAGATCGATCAATAATAATAGTAATAAATTAGGTCTCCGCTACTCTGTTTCCTGGCTGGCTGCCTGAAGAAAAGCCTTTCTCTTTGGCTCCCCCTTTGTGCATACTTAATCAAATTAGCTCCAAATAGAAAAAGTGATATACAGATCAAAGGAAAATGTTTAACTACAAATTACCTGCTTGTCTCAGGGGTTTGCTTACTTCTTTTCAAATAGGAAAGGAAATAGTAGTGTGTCTTCTTGCCTTTTAGCTTTTTCCAGTCCATTAAGGACACTGTACACAGCCTGAGACCAAGAGGTCAAGAGTTATGAAAAAAACATGGCAATATAGCTTTTAGACAACATTGTTCTTACATTTTATTGTATTAAAAGTCATATCTCTGTTTTTACATTTATGCTGTCTCTTCCGATCAATTGGCACAGAAATAATAAGACATTTTCTGGATGTCTGGTAATTCAGAGTTGAGAACTTCAAATTCTTCAAAGTGATATTTCATTTTGTTTTATCACATAGATCCATGATCAAACCATGTGAAAGGAATTATGAGATGTCTCAATAATATAGCAGATTGAAAACCCTAACATTTGCCTATAGAATAGACCTACAGTAAAGGAGAATAAAGACATTTGTTCTATCCTAGTTCATCACAAGTTCTTGTGCAGATATATGATTTGGTGTCAAGTAGAAGTGGCCAATTTCCTGGACAACCTGTTCCAGTGTTCCACCACCCTTATTGTAAAAATGTCTTCCTTATATTGAATGCAATTCGATTCTCTTTTAGGTTAAAACAATTAACCCTTCTTCAGTCTCAACAGACTCTGCTAAAAAGGCTGACAATCTTTCTTATGAGCCCCTTTTAAGTACTGAAAGGCCACAATAAGGTCTTCCCAGAGGACAGGGTTCCTGTCCTCTGATCATTTTTGTGACCCTCATTTTTCAACAGTCCTGGCTTATGGGAGAGGTCCCAGATCACTGGAAGGTGGCCAATGTGATGCCCATCCACAAGAAGAGGCAGATGGATGAGCCAGGGAATTACAGACCTGTCAGCCTGACCTCAGTGCCAGACAAGATTATGGAACAGGTCATCTTGAGTGCAATCACACAGCACTTACACAGAATGGCCAAGGGATCAGGCCTAGCCAACATGGATTTAGGAAGGGCAGGTCCTGCCTCACCAACCTGATCTCCTTCTATGATCAGGTGACCTGCCTGGTGGTTGTGGGGAGGCCGGTGGATATAGTCTACCTGAACTTCAGCAAGGCCTTTGACACTGTCCCCCACAGCAAATTCCTGGCCAAGCTGTCAGCCCATGGCTTGGATGGGAGCACACTGCATTGGGTTAGGAACTGGCTGGAGGGCCGAGCCCAGAGAGTGGTGGTGAATGGTGGCACATCCAGCTGACGGCCTGTCACTAGTGGTGTGCCCCAAGGATCAGTGCTGGGCCCCATGCTCTTTAACATCTTTATTGATGATCTGGATGAGGCCATTGAGTCCATCATCAGTAAATTTGCGGAAAACACCAAGCTGGGGGCAGGTGTTGACCTATGAGAGGATAGGAGAGCTCTGCAGAGTGACCTTGACAGGCTGGACAGATGGGCAGAGTCCAATGGCATGAGATTTAACACATCAAAGTGCTGGGTTCAACACATTGGCCACAATAACCCCATGCAGTGCTACAGGCTGCGGTCAGAGTGGCTGGAGAGCGGCAAGGCAGAAAGGGACTTGGGGATACTGGTTGACAGTAGGCTGAACATGAGCCAGCAGTGTGCTCAGGTGGCCAAGAGGGCCAATGGCATCCTGGCCTCTATCAGGAATAGTGTGGCCAAGGAGGAGCAGGGAAGTCATTTTGCCACTAGACTCAGCACTGGATAGGTCATACCTTGAGTACTGTGTCCAGTTCTGGGCACCTCAATTCAAGAAAGCTGTTGGCTTGCTTGAACATGTCCAGTGGGGCTGGTGAGGGGCCTGGAGCATAATCCCTATGAGGCGAGGCTGAGGGATCTGGGGTTGTTTAGCCTGGAGAAGAGGAGGCTTGGGGGGGGGACCTTTCTGCCATCTACAACTACCTGAAGGGAGGTTGTAGCCAGATGTAGGTTGGTCTCTTCTTCCAGGCAACCAGCAGCAGTACAAGAGGACACAGTCTCAAGCTGTGCAGGGGGAAGTTTAGGCTTGATTTTACAAAGAAGTTCTTCACAGAAAGAGTGATTTGCCATTGGAATGGGCTGCCCAGGGAGCTGGTGGGGTCAACATTCCTGGAGATGTTTAAAAAGAGACTGGATGAGGCACTTAGTGCCATGGTCTAGTTGATTTGTTAGGGTTGAGTGATCGGTTGGACTTGATGATCTTGGAGGTCTCTGCCAACGTGGTTGATTCTGTGATGAAGTAGTGGGAGGCATATAGATAAAATAATTTGGTTGATAATCTCCCCTGGGAAATATACATGGAACTCACCTTGTCTAACTGAGGCACAGAAGTCAAGAAACTAGTGCTGTAAACAGTATTCCATGAAGAAAGACAGCATTATAATACAGATTTTAATGAGATAAATTATCATCTTGGAGTGTTTTTTCTCTCCACAGAAGAAATCTAAGCTAATACTTCTTAGGTATCTTGGTGAAGTGCCTAAGGTTACACAAGTGATATAATTTGCTCTGAAATATACCCATAAATTCTCACTTAGCTACTTAACTCATTTAAATCTGACCGACACCAAGGTGCTCTCTAGCTCCCTGGTCCCACGGTGTCTTCATACTGCTGTAGTCATATACACTGCCTAGGAAAGGGGTTGCAGAAAGATATAATGGGACATTTGCACTCCAAGGAGAGAAGGAAAAGACTTGAACTCAATAGTGAAATGCTAAATGTCTCCGTTCTTGTTACTCTCAGGACTCAGGAACATCCCTCTGCTAGGAAGACATAGACTTCCCCCTTCTCCTCTTGGCATTAAGGCTAGCCAGGCCTAAAAAGTCCTTGAGATAATTTCCCCTCCATTACCAGAGAGGGAGCATCTCCTACGAAGGCAACGAGGGAAGAAAGAGGAAGAGTAAGATGTTGCAGGTGGATTTATAGGGAGCAGGACATTATGGGATGAAATACATAGCTTCCTGTGTCCACCCATGGGGCTGGACCCTTAGGATACTGGTGGTGTGTCTTATGTGGCTGCAGCAGGGGGGCACCCAGCCCAAACTACTACATTCCCTTTTTGTAGTGAATTTCAGCTTTTAAGTCACTTAGAGTCTTTTGCAAACGCTATCTACTGACTTTCCAAGTGTATCAATATGCTGTTCTTGTTTTTGTTTATTAGGATTTATTTAGACAAATCAAACATTTTTTTTTCCACATATTAACACAGTGACACACATACTAGACGTGACAACCAGATTTGTTCTGATGGTCTTATTGCACTGATTGTGGAGATGTATAAAAGCATTTTCTTATAACATGCAAGAGGAGTTTGGTGCCAGAAATAATTTTCCCGCTCTAGTAGCAAATGACATTTTGGCTCTTGATTCATGTACCACTGAGCTGTCAGCAATCAGCCAAATGATGAAGGGTTGGATAACCAACTTGCAACACTTTTTAAAAAATGTTTTGGCAAAGATCAGATTCTAAAGAGATGATATTCATTTAATCAAAAGTAATTGGAATATTGATGTATCTCTCTAGATCTCTCAGATAATACTGGATTAAAGCAGACAGCATAATGCCATGTCACAATACCTGGTTTAGGTATAAAGAGTTGCATTATGAAATCAACCAAACATAGAATCCAGCTATGTCAGTCTTTGAAAGAACCTTTGAATGAATAGACTAGACTAGGAATAGAATAGAATGGAATGGAATGGAATGGAATGGAATGGAATGGAATAGAATAGAATAGAATAGAATAGAATAGAATAGAATAGAATAGAATGATGGAATGGAATGGAATGGAATGGAATGGAATAGAATAGAATAGAATAGAATAGAATAGAATAGAATAGAATAGAATAGACCAGGTTGGAAGAGACCTTTGAGATCGTCAAGTCCAACCTATCATCCAACACTATCTAATCAACTAAACCATGGCACTAAGCACCCCATTCTGTCTCTTCCTAAACACCTCCAGTGATGGTGACTCCATCACCTCCATGGGCAGCCCATTCCACTAGCCAATCATTCTTTCTATGCAGAACTTCTTCCTAACATCCAGCCTAAACCTCCCCTGGTGCAGCTTCAGACTGTGTCCTCTTGTTCTGGTGCTGGTTGCCTGGGAGAAGAGACCAGCCCCCACCTGTCTACAACCTCCCTTCAGGTAGTTGTAGACAGCAATAGGAATGACATTGAGAGTTGTGCTTAAGGACAAGATATGTTATAGAGATCAATCTTTGAACATGGTGACTTTTTAAGACAATATCCTAAGACTGCTTATGGTTTTCTTTATTCTGTAGCCGCCACAGAGAATGCTGAACTCTTTTTTTATCAACCAATGACTGTGACAAGCATTATTGTGGTGGGTTAACCCTTTTTCTGGGAACAAAAGAACAAAGCAGGGTGGAGGGCTTGCAGGTACTTTTCACTCCCTGAGGGCATTTTTCGCCTGAAGCTGAGTCTGTTCCACTCACCCCTTCCTGCCCAGCTAGGGTATAAAGCAGGACATCATAGCTGTTGGCGCGGGCTTTTCTGGCTCCTGCCTTGCTGGACGAGAGCTACTGCAGCTGCCCTCCTGCCTCTGCCACGTGGTCGGACCTGCTGCCTCCACGCTTCCTCAGAGAAAAGGCTGGTTTTGTATTATTCTCTTGTTTTTTTCCACTCCCATCCATCCTTGTTCCTTGCCTTGTGAACCTTTTTATGTTATTGTTATATATATATATATATATATGCTTAAAGACAACTCTTTGCCTCTCTACTTCCACGCCGACTCCAAATTATTGTTTGGTGGATTTGCTCTTTCCTTTTCTCCCCTCTTTGTTGGAGGGAAGAGGGGGGGGAGTGGGGGAGAGATTCTCAGCCTTGCCCCCCACCTGGCAAACTTTACAGTTAAGGCTCAGCTGCCACAATTTTTGAAAAGGTAAATTCTTTAAACAATCTTTAGTGGCCTGGATGGAAAGTTAACAGGCAAAACTGTGCACAAGAATCAGTGAAAAGAGAAGGGTTGCAAAATCTGAGCTAAGAAAACAGTTGATTTAATAGATTTTTAATGTATTTTTGTATCATTAAAAATAAATAAAGGAGACATAATAACAATAATTGTTTCATTAATAAAGACACTAATAATAATGTAACTATGTTGGATGGACTTACATGATACTGCTTCACCAGTTTGTATATACACCATTCCTTTCTGCTGAGTGGATGGAAGCAACAGAGGAACCTAAGCTGCCCTCTCAACTGGATAACAGAAAACACAGCATTGTGTTTGGATCTTGTTCTAGATGATCTAGATTCTACTATGGCCAGCAGGGCAAGGGAGGTGATTCTCCCCCTCTACTCAGCTCTGGGGAGACCCCACCTGGAGTACTGCCTCCAGTTCTGGAGCCCCCTACTACAAGAGGGATATGGAGGTGCTGGAATGTGTCCAGAGAAGGGCCATGAGGATGATCAGAGGGCTGGAGCACCTCTCCTATGAGGACAGACTGAAAGAGTTGGGACTGTTCAGTCTGGAGAAAAGAAGGCTGCGAGGTGACCTAATTGTGGCCTTCCAGTATCTGAAGAGGGTCTACAAGAAGGCTGGGGAGGGACTTCTCAATCTATCAGGTACTGATAGGACTAGGGGGAATGGAATGAAGCTGGAGGTACGGAGATTCAGACTGGATGTGTGGAAGAAGTTCTTCACCGTGAGAGTGGTGAAGGTGTGGAATGGGTTATCCAGGGAGGTGGTTGAGGCCCCGTCCCTGGAAGTGTTTAAGAGCAGGCTGGATGAGGCTCTGGCCAGCCTGATCTAGTGTAGAGTGTCCCTGCCCATGGCAGGGTGGTTGGAAGTAGATGATCTTTGTGGTCCCTTCCAACCCTGACTGATTCTATGATTCTATGATTCTACTTGTCTCCTTGGTTCTCAGTTTTTATGATTGCAAATGGAATAGCACCATTTTATAATTTGTTTATTATTGCCTTGCAAAAATGCAGGCAATTGGCTCTGAAAGGTGCAAGGTAGTGGAAAAAGATATGTCAAATCTTTGCACAGTTGCAAGATACAATCATTGATCATCCTGAAGCTTTGTAGACTTCAAGGTGCACTGCAGCAACAAATGCTCAATGTGCTGTAATAAAAACCTGCTTTAAAAATATAGTTCTGTGACAATATAATCCCTCAGGATTCTTTTTTGTCATGCTTGTTTTGCTAAACTATAATTTGCCAGTATGTAACTGGAATGTTATTACTTTGCATTTAGAATGAATATATCAATAAAAGTATGTATGCATTTAATTTGTTTAAATTTCATTTTATTATATCATTCTATTATAATGCCAGATACTAATTCGTTGCTGTAAATGCATGAGACAAAACACAGCAATTAATAAATGAAATGAGTTCTTGCTGTTTCTTCTGTTAGTAGTTGTCTTAGCATTCCAGCTTCTTTCTCATATAGCTAGTCAAAATTTATATGGAATTTCAGTGGTTTACCATCCCTCTTTCCCTGAAAGCCTTCATCTTTTTATTTAGAAATAGTCTTATGCTGCATTAGATGTAGAAAATTTATCTTATATTCTTTTCAGTACTTCTTATATATTTGCATCTTGCCTGGGTTTTTTTGGGGTTTGTTTCTGTTTTGTTTTTCTCTCTCACATTATTTATGGTCTTTGTTTAAATATGTATGACCATGATAAATGTACGCTGTGTCACTGTTTTCTGCTCTCTTCCCTAATTGCTTCATACATGAACAGAAAAAAAAAAACGTTTAATATCAGTTTCACTTTTGCAGATCTGCCCTAATGTATCTTTTGTTGTTCCACCGGCACTTTATATTTGCCAACTAAATGCATTGTCATTTACTAGATATTTATACTCATGCATATTATAGTGAAAGGTTTATTCACAGCAGTGGCTACTAAAGTAATAGTTTAAGAATGGTCTCTCACTCAACTCATAACACAGCCAGACTGTCATGGCTGTGTTGTCTTGAGTACTGTTATGGTGAGTCCTACCTGCTAAGAGTCTGGCCCTGAATCTTAAGATGATGAGCAACCAGCACCAGAACAAGAGGACACAGTCTCAAGGTGCACCAGGGGAAATTTAAGCTCGAGGTGAGGAGAAAGCTCTTCACTGAGAGTCATTTGCCAAGGCTGGTGAGAAGTTTAGAGCACAAGCCCTATGAGGAGAGGCTGAGGGAGCTGGCATTATTTAGCCTGGAGAAGAGGAAGCTCAGGGGAGATCTTCTTGCTGTCTACAACTACCTGAAGGGAGGTTGTGGCCAGGAGGGGCTTGGTCTCTTCTCCCAGGCAACCAGCCGCAGAGCAAGAGGACACAGTCTCAAGCTGCACCAGGGGAAGTTTAGGCTTGAGGTGATGTGAAAGTTCTTTGCAGAGAGAGTTGTTGGCCATTGGAATGGGCTGCCCAGGGAGGTGGTGGAGTCACCATCCCTGGAGGTGTTCAAGAGGCAATTGGATGTGGCTCTTCATGCCATGGTCTAGTCATGAGGTCTGTGGTGACAGGTTGGACTCGATGATCTTCGAGGTCTCTTCCAACCTTACTGATACTGTGATACTGTAATTGAGTTGAAATGCGGTATAATTCTTAATATATGAAAGAGGGGAGGTTTAGGCTGGATGTTAGGAAGAAATTCTTCATGGAGAGAGTGATTGCCCATTGGAATGGTCCACAGTTCATGGTTTCAGTAAATATCCATCCAATAACATGTGCTATTAAAGGCTATTCTACAAACCAAACTGGAATCATGGAGCTACGGAAGGGAATGCATTTTAAAACCGCTCTAAATTTAGAAGACTATGATGATGACTATTATATTATGGAATTCATCATTAGTTCCTGAAATGCCAACACATGTAAAATGCAGATGTCATTTTTATTTCTGATTATCTTTCCAGTTCACTTGCTTCCCTGGAGAATTTTTACATTGATTAAGATAAGGCCAATACAAGAATGTTATGTAAGAATTTTAAGGGTAAATTGCAATTAAAAAAAAATCTATTTATTCTAATATATATACTAGAAAATCAATAGAATCTTTCAGACTTGTAAATTTTAACTGTCATTATTGGATGTATGACATAAAAAAAAAAAAAAAAAGGGAAGATTTTTGTGTCAGGCACCTGTGATAGTGTAGACACCTTCTTCAGAGATGGAACGAAAAGATAGATAAGATTTTTATTTTCAGTACAACTTTAACAAAGCACTGTTGTTTGTCTATTCATCATAAACAGTATCCTAGGGTAATAACTGCCACTACTTTTATTGTGCAAATGCTTGAATTCTTGCATATTAGAATTTTTGGATGAAGTCACACGTGACAATTGTAGAGAGCAAAAAGAAATCATAGAATCAATAAGGTTGGAAGGGACCTCAAAGATCATAAAGTCCAACCTGTCACCCAAGACCTCATGGCTAGTAAACCATGGCATGAAGTGCCACGTCCAATCCCCTCTTGAACACCTCCAGGGATGCTGACCCACACCTCCCTGGGCAGCACATTCCAAAGTCTAACAACTCTCTCTGCAAAGAACTTTCACATCACCTCGAGCCTAAACTTCCCCTGGTGCAACTTGAGTCTGTGTCCTCTTGCTCTGCGGCGGTTGCCTGGGAGAAGAGACCAACCCCTCCCTGGCTACAACCATCTTTCAGGTAGTTTAGACAGCAAGAAGTCTCCCTGAGCCTCCTCTTCTCCTGGCTAAACAATCGCAGCTCCCTCAGCCTCTCCTCATAGGGCTTGTGCTCTAAACCTCTCACCAGCCTTGTTGCCCTTCTCTGGACACGTTCAAGTGTCTCAATGTCCTTCTTAAATTGAGGGTCCCGGAACTGGACACAAGACTCAAGGTGTGGCCTAAACAGTGCTGAGTCCAGGGGCACAATGACTTCCCCGCTCCTGCTGGCCACATTATTCTTGATGCATGCCAGGATGTCATTGACCTTCTTGGCCACCTGGGCACACTGCTGGCTCATGTTCAGCCAGCTGTCAATCAGTACCCCCAGGTCCCTTTCTGTCTGGCACCTCTCCAGCCACTCTGACCCATATTAAGATATTAACATTAATAATATTAACATTATTCTTTAAAATTATGGATAAAAGACCAGAAGGATAGCTCCAGACTTGTTTCAAGACATATCCAAGATCAGTAGTATGAAAACCATGTATGAAGGCCCAAATTATTTTCTGACCCATTCTTCTTTGTTTTCTCACAGAGATTTTAATGACCTTTCTTTATGGCATATGTCTCTGTTATCTTTGCAAACATAATTAATATGTAATTTCAGGTACATGACTGAAACTTGCCAATCTCAAATTTTGTCCTCTGATGGTTGTGGCAAATGTTCAGATAGAATGTTCTTTCAGGAAGAATTCCTAACTAGAGAAACTGAGGCTCAGGAAAGTAACTGTAGAAGTACTGGAAAAAGCTTGGATATCTCATCAAAATACAATGAAACTCTGATAGCGACTCAGGGGATATAAACTGATGCTGTTGATTTGCTAGTCTGAGTGTATTCTGTGATACCAATTTTAGTGGAATAAAAATGGTTGGCAAAACCTAGCTCTAAGTATGTACTAACATGACAACTACCATGTATGAGAAAAGACTGATGAAAAAGCATACCTTTCTCTTTGGGATTTCCTATAAGTTAAAGAGCAAATGGCGGGAAAAAATCATTCACCATTCTTGAAATCATCAAGATTATTTCTGACTGCTTGTACCTGAGGGAAGCAAGGCCAATTCTGGTCTTGCTTGTTTGTAATCTCCTCATACTAGCTTTTCTTTGTGTTGTTCCAATACTACTTTCCTGTCATGAAATACCTACTGGAAAGCATGTTGGAGTCATTAACATTAAGCAGCACTTTAAAGTGCAAAGCTGGTAATAAGACTTGCTTTTGTTTTGCAGAAAAATGTTTCATCATTGCCCAGTTTCTTCAACTGCATGCCAAAAGAACAAAAGAGACCTGGGACCATTTAGTCTGGAAAAGAGAAGACTGCAAGGAAATCTTATTAATGTTTATCAATATAGCAGAATAGGTGTCAAGAAGATAAATCTTCTTTTCAGTGATGTTCTGTGATAGGGCAAGGGCAATGGATACAAACTAGAACACAGGAAGTACCACCTCAACATGAGGGGAAAACCTCTTTAAGGGTGATGAGCACTGGAATAGGCTACCTAGGGAGGCTGTGGAGTCATCTATCTTCTCTAGCGATTTTCAGACCCATCTGTTTTCTTCTGTGGCTTGCTCTAGGAGACCCTGCTTTGGCAGGAATGCTGGAGTGATGATCTGAGGCTCCT
The DNA here is from genome assembly GCA_015227895.2 of Colaptes auratus. Classification (NCBI taxonomy): domain Eukaryota; kingdom Metazoa; phylum Chordata; class Aves; order Piciformes; family Picidae; genus Colaptes; species Colaptes auratus. The sequence continues at coordinate 108,664,836 of CM037631.1, forward strand.
TCAACCCCTACCACTTTCTAATTCTATGATGAATTCACTGGCCTTTGGTGCAAGTGTAGAGCACAGAAGTGATACAGTAGTGGTCTCAGTGCCATCCATAAATGTTGATTATAAGGTAGAAAAGGGTCTTCATAAAGGCAAACACTCAGAGTGGCAATTAGAATATCTATGTTAAATGTCAGTTGTGGTTGAGCTGCTTATTTTCATATCCACTGTACTACTTACTGAAAGTATAAGAGTTCTGCCATGTGCTGAAGAGTTTCCAATTTCAATGCTTATTGAATATCAAAAGAAATGTGTTTAATACTGTAATTCTTCCATTGTATTTAAATATTTTTCTAGGCAGGAATCACCAGGAGAGCATGTATGCTTGGATTTCATCCATCAAAATTGGATTACTGTAATGGGCTGTACATGCAGTGCTCCTTAAAACCACTCAAACTTGATCTGGTACAGTACACAGCTGCTCTCCCAGTAAGTGGTGTTTCTTACAAAAAAAAAATAATTAAAAAAATGGCTATACTGAAGTAAGTTTAACAACTGGCCTAGTACAGCCTTTGTAGATGTCAACAGAAGTGTTTCTGTAGTCTTCTGCAGAATCGATCAAATGTGATGAAATAGTACCTGTCCAAGGCACTCCTTGATTCTGTCATTGTTAGTGTTCAGATAGTGTTAGTTTTAATTAGGTGATATGCTTAAGACCAGATGCTGAGGCTTAAATGAAAAGAAGCTAGAGGAAGTCCATTTGAGTCCTTGAATTTGGAATTTGCCTCTTCTCTCACGAATAGAATAGAATAGAATAGAATAGAATAGAATAGAATAGAATAGAATAGAATAGAATAGAATAGAATAGAACAGACCAGGTTGGAAGAGACCTTTGAGATCATCAAGTCCAACCTATCATCCAACACTATCTAATCAACTAAACCATGGCACCAAGCACCCCATCCAGTCTCTTCCTAAACACCTCCAGGGATGGTGACTACATCACCTCCCCAGGCAGCCCATTCCACTGGCCAATCACTCTTTCTGTGAAGAACTTCTTCCTAACATACAGCCTAAACCTCCCCTGGTGAAGCATGAGACTGTGTCCTCTTGTTCTGATGCTGGTTGCCTGGGAGAAGAGACCAGCCCCCAGCTGTCTACAACCTCCCTTCAGGTAGTTGTAGACAGCAAGAAAGTCTGCCATGAGCCTCCTCTTCTTCAGGGTAAGCAAGCCCAGCTCCCTCAGCTTCTCCTCATAGGGCTTGTGCTCTAAACCCCTCACCCGCCTCATTGCCTTTCTCTGGACACCTTCAAGAGTCTCAATGTCCTTCTTAAACTGAGGGGCTCAGAACTGAACACAGGACTCAAGGTGTGGCCTAAGCATTGCTGAGTCCAGGGTCAGAATGACCTCCCGGCTCCTGCTGGCGATGTGGATCATTGGAGGTGGTGGACAACTAAGGTTTAGGGAAAGGAGGTGTATTTTTCACATTAGGCACGTTTTCAGTAGTGTAGCTAGTAAGACTCCTGAAACTTTGAAATTAAGGCAGGCATCTGAAAGGTTTGAATATAAAAGGAGGCTTAAATATATATATTGTCATCTGTGCTGATTATTAAAGGAGCAATGAGATGTACTGAGCAGACTATCTATAATGAATCATTTATCAACAAATCACGACCTTTTCCTACTTGTAAATTACCCACAAGTAGACTTTTATTTTTTGAAAGCTGGCTGAGAATTGTTTGATCAACTTATGTCAACAGATTTCGGTATATTTGCTTGAGTAAGATTTCACTACCAGTAGTTTAGATTACATAAATTGCATGAAGATGTTTCTATTCTTATTTGGATGCCTGCAAACCTTATGAGGAATGACTTGCAAATATAGTGTCAACATTTGTGCAAATAGCTTTCTGCAGAATATGTAGGAGTCTTGAACTCTCCGTGACCACGCTTACTGACAGCAGCGCTTGTATTTCTTAAACTGACTGTCGTCTAAGAAAAATGAATTGAAAATGTTGTGACTGCTTTTCTTCACATTAATTATCCCCTATTATTCTGGTGCTATTTCATCCAATTTCACTGGTAATTCAAAGGCTGGCTCAAGCACAATTTTCTCTGAGCTGCCATCAAGCTGATGCCTTAGAAGAACATGGGAGAAGAACTGCAGGAAGAAAGTGAGTAAAACTATTGTTTACACTGGTGTTGGTCATTAGAGATTCCACTGGTTGGTTTGTTTGTTTCTTTGTATCACAGTATCACAGTATCACTAAGGTTGGAAGAGACCCT
>CM037631.1:108667117-108715484 GCA_015227895.2 Colaptes auratus
TTAGCCATTGGAATGGGCTGCCCAGGGGTGGCAGAGTCACCGTCCCTGGAGGTGTTCAAAAGGGGATTGGATGTGGCCCCTTGAAGCAATGGTTTAGTAGTCATGAGGTGTTGGGTGACCAGGTTGGACTTGTGATCTTTGAGGTCTTTGTCCAACCTCATTGGTTCTATGATTTCTATGATTAGTGCCATTATGTCAAGGGATAGGGCTACTCCAGCCATTATTTGATAACAAATACTGTCTACTACTCCTCCCTCCTTCTTCAAGGGAAGAGCTTTTAAAAATAAATAAAATTTAAAATATACAACCCAACTCTGCAGTGGGAATTACATCACTTGCACACACAGATTGGGATGGAAGGCAGAGTGGATGGAGTCCTCCTTGGATGCTGGCCATTAAAGAATAGTTTTAACCCTTGTGATCCCTATGGTTGTTTGCCCCTAGTGGGGCCAGATGCTCACTAAAGTCACTCTGTAACTCCCACTTCTTAGATTGACAGGAGAGAGGGAAAATATAATCAAAGGTCTATGAGTCAAGATAGAAGCAGTTTAATAGGATGAAAAGCAAAAGCAAAGACAATGCACAGAAGCAGAGAAGTAACGATGTTTTTTCTACATCCCACCAGCAGAGGATGTTTGGTCATTCTTTGGGAGCAGGGCTTCAATATGCAGAGTGGTTGCTCCAGATGTCGGATGCCATCAAGAATGTCCCCACACTGCCTCCTTTCATTTATTTTTTTATATCTAAGCTAATGTCACATGGCATGGAATACCCCTTTGGTCAGTTTGGGTCACCTGGCCTGGTTGCCTCCCCTCCCAAGATCTTGCCCATCCCCTCAACCTGATGTTGTGGGGAAAGTTAGAAAAACGCAGCCAGTCCACTCAGGAATACATCCAGTGGGGTTTGAAGTCTCCAGAGAAGGAGACTCCACAACCTCTCTGGGCAGCCTGTTTCAGTGCTCCATCACCCTCACTGTATATAGATCCTCCTCATGTTGAGGTGAAATCTTCTATGTTCAAGCTTGAACCTGTTATTCCTTCTCTTATTACTGTGCCCCACTGAAAGAGTTTGGCCCCCTCCACTTGATACCCACCCCTCAGATATTTATATACATTGATCAGATCCTCTTTCAGTCTTCTCAAGACTAACAGCCCCAGGATCTCAGTCTCTCTTCATAGGGGAGATGCTCAAGTGCCCTAATCATCCTTGTGGCTCTCCTGGATTCTTTGTTGCTCTGTATAACTTGGACTATATTGCTGCCCAGGAGAGAGATTTCCGGAGAAAAAATATTGTGAGCAACAAGCCCTATGAAGAGAGGTTGATGGAGCTGGGGTTGTTTAGCCTGGAGAATAGGAGGCTCGGGGAGACATTATTGCTCTCTACAACTCCCTGAAGGGAGGTTGTAGCAAGGTGGCAGTTGGTTCTTCTCCCAGTGGAGCAAGTTGACAGAACAAGAGGACACAGTCTCAAGTTGTGCTGGGGAGTTTAGGCTGGATGTTAGGAAGAAGTTCTTCATAGAAAGAGTAATTGGCATTGGAATGGGCTGCCCAGGGAGGTGGTGGAGTCACCATCACTGGAGGTGTTTAGGAAGAGACTGGATGGGGTGCTTGCTGCCATGGTTTAGTGTTGATTAGATAGTGTTGGATGATAGGTCAGACTCGATGATTTCAAAGGTCTCTTCCAACCGGGTATCTCTATCCTATCCTATCCTATCCTATCCTATCCTATCCTATCCTATCCTATCCCATCCCTCCCATCCCATCCCTCCCATCCCATCCTATCCTATCCTATCCTATCCTATCCTATCCTATCCTATCCTATCCTATTCCTATAAAGTCTCTTCATAAAAGGTTCCATCTGTCTTACTCCTGTCAGGTCTCCTCCTGGTGGGCAAGCAGCATGCTGTCTTCCCAGTTTAGTTTCCTGGTTTGCTAAATACTGTTTACATTGTTAATATTGCCTATATACTGTACCTATCCATTTTAAATCACTACAGCCATACACAGAACCTGTTATAAATTCGTGGCCAATTTTTTATTACTAAAAATAAATTAAGATGTTTATTAACATTATTTGCCTAAATAAATCATAATTCATATTATAATAATGTGGCCTTTTACTTTACAGAACCCCAAAGCGGTACAGAAGATTCAGAGTGATCTGGTTTCTATAGGAGCAAGTAAGAGCAGAACCTTTTTGCAGACCATTCCCTGGTAGTAATTACAAACATAAAGTTTTATCAATACTAGAAGCACACTGTCTGATAAAAAAAAGAAAAGAAAAAAAAAGCCATTAACTTCAGAAAGTGCAGTTACTTAGAAGAGATATAGTAAAAAGTAAAATCACCAAACAAAATTGGTTCTGCTCTACCTCAACTAGGACACATTACCTTTTCCTTTGGAATTACTTTGTGTGGCTGGCCTGTGTCAGTCTTTAATGGTGCACACTACAGACCTTAAAGGGAGGGCAGAAGCAGTTACAAATGGAATGTAGAGCTCAGAAAATTGTCTTTTTACTTACATAAAAACAATAGCCACAAAATAAATAATATATATATGTTTTGTAGATTATGTACACTATCAGGGGGGTTCTGACTGGATGTCAGGAAGAAATTCATAGAATACATAGAATAAACCAGGTTGGAAGAGACCTTCAAGATTACCACGTCCAACCCATCAACCATCCAACCCACCTAAACAACTAACTATGACACCAAGCACCCCATCAAGTCTCCTCCTGAACACCTCCAATGAAGGTGACTCCACCACCTCCACGGGCAGCACGTTCCAATGGGCAATCACTCTTTCTGTATTGAACTTCTTCCTAACCTCCAGTCTAAACCTCCCCTGGAGCAGCTTGAGACTGTCCTCTTGTTCTGGTACTGGGGCTGCCTGGAAAAGAGACCACCTCTGCCTGTCTACAACCTCCTTTCAGGTAGTTTGTAGAGAGCAATAAGGTCACCCCAGAGTCTCCTCTTCTCCAGGCTAAGCAAACCCCCTCTCCCTCAGCCTCTCCTCATAGGGCTTGTGTTCCAAACCCCTCACCAACTTCGTTGCCCTTCTGGACACGTTCCAGAAATCCAACATCCTTCCTAAACTGAGTGGCCCCAGAACTGGACACAGAATTCTACACAGAGAGAGTGATTGCCCATTGGAATGGGCTGCCCAGGGAGGTGGTGGAGTCACCATCATTGGAGGTATTTAGGAGGAGACTTGATAGGGTGCTTGGTTGCATGGTTTAGTTGATTACTAGTGTGTTTGATGACGGGTTGGATGTGATGATCTAGAAAGTATCTTCCAACCTGGTCTATTCTATTCTATTCTATTCTATTCTATTCTATTCTATTCTATTCTATTCTATTCTATTCTATTCTATTCTATTCTATTCACCACACACATACCAGCCTGATACCTACATAAGTTACTTTTGATACATATAGCTTATTCCAGTTGTGAGTTTTATGATACTAGGTACCCATGGAAACTCAGAACAAGACTCTTTATTGGACATAGATCTCATTTGTTGTTCAAGCAGATGCTGTTATCTAAGAGTCATCCAACCAATCTTTGCTGTTGAATAGGGAGATTTATGATTTGAGCTTCACTGTATAACAAGGTGATGAGCTCTGTCCAAAAATTAAATATGATAACTTTTCACAGACACGGCCAGATGCTCCACAGAAGTTCATATGCTGGAACAGCTAACAAGTGACCAGAATATTATTGCTGCTGTAATTCACCACCCACACTGTAATTGCTTTTGAGACTATAACCCACATGCTCTGTCTTGCAGTGGTTTAAATTTTAAATCTTAAAAAGGAAGGAGAACAATTTAGGAAAGACATTGATGAATCATGATGAAATGTGTGGCTCAGTTGGTAGCACCTAAGACTCTTACTGGGAAGGTCATGATTCAAGCCTGCAGTGGGCAGGAGTGTTCTCTCTGGGGAGGATGTCCTTTCACTGGGTGCCCATGGTCTAGTCATGGGTTTTGTGGAACAGGTTGGACTCGATGATCTTTGAGGTCTCTTCCAACCTTAGCAATACTGTGATACTGTGATGTATCAGTGCAAATCACCCATGTAACATTATAAAAGTATTTTCTGTATGAGGGTGTGTAAGGCTACCTCATATGAGTAAGTACTTCTCTCTGCATATGTTGCTCTGGACAATTTAATGCCCACACAAAGGCTGTGCTCTGGAGATTTAAATGGAGCTTGTTTTGTGGCTGAATTCCAAACTCTTCTGACTTTTAAAATCTTCATCAGTGACAAAGACAGCAAGATCAGCAAGTTTACAGATAACACCAAGCTGAGTAGTGAGGCTGACATGCCTGAAGGAGATTGACATCCAAAAGGGCTAGAACAAGCTTGAGAGTGGGCCTGAGTGCACTTGGGCAAGGTTCTGCACCTGGATCAGAGCAGTTCTCTATATCAATACAGACTGGGGAACAATGGCATTGAGAGCTGCCCTGTAGAGAGGGACTTGGTACTGGTGTATGAAAAAACTGGACATGAACCAGAAATGCATACTCACAGCAACCAAAAATAATGTGACCAGCAGGACAAAGAATGTGATTCTGCCCCTCTTCTCTGGTGAGGCATCACCAGAAGTACTGTGTCCAGCTCTGAAGTTCTCAGCACAAAAATGCATAAACCTGTTGAAGTGAGCCCAGAGGAGTGCCACAAAAATGATCAGTGGATGGGAATACCTCTTCTATAAAGACAGGCTGAGAGAGTTGGGGTTGTTAAGCCTGTAGAAGAGAAGACTCTAGGAGACCTTATTGTAGCCTTTGAGTACTTAAATGGGTCTTATAGAAAGATGGGAGTAATATTTTTAGCAGGTCCTGTTGCAACAGAACAAGGAGTAATGATTTTAAAACTGAGAGTGTAGATTTCGAGTGGATATAAGGAGACATTTTTCACAGTGAGAGTGGTGAAACATTAAACAGGTTGACCAGAAAGGTGGTAGGTACACCATCACTGGAAATATTCAAGGTCAGGTGGAATGGGTCTTTAAGCCATAACCTAGTTAATGATGTCCCTGCTCACTGCAGGACTAGATGACCTTTGACAGTTACCTTTCAATCCAAACAATTCTATGAAAAACTAGTAGCTTGAAATGCAGCCAGAAAAAGATGATTCCCTGCTTCTGCTATTGTTTTGCTGTCTTAAGTAATATCCCAAATGCTTATTTCTTTTCAAAGCACCTTCTGTATGATCAGAAGGCACCTTAGAGACAGATATAAACTCTATTCAGAACTAGTGTCCTAGGGTACCAGGTAATTTCTACAGAAATATTTTTGGAGGATCAATGTGCACATGAAGTTACACCACATTGTTACATGTTTTGGAGATTATGAATGATCTAACTGGTTAGCCTCACATTCATGAAACAGCATAATCTTTATATTAGTATCATAGTATCAGTCAGGGTTGGAAGGGACCACAAGGATCATCTAGTTCCAACCCCTCTGCATGGGAGGGACACACCCCACACTAATCAGGCTGGCCAGAGCCTCATCTAGCCTGGTCTTAAACACCTCAAGGGATGTGGTCCCAACCATGTCCCTGGACCACCCATTCCAGGGCTTCACCACTCTCATGGTGAAAAGCTTCTTCCTCACGTCCAGTCTGAATCTCCCCACCTCCAGCTTCATTGCATTCCCCCTAGTCCTACCACTACCTGATATCCTGAGAAGTCCCTCCCCAGCTTTCTTGTAGGATCCCTTCAGAACTGGAAGGCCAGAAGAATAGAATAGAATAGAATAGAATAGAAATAGAATAGAATAGAATAGAATAGAATAGAATAGAATAGAATAGGTTGGAAGAGACCCTCAAGATCATTGCGTCCAACCTATCAACCAATCCAACCCACCTAAACAACTAAACCTAACTAACTAAACTAAACTAAACGAAACTAAACTAAATTGATGCTATCTAATGGCAAAATCTAGAGAGGATTCACAGTATCACAGTACATTAGAAGCTGGAAGGGATCTCAAGAGATCATTGGATCTGAACCCCCTGCCAAAGCAGGATCACTCAGGGTAGTCCACACAGGAATGCATCCAGGTGGGTTTTGAAAGTCTCCAGAGAAGGAGACTCCATAGCCTCTCTGGGCAGCCTGTCCCAGTGCTCCGTCACCCTCACTGTAAAGAAGTTTCTCCTCATGTTGAGGTGAAATCTTCTATGTTCAAGTTTGAACCCATTGTTCCTTCTCTTATTACTGTGCACCATTGAAAGATTTTGTCCCCCTCCACTTGACACCCACTCCTCAGATATTTATACACATTGATCAGATCCTCTTTCAGTCTTCTCAAGACTAAACAGCCCAGGATCTCAGTCTCTCTTCATAGGGGAGATGCTCAGTCCCCTAATCATCCTCATGGCGCTCTGTTGGATTATCTCCAGCAGGTCTCTGTCTCTCTTCACTGGGAGCCTAAAACTGGATGCAGTATTCCAGGTGTGTCTCACCAGGGCATAGCAGAGGTAGAAGAACTTCCCTAGGCTTGGTGGACACTCTTTTCTTGATGCACCCCAGGATACCATTTGCTCTTTTAGCCACAAGGGCACATTGTTGTTACACAGAGAACTTGCTGTCCACCAACACTGCTCCATGGAGCTGCTTTCCAGCAGAGCAGCTGCTAACCTGTACTGGTCAGCATGGTATTATTCCTCCCCAGATGCAGGACCCTGTACTTGTCCTTATTGAATTTCATGAGGTTTGCCTGCATCCAGCTCTCCAGCCTGTCCAGGTCTTGTTGGATGGCTGCACAGCCCGATGGGGTGTCAGCCAACCCCCCCCCCAGTTTTCTATCATCAGCGAACTTGCTGAGGTTACTCTCAATCCCCTCATCCAGGTCATTGATAAAGATATTGAATGAAAGTGGACCATCCCTGGGAGCACTGCTGGCTCTAGGTCTCCAACTTGACTCTGCCACTGATGACAACCTTCTGAACTCTGTTGTCAAGCCAGTTTTCAATGTGCTGTCTATGCCAATTGCCTGAGCTTTTCTATGAGATGTTATGGGAGACAGTATCAAAAGCTTTACTGAAGTCAAGATGCATGACATCCACTGCTCCTCCCTCATCTACCCACTTGGTCTTCATTTCATAGAAGGCTATCAGATTAGTCAGACAGGATCTCCCCTTGGTAGATCCATGTTGGCTACTCCTGATAACCCTCTTTTTTTCCATGTTGTTAGAGATGACTTCCAAGATGAGCTGCTCCATCATCTTTCCAGAGAAGGAAGTGAGGCTGACCAGTCTGCAGTTACCAGGGTCCTCCTTCTTGCCTTTTTTGAAGACTGGAGTGACATTTGCTTTTTTGCAGTTGTCAGGCACCTCTCCTGTTCTCCATGACTTTTCAAGGGTGATGGAGAGAGGTTCAGCAGCAGTATCAGCAGCTCTCTCAGCACTCGTGGATGCACCCCATCAGGGCCCATGGATTTGTTTGCCTTTAGTGGGTGTAAGAGATCTCTAACCTGGTTCTGACTGACCAGTGGAATTTCCACATCTCTCCAGTTCTGCTCCCTTGCTTCTAGAGACTGAGGTTCCGGAGAGCTGATCTTAGGAGTAAAGACTGAGGCAAGAGTTCTTCACTGAGAGAGCTGTTAGCCATTGGAATGGGCTGCCCAGGGAGATAGTGGAGTCGCCATCCTTGGAGGTGTTCAAGAGGGGATTGGATGTGGCACTTGGTGCCATGGTCTAGTAGGCAGGAGGTCTTGGTTAACAGGTTGGACTTGATAATCTTTGAGGTCTTTTCCAAGCTTGTTGATTCTATGATTTTATGAAAGAGGGGCATCCAGCAACTTTGCCATCTCTGCATCATCAGTTACAATCTCACATATCATTCAGCAGCAGGTCCACCTCTTGCCTGCTCTTCCTTAAAAGAATATATCCCTATATGCTCAAAAAGAAATTAAAATAGTTTCTCTCCACAGGTATATTTGCAACAACAGGCAATAAGGTAAGTAGTTTGGGTTTTTTTCTTCTTTTCATGTAAAGGATGATTGAAATTTGGTGCCAGCCTGCATGTCCTTCACCTGCTATCACTGAACAGATGTTGATTTTTCCAATTTACAGGTCTGTTAAGAATTCATGACAAAACTAAATTATAGATGAGAATAAGATCATTTTTTTTTCTCTCCAGACTCTGTTTGTCAGGATATGTTTTTCTGTTTGTTAATTGCTAATATTGTCAGAAATAATTATTTTGGTTTTCCCTGCCCATCCCTCTTTACCTTATATTTTGATTTCTCTACCCAAATTGCTGTTACAATATAAAACAAAATGTTCATTAACATGGAAGTGAAAAAAACCCCAAACTCCTTTTGGAGTTACTCTTTTGGTCTAAGACAAGGAAATCTAGAGAGTTAAAATATTGGCTTTTATCATTGTTTACCATCCAGGGTTCATGATTTAATTCAGATTTAGGATAGAGCTCATTAGAGCTCAAAATTCATAACTTGTATTTTTCAGGTAAAAAATCTCATTACCACAACATTAACTGTTACTAAGTTTTTGTTATGAAGTTGTTTTTCACATGAAGAATCATAGAATTGTTAGGGTTGGAAGGACCTCAAGGATCATCTAGTTCCAACCCCGCTGCCATGGGCAGGGACACCTCACACTAGGTCAAATCCCCTTCAGATGTTGAAAAACAGCTCTGAGGTCTGCCTGAAGCTGCCTTCTCTCCAGGCTGAACACCCCCCCAGCTCCCTTAGGCTTAGCATAGGTTCTCCAGCCCCTGATCATCTTTGTGGCCTCCTCTGGACCCTCTACATCAGCTCCATCTCTTCCCTGTGCTGAGGGCCCCACAGCTGGAGACAGCCCTGCAGGTGATGTCTCCCCAGAGCAGAGCAGAAGGGCTGTCAAGCTCTGGCAATGGCACTGGCAGCCCAGAAGGCCAAGGGTAGATGTAGAAGGATGTAGATCTTTAACTATAGAAGTTATTGTAACTAGAGTACAACTCTTGACAGTAGACAGTGCTTTACCTGCCATTTATTTATGTCATTACAAAGCACAGAGTTAAATTTTGGACCATGAGCAAACTGAGGTGTAATAAATTTGTTTCAATCACAGTATATGAGCAAGCTAAAATACTTTTTATTGCTGAAGGGGAAGCACTGACATTGGTAACCAGCTAGATGACATTTCAAGGAGCAATACCTGGCAGGTTGAATATGATGATTACAGTTCTCTATGGTTGTGCTCTTTTTGCTGAGTCTTTTGTCATAGGATGGGTAGCCTGGGATACTTAAGAGTGCCCAAATCCTCCAGTAAACTTTCTGTGGCAGATTCCATAACATAAGTTCTAGGCTTGCGTTGAAAGAAGTTAAGCTGCTTGAAATGCTGCTACTTTGGGAAGAAGAACTAGATTTGGTGTTTCAGTATCAGTTCTGGTTAATTTACTGTCCTTCAAGAGTCCTCTCAGTACCTCACATCTTGAATGTAGAACTGTGTCCCTCTTGTTATCCTCTGAAGGTTGGACTAGATGATCTACAGAGGTCCCTTCCAACCCCTAATATCCTGTGATCCTATACAAATAACTTGTTAAAAAAATAATGTTTTAGAAAGAGATAGACTAGACTAGACTAGACTAGACTAGAATAGAATAGAATAGAGAGAATAAAGCAGGTTGGAAGAGACCATCAAGATCATCGCGTCCAACCTATCATCTAACACCATCTAATCAACTCAACCATGCAACCAAGCACCCCATCAAGTTCCTCCTAAACACGTCCAATGATGGTGACTCCACCACCTCCCTGGGCAGCACATTACAATGGGCAATCACTCTCTCTGTAGAATTTCTTCCTAACATCCAGTCTCAACCTCCCCTGGTGCAGCTTGAGAACGTGTCCTCTTGTTCTGTCACAGGTGGCCTGGGAGAAGAGACCAGCCCCAACCTGGCTACAAGCTCCCTTCAGGGAGTTGTAGAGAGCAATAAGGTCACCCCTGAGCCTTATCCTCTCCAGGCTAAGCAACCCCAGCTCCCTCAGCCTCTCCTCATAGGACCTGTGCTCCAAACCCCTTCCCAGCTTTGTTGCCCTTCTCTGGACATGCTCCAGCAACTCAACATCCTTCCTAAACTGAGGGGCCCAGAACTGGACACAGGACTCAAGGTGTGGCCTGTGCAGTGTACAGGGGCAGACTGACCTCCCTGCTCCTGCTGGCCATACTGTTCCTGATATAGGCCAGGATGCCATTGGCTCTCTTGGCTGCCTGGGGACACTGCAGGCTCATGTTCAGCCTACTGTCAACCAGTACCCCCAGGTCCCTCTCTGCCTGGCTGCTCTCCAGCCACTCTGACCCCAGCCTGTAGCACTGCATGGGGTTGCTGTGAGATGAGAGATAAGGTTGCATGGGGTTGCTGTAAGTTGAAAGATGAGGTCTCACCTGAGGTCTATTGCTGTTGAGGGAATCTGGAAAAGTTTAGGGGCTTTAATACATTCTTTTAGAAAACTTCTATTCACTCTGCTGTGCACTCTCTTCCAATACCTAGGCGGACTGTATAACTACACAGCAGGTACATAATGTACATTTTACATTGGTTTGGAATAAATGTCAGATTAATATCCTGCAAAACACAAAAATTGAATGAGTTGCATCTGGACTGGAAAATAGAATTATGCAAGGACAATAAAAGGTGTTTAATTTTACCCTTTGCATTGTCATTGTTTGAGTAGCAGTTACATGGCAAATAACATGTGTATGTAGCAAGAACAAAGAAGAAAGCAATTACTTACTGGTTTACTGGTGTTCTAGATGAAGTAGATGATTTATATCTGCTGGTACAAATATATACACCAAATACATAACATGGGGCATAGAGAAATACCTTGCAATGTGCACTAGCTTTTTCCTCTTTGAGTAAGAGAATGACTGCTGTGCATAATCAAATTCTGTCAATAAAGTATGAACCGTAGGAAACAATAAATGTAGGTTAATGTAATTCTTCGACCTATGGAGAGAAATCCTAGCAGCTTCATTGAGAACTTCACGTGGCAAATCAGAGCAACACTGGCACATGTTCCATAGACATCAAGAATAGGAGAAAGACAGTCCTATGGGGAAAACTAGAGAGAAATGTAGACATCCATAGGAGTGATATGTTGATGCAAGCGCATTTGTATCAAATGGTGTGCAGGCAATACTGCGATTTTACATGATGCCTCCAGCACCTGCTTGACAGTGAACTTCCATTTAACTGTGCCTCTGCAGGGGAAAAAAAGAAAAAAGAAACAAGAAAAGAAAAAGCAGCATCAACAGAAAATTTTACTGACAGAAAAGAACATGATTTCTGTTGGCAGTAGTTGTATGTACCTGGGTTATTAGCATGATGTCTCTATATTTCTATTCTTATGTTGGATTCTGGGCTTTGTTTTAAGCTACAAGAGAAAAGTCACTGAGAGCTCTGTGAATCTCTGGTTTTTAGGTATATTGTTGTAAGATAAGGGGCAAGTTTTGATAAATATATTGTAACTTAATTTTTGCCCTTTCTAAGAGACAAGCCTTTGGGCTGCTGTATGCTAGGAAAAGGTAGTTATGAGTCATCATCAAATACAATACAATACAATACAATACAATAAATCCAGGTTGGAAGAGACCTTCAAGATCATCGAGTCCAACCTATCAACAATGCAATCCACCTAAACAACTAGATCATGGCACCAAGCACCCCATCAAGTCTCCTCCTGAATACCTCCAATGATGGTGACTCCACCACCTCCCCGAGCAGACCATTCCAATGGCAATCACTCTCCCTGTATAGAACTTCTTCCTAACATCCAGTCTGAACCTCCCCTGGTGCAGCTTGAGACTGTGTCCTCTTGTTCTGGTACTGGCTGCCTGGGAGAAGAGACCAACCTCTGGCTGTCTACAATCTCCCTTCAGGTAGTTGTAGAGAGCAATAAGGTCACCCCTCAGTCTCCTCTTCTGCAGGCTAAGCAACCCCAGCTCCCTCAGCCTCTCCTCAGAGGGCTTGTGTTCCAAACCCCTCACCAACTTTGTTGCCCTTCTCTGGACACATTCCAGCAACTCAACATCCTTCCTAAACTGAGTGTCCCAGAACTGGACACAGTACCACAGGTGCAGCCTAACCAGTGCTGTGTACAGGGGCAGAATGACCTCCCTGCTCCTGCTGGCCACACTCTTCCTGATGCAGGCCAGGATGCCATTGGCCTTCTTGGCTGCCTGGGCACACTGCAGGCCCATGTTCAGCCTCCCATCAACCAGCACCCCAGGTCCCTCTCTGCCTGGCCTACATGGATCAGTTGTATCTTAGCCGAAAGAGATCCTACTGCATCCATGCACTTCAATGCAAACCCATCTATCTGATATAGGGGGGGTGGGCATTGCTGCCTTTTTAGGGGGCTGTTTTATTTTGTGTCTTTATCCAGAGATTATGTGGTCATTTTTATCTGGGGCATAAATGAGAAAAGTTTGGAGTGTCAAGGGTTAAATTGTGACTGCTTTCTGGGGGGGAGGGGAAACAACAAACCAATGTTTGTAAAGATATTCAGAGCAGTCCTCTTTTCTTCTTCAAAATGTTTTCATGCTTAAGAACTTGAATGAAAGAAGTGATGAATTCTTAATTTGAGCACACAGATGCTGTTTGTGTACGCTATTTTCTTTCTGTCCACACAAGCTATCACATGCAAAACCAATCTGCATGCAGACCTTTTTTTGTGTGCGTGCCTGTATAAAGTTGTGCACAAGCAAAATGAGTGCTAAAAAAATAAACCTGTGGGTTGCTCTAGAAACCAGTTAATGTAAAATTTCCACTTCTAAAAGTTTTGATAGCTTTTATCAGGAAAAAAAAAAAAAAGCAGCATACAGCTGAGTCATACAGACCCACTCAGGAAAGAAATATTTAGCAGAAATATCATTTACCTCCCAGAAGGGAAGCTATATAATTAATTCCAGTTTAAAAGCTAAGGGCTACATTTCAGCTTAATGCTAGGAAGTCAGCCTCAGCAGAGATGGTGTTTACCCAAAATTCACTGCTAGATGTGTTCAGTAATAAAGAACCCTAAAAGGTCCAGGGCACAGTCCTCACACTCTGGGCCGTTTGAATGTGGGACCCACTTCAGCTGACTATTGATTTACCATTGCATGGGGCTACCTCGGCACGAAGCTGCAGTAACGTGGTAGTGATCAGGCTCAAAATGTTTAGCATTAATAAAGCTGTCATGTGCTCTCTGCAGGTGACATAAAATCTTAGAAGATTCTTGGCCAATCACAGGTTTCTTTTTCAAAACCTTGGTTTCCAGACACCTAGCATCTCATTGGCAGTCTGCCGGCATGCTGGGCAGGGCTCCCGTCTGCGGCCTGCTTGCGCTGCAGGCACCGCTTCTCCTGTGCTGGTATCCCCTGCTCAACTTCTCTCCCCCAACACACATTATTCACCTTTATGATATGGGCAGGATTTATTGCTAAATGAGGGAGGGACTTCAACTGGGTTTTATTAACTGGGAAAATCTGGAGGCAGTGTTATGACATAAGGTGATGCAGGGGTCTAATATCTGTCACAACCAAAGGCTAATGCAAATTCACTGCAATATCAGCACTAATAATCAATGTTAAATTAAGATGTATTATGTAGGTAGCATTCATAAGAGAAATGAGGAGTCCTGAAATGTCACAGCTACTTTAATTAGAACAGTGTTGGAGCTGGGAGGAAGGCTTGTTGCTGTATAGAAACTATGGTAAAATTCTGCTGGGTTTTTGCTGGAAAATGCACTGCTAATTACACTGACATATGCTGAAGTAAGACTCAATAGTTGATGATGAAATGAGCTTTGTGTTTCAGATTTTAAATAAACGACATAGAGTGGTAAAAAGCTCCTTTAGTACTTCCCGTCTGCCTTCCCCCATATATTTCCCTTGTAGTTATTTTCTGTCTACAAATTAATTAGAAGTACAGCAGGTACAGTATGTATTTGAGAGCTGCTTTTTCTCCCACACCCTGCACTGTTCAGAACATAAAGGTTGCGGAAGTGAGCAAAAGTATTTAATATAAAAAATGTTTGAATGTGTTTGGGGGGAGATTACTGCAGAATAGAAAAGAAAAGAAAAGAAAAGAAAAGAAAAGAAAAGAAAAGAAAAGAAAAGAAAAGAAAAGAAAAGAAAAGAAAAGAAAGAAAAGAAAAGAAAAGAAAAGAAAAGAAAAGAAAAGAAAAGAAAGGAAAAGAAAAGAAAACCAGGTTGGAAAAGACCTTTGAGATGATCGAGTCCAACCTATCATCCAACACCATCTAATCAACTAAACCATGGCACAAAGTGCCCCATCAAGTCTCTTCCTGAACACCTCCAGTGATGGTGACTCCAACACCTCCCTGGGCAGCACATTCCAATGGGCAATCACTCTTCTTCCTAATACCCAGCTTAAATCTCCCCTGGCACAGCTTGAGACTGTGTCCTCTTGTTCTGGTGCTGGTTGCCTGGGAGAAGAGACCAACCCCCACCTGGCTACAACTTCCATTCAGGTAGTTGTAGACAGCAAGAAGGTCTCCCCTGAGCCTCCTCCTCTCCAGGCTAAGCACCCCCAGCTCCCTCAGCCTCTCCTCATAGGGCTTGTGCTCCAAACCCCTCCCCAGCTTTGTTGCCCTTCTCCGGACACTTTCCAGCAACTCAACATCTTTCCTAAACTGAGGGGGTTGTTTCCTAAATTAGAGAGGGTCATGGTGCCCTGTGCATCATCCTACTTAAAACTCAGGGCTGTGGTATGTGATTTAAAAAGAAAATACAGTAAATTAAAAAATTGTATAATATATATTACATGCACATGCATGTACAAGTGCATACATTCATATACGCACATATGTATATATGTGCGTGTGCATAAAACTTTATTGCTTGTCCTGCCAAATACTCTGACCTCATTTCTTTTGTACTTTGAATATCACAATACAGCATGCTGTGCACTATGGAATATTACAGATCATCATTTTATGCATACCATGTTATCCACGATAAATTAGAAAACAGGAAGCAACAGAGGGCAGCTGATGCTTGCCCTTCACTATAATCTTCTAATAATCTATTTTATCTAGTCTGTTCTTGAATTTTAGTAGTAATGATGATTCAACTATTTCTCCCCTGACAAATGATTCCATTGTCTAACCTTTTGGACATTTCTGCCTAATGTGTAGTTTTAATATTTAAGTTTTGAATTTCAGACCATTATTTCATCTGCAATGGTAAATGTGAAAGCCATCTTCCATCAATTAAAAACCATCTGGGAGAGATGAAACTCAGAAATGAAACACAGTACTGTACAACAGTGAATGATGAAGGGGAAAAACCCAACAACCAAGCGAAATGTCACTTTTGCAAGCACTTTCTGTCACAGAAAGGTGGTGACCTCCTCAACTTTAAAAATATATATCTTTCTTTTCTCCTTCAATAATGTATGGAATTTATAATTCTTGGTCCTAAGAGTGTCAAAAGAGTGTCAAAATCATTAGTCACTTTCATGTCTTTTGGGCTGTTCTAAAAAGTAGAAAAGGTTAGGCAAGCTAAAGCCCTAATAGAATTAATTATGTGCAGGGACACCGAGTGGCTGCACGGCCACAGCAACCCCATGCAGAGCTACAGGCTGGGGTCAGAGTGGCTGGAGAGTGGCCAAACAGAGAGGGACCTGGGGGTGACAATTGACAGCCATCTAAACATGAGCCAGCAGTGTGCCCAGATGGCCAAGAAGGCCAATGGCATCCTGGCCTGCATTAGGAATAGTGTGGCCAGCAGGAGCAAGGGAGGTCATTGTGCCCCTGTACTCTGCCTTGGTTAGGCCACACCTTGAGTAATGTGTCCAGTTCTGGGCCTCTCAGTTTAGGAAGGACATCGAGACACTTGAATGTGTCCAGAGAAGGGCAACAAGGCTGGTGAGAGGACTTGAGCACAAATCCCCTGTAATAGGGGCTCCAGAACTGGATGCAGTACGCTAGGTGGGGTCTCACCAGAGAAGAGTAGAGGGGGAGAACCACCTCCCTCACCCTGCTGGCTATGCTTCTCTTGATGCAGCCCAGAATGTGATTGGCTTTCTGGGCTGCAAGTGCACACTGCTGGCTCATGTTGAGCTTCTCATCTACCAGAACGCCCTGGTCCTTTTCTTCAGGGCTGCTCTCAAGCCAGTCACTTCCCAGCCTATAGAGGTGCTTGGGATTGCCCCAACCCAACTGCAGGACCTTGCACTTTGTCTTGGTTAACCTCATGAGGTTGTCATGGGCCCACCTCTCCAACCTGTCAAGGCCCCTCTGCATAGCATCCCTTCCCTCCAGAGTATCTGCTGCACCACACAGCTTGGTGTCATCAGCACACCTGCTGAGGATGCACTCAATTCCTCTGTCCATGTCACCAGCAAAGATGTTAAACAAGACTGGTCCTAGTACTGATTCTTGAGGGACTCCACTTCTAATTTGGCCTCCACTTGGACATGGACCCACTGACAGCCACCCTTTGGGTGTGGCCATCAATCCAGTTCTTTATCCACTGCATGGTTCATCCATCAAACCCATACTGCACCAGCTTGGTGACCAGGATGTGGTGCAGGACAGTGTTGAAGACTTTGCTCAGGTCCAGGTAAATGACGTCAGTTGCTCGGCCTTCATCTATACACATAACAGTGTAACCAGTGTCTGGCTGCCTTTACCTGGCTCCAAAGCTGAATAGTTTCTCATAGAAGTCATGCTACCAGAGGAAAGTCAAGATCTAAAGTGACCTAAAAATGTGTCTCTTTACATATGAACTGGAGTTCAATGATTGCATTTGTACCTTGCACTTAACCCCAAAACCTTCAAAAAGAGAACACTAGAAGTGTAGGCACATCAAAGCAACAGTGTTATTTTGTCTCTGAACAGACAGAATAATAATAAAAATAGAAGAAACTTCCAGCTAGCAGGAACTTCATTTTTCATTATAAACTACTGTAATCCATTTCAGCTGTAAGGAAATCCTCCTCCAATTTCATGCTACAGTAGTGTCCATAACAAAAATAAATGTATGTTACTATCATAGATTAAATAGCTGCTGATTGAATATTACACTGAAGAGACAGCTCAGTAGATCTGGCCTCAGTTTTGACTTTTTTTGCCTTCAATCAGTGTTGTGTGGGTGTTTTTGTTTGTTTGTTGTTGAGGTGGTGTTTTTTTTTTCTTTTAGTATCCTCAAAAAAAAAAAACCCTCCAACCAAGCAAACCAAGAAAAAATAAAACCCCCAAACCAACCCCTACCCTCCCCAAAAAATAAAACCCAACCCAAACCACCAGAAAAACCACTTAACTGGTCAAAACCAGTACTTTTTTTTTTTTCTAGAATTCATAGAATCATAGAATCAATCAGGTTGGAAGAGACCTCGAGGATCATCAAGTCCAACCTGTCACCTAACACCTCATGACTACTAAACCGTGGCACCAAGTGCCACGTCCAATCCCCTCTTGAACACCTCCAGGGATGGCGACTCCACCACCTCCCTGGGCAGACCATTCCAACAGCTAACAACTCTGTGAAGAACTTTCTCCTCACCTCAAGCCTAAACGTCCCCTGGTGCAGCTTGAAACTGTCCTCTTGTTCTGTGGCTGGTTGCCTGGGAGAAGAGACCAATGCCCTCCTAGCTACAACCACCTTTCAGGTAGTTGTAGAGAGCAATAAGGTCTCCCCTGAGCCTCCTCTTCTCCAGGCTAAACTATTCCAGCTCCCTCAGCCTCTCCTCATAGGGCTTATGCTCAAGGCCTCTCACCAGCCTTGTTGCACTTCTCTGGACACATTCAAGAGTCAACATCCTTCTTAAACTGAGAGGCCCAGAACTGGACACAGGACTCAAGGTGTGGCCTAACCAGTGTTGAGGACAGGGGCAGAATGACTTCCCTGCTCCTGGTGGCCACACTATTCTTGATGCATGCCAGGATGCCATTGGCCTTCTTGGCCACCTGGGCACACTGCTGGCTCATGTTTAGATGGCTGTCAATTGTCACCCCCAGGTCCCTCTCTGTTTGGACACTCTCCAGCCACTCTGACCCCAGCCTGTAGCTCTTCATGGGGTTGTTGTGGCCAAAGTGCAACACCCGCCACTTGGACTTGTTGAATATCATCATGTTGGACTCTGCCCATCTGACCAGCCGGTCAAGGTCCCTCTGATTAACCCATTACTTTAAAGAAATGTAGTCTAATATTTTTTTTAGTGAACTCTAAAATAATTTTCAATTAATCACAGAGGTAAATTAAAATATGCACCTTTGAGGAGGTTACATTTCTTCATGTCAGTAACGTCTCTTAATAGGTTTATTGCTGACATAACAGAAGAGTATAAAGGAATTTGGAAAGTAGCCAGAAGAGTCATGAATCCAAGTGCATCAGAGGGATTTACCAGCACAGTGAACCTGGATGTTTCATTTGGGCTGCCCAAGGAGGTGGTGGAGTCACCATCACTGCAGGTGCTTAGGAAGAGACTGGATGGAGTGCTTTGTGCCATGGTTTAGTTGATTCGATAGTGCTGGGTGATTAGGTTGGACTCGATGATCTCAAGGGTCTTTTCCAACCTGGTTAATTCCATTCCATTCCATTCCATTCCATTCCATTCCATTCCATTCCATTCCATTCCGTTGTATTCCGTTCTATGAATATAACTCACTTTGCATGACCCACTCTTGTAACACTCATACTGGGCAACGAATAATTCCACACACAAGTATTACTGCTGTGTATTTGCTTATATGAAAGAGAATTCAAGTAATATATAATAATTTAAAATTATGGTTGAAGTCAGTTTATATTCAAGTAGACTTTCTATTCAAAATACAATTTATTAGATTTCAGTTACCATAGACATAATAACAATACCATTTCACTTTTTTTTGTTTTTAATGAGATGAGAATTTCTATTCAAACAAATGTTAAGCAATTGAAAAGAACCTTCTATATAAATAATATACAAGCTTGTTTTCTAGTTAAATGGACTAAACTCCTAGAAATCAGTAAGGATTCTCTTCTTTTGAGGGCTGCTTCTTTCCTCAGGTAGTCATTTCCAGTCACTTCAGGGAATTCATGTGTTTGCATGCTGTTAAAAGCAGAGATTTGCAAAGATTCAAGGGAATTGTATAAAAACTTTGGGAAAAAAAGAATATTGTGACAGAGCACTTTAGGGAGAACGTCCTTAACAGCCAGACAATATTATCAACCAGTTGTTAGTTAGGACTGCTGAAGGTAGCCTTTCCTCAGTAATTGCTCTTTGCAAATAATTACTTCCTGCAAAGGTTCACAGCATCAATATACTTCTTCCTTGAGGCATTGTTAGGAAAAGATCTTTCCCAGAGGGACCTGCAATAGCACAAACTTAAAGACATTAAAAATCAAAACAAAACAAAATGGGCTGTAGCTAAATTACATGTTGTTTCTATAAGACAGTACACAAATAAACTCTTCTGCCCAATTTAGAGTGAGTAAAGTCTGTTTGCTCACACTTACACTCAACTGCGCTGCTGGAAAGAAGGGGAAATATTCTTCTCATGCACAGTCAGTTTTGCCTTGCATTCATCATTTTACCTTTTCTATCCAGTCCTGACTGTCATTTCACATCATAAGAATATATTGTAAACCTCTTCACATATGTTGGAAAACAACTGTAGTGTTAGCAATACTCTAATTTTCTTGATTGGACATTTATGGTTTCACTCCTTAGGAAGGTAACTTATTTCGTTTATACTTTCCTAGATTACTTTTTGTCTTTGAAACTTATTTAGTAGGTAAAAGAGATGTCATTTTGCTTAGAATCATCCAGTTGTTTCAGTTGGAAAACACCTCTCAGATTATTGAGTCCAACTCTCTGCTTAACACCACCAAGCCCATTAAACCATGTCCTGGAGTTCCATGTCTACATGTTTTTTTAACACCTTCAGGGATGGTGACTCCACCACCTCCCTGGGCAGCCTATTCCAATGCCTGACAACTCCTTCAGTATATGATTTTTTTCTTAATATACAATCTAAGCCTGGCCTGACATGAGCTGAGGCCATTTTCTCTCATTCTATCACGTGATACAACCCCCACATCACTATGACCTCCTTTCAGGTAGTTTTAGAGAACAACCTTCAGCCTCTTTTTTCTTCAGGCTAAACAGCCCCAATTCCCTCAGCTGCTCCTCATAAGACTCATACTCTAGGCCATTCACCATCATTGCTGCCCTTCACTAGACACATTCAAGCAGCTCAATTTCCTTCTTGTAGTGAGAGGCCAAAAACTGAACACAGTAATTGAGGTGCAGCCTCACTAGTGCTGAGTACAGGGAGACAGCACATCACTAGTGCTGAGTACAGGGAGACAATCACTTCCTACTCTTGCTGATCTAAGTATTTTCCAAAAAGTTAGGACACTTGTGGTCTTCTTGGCCACCTGGGCATTATGCTGGTTCATATTCAGGGAGCTGAATGCCAACCCCACCAGATCCTTTACTGATGGGCATCTTTCCAGTCATTCTTTCCCAAGTCTGTAGTGTTGCATGGTGGTGTTGTGACCCAAATGCTGAACCTGTTGAATGTCATATCACTTGCCTCAGCCCATTAATCAGTCCTGTCCATATCCCTTCATAGTCCATTCCTACCTTCAAGGACCCAGCTTGGTGTCCTCTGCAGATGTACTGAGGGTGCACTCAATCTCTTCATCTAGATAATTGATAAAGACATTAAAAAAGACTGGCCCCACACCTGAGACCTGGGTAACATCACTTTGACTTGCCACCAACTGGATTTACTCCATTCACCTCCACTCTTTGGGTCTGGCCATCCATCCAGTTTTTAACCCAGTGATCCATGAGCAGCCAGTTTGTCCAGGAGGATGCTGTGGGAGACAGTGTCAAATACCTTACTAAAATCCAGGTAAACAACATCCACAGCTTTTCCCTCGTTCACTTAGCAGGTCACCTTGTCACAGGAAAGTTTAATGAGCTTCCTTTCCAAAAAGTCATTTTGATGTGGGATCTTATTTTATCATGCATGCTCCCAGTATCTCAGCTTCTGTCGAAATAAATGTGCAAAAAATAAATAATGCAAAGTGCCAGACACAAAGATAAAACCTGCATTTTTTAATGGAAGAATTGTCAACATTTCAACAGCTATCTGTCTGCTACTCAAAACTATAGTCTCCTTTTATTCAAATGAGACCCTATTCACACATTGACAGTTGTTTTGTGTTTTATCTCTTCCTCTACCACGCTGCTACTTCTGCCTAAGACTTCCCTAATTTACCTAATTTTGCCTTTATAGTATTTTAGCAAAGAGATACTCTTTGCTAAAAGAGTATCTCAGCTAATTTTTACCTCAGCTAATATTTACCTCAGCTAATTTTAAAGCTAGAGTTCACCGATGCAAATGCTGTTTCACTCAGTGTAGATTTGAGACATCTAAACCAGTTTAGGGGAACTGTATTTCTTGTCCCCGCAGCCTCCCTGCAAGACGCTTCTGCAAGGAAAGAAAGAAGAAAAGATGGTTCTCCAAACTGAGATACTACAGCAATTACACATATTGTTTTGGCAGTTCTTGTGATTATTATCTTCTGTTGCTTTCTGCTGCTTCAGAAACTATTAATTTGTTCATGTGTCCTCGCCTCTTATCTCTCCTTAATTCTGCTAAATTCTGCTTGTCTTCTAGCTCCAGTTCTACCAGCCCTTCTGCCTATCAGTGATCATGTTGCCCATCATTTCCTCTTTGCTTTTGGAGATACATCTCACTTTCTTATGGGTTAAACCATCTAAATAGCAAGAAGCCAAGGAGAGGAGGCCTTACCTCGCACGCAGAGCTGAGATGTTCTTTAGCTTTTTTATTCTGTTTGTTTTACCCTTGTCAGAGAAGATTGGTATGCAGAGGGACACAGTTGCATTTGAAATGACAGATTTATGTCTATGATACCTAACAGAGAGTGTCAGGAACCAAACCTGGGCCTTGATGCCGTATGGCATATGTAGATCGCTTCCATCAGCTTAGAATAGAGCAACCCCCTCTTATGGCAGGTTCTTCAGCAGAGCTGTTTGAAGTGTCCAAATCAAAAGCCCAGGAATGGACAGTGCCCATGGTTTGGGCTCTTGTGCTGATTCTCTTTATCAATCTATAATGTGCAAAACCATGGTCCCATGTTGCATAACATACCTTCAAAAGCCCTTCCATCCATGTGCTAAATCTGATCCCAGTGTTTTCAATGCATGCAGTACATGTATCCTATACATAGATGCATGCAACATTGAGCATACACTGGGTTAGTAAATTTTCATGGGAACAGCAGAGAGCTGCACTTGGTTTATAAGCAGTCCTAGCTGACTGCTAAAGGTCTAGGCAATTGGAGAGCTGACCTTCCCTTTGTCAGAGATAAAACTCCCTGGAAGAAGCTTCCTGTAGCATGAAAATGGCAGTTTTAGATTTGTTCTGGAAGCCTCAACTAGAGATACATTCAAGAGAGTTATTGTCCCTCACTCTAGCAAGGAATCTTCATTTTCCTCAGGGGCATTCAACACTGTCAGAGCACAAGTGGCTGGTGGAGGGTTTAAGGGCAACAAAGTTGGTGAGGGGTTTGAAACACAAGCCCTATGAAGAGAGGCTGAGAGAGCTGGGGTTGCTTAGCCTGGAGAAGAGGAGGCTCAGGGCAGACTTATTGCTCTCTACAACTACCTGAAGGGAGGCAGGTGGGGGTTGGTCTCTTCTCCTAGGCAACCAGCACCAGAACAAGAGGACACAGTCTCAAGCTGCACCAGGGGAGGTTCAGACTGGATGTTGGGAAGAAATTCTACACAGAGAGAGTGATTGCCCATTGGAATGTGCTGCCCAGGGAGGTAGTGGAGTCACCATCACCGGAGGTGTTTAGGAGGAGACTTGATGGGGTGCTTGGTTGCATGGTTTAGTTGATTAGGTGGTGTTGGATGATGGGTTGGACGTGATGATCTTGACGTTCTCTTCCAACGTGGTCTATTCTATTCTATTCTATTCTATTCTATTCTATTCTATTCTATTCTATTCTATTCTAACCTATGGGTCATTACCCTCCAGAAACACTGCCTTCTAACCAATAGTATGTCTTACCATGTATAATATTTTCTCTAGTCCCTTGGCTTTGTTTTTGAAGGCAGCTAATTACTCCATTAGGTTTGCATTGCGGATACCTCATATGCCCACAACTGTAGTAGGTACCTACATTAACAATAATCTTATTCACTTATCTTTGTGTAATACTAGGTTGTTGTTTTGTTGTTGTGGTTTCTAATTATTCCATTTTGATTTTCCTCAGGCCTAATAACTGATGGAACAGTCTCAGAGTTTTAAACTATGATTCATCATAGATCACTACGAAATGAAAAAGTGATAACACATTCATCTCCAGGGGTTTATCATGATCCATAAAACATGCTGATAAATGTGAAAAGGAATGTATGAAAGTGTTAAGAGGTGCAAATGTGTTTAAACTAATTAAAATGTTAGATTTAAAAAAAAAAAAAAAGAGAAGGAAAAGAGAAGGGAAAAATTTGACTGGCAGTTGACAAAGTGTGAAGATGCAGAAGCATCAACATAATCTTCCTCCCTGAATAGTTTAACAGCTAAATTTTGGATAATACATCTACTGTGCGACGAACCAAAAGTTAAGTTGCACGGCACAGGATTCATTTCACCTAGCATCAGCTGTCCAAGTCTGAGATAGTTATCCTAGATTGTCTTCAAAAAGAATAAGCATTCCCAGACTTCATTTCATTACATTCATAAATAAGCATGTAAACCAGTCCAGCTGAATTACCCTCAAGCTGCCTGAAAAAAAAATATTGAAAGGACCAGGCATGAGATCATGTTTTTTCTGTACTGACTTGCCTGCATAATGAACATGCAAGCAGAGCAGCTAAAAAGAAAGATGTAGACATTTCTGCATTTAGTGTAGAAGAGAGTGATTGATCCCAGGAACTGAGGAAAAATTGCTGGTAAGGATCATCACAAGAAACACAAAGGTGGAAATACGTTGAGTGATTTTTTACTTTCAATTCTAGGAGAAATGGAAGATTTTGAGAGAATGTGGCTTACATTTTTAAGTCTGCCCAAAGAAGCTATCATTCAGTACCTACTAATATACAATACAATACAATACAATACAATACACCAGGTTGGAAGAGACCTTCAAGATCATCGCGTCCAACCTATCAACCAATCCACCCACCTCATACAATACATACAATACAATACAATACAATACAACCCACCTAAACAACTGAAAAACTAAACCGTGGCACCAAGCACCCCATCAAGCCTCCTCCTGAACACCTCCAATGAACATGTGCTACTGTCAGAAAACACCTCAGAGAAGCAGATTGGTTTGACAATACAGCAATGGGACTGACATACCCATTATTTATTTAAATTCTGTTTTAGAATCTTAGACTTTTTAGAATTGGAAGGGACCTCAAGGGTCAGCTGGTTCCAACCCTCCTGCCATGGACAGAGACACCTCACACTAGATTGGGTTGCTCAGAGCTCCATCCAGCCTGGCCTTAAAAACCTCCAGGGATGGGGCTTCGACCACGTCCCTGAGCAATCTGAGGGGCCCAGATCTGGACACAGTACTCAAGGTTTGGCCTAATCAGTGCTGAGTCCAGGGGCAGAATGGCTTCCCTGCTCCTGCTGGCCACACTATTCCTAATGCAGGCCAGGATGTCATTGGCATTCTTGGCCCCCTGGGCACACTGCTGGCTCATGTTCAGCCTAGTATCAACCAGTACACCCAGGTCCCTTTCTGCCTGGCCGTAGAGGGGGAGAATCACCTCCCTTGACCTGCTGGATATGCTTCTCTTGATGCAGCCCAGAATGTGATTGGCTTTCTGGGCTGCAAGTGCACACTGCTGGCTCAATGTGAGCTTCTCATCCACCAGCACCCCTAGGTCCTTTTCTTCAGGGCTTCTCTCAAGTAAGTCACTGCCCAGCCTATAGAGGTGTTTGGGATTGCCCCGACCCAACTGCAAGACCTTGTACTTTGTCTTGTTCAACCTCATGAACTTGTTATGGGCCCACCTCTCCAGCCTGCCAAGGTCCCTCTGGATGGCTTCCCTTCCCTCCAGCGTGTCTGCTGCACCACACAGCTTGGTGTCATCAGCAAACCTGCTGAGGGTGCACTCAATGCCACTGTCCATGTCACCAACAAAGATGTTGAACAAGACTGGTCCCAGTACTGATCCCTGAGGGACTCAGCTTGTCACTGGTCTCCCCTTGGACATGGACCCATTGACATCCACCCTTTGAGTGTGGCCATCAATCCAGTTCTTTATCCACTGAATGTTCCATCCATCAAACCCATACTTCACCAGCTTGGAGACCAGGACGTGATGCAGCACAGTGTTGAAGGCAGCACCCATTAGCTGACCATGTTGAGCTTCCTATCATTTGCCTTAGCCCATCAATCCAGCCTGTCCAATCCTTTCACAGAGCATTCCAACTCTCAAGCAGATCAACATTGTCACCCAGCTTGATGTACTTTGCAAACTTACTGAGGGTACACTTGATCCTTTCACCTAAATCATTGATAAAGATATTAAACAAGACTGGTGCCAAACCTGAGACTCAGGGAACACCACTTGTGGCTGGTCACCAACTACATAAAATTCCATTCAATGCCCCTCTTTGGGTCTAGCCATCCATTCAGTTTTTAACCCAGTGAATCATCCATCCATCTAGGCCATGAGGAGCCTGTTTGTCCAAGAGCATGCCACAGGACACAGTGTCAAAATCTTTAGTAAAGTCTAGGTAGACAACCACTAAATGAGTTACCTTGTCATAGAAAGAGTTCAGTCTAGTCAAGCAGGACTTGCTTTTCATAAACCCATGCTGACTGGGCCAAATCACCTGGTTGTCTTGTACATGCCATGTGATGATACTTAAGGTGATCTGTTCCATAACCTTTCCTGGCATCAAGGACATGCTGACAGGCTTGTAGTTCCCTGGATCATCTTTCCACCCTTTCTTGTGGTTGGGTGTCAAATTTGCTGAGCTTCCAGCCACCTGTGACCTCTCTGCTCAGCTGGGACTGCTGGTAAATGATTGAAGTTGGCTTGGTGAACACTTCCAACAGCTCCCGCATTACCTTTGGGTGGATTCCATCTGGCCCTATAAACTTATATGTCTCTAAGTAGTGAAGAAGGTTTCCTCTGATTATGGGGGCTTCATTCTGCTCCTTGTTCCTGTCTTCAGGGGGCTGGATACCTGGAGAACAACTGGTGTTACTATAAAAACTGAGGCAAAGAAGACATTAAGTACCTCAGCCTTTGCCTTTTCCTCAGCCTTTGTCATTATGTTTCCTCCCATATTCAAAAAGGACGGAAATTCTCCTTAGCTCTCCATTTGTTGCTAAGGTGCTTAGAGGAATATTTTTAATTGCCTTTTAAGGCAGTAGCCATATTAAATTCTAGTTAAGTTTTCATCCTAATTTTCTCCCTGCATAACCTCATGACATTCTTGTAAGAGTGGCCTGTGCCTTCTTTCCACCCCCCGACTTTTTTTCCCCCTGCCCCTAAGTTCAGCCAGGCCATGCACCCTGGGGGACAGCCTGCTCCTGCACCTATAAGATTTCCTTCCTAAAGAGTATCCAGCCCCTTCCTGGACATCTTTTCCCTCTAGGACTGCCTCCCAAATGATGCTGGCTCCTAAACAGGCCAAAGTCTTCCCTCTCCAAGTCCAAGGTTGCAGTTCTGCTGACCCTCCTCACTTCTCCAAGAACTGAGAGCTATCATTTTGTGATTGCTATGCCTCCAACCTTCACAACACCTAGAGAGTCCTCTGTTCAAAAAAACAGGTCCAGGTGGATGCCTTCTCTAATTAGCTCACTCACCAGCTGTGCCATGAAATTATCTTTCTCACTTCCCTGGAATCTTCTGGACAGTTTCCTCTCATTCTACTGTGTTTTATTGTCAACAGTTATGTGATAAGTTGAAGTCCCCAGTGACAATAAGAGCTATTGATTGTGGGGCTTCTCTCAAGTGCTTACAGAATATTTCTTCTATCTCTTCGTTCTGGTTGAGTGGTCTATAACAGAGTCTCACCACGCCATTCGCCTTGTCAGCCTTCTCTTGATTCTTACCCATAACCACTGAACCCTTTTGCCACCATCATAAAACTCTAGACAGTCCCTAATATATAGGCCTATCCCTTCTGAAGGGTTTATAGCTATCAACTGCAGCACTTCACTGTCCCAAGTCATCCCACAGTGTTCCCATAATGTAAACTCTCATAGTTTTCTTGCTGCACTATGACTTCCAGCTCCTCCTGTTTGTTGCTGTATTAATTGGGCTGCATCAGGAGAAGTGTGGCCAGCAGGTCAAGGGAGGGGATTCTCCCCCTCTACTCAGCTCTGGGGAGACCCCACCTGGAGTACTGCGTCCAGTTCTGGAGCCCCTATTACAAGAGGGATCTGGAGGTGCTGGAAGGTGTCCAGAGAAGGGCCATGAGGATGATCAGAGGGCTGGAGCACCTCTCCTATGAGGACAGACTGAAGGAGTTGGGGCTGTTCAGTCTGGAGAAGAGAAGGCTCCGAGGTGACCTCATTGTGGCCTTCCAGTATCTGAAGGGGGCCTACAAGAAGGCTGGGGAGGGACTTTTCAGACTATCAGGGAGTGATAGGACTAGGGGGAATGGGATGAAGCTGGAGGTGGGGAGATTCAGGCTGGACATGAGGAGGAAGTTCTTCACCGTGAGGGTGGTGAAGGCCTGGAATGGGTTGTCCAGGGAGGTGGTTGAGGCCCCGTCCCTTGAGGTGTTTAAGACCAGGCTAGACAAGGCTCTGTCCAGCCTGATCTAGGGTAGAGTATCCCTGCCCATGGCAGGGGGGTTGGAACTAGATGATCCTTGTGGTCCCTTCCAACCCTAACTGAAACTATGAAACTATGAAAACTATGAAACTATGAAACTATAATTGGTGGAGACTCATTTCAGCTGGTCACCTTTTGGGAGGGAGGAACCCTAATTCCTGTGTGACCTTATTCTGCAGTTTCCAACCCATCAATAACCCTTTTGGTTTTGTTGTCACGTGAATCTCCATCTTCTGTCTCCACCAAGAGGGCAGACTGAAGGATCTCGCTAGCACGCTGCCTGTCAAATATGTATATAAAATATTTGGCAGATTGACACTTGTGAGTACAGCTAGTTCTTTGTGCTTAAGTGCCTACAGGAGAATAGTAAAGCAGAAACTCAACAATAATTTTTCCTGCTTTACAAAAGTGTCATATGTATATAAATTCCAGAGTGAAACTTTTCAGAATGCATTGTACTGGGAGTTCATTTGATTTATTTACAATTACCCTCTGCGTGCTCCTAAATCTCTTCCTTTATGACTTAGTAGAGAAGCTTTCTTGTTTATATTTGTCCTGAGTCTTATCTTGGTCTTCATTAAATCTCATCTCACTAAATTATTGTAGCCAAAGTGCTAGATCATCTAGATGCATTCTTCATTTGTTTATGCTTAAATACTCCACTTGCCAGAGGGTTAGGCTCAGAATATTTTAAGACATAGTCAGCTCTGGAGGTGTTTATTAATTCAGAACCAAGCCTTGCCAGACCACTCTTTTACTGGGTTTTTAACCTCTTCAACTAAATATAAAATGTGAATAAATACATAAAAAATAATTAAACAACAACAACAAACAACCCCATACCCTAACCACCACCTCTATCAAAAGACCACCACCACAACAAAAAAACAAACAACTACAAAATCAGAAATGGTATGAGAAGGCTTCAATCCATGAAGTGAATAGAATAGAATAGAATAGAATAGAATAGAATAGAATAGAATAGAATAGAATAGAATAGACCAGGTTGGAAGGGACCTTCAAGATCACCATGTCCAACCTGTCATCCAACACCACCTAATCAACTAAACCATGCAACCAAGCACCCCATCAAGTCTCCTCCTGAACACCTCCAGTGATGGTGACTCCACCACCTCCTCGGGGAGCCGATTCCAATGGGTAATCACTCTCTCTGTAAAGAACTTCCTCCTAACATCCAGCCTAAACCTCCCCTGGTGCAGCCTGAGACTGTGTCCTCTTGTTCTGGTACTGGCTGCCTGGGAGAAGAGACCAACCTCCTCCTGTCTACAACCTCCTTTCAGGTAGTTGTAGAGAGCAATAAGGTCACCCCTGAGTCTCCTCTTCTCCAGGCTAAGCAACCCCACCTCCCTCAGCCTCTCCTCATAGGGCTTGTGTTCCAAACCCCTCACCAACTTTGTTGCCCTTCTCTAGACACATTCCAGCAAGTCAACATCCTCCCTAAACTGAGGTGTACCCTGTTACTAAAATCTTGAGGAATGCTATAATTTTAAGCAATAGGCATATGCAGTATTGAAGTTATTAATATTTTGCATAAATCATCCTTCCCCCTCTTCTGTTTGTAAACTCACAAATAGATATGCTACTAAAGGCAGTGCTGCAATACTACCATATAGGTATCTGAGGGGGGCCTACAAGAAAGCTGGGGAGGGACTTTTTAATGTGTCATGTAGTGATAGGACAAGGGGGAAATGCAACAAAACTAGAAATGGGTAGATTCAGGTTGGATGTTAGGAAGAAATTCATTACTATGAGGGTGTTGAGACACTGGAACAGGTTGCCCAAGGAGGTGGTAGAAGCCCCATTCCTGGAGGTTTTTCAGGCCAGACTGGATGTGGCTCTTTGCAACCTGATCTAGTGGAAAGTGTCCCTGCTGATTGCAGGGGGGTGGGAACTAGATGATCCTTGAGGTCCCTTCCAACCCTGACAGTTCTGTGTTTATCTATATTTATAATACACTATAATATATCTTGCTTCTAATAGAAAGAGACATATTTTACAAATGATGGCAAGCAGAGTCATATATATAACCTTAAGCAGAGCTGGCACAGACAATGGTCTAAGAAGAGCCTGTCCTTCTTGTTCCATGATATGTCCTCAGTGTGAAATGGGAAGAAGTGTCTATGACTGTGGAAATCCAGGCTGTTAAGTCCATGATGTGCATCACCGTGCAATGTACATTGAAAATTCATGTCCAGTTCCAGTAAGACTAAGATTTAACAGATGTGACACAGAGTCAATATGCAGTTTGGCAGTGTTAATATGGCATGATTCCTTTTAACACAGTTTGGGGGGTTTTGGCTGATGTGCCACATGTCAAAATAGTGGGTCTCATGCCTGGCTTCCTTCTACTCTGTACAAAGCAACTACCAAAACTCTGCTAGATCATCATTTACCACAGTTCATTTTAGACACATGGCATATGTTACTGGAATCTAAGACAGACCTTGACAATATGTAGCAGTTCTACTTTTTTTTTCTTTACTTTTTTTCTTTACATTTTTTTTAAATTTTTTTTTTTTTACTAGGGGACTTGAGCATCTCCCCTATGAAGAGAGACTGAGATGAGGAGAGGCTGAGGGAGCAGGGGTTGCTTAGCCTGGAGAAGAGGAGGCTCAGGGCAGATCTTATTGCTGTCTACAACTCCCTGAAGAGAGGTTGTAGACGGGTGGGGGTTGGTCTCTTCTCCCAGGCAACCAGCACCAGAACAAGAGGACACAGTCTCAGGCTGTGCCAGGGGAGGTTTAGGCTGGATGTTAGGAAGAAGTTCTTCATAGAAAGAATGATTGCCCATTGGAATGGGCTGCCCAGTGAGGTGGTGGAGTCACCATCACTGGAGGTGTTTAGGAAGCAACTGGATGGGGTGCTTGGTGCCATGGTTTAGTTGATTAGATGGTCTTGGATGGTGGGTTGGACTTGATGATCTTGAAGGTCTCTTCCAACCTGGTTAATTCTATTCTATTCTATTCTATTCTATTCTATTCTATTCTATTCTATTCTATTCTATTCTATTCCATCCCATCCCATCCCATCCCATCCCATCCCATCCTATCCCACCCCACCCCATCCCACCCCATCCCATCCCATCCCATCCCATCCCCCCATCCCATCCCATCCCATCCTATCCCATCCTATCCCATCCTATCCTATCCTATCCTATCCTATCCTATCCTATCCTATCCTATCCTATCCTATCCTATCTAGTCTAGTATATCCCTGGAGCTGTTTAGTCTTGACAAGACTGAGAAAGTATCTGATCAATGTCTATAAAAATCTGCAGGGTTGCTGTCATACAGCCAATCTCTTTTTGAGGTTGCACAGTAATAAGACAAGGAACAATGGATGCCTTCTATTCATGTTTTGAATAACACCTAGTATTAAATAACTATGTTTTAATTCTTCAGCTGGCACATATGTATGGGTTTTTCTTCTTGGCCAGTGTTCATACACCCGTTGTAGGCCAACACAAATATTGAAGAAAGGTCAGTGAAATAGCAAGCAAAAATAATTTCAGCCTCCTGAGTTAGATATTTTATTCATAATCTCTGGTGTGCTACAGAAACATGACCTCTTCTCACAGTACATTAATTATATATATAAATGTTTGTATGTATGTATAGAAACACACACTCACATATGCCAAGAGTATATAAACATGAATCAAATTTATATTTCATATAGCTGTATACTCTTTCAAAGTTAGTGTTTGTTGTGTCTTGGTTGTTTGTTGTTTGTGGGGTTTGTTGTTTGTTTGTTTGTTTTCTGTGGGTTTGGGGGTTTTTTTGTTTAATCAAGTTTTTACTTTACTTTCTTCCTATCTTTCAAACCTTTTTCTCTCTTTGGAAGTCTCAGATTAATT
Source organism: Colaptes auratus (assembly GCA_015227895.2). Lineage (NCBI taxonomy): Eukaryota > Metazoa > Chordata > Aves > Piciformes > Picidae > Colaptes > Colaptes auratus. Next base: position 108,698,810 of record CM037631.1, read on the forward strand.
AGTTGATTCTCTCTTCCTTTTTAATTTCATCTCCAGTTCAGAGGCACGTAAAACCACAAAGCAAGATAATAACCAATAAATGGAATAATTAATTCAATGCACAGAAACTAATTTTAATTTATATTTCTCAAAGATTCTCACGAGGGAATTGAGAACCTGGAGTTCTAGGGACTGAAGTGTTCCAGTTATAGTTGCTTTGAATATGTTTCGGGCAAAAACTGTTCCTTAAAATTGGAACTTATAACAGCTAAAACCAGATGGGGAAATTAATAACCAAAACCACTTAAAAATGAACAAGAAGAAGGAAAAAAGAGCTAAAAAATATTTCAGTCCTAATCTATCTTTTACAAAAATGCCTATTTTTGTGTATCTTACAGGGTACAACAAATACAACTAAGTATCAAAATCTGCTGGATGGGTGAAGTCAGAAGCTGGAGTGTCCTATGCATCATTTCTTTCAAAGATATTAAGCATTTTGGAAGAGCAGTGGCAGGAATATTGACTTTTCAGCAAGGATAGCAGAGAAATATTAAGGGACATAGATTCTAGATTTGCTCTTTTTGAAAACTATCAGATATTTTAGTTCTATTATATCTGATAGATTCACAGAATCACAGAATGATTACACTTGGAAAATATCTGGAGGACATCTCGTTCAACTCTGTACTCAAAGCAGGGTCAGTTAGAGCAATTGCCCAGAATCAGGACCAGACAGATTTTGAATGTGTCCAAAATTCCACAACTTCTCTGTACAGCCTGCTCTAGTGCTTAAAAACCTTCACAGTAGAAACGGGTTTTTGTTTATGTCTACATGTATTTTAACTGTAAATGTATGTTTAAATGTATTTTAACTAGTGACCAGTGACCAGTGACTCTTGTTTTCCATCTTATTTACACCCATCAAGTGTTGATACGCATTGCTCTAATCTGAACAGTGCTAGCTCTCCCAGCTTCTCTTCATGTGCAAGTGACCTGTCCCTTAATCATGTCCATGATCCTATGCTTGCTTCAGTATGTCATTGTGCCTCTTGTACTAGGGAGCCTATAACTGGGCACAGTGCTCCAGGTGAACACAATGTTCCAGGTGTGGCCTCACCAGCACTGAAGGGAATGATCTCTTTCAATCTGCTGGTGATGCTATTTTTCATACAGTCCAGGACCCTTTGCTGTAAGGGTAAATTGCTGGCTCATGCTGAACTTGGGTCCACCAGGATCTTCAGGGCCTTTTCTGTATAGCTACATTCCAGCCAGTCAGCCCTCAATCTGTACTGGTACACGGAATTATTCTTGAAGACATGTCATCTGTCTTTGTTGAACCTTTTTCCCAGCCTGTAGAGTTCCCTTTAATGACAGCAAAACTGTCTGATGTATCACCCACCTCTACTTACTAAATTAAATTAGAGAAACTTCTACACAGGTTTCTATCACCTGTGAAAATGTTAACACTGTAATCTGTCCCATAGTGCAGATCTTCAGTAGAGATACTAAAGAGTATTGAACCCAGTATGTACCTCTAGGGTTTACCATAAATGATTGACCTTTATCGGTAGTTGCAGATCTGCAACTGCAGCAATTGCCCTCTCAGTGACAGAAGTCATGAGCTCCTTGTCTTCACTGTTCTGGGAGTCTCTTTCCCATCTTACTATGCACAGACTGCATACCCCTCCTTCACTGTAGCTGTAGCCTAGACTCTTATGTCCTGCCCAGTCTCAGAGAAGACCTTGATGCTGCTACAGCCTGCTGACCTCTTCCCACTTCTTGGTGACGCAAACCTTCTGCAGTGCTTATGCTGTGGAGGTGAGAAGCCTATCATCCCTGATTCTGAGGTGAGTGAGAAGCATCAGGTGCATCCCTGCTGAAATGGGCCTGCAGAGCTGCATCTGCCTTCAGAAGTTCTAAGTGTGTCGATGTGCTAGCATATTAGCTTCAGTGGCTGCTGAGGACTGTGCTGAGGACACAGTTGTTGTGCGTATGTGTATTTGTCCTCAGCAGAGTTTCTGGCCTGCTGTCCTGTGCCCTTAAGCTGCTAGAGCTAGTTAGATGTCACAACCTCCACACTTAGGTCATCCCAGCAGTGTCAGGTATGCTAAAGTTCTTTGAAGAGTTCTCTGAATCCCAGAAAATCTGTATATGTGTTTGGGCCCCAAATCTCTTTTCTGAGCCCAGAGCCCCTGTCATGATTATTGTCCTACTGTTCCTGCTGTCTCATTACTCCTGATAATAACTGAACAAATTCCCATTTTGTTGGTAATCAGTTAGTTCAGTAAAATGGCTGATCTGCTCATTAATCTGTAAGAAATTAGTATCAAAGAAACATTTTAGGAACAGGAAAACAATCAACTTCATGGCAAATATGAGAGGTGTATTTTCTGAAAAATGAATTATCTCCTTCCATCTTTAGTGTGCCTTTTGCTTCCTAGATCCTCAAAATGCAACAAGCCATAAGCACAGGCTTAATTTTTAGGCTGCTTTTTAATGATCTATCTTTCTTCCTGGAACCTGAGTTGATTCATATTTCTTTTTCCCCTTCTGAAGCAGATTTTGAAAAACTGTATTTTAGTACTTAATATTTTCTAAAATATGGGATAAATGCTATTTTCCCCCCACTCTTCCCTGTAATACACATTATTACCCATTCAATAATGTTAGTGCTTAGAGATGATTGCAAGGAAAAGGCACTAGATACTAGGTTTTGCCCAGTGCTTTATTTATTGAATTAGATTTAAAAATATACACATCCTTTAAGCACAGATCAAACAAATAAGCACTCTGTAAAGAACTCCACTTACATGCCAACAAGAGGAAAACTGTAATGACTGGAATCACCTTTAATGCTGCCTGGCACAACTTCCAATTAAATCACAATACATTATGAATGACATGGAAGTGACAGAAAAGAAAGCAAACAAAAAGTTCAAAATGAGCCTCCATCTCTTACAAGAAAACTGTGACAAATGTGTTACAGCATAAAACTTCATAGCACTTATTCCATTGCACATAGCAAAGTAACTTGTGGAGAATAGAACTAACAGCTACTCTGTGTGTGTGTGTGTGTGTGTGTTCAAGCACAGTATCCTTTCAAAACACTATCACACAGTGGCAAGCTATGACAGAAAGTCCAGCCTCAGCTAATATTTTCATGCAAAATCATAGAATCATAGAATCAATAAGGTTGGAAGAGACCTCAAAGATCATCAAGTCCAACCTGTCACCCAACACCTCATGACTACTAAACCATGGCACCAAGTGCCACGTCCAGTCCCCTCTTGAACACCTCCAGGTGACTCCACCGCCTCCCTGGGCAGCCCATTGCAATGGCTAACAACTCTCTCTGTGAAGAACTTTCTCCTCACCTGAAGCCTAAACTTCCCCTGGTGCAGTTTGAGACACAAAGTCTTAAATTCTACTACAAAGTACTATAGTGTGCTCCCAGGCTTCATATTATGCTGTAAAATGCAACAAAACCCACTAACAAACAGGTAAAAAAAAATTCCTTGTTTGCCTTCTAGGTACTTCAGAGAGTTTTAGGGCTTTTAAAATTATGCCATTCCACCTGATTCCTTTTCTTTTTGTTAAGCTTTTCAGCATTCCTGTGGATCCTTAATGTTTGTTTTTTGTTGACATGAACATCTTGCCAAATCAAGGTTTTTCTATTTGTCTCTTCAACAATACTAGTGTATTTTAAATGCCCCTTGACACAGAAACCTAGTTAGTATACATAGCACTTATGTTTGTTGGAGTTAAAAACTGAAGTAAGGCAGGTTATTCTCTGGAAGAAAACCAATTTGGACTTGGGTCCAGGAAAAAAAAAAAAGGAGGAGAAAAAAAAAAGAAAGAAGGATAAAGAGTGAGGATTTCATCTCAAGATGAGTAATGTTTGATGCTCTGCAGAATCCTGAAGGTTTGTTTGATGATAGCTGTTTATTGTTCCTTTTGCTGCTGGGTTAACACAGTGAAGTGCATTCTCCAGACTTTGAATTCGGCTTCCAGTCTCTTACTCATGCCTTTCAGAATAAAAATTAAACTAAAAGAGAGAAAAAAAAAAAAGAAAGGTGCTATAACACAGACAGCTCTTCACTGAATGTATTCATTGACATATGATATATGTTGGTTGTGTAATGTATAATTTTGCAACTCACCTTTTATTTGAGTTTGCTCTTTATGACTTACGAAGCTGTTAGTTTGTGGCTTAGCAAGAACACGTTTGCTACCAGAATCACATTAGCATAATTAAAGGCATTGTGGTGGTTTGAGCCTTAACTGGGACTTAAGAGCTCAGATGGGGGCCAGGCTGAGAATCCCTCCCCTGCTCCCCCCTCCTCTTTCCCAATAGAAAGAAAAAGAAAGGAAAGGAGCAAACCCACCAAGAAATAATTTGGATTCGGCTTGGAAGTAGAGAGGTAAGAAATTTCCTTTAAACAGTGTATACATATATATGTTTATGTATGTACAGATGTAACAATAACAGGTAGGGTTCACAAGGGTAAGGAATAAGGATGGATAGAAAAAAAAGAAAGAAATATGAAAAACAAAACCAGTCCTTTGCAAAGGCATGGGGGTAGCAGAGGGGACCACGTGGCAGAGAAGCAGGGAAACCAGCAGCAGACCTCATCCAAAGGCAGGGGCCCAGAGAGCTAATGGCTACAGTGTCCTTTTTATAGGCCTGCTGGACAGGGAGTGGAACAGACTAAAATCACTTTCCCAAAAGGGGAAAACCCCCTGCAGGAAGGGCAATGCTGTCTCAAGCCCTCCCCCCACTGCTTCCAGGATGGGCGCAACCCATCACAGGCATTTAGTCCTTTATGTAAACAGTCAGATGAGCTATTGTTGAGGACATGTGGGAGATTTTGTAGAATGGCTGACCAGCAAGATTTAGAAATGGCAGTAAAACCAGCCAATTTCTATATTGATTGTCAGATTTCCAGCTAAGTTGAAGTTCCATCTGGAGATTTACAATGAAAATTAACAAAATATTTCATATTGCTATCTGGTCTTGATATGAAAACTAGAAAAGCTCAAGGTTTGGAGGTCAGCCTCTGGTTTTGTTGCATTTTTTAAATCCTGTACGTTCAGTGTGTGGCTAACAACCTATTTGCCCATCAGTTTTTCTGCTTTTCCTAAGAAGTTCCTCAGGCTGGATGTGAGGAGGAAGTTCTTCACCATGAGAGTGGTCAATCCCTGGAATGGGTTATTCAAGGAGGCGTCCCTGGAGGTGTTTAAGACCAGGCTGGATGAGGCTCTGGCCAGCCTGATCTAGTGTAGGGTGTCCCTGCCCATGGCAGGGGGGTTGGAACTAGATGATCCTTGTGATCCCTTCCAACCCTGACTGAAACTATGAAACTAAATTGCAAGCATAAACAGAGCATTTGTGTCTCTATCCTGCCATGCTGTTTGAAAACTCTTCAAAATTACAGGAGTATTTATCTCTCTGAAATTGCTGCCACCACCTCTATTAATAGCAGGCTGTAGAGAACCATGAGAACTTTAATGCAAATAGAGTTTCTAACATTGCTGTATACCTATGAGAAGCTTGGAAGTACAGTGGTATTGTGACTGAGGCAGAGTGGAGAAACCTGCGCTGTTGTGGCTGTTTTACCCTATGCCTTTCAAAATTTTTCACAGATCTTGAGCAGAAAGTAGTAAAAAGTAAATAATTACACTATTGGGTGTAAAAAGGAAAAGAAAGATAATTCTAAACAATCCTATTGGAAGAGGAGGTTGTGGAGTCACCATCACTGGAGGTGTTTAAGAAGAGACTTGATGGGCACTCGGTGCCATGGTTTAGTTGATTAGATAGTGTTGGATGATAGGTTGGACACAATGATCTCTACAGTCTCTTCCAACCTGGTTTGTTCTATTCTATTCTATTCTATTCTATTCTTCTATTCTATTCTATTCTATTCTATTCTATTCTATTCTATTCTATTCCATTCCATTCCATTCCATTCCATTCCATTCCATTCCATTCTATTCTATTCTATTCTATTCTATTCTATTCTATTCTATTCTATTCCATTCCATTCCAATCTATTCTATTCTATTCTTAAACTAGTTGTACTAAAACAATTTTTCTTGCTTTTCACTTCCTCAGAAGATATTAACTTTGTGTTTCTGCTGGCTTCTGCTTAATCTTGGCTGCATTGTTTTGGCTAGGGCTAATGTCTCTCTGCTCCTTTCTCTTGTCCATTTTGTATAGAGGGGTAAAGACGGGGCAGGGAGGGAGAGCTTCCCTGGTTTTAGGCCAGGGGTGTCCCTGTGCTGTTTATTAATTGTAAATACCTGTAAATATTGTAAATACTGTATATTTTGTACATATTCATTGCATTCCATTGTAGAGTGTAGTTTTGCTCCTAAATACAGCTTTCATTTGCTTCCAGCTGAGCTGGTCTGGCAAATTTATGATGGGGGGAAATTTTCAACCCACCACAGTTATGAGCTGTTTATTCTGTAGCTGTCCTGTGAATATATATAGAGGTTGTTAACCACCAAGGTTGCCATGTTTTTCAGCAGTCACTCAGTGCCAAGCAGCATGATAGAGGATTGCTACATTCAGCATCTGAGTCCTAGGTGATCCATACTGTATAACAGGAGTCCCTGAATAATATAACAAGACAGCAGATGACAGTGACTGCTTCAGTTTGGCTTGTCTTAGCCTCTTAAAGGTTCAGTTTCCCACACCTTCTTTCCCTGCCAAAAGTAACTGAAATAACAAAGTAAACATAATGTAGAATTTCTGACTTTATAAGCAGCCCAGTAATTAAGTTACCTAATTATGTCCCTCTAGTTTTTTAGTTGCTAGGTGCTGCTGCATAGCCCAGTATGTCTCTCTGAGACATCAGCATCATCGTTACCAGATGGTAATAAATCTTTCCTTTCCATCTGAGACTCAGCCCAGTCTCCAAGGCCTCAGCTGCTCAGCCTGCTGAGGCTGTAGCTTCTCTGAGACATTTGGGGGAAACACAGCCAATTCAGTGCCATTTATCTCCTTCCTTTCTGGGATCTGGAGAAGGAGTTTCTTATTACTTCACAGTGCATGTCAGCTGGAGTGACAGCCTCATAAGACCAGGAGGACACCTCTTGTGATATCACCTGTTTGTGACCATTGCTTCTTATTGTAGTGTATATGGCTTCATTTTTTGTGAAGATTCAGCAAGTACTAGAAGCATAATAATAAAAAAGGGCTAGTTTGGGGGAGGGTTTTTGTTTTTCTCTCTTTCTCTCCCTCTGTATCTGAAAATTCCTAGTGACTCTGACTTCTATGGATGCGGTTTTCTGTTGAGCAAATGTGAAGGGGTGATAGCCCATGCCTCATCATCGTTGTTCAGGAGGCTAGATCAGATTCTACAGCTGATTTTCTGAGGTGCTTAATTACTTTGACACTATCACTAAACCGTTAGATGGAAGATCATGCGAGAGTAGCAGCTTTATGTCTAGACCCATATTTCACTGCAGAATGCCTAGACTCAAGCCCACTGAGCTGTGGCCAAGTGTCAGATGTTGATATGCATGGTCACCTGTTTAGACATAGTATCCTTACAGGAATGTAATTGTTTAAGACAGGTAAATATTTTTTCCAGCCAGTATAAACAAATTTATGTCTACTTTGTTTTGAGAGGGGAAGAGGCAGAAACAGGGTTTTCCATGCCAGTGGGCTGGTTCATCTTGACTGGCTGGAAAATGTAATAAACATTGATATTTTTACAGTGTCCCTGCTCCTTTTTTGGGCAGTTTTAGATATCACTGACCTTTCCCTAACTGAGCAACACTTAAAACTGTGCTATTTCCAAGCATTTTCCCAATGTGTCAGAAGCATTTCTACTTTTTGAGAGCTGCAAGCTGACGCCTCAAGAAACCTGGGGAATTTTGAGTACCATAAGTTGACAAGTATGTTAATGTGTCATCAAAAAGGAGGCAAAAGAAGCAGCACAGTTTTGAACATGCAAATCCTAAGTAGTCAAATGGTGTTGTGTCAGACTGTTTCAAAATGCCTTCTTTGGGCTGAGAATGACTTTGTGAGCAGATAATTTATATGAAGTTATAAGCCTCAGAAAACCTGGGATCATAATGTAGTATATCCTTAAATACAACTTAACTGCTGCTACAATGGTGATGCCATGAGTTCAAAGAAAGAACAGAAATTATCAGACCATCTCCAAAGTAACTAAGATCGAGGATCCACCCTGCAAAACATATTATGTCTCAGCAGTATTGTTTCTAAACACTGTTACATCACAGTCTTAGGTAAGATACTGACAGCAGTTTTGTCTAGAGGTGAAAAAGCTACTCTAATTTTTGAGATAAATTATATGCTGCATACATTACTTTATAAACATATTGAATAATTTCTAAGATACCAAGAATAGAGCTGATGATGTATTTTATGTATTTTATTTCTAAGATACCAAGAATAGAGCTGTTTATGTATTTTATACATTTTCCCTCATTTCTTGCTTTGGCTAGTTCATATTTCTCATTTAACTGATGTAAATTGGTAGCTGACATGTGGTAGCATCTGCCCTAGTGAAATGTTATGCTAGATACTACACACATAGATGTTTGGTGTCAGAGAAATCTCTGGGGTTTTTTGTGTGTGTGTGATGTTGACCAATCAAGTAAAGATTGCATCTTTCTGTACTAGAACAGAGATTTGAAGAATGAGTAAACCTTGCAATTCATTGCCTGTCTTAACTGGTGGTGACTGACTGCTTCTTTGTGGTTTTAGTTGTTTCATTCTGTAACAGTGTCTCTTTGTCACAGTACTATGTACATCCATAGTAGATGAATGCCCAATTTTGCTCTCCAGTCATTCACAATTTCTAAGTATAAAAAAATCATAAAAATAAATAACTAGTGATAAGATGCAATAGGAAAGACTGGAATTGGTTATTTTAGCAGGTTACACTATGGTATATTTCCTGCTAAGGCATTAAAAGCAGGATGTATTTTGAACTTAAAATTTATGAATCTACAGCTGGGCTCTTCTTCTGTGGGGACACAGACCTGTGTCACCGTTGAGCATCAGAAAACCTGAAGCTTAGTCCATAGCAATTCTTTAACCCATGATTCATCATGTTTTTATAGCCAGGGCAAGCAGGAGAGTGTGGTGTGTATATAAGCAGTGAGTACTTTGAGGTGAAGTTCTGCAGCTCAGATGTACAAATGAATTATTGCCGTAGATGAACTGCCATGTGCAAACTGGGTTGTTGTAACTGTGTCTGAGTATGTCTCATGCAAATTTGATTAGATGTCCATATCTAAAGTGGTAGGATCCCTGGTAAAAAAGAGATAGGTACTTTTAAGATATATTTCTTCTGATATATTTTAGCTGCCTACTTTAGAACGAGATGAATCATTCCACACAGCTGCCATTTCTCCCCGTGCTTTATAAAAGGCATCCAGATGACTAAATCGGATGTAAGTAATTACTTTGTACTTTGACTCTGCCACTGACAGGAAATGCAATATGAAGTGCATTGCTTAAGTCTTAACAAGGGAGGACATAACCTAGAGCATTTTTCTTCATACTTACAGTGGAGTAAGAACGTCCATAAGAGCCTCAGTTATTGAAGTTTTGCCGACACAAAATAAATTGTGAAGCCGTCATGAAATTTTATTTACATTTTCTGTGGAATTGGTATTGTTGTGGTTGACACCAGCCAAGCTCTTAGCACTGGAAACCCGAATATTAAGTTTGCTCAAATGTTTCAGATTTAATTCAGCTCCTCTGTTATTTTGAGTCAATTATGTGTATCACTTGGAGATCGATCAATAATAATAGAAATAAATTGGTCTCCGCTACTCTGTTTCCTGGCTGGCTGCCTGAAGAAAAGCCTTTCTCTTTGGCTCCCCTTTGTGCATACTTAATCAAATTAGCTCCAATAGAAAAAGTGATATACAGATCAAAGGAAAATGTTTAACTATAAATTACCTGCTTGTCTCAGGGGTTTGCTTACTTCTTTTCAAATAGGAAAGGAAATACTAGTGTGTCTTCTTGCTTTTAGCTTTTTCCAGTCCATTAAGGACATTGTACACAGCCTGAGACCAAGAGGTCAAGAGTTATGAAAAAACATGGCATATAGCTTTTAGACAACATTGTTCTTACATTTTATTGTATTAAAAGTAATATCTCTGCTTTTACATTTATGCTGCCTCTTCCGATCAATTGGCACAGAAATGATAAGACATTTTCTGGATGTCTGGTAATTCAGAGTTGAGAACTTCAAATTCTTCAAAGTGATATTTCATTTTGGTTTATCACATAGATCCATGATCAACCATGTGAAAGGGATTATGAGATGTCTCAAAATTTAGCAGATTGAAAACCCTAACATTTCCCTATAGAATAGACCTACAGTAAAGGAGAATAAAGACATTTGTTCTATCCTAGTTCATCACAAGTTCTTGTGCAGATATATGATTTGGTGTCAAGTAGAAGTGGCCAATATCCTGGACAACCTGTTCCAGTGTTTCACCACCCTTATTGTAAAAATGTCTTCCTTATATTGAATGCAATTCGATTCTCTTTTAGGTTAAAACAATTAACCCTTCTTCAGTCTCAACAGACTCTGCTAAAAAGGCTGACCATCTTTCTTATGAGCCCCTTTTAAGTACTGAAAGGCCACAATAAGGTCTTCCCAGAGGACAGGTGTTCCTGTCCTCTGATCATTTTTGTGATCCTCATTTTTCAACAGTCCTGGCTCATGGGAGAGGTCCCAGATCACTGGAAGGTGGCCAATGTGATGCCCATCCACAAGAAGAGGCAGATGGATGAGCCAGGGAATTATAGACCTGTCAGCCTGACCTCAGTGCCAGGCAAGATTATGGAACAGGTCATCTTGAGTGCGATCACACAGCACTTACACAGGATGGCCAAGGGATCAGGCCCAGCCAGCATGGATTTAGGAAGGGCAGGTCCTGCCTGACCAACCTGATCTCCTTCTGTGATCAGGTGACCCTCCTGGTGGTTGTGGGGAGGCCTGTGGATATAGTCTACCTGGACCTCAGCAAGGCTTTGACACCGTCCCCCACAGCAAATCCTGACCAAGCTGTCAGCCCGTGGCTTGGATGGGAGCACACTGCATTGGGTTAGGAACTGGCTGGAGGGCTGAGCCCAGAGAGTGGTGGTGAATGGTGCCACATCCAGCGGCGGCCAGTCACTAGTGGTGTGCCCCAAGGATCAGTACTGGGCCCGTGCTCTTTAAACATCTTTATGATGACTGGATGAGGGCATTGAGTCAACCATCAGTAAATTTGCGGACAACACAAGCTGGGGGCAGGTGTTTCTCTATGAGAGGATAGGAAGCTCTGCAGTGACCTCAACGGGACAGCATGAGATTTAACACATCTAAGTTTGCGGTTCTGCACATTGGCCACAATAACCCCATGCAGTGCTACAGGCTGGGGTCAGAATGGCTGGAGACAGCAAGGCAGAAAGGGACTTGGGGATACTGGTTGACAGTAGGCTGAACATGAGCCAGCAGTGTGCCCAGGTGGCCAAGAGGGCCAAGCCATCCTGGCCTGTATCAGGAATAGTGTGGCCAGGAGGAGCAGGGATTGTGCCCCTGGACTCAGCACTGGATAGTCATACCTTGAGTACTGTTTCCAGTTCTGGGCACCTCATTCAAGAAAGCTGTTGGCTTGCTTGAACATGTCCAAGAATGCAGTGGGGCTGGTGAGGGCCTGGAGCATAATCCCTATGAGGTGAGGCTGAGGGATCTGGGGTTGTTTAGCCTGGAGAAGAGGAGGCTTGGGGGGGACCTTACTGCCATCTACAACTACCTGAAGGGAGGTTGTAGCCAGATGTAGGTTGGTCTCTTCTACCAGGCAACCAGCAACAGTACAAGAGGACACAGTCTCAAGCTGTGCAGGGGGAAGTTAGGCTTGATTTTACAAAGAAGTTCTTCACAGAGAGTGATTTGCCATTGGAATGGGCTGCCCAGTGAGCTGGTGGGGTCAACATTCCTGGAGGTGTTTAAAAAGAGACTGGATGAGGCACTTAGTGCCACAGTCTAGTTGATTTGTTAGGGTTGAGTGATCGGTTGGACTTGATGATCTTGGAGGTCTCTGCCAAGTGGTTGATTCTGTGATGAAGTAGTGGAGGCTATAGATAAAATAATTTGTTGATAATCTCCCCTGGGAAATAACATGGAACTCACCTTGTCTAACTGAGGCACAGGAGTCAAGAAACTAGTGCTGTAAAACAGTATTCCATGAAGAAAGACAGCATTATAATACAGATTTAATGAGATAATTATCATCTTGGAGTGTTTTTCTCTCCACAGAAGAAATCTAAGCTAATACTTCTTAGGTATCTTGGTGAAGTGCCTAAGGTTACACAAGTGTATAATTTGCTCTGAAATATACCCATAAATTCACACGTAGCTACTTAACTCCATTTAAATCTGACCAACACCGAGGTGCTCTCTAGCTCCCTGGTCCCAAGGTGTCTTCATACTGCTGTAGTCATATACACTGCCTAGGAAAGGGTTGCAGAAGATATAATGGGACTTTGCACACCAAGGAGAGAAGGAAAAGACTTGAACACAATAGTGAAATGCTAAATGTCTTCGTTCTTGTTACACTCAGGACTCAGGAACATCCCTCTGCTAGGAAGACATAGACTTCTTCCCCCACTCCACTGTTAGCTAATCTCATCTGACCAGATCTGAGATTGCCCTTCCCCCTTCTCCTCTTGGCATTAAGGCTAGCCAGGCCTAAAAATCCTTGAGATATTTCCCCTCCGTTACAGATAGGAGCCTCTCCTACGAAGGCAACGAGGGAAGAAAGAGGAAGAGTAAGACCTTGCAGGTGGATTTATAGGGAGCAGGCATTATGGGATGAAATACATAGCTTCCTGGTCCACCCACGGGGCTGGACCCTTAGGATACTGGTGGTGTGTCTTATGTGGCCTGCAGCAGGGGGGCACCCAGCCCAAACTACTACATTCCCTTTTGTAGTGAATTCAGCTTTTAAGTCACTTAAAGTCTTTTGCAAACGCTATCTACGAACTTTCCAAGTGTATCATATGCTGTTCTTGTTTTTTGTTTATTAGGATTTATTTAGACAAATCAAACATTTTTTTTCCACATATTAACACAGTGACACACATACTACCGGACAACCAGATTGTTCTGAGGTCTTATTGCACTGATTGTGGATGTATAAAAGCATTTCCTTATAACATGCAAGTGGAGTTTGGTGCCAAAAATAATTTTCCCCTCTCTAGTAGCAAATGACATTTTGGCTCTTGATTCATGTACCACTGAGCTGTCAGCAATCAGCCAAATGATGAAGGGTTGGATAACCAACTTGCAACACTTTTAAAAAATGTTTTGGCAAAGATCAGATTCTAAAGAGATGAATATTCATGTAATCAAAGTAATTGGAATATTGATGTATCTCTTCTCTCTAGTCTCTCAGATAAACTGGATTAAAGCAGACAGCAAATGCCATGTCACAATACCTGGTTTAGGTATAAAAGAGTTGCATTATGAAATCAACCCAAACATAGAATCCAGCTATGTCAGTCTTTGAAAGAACCTTTGAATGAATAGACTAGACTAGGAATAGAATAGAATAGAATAGAATAGAATAGAAGGAATAGAATAGATAGAATAGAATGAAGGAGTGAATGGAATGAATAGAGTAGAATAGAATAGAATGAATGGGTAGATAGAATAGAATAGAAAGAATAGAATAGAATAAATAGAATAGAATAGAATAGATTAGAATAGACCAGGTTGAAGAGACCTTTGAGATCATCGAGTCCAACCTATCATCCAACACTATCTAATCAACTAAAACATGGCACTAAGCACCCCATTCTGTCTCTTTCTAAACACCTCCAGTGATGGTGACTCCATCACCTCATGGGGCAGCCCATTCCACTAGCCAATCATTCCTTCTATGCAGAACTTCTTCCTAACATCCAGCCTAAACCTCCCCTGGTGCAGCTTGAGACTGTGTCCTCTTGTTCTGGTGCTGGTTGCCTGGGAGAAGAGACCAACCCCCACCTGTCTACAAGCTCCCTTCAGGTATTGTAGACAGCAATAGGAATGACATTGAGAGTGTGCTTAAGACAATATATGTTACAGAGATCAATCTTCGAACATGGGACAGATTTTTAAGACAATATCCTAAAGACTGCTTATGTTTCTTTATTCTGGTAGCTGCCACAGAGAATGCTGAAATCTTTTTTCTCACCAAATTAACTGTGACACGCAATTACGGAAAGGTAAATTCTTTAAAAGCATCTTTAGTGCCTGGATGGAAAGTTAACAGGCAAAACTGTGCACAAGATCATTGAAAAGGGTAACGGGGTTGCAAAGTCCGAGCTAAGAAAAACAGTTGATTTAATAGATTTTTAATGTATTTTTGGATTTTAAAAATAAATAAAGGAGACATAATAACAATACTGTTTCATTAATAAAGACACTAATAATAATGTAACTATGTGGATGGACTTACATGATACTGCTTCACCGTTTGTATATACACCATTCCTTTCTGCTGAGAGGATGGAAGCATAGAGGAACCTAAGCTGCCCTCTCAACTGGATAACAGAAAACATAGCGTTGTGTTTGGATCTTGTTCTGGATGATCTAATTCTACTATGGCCAGAAGGTCAAGGGAGGTGATTCTCCCCCTCTACTCAGCTCTGGGAGACCCCACCTGGAGTACTGTCTCCAGTTCTGGAGCCCCTATTACAAGAGGATATGGACATGCTGGAATGTGTCCAGAGAAGGGCCATGAGGATGATCAGGGCTGGAGCACCTCTCCTGTGAGGACAGACTGAAAGAGTTGGACTGTTCCGTCTGGAGAAAGAAGGCTGTGAGGGACCTAATTGTGGCCTTCCAGTATCTGAAGGGGGGCCTACAAGAAGGCTGGGGAGGGACTTCTCAGGCTATCAGGTAGTGATAGGACTAGGGGAATGGAACGAAGCTGAAGTATGGAGATTCAGACTGGACGTGTGGAAGAAGTTCTTCACCGTGAGTGGTGAAGCCCTGGAATGGGTTGTCCAGGGAGGTGGTTGAGGCCCCACCCCTGCAGGTGTTTAAGAGCAGGCTGGATGAGGCTCTGGCCAGCCTTATCTAGTGTGGGTTGTCCCTGCCCATGTCAGGAGGGTTGGAACTAGATGATCCTTGTGGCCCTTCCAACCCTGACTGATTCTATGATTCTACTTGTCTCCTTGGTTCTCAGTTTTTATGATTGCAAGGAATAGCACCATTTTTAAATTTGTTTATTATTGCCTTGCAAAAATGCAGGCAATTGGTTCTGAAAGGTGCAAGGTAGTGGAAAAAGATATGTCAAATCTTTGCACAGTTGCAAGATACAATCATTGATCATCCTGAAGCTTTGTAGACTTCAAGGTGCACTGCAGCAACAAATGCTCAATGTGCTGTCATAAACCTGCTTTAAAAATATAGTTCTGTGACAATATAATCCCCAGGATTCTTTTTTTGTCATGCTTGTTTGCTAAACTATAATTTGCCAGTATGTAACTGGAATGTTATTACTTTGCATTTAGAATGAATATATCAATAAAAGTATGTATGCATTTAATTTGTTTAAATTTCATTTTTATTTATATCATCTATTATAATGCCAGATACTAATTCGTTGCTGTAATGCATGAGACAACACACAATTAATAAATGAAATGAGTTCTTGCTGTTTCTTCTGTTAGTAGTTGTCTTAGCTTCCAGCTTCTTTCTCTTATAGCTAGTCAAAATTTATATGAATTTCCAGTGGTTTCCATCCCTCTTTCCCTGAAAGCCTTCATCTTTTATTTAGAAATAGTCTTATGCTGCATTAGATGTAGAAAATTTATCTTATTTATTTTCAGCACTTCTTATATATTTGCATCTTGCCTGGGTTTTTTTGGTTTGTTTCTGTTTTGTTTTTCCTCTCTCACATTATTTATGGTCTTTGTTAAATATGTATGACCATGATAAATGTACGCTGTGTCACTGCTTTCTGCTCTCTTCCCTAATGCTTCATACATGACAGAAAAAAAACCGTTTAATATCAGTTCACTTTTACAGAATCTTCCTAATGTATCTTTTGTTGTTCCACCGGCACTTTATATTTGCCAACTAAATACATTGTCATTTACTAGATATTTATACTTATGCATATTATAGTGAAAGGTTTATTCACAGCAGGGCTAGTAAAGTAATAGTTTAAGAATGGTCTCTCACTCAACTCATAACACAGCCAGACTGTCATGGCTGTGTTGTCTTGAGTACTGTTATGGTGAGTTCCTACCTGCTAAGAGTCTGGCCCTGAATCTTAAGATGATGAGCAACAGCCCAGAAAAAGAGGACACAGTCTCAAGGTGCACCAGGGAAATTTAAGCTCGAGGTGAGGAGAAAGCTCTTCACTGAGAGTCGTTTGCCAAGGCTGGTGAGAGGTTTAGAGCACAAGCCCTATGAGGATAGGCTGAGGGAGCTGGCATTGTTTAGCCAGGAGAAGGAAGCTCAGGGGAGATCTTCTTGCTGTCTACAACTACCTGAAGGGAGGTTGTGGCCAGAGGGGTTTGGTCGCTTCTCCCGGCAAACCAGCAGCAGAGCAAGAGGACACAGTCTCAAGCTGCGCCAGGGGAAGTTTAGGCTCGAGGTGATGTGAAAGTTCTTTGCAGAGAGAGTTGTTTAGCCATTGGAATGGGCTGCCCAGG
>CM037631.1:108715494-108748074 GCA_015227895.2 Colaptes auratus
TCAATTTGTGGTGGGGTGAGAAAGTTCCCTCCCCACACACAGGGAAAGAAACCACAGCTAGCTCAGTCGGAAAGCAGATGAAAGCTATATTTACAAGCATAAATGGAATGCAATGAATATGTACAAATATACAATATTTACAATATATACAGGAAAATACAACAATGAACACAATGCAGAAAAAACCTTTTCCCTCCAGCTGGCCAGGGGGGTTCCCTGAACCCCCCTCTCTCCCTCCCCCACCTCCCTTTTTCCCAAAAAGGGTTAGAGAGAGAGAGAGAAAGGCAATTAAGGAAGAAAAAATCTGTTAGCTAAGAGCACATGCAAAAATTAGTTTTCTTATCTGGTTAGCTGTTAACTCAAGGCCGTTCCTGCTTCAGCAAGAGAGAACACAGACTGCACCCAGCCTGAACCCAGACCAGACACAGACTGAACCAACAGAACCCAAACTCCAAACTGCACCCTACAAGACCAATGAAATTAGTTTAGACTATCTTTTTTTGTTCAAATATCAAAACATTCAGCCAGAGTGTTCAGCAACTGTCTCTTTCTTAAAGGCATAGCATCAACCGTCACAATCCACCTCTTCTAAACAATTTCATTGGCTGTTCATACTGTCCATCCAATCTAAAGCAATATCTACAATTTGTAAGTAAAGTCCATTCCGGCTATCCTCAGGTGTAGATGATTCAGAAGTCCAAGAAACAAGAAAAATGGAAAACAGTTTGTCTCTTCGCAGACGAAGCGAAGAAAAGGGAACAGGAAACAGGGAAGCAGGGACTCTCAGTTGACTCAGGGCTCTCAGGGTTCTCAGGGTTCGTGCACCGTGGATTCCTCAAGGATTCTTCCTTTGGGCGCGATGTAGCTGTACAACACTCTGAAATTAAACTCTTTCAGCTAAAGTTAGATTTCTTTGTGGAATACACTGAATTTCACCATTCTCTTGCATTACCCAGTAAGTGTGACCCGGACCTTCAGCTGAAACCACCCCTCGGACAGGTTTAGCCTCTCCTGATGGGGGAAAACACCCAAACAGTTTTACCTAACAGATTCTTTTCTTTAACAACAGGAACTCTATCACCTTCTACTTTCTGTAGCAGATCTGAGTGTGCCGGTCCAGCTCGGTTCACTGAATTCTACTATTTACCAGCCAGGTTGCTTGTGCTAAATGCTTTTCCCAGTTTTTCAAAGATCCACCCCCCATGGCTTTAAGTGGTCTTCAGCAAACCGTTGTAGCGTTCAATCTTCCCTGCAGCTGGTGCATAGTAGGGAATGTGGAATATCCACTCAATGCCGTGCTCTTTGGCCCAGCTCTTTACAAGGTTGTTTTGAAATGAGTTCCGTTGTCTGACTCGATCCTCTCTGGAGTTCCGTGTCTCCACAGGATTTGTCTCTCCAGACCAAGAATGGTGTTGCGTGCAGTTGCATGTGGAACTGGATAAGTTTCCAACCATCCAGTGTTTGCCTCTACCATAGTAAGCACATACTGCTTACCAGAACGAGAACGTGGTAGAGTGATGTAGTCAATCTGCCAAGCTTCACCATACTTGTACTTGGACCATCTGTCACCATACCATAAGGGCTTAAGTCGCTTTGCCTGCTTAATAGCAGCACAAATGTCACAGTCATGGATGACTTGTGTGATAGCATCCATGGAAATGTCTATGGATCTGTCACGTGCCCACTGGTAGGTTGCATCTCTGCCTTGATGTCCTGACGAATCATGAGCCCACCGAGCTAAGAATATCTCACCTCGGTGTTTCCAGTCGAGATCAAAATCAGAGTCCATGTCTACTGGAGAAACTCTTGCAGCTAGATCTGCCTGATGGTTGTGTTGCTGTTCCTCAGTAGCTTTGCTCTTAGGGATGTGAGCATCAATGTGTCTCACCTTCACTGGAATTCTCTCGATTCGATCAGCAATGTCCTGCCACAGCTCAGCTGCCCGAATGGGCTTTCCTTTTCTCTGCCAACCACTCTTTTTCCAGTTCTTTAGCCAACCCCACAGAGCATTGGCTACCATCCATGAGTCGGTGTAGAGATAAAGCTTTGGCCACCTCTCACGTTCAGCTACGTCGAGAGCTAGCTGGACAGCTTTTACCTCTGCGAACTGACTGGATTCTCCTTCTCCATCCTTTGCCTCTGCAACTCGGCGTGTTGGACTCCACACTGCAGACTTCCACCTTCGCTTGTTCCCGACCAGCCGACAGGAACCATCTGTGAACAAAGCATATTTCTTTTCATCATCAGAAAGGTCATTGTAAGGAGGAGCTTCCTCAGCACGAGTTACTCTCTCCTCTGGAGGTTTAGTGCAGTTGGTACCTTCAGGCCAACTTGAGATCACCTCCACCAGACCAGGTCTTTCAAGATTTCCCATTCGAGCTCTCTGTGTTATCAGAGCCATCCACTTAGACCAGGTGAATCTGTTGCATGATGTGGTGTGGAACCTTTGCCTTTGAACATCCAATTCAAAACTGGTAATCTGGGAGCTAAGAGAAGTTGTGATTCAGTTCCAATCACTTCAGAAGCCGCTTTTACTCCTTCATAGGCAGCTAGAATCTCTTTCTCTGTTGGAGTATAATTAGCCTCTGAACCTCTGTAACCTCTACTCCAGAAACCAAGAGGTCGTCCACGTGTCTCACCTGGAGCTCTTTGCCACAAGCACCAGGTTGGACCATTGTCACTTGCAGCCGTGTACAAAATGTTCTTAATGTCTGGACCATCTCGGACAGGTCCCAGACCCATTGCTTGAACCACCTCTTGCTTTATCTGGTCAAAAGCTGCTTGTTGTTCAGGTCCCCAGTGGAAATTGTTTCTCTTTCGAGTCACATCATACAGAGGTTTCACAATCTGACTGTATCCAGGAATGTGCAGTCTCCAAAATCCCACTATTCCCAAGAAACGTAGAGTTTCTTGCTTGTTCATGGGATTTGCCATGGTAGAGACTCTATTTACCACATCCACTGGAATGTGTCGGCGTCCATCCTGCCACCGCACTCCCAGAAACTGGATCTCTCTGGTAGGTCCTTTCACCTTGTCTCGCTTGATGGCAAAACCTGCATTCAGAAGAATGTCAATGACTTTGTTACCTTTCTCGAAGACTTCCTCAGCAGTTTTACCCCAGACGATGATATCATCGATGAACTGGATGTGTTCTGGAGCACCACCTTTCTCCAGAGCATCGTGGATCACCGCATGACAGATGCTGGAGCTGTGGATCCAGCCCATTGGCAATCTGTTGAAAGTGTACTGGATTCCTCTCCAGGTGAAAGCAAACTGAGGCCTGCATTCCTCTGCTATGGGAATAGAGAAGAAGGCATTAGCAATGTCTATGGTAGCATACCATTTGGCCTCTTTGGATTCCAGCTCATACTGGAGTTCCATCATGTCTGGTACTGCTGCACTCATAGGTGGAGTTACTTCATTTAGAGCTCGGTAGTCGACTGTCAGACGCCAGTCTCCATTCTGCTTTCGCACAGGCCACACTGGACTGTTGAAAGGGGAATGAGTTTTGCTGATGACTTTCTGACTCTCCAACTGACGAATCAGATTCTGAATGGGCAACAAAGAGTCACGGTTGGTTCTGTATTGTCTGTGATGCACAGTCTGAGAAGCAACCGGCAATTTAATGTCCTCAATCTTGTGTTGTCCCACAACTGCAGATTCATCAGAAAGATCAGGTCTAACAGACAGCTTCAGTTTTTGTCCATCAATTTCTACAGATGCTACTCCAAAAGCCCATTTGTAACCTTTAGGGTCTTTGAAACGCCCTTCTCTCAGAAAATCAATTCCCAGAATACAAGGTGCATCAGGTCCGGTCACAACTGTATGCTTCCTCCACTGTTTACCAGTTAAACTTATATCAACCTCCACCTTAGTTAACTCTTGAGATCCACCAGTGACTCCCAGAATAGTTATAGCTTCTGATCCCTGATAATTTGATGGCATTATGGTGCACTGAGCCCTGTGTCAACCAAGGCCCTGTACTTCTGAAATTGTGAAGTGCCAGGCCACTGGATGTACACATCCCAATAGATTCTATTATCTCTGTTACCCCTCTCCTCCCCCTGGCGGGAGGCAGGGCACCCCTAGTTATGGGGAACATGCCCACATGTGCAATGAGCACAGTGTGCAGTGTTAGAACTGGAGCCACTGTTGGAGCTATTAGAGTTGTCCTGGGGAACTGTGGAAGTAACAGCTACCCTTCTGGTATTGCTACCTCGGGTTCTGCCACTTTGCAGTTCCCTCAGTCTCCTGAGAAGATTAGAAGTTGGTTGACCATCCCATCTGTTCATGTTCTCACCAAACTGATCACGCAGAGTTATCCAAATACTCCCACGTGACTGCCTTGGTGGTCTGTTTTGGTTGGATCTGTTTTGGAATGACCTGTTTTGGAATGACATCCTTGGAGGACGCCTATTCCTCACAGAGGAAACCTGTATCCATCCGGAGGAAGAATTGGAATTATCTCTCTGTGCCAATTGGGAAATGGTATTTTTAAATTCATCCTTCAGCTCTTTCATGCAATTCTTTATCTCACCAGACAGAGTTTCAATGGCTGAAACCAAGGAAACACGTGTCATGCTATCCTCCAATTGTCTCATCTGATCAGTGAATTGGCCAACCGTGGGAGAAGCTCCGCCATAGTTTCTTGCCACAATTCTGCTTGCCAGAATATTTGCATAATTAGGAGGAGCAAGTTTGATGAGCTTTTTAGCAAGACCAGTTCCTACAGGAATCTCATCAGGATTCAGAGTCTCATGGTCACCATAGAGTACCTCTCTAACAGCAAATTCTCTCAGACGCTTAATTCCTTCCTCTATGGTAGTCCAGGGCTTAGGATTCCATGGGAGATCATCTCGGGAAGGATATCTCATGAGGGTTGCCATTAAAAGGCGTATCCACAGAGTAACCTTACCGAGAGTCCTGCCTAGATGTCTATCTATTCCATTATCCTTTGAGAGAGTTCCTAGTTGAGCTGCTGACTTGTCTCCAACCATTAGAGCTGGAGCACCTGTATCGTAGCATCTACCAAGCCAAGCTAGGATTGGCTCCTTATCTGCTCTGATATAATCTTTACGCACATTCCTTATCTCTTCCCTTGGTGAAGAACAGCCAAGAATGTCATCTGACTCCTCCTCTTCCTCCTCTTCCTGAACTTGTTGCCCCATTAATCTCCTTGTCACTCTCCTAAGAATCTCTTTAAGGTCAGGTGTACCACCTCTTGTCCTGCTATCAGCAATTTGCCCTGCATTTCCATCCAGTGATCTTCTCAATATCTCAGCTATATCTTTAAGACAGATCTTCTCCTCTTCCTCAGCAGGGTCTCTTAAAGCAGAAGGTCCCTCACCAGGATCAGCATCTGAATCAGCTTTGCCCTTTCCACTTCTTGTAGTTAAAACAGCTACCTGCTTAACTGGAGCTGTGTTTGAATTTACAGCTGGCTTAACAGAAGCTGACAGGTTTTGGGACGGATCAGCTGCTGTGGAGGACACTTCCGGTCCTGCCGAAGAAGAAGGAGGAAATGGCTGTGCCTTGCTAATGGCTGCCGAGGACGGGGGAGCCGCCATGTTAGGCGCTGCCGCTGCAGCTGCAGCTGGCTGATTGCCAGAACCACCAACAGCACCGTTCAGAGCAGCCTTTCCGATGGAATTTTTAGCTTTCTTTTTAACTGATACAGATCCTCCATTCTCCTCATCACTAGATATTCCTGGGGTCGAGTTAGAGCTGTTCCTTCTCCTCTTGGGTCTACGCCTAATTACAAAGCAGGCCTTAGCCACTTTTCTCTCCCGGTACAGCGTATATAACAAGTACGCATTGCTTATCACCAACAGCAGAATTGCACACATCAAATAAATCACCTTTGGATCCCAGCCATCACTTAAAACTACTCTTTCACCTACTGGGATCTTAAACTCCTTTATCTCTATGGGCAGAGTAGTCGAGGTCACATTCCCGTATCTATTAAACCAAAAGAATCCCAGGCACCGGTCATAGAGAAGCTGAATCTTATACTTAAACCATAAATACAATTTATACATCAAGTATCTGCTTAAGCGATCGAAAATCAATCCAAGACATGCTTATAGACAAGGACCCCAAAGATTGAAAAAAACAGACGCTCTAAAAGCCAAAACACTTTCATCTTTGCAACTCCGACCTGAGCAGACAATAAATCAAGCAACTTTTGCTCTGCTTCTGGACAGCAACTATCCACAAGCCGCGCGTTGGGCCGCCAATTAAAAAAAATGTGGTGGGGTGAGAAAGTTCCCTCCCCACACACAGGGAAAGAAACCACAGCTAGCTCAGTCGGAAAAGCAGATGAAAGCTATATTTACAAGCATAAATGGAATGCAATGAATATGTACACAAATATACAATATTTACAATATATACAGGAAAATACAACAATGAACACAATGCAGAAAAAAACCCTTTTCCCTCCAGCTGGCCAGGGGGGTTCCCTGAACCCCCCTCTCTCCCTCCCCACCTCCCCTTTTTCCCAAAAAGGGTTAGAGAGAGAGAGAGAGAGGCAATTAAGGAAGAAAAATACTGTTAGCTAAGAAGCACATGCAAAAATTAGTTTTCTTATCTGGTTAGCTGTTAACTCAAGGCCGTTCCTGCTTCAGCAAGAGAGAAACACAGACTGCACCCAGCCTGAACCCAGACCAGACACAGACTGAACCAACAGAACCCAAACTCCAAACTGCACCCTACAAGAACCAATGAAATTAGTTTAGACTATCTTATTTTTGTTCAAATATCAAAAACATTCAGCCAGAGTGTTCAGCAACTGTCTCTTTCTTAAAGGCATAGCATCAACCGGTCACAACAATACAGTACAATACAACCCACCTAAACAACTAAAAAACTAAACCCTGGCACCAAGCACCCCATCAAGCCTCTTCTTGAACACCTCCAATGAAGGTGACTCCACCACTTCCACAGGCAGCTGATTCCAGTGGGCAATCACTGTGGCGACAGTTTGGACTAGATGATCTTCAAGGTCTCTTCCAACCTTAGTGATACTGTGATACAAACAAACAAACAAACAAACAAACCAGTGGAATCTCTAATGACCAACACCAGTGTAAACAATAGTTTTACTCACTTTCTTCCATGCAGGTCTTCTCCCATGTTCTTCTAAGGCATCAGCTTGATGGCAGCTCAGAGAAAATTGTGCTTGAGCCAGCCTTTGAATTACCAGTGAAATTGGATGAAATAGCACCAGAATAAATATGGGATAATTAATGTGAAGAAAAGCAGTCACAACATTTTCAATTCATTTTTCTTAGGACGTCAGTTTAAGAAATACAAGCGCTGCTGTCAGTAAGCGTGGTCACGGAGAGTTCAAGACTCCTACATATTCTGCAGAAAGCTATTTGCACAAATGTTGACACTATATTTGCAAGTCATTCCTCATAAGGTTTGCAGGCATCCAAATAAGGAATAGAAACATCTTCATGCAATTTATGTAATCATAAACTACTGGTAGTGAAATCTTACTCAAGGCAAATATACTGAAATCTGTTGACATAAGTTGATCAAACAATTCTCAGCCAGCTTTCAAAAAATAAAAGTCTACTTGTGGGTAATTTACAAGTAGGAAAAGGTCATGATTTGTTGATAAATGATTCATTATAGATAGTCTGCTCAGTACATCTCATTCGCTCCTTTAATAATCAGCACAGATGACAATATAATATATTTTAAGCCTCCTTTTATATTCAACCTTTCAGATGCCTGCCTTAAATTTCAAAGTTTCAGGAGTCTTACTAGCTACACTACTGAAAACGTGCCTAATGTGAAAAATACACCTCCTTTCCCTAAACCTTAGTTGTCCACCACCTCCAATGATCCACATAGCCAGCAGGAGCCGGGAGGTCATTCTGACCCTGGACTCAGCAATGCTTAGGCCACACCTTGAGTCCTGTGTTCAGTTCTGGGCCCCTCAGTTTAAGAAGGACATTGAGACTCTTGAAGGTGTCCAGAGAAAGGCAATGAGGCGGGTGAGGTGTTTAGAGCACAAGCCTTATGAGGAGAAGCTGAGGGAGTTGGGCTTGCTTACCCTGAAGAAGAGGAGGCTCATGACAGACCTTCTTGCTGTCTACATATACCTGAAGGGAGGTTGTCACCAGGTGGGGGGTGGTCTCTTCTCCCAGGCAACCAGCACCAGAACAAGAGGACACAGTCTCGTGCTGCACCAGGGGAGGTTTAGGCTGGATGTTAGGAAGAATTTCTTCACAGAAAGAGTGATTGGCCATTGGAATGGGCTGCCTGGGGAGGTGATGTAGTCACCATCACTGGAGGTGTTTAGGAAGAGACTGGATGGGGTGCTTGCTGCCATGGTTTAGTTGATTAGATAGTGTTGGATGATAGGTTGGACTCGATGATCTCAAAGGTCTCTTCCAACCTGGTCTGGTCTATTCTATTCTATTCTGTTCTATTCTATTCTATTCTATTCTATTCTACTCTATTCTATTCTATTCTATTTGTGAGAGAAGAGGCAAATTCCAAATTCAATGACTCAAATGGACTTCCTCTAGCTTCTTTTCATTTAAGCCTCAGCATCTGGTCTTAAGCATATCACCTAATTAAAACTAACACTATCTGAACGCTAACAATGACAGAATCAAGGAGTGCCTTGGACAGGTACTATTTCATCACATTTGATCGATTCTGCAGAAGACTACAGAAACACTTCTGTTGACATCTACAAAGGCTGTACTAGGCCAGTTGTTAAACTTACTTCAGTATAGCCATTTTTTAATTTTTTTTTTTTGTAAGAAACACCACTTACTGAGAGAGCAGCTGTGTACTGTACCAGATCAAGTTTGAGTGGTTTTAAGGAGCACTGCATGTACAGCCCATTACAGTAATCCAATTTTGATGGATGAAATCCAAGCATACATGCTCTCCTGGTGATTTCCTGCCTAGAAAAATATTTAAATACAATGGAAGAATTACAGTATTAAACACATTTCCTTTTTGATATTCAATAAGCATTGAAATTGGAAACTCTTCAGCACATGGCAGAACCCTTATACTTTCAGTAAGTAGTACAGTGGATATGAATAAGCAGCTCACCACAACTGACATTTAACATAGGTATTCTTAATTGCCACTCTGAGTGTTTTGCCTTTATGAAGACCCTTTTCTACCTTATAATCAACATTTATGGATGGCACTGAGACCACTACTGTATCACTTCTGTGCTCTACACTTGCACCAAAGGCCAGTGGAATTTCATCATAGAATTAGAAAGTGGTAGGGGTTGGAAGGAGCCTCAGATCATCAACTCCAGCATTCCTGCCAAAGCAGGATCTCCTAGAGCAAGCCACAGAAGAAAACAGATGGGTCTTGAAAATCGCTAGAGAAGATGACTCCACAGCCTCCCTAGGTAGCCCATTCCAGTGCTCCATCACCCTTAAAGAGGTTTTTCCCTCATGTTGAGGTGGTACTTCCTGTGTTCTAGTTTGTATCCATTGCCCTTGCCCTATCACAGAACATCACTGAAAAGAGACTATTATCTTCTTGACACCTATTCTGCATATATATAAAAACATTAATAAGATTTCCTTGCAGTCTTCTCTTTTCCAGACTAAATGGTCCCAGGTCTCTTTGTTCTTTTTAGAATGCCAGTTGAAGAAACTGGGCAATGATGAAACATTTTCTGCAAAACAAAGCAAGTCTTATTACCAGCTTTGCACTTATAAAGTGCTGCTTAATGTTAATGACTCCAACATGCTTTCCAGTAGGTATTTCATGACAGGAAAGTAGTATTGGAACAACACAAAGAGAAGCTAGTATGAGGAGATTACAACACAGCAAGACCAGAATTGTGCCTTGCTTCCCTCAGGCACAAGCAGTCAGAAATAATCTTGATGATTTCAAGAATGGTGAATGGTTTTTTTCCTGCCATTTGCTCTTTAACTTATAGGAAATCCCAAAGAGAAAGTTATGCTTTTTCATCAGTCTTTTCTCATACATGGTAGTTGTCATGTTAGTACATACTTAGAGCTAGGTTTTGCCAACCATTTTTTATTCCACTAAAATTGGTATCACAGAATACACTCAGACTAGCAAATCAAAGCATCAGTTTATATCCCCTGAGTCGCTATCAGAGTTTCATTGTCATTTTGATGAGATATCCAAGCTTTTTCCAGTACTTCAACAGTTACTTTCCTGAGCCTCAGTTTCTCTAGTTAGGAATTCTTCCTGAAAGAACATTCTATCTGAACATTTGCCACAACCATCAGAGGACAAAACTTGAGATTGGCAAGTTTCAGTCATGTACCTGAAATTACATATTAATTATGTTTGCAAAGGTAACAGAGACATAATGCCATAAAGAAAGGTCATTTAAAATCTCTGTGAGAAAACAAAGAAGAATGAGGTCAGAAAATAATTTGGGCCTTCATACATGGTTTTCATACTACTTATCTTGGATATGTCTTGAAACAAGTCTGGAGCTATCCTTCTGGTCTTTTATCCATACTTTTTAAAGGATAATGTTAATATTATTAATGTTAATATCTTAATATGGGTCGGAGTGGCTGGAGAGCTGCCAAACAGAAAGGGACCTGGGGGTACTGATTGACAGCTGGCTGAACATGAGCCAGCAGTGTGCCCAGGCGGCCAAGAAGGTCAATGACATCCTGGCCTTCATCAAGAATAATGTGGCCAGCAGGAGCAGGGAAGTCATTCTGCCCCTGGACTCAGCACTGGTTAGGCCACACCTTGAGTCCTGTGTCCAGTTCTGGGCCCCTCAATTTAAGAAGGACATTGAGACACTTGAATGTGTCCAGAGAAGGGCAACGAGGCTGGTGAGAGGTTTAGAGCACAAGCCCTATGAGGAGAGACTGAGGGAGCTGGCATTGTTTAGCCAGGAGAAGAGGAGGCTCAAGGGAGACCTTCTTGCTGTCTACAACTACCTGAAAGATGGTTGTAGCCAGGAGGGGGTTGGTCTCTTCTCCCAGGCAACCAGCCGCAGAGCAAGAGGACACAGACTCAAGTTGCACCAGGGGAAGTTTAGGCTCGAGGTGATGTGAAAGTTCTTTGCAGAGAGAGTTGTTAGCCTTTGGAATGTGCTGCCCAGGGAGGTGGTGGAGTCAGCATCCCTGGAGGTGTTCAAGAGGGGATTGGACGTGGCACTTCATGCCATGGTTTACTAGCCATGAGGTCTTGGGTGACAGGTTGGACTTTATGATCTTTGAGGTCCCTTCCAACCTTATTGATTCTATGATTTCTTTTTGCTCTATACAATTGTCACGTGTGACTTCATCCAAAAATTCTAATATGCAAGAATTCAAGCATTTGCACAATAAAAGTAGTGGCAGTTATTACCCTAGGATACTGTTTATGATGAATAGACAAATAACAGCGCTTTGTTAAAGTTGTACTGAAATACAAAATCTTATTTCTATCTTTTCATTCCATCTCTGAAGAAGGTGTCTACACTATCACAGGTGCCTGACACAAAAATCTTCTCTTTTTTTTTTTTTTATGTCATACATCCAATAATGACAGTTAAAATTTTACAAGTCTGAAAGATTCTATTGATTTTCTAGTATTATATATTAGAATAAATAGATAGATTTTTTTTAATTGCAATTTACCCTTAAAATTCTTACGTAACATTTCTTGTATTGGCTTATCTTAATCAATGTAAAATTCTCCAGGGGAAGCAAGTGAACTGGAAAGATAATCAGAAATAAAAATGACATCTGCATTTTACATGTGTTGGCATTTCAGGAACTAATGATGAATTCCATAATAATAATAGTCATCATCATAGTCTTCTAAATTTAGAGCGGTTTTTAAAATGCATTCCCTTCCCGTAGCTCCATGATTCCAGTTTGGTTTGTAGAATAAGCATTTTAATAGCACATGTTATTGGATGGAATATTTACTGAAACCATGAACTGTGGACCATTCCAATGGGCAGTCACTCTCTCCATGAAGAATTTCTTCCTAACATCCAGCCTAAACCTCCCCTCTTTCATATATTAAGAATTATACCGCATTTCAGCTCAATTACAGTATCACAGTATCAGTAAGGTTGGAAGAGACCTCGAAGATCATCGAGTCCAACCTGTCACCACAGACCTCATGACTAGACCATGGCACCAAGTGCCACATCCAATTGCCTATTGAACACCTCCAGGGACGGTGACTCCACCACCTCCCTGGGCAGCCCATTCCAATGGCTAACAACTCTCTCTGCAAAGAACTTTCACATCACCTCGAGCCTAAACTTCCCCTGGCGCAGCTTGAGACTGTGTCCTCTTGCTCTGCTGCTGGTTGCCTGGGAGAAGCGACCAAACCCCTCCTGGCCACAACCTCCCTTCAGGTAGTTGTAGACAGCAAGAAGATCTCCCCTGAGCTTCCTCTTCTCCTGGCTAAACAATGCCAGCTCCCTCAGCCTCTCCTCATAGGGCTTGTGCTCTAAACCTCTCACCAGCCTTGGCAAACGACTCTCAGTGAAGAGCTTTCTCCTCACCTCGAGCTTAAATTTCCCCTGGTGCACCTTGAGACTGTGTCCTCTTTTTCTGGTGCTGGTTGCTCATCATCTTAAGATTCAGGGCCAGACTCTTAGCAGGTAGGACTCACCATAACAGTACTCAAGACAACACAGCCATGACAGTCTGGCTGTGTTATGAGTTGAGTGAGAGACCATTCTTAAACTATTACTTTACTAGCCACTGCTGTGAATAAACCTTTCACTATAATATGCATAAGTATAAATATCTAGTAAATGACAATGTATTTAGTTGGCAAATATAAAGTGCCGGTGGAACAACAAAAGATACATTAGGGCAGATCTGTAAAAGTGAAACTGATATTAAACGGTTTTTTTTCTGTTCATGTATGAAGCAATTAGGGAAGAGAGCAGAAAGCAGTGACACAGCGTACATTTATCATGGTCATACATATTTAAACAAAGACCATAAATAATGTGAGAGAGAAAAACAAAACAGAAACAAACCCAAAAAAACCCAGGCAAGATGCAAATATATAAGAAGTGCTGAAAATAATATAAGATAAATTTTCTACATCTAATGCAGCATAAGACTATTTCTAAATAAAAAGATGAAGGCTTTCAGGGAAAGAGGGATGGTAAACCACTGAAATTCCATATAAATTTTGACTAGCTATAAGAGAAAGAAGCTGGAATGCTAAGACAACTACTAACAGAAGAAACAGCAAGAACTCATTTCATTTATTAATTGCTGTGTTTTGTCTCATGCATTTACAGCAACGAATTAGTATCTGGCATTATAATAGAATGATATAATAAAATGAAATTTAAACAAATTAAATGCATACATACTTTTATTGATATATTCATTCTAAATGCAAAGTAATAACATTCCAGTTACATACTGGCAAATTATAGTTTAGCAAAACAAGCATGACAAAAAAGAATCCTGAGGGATTATATTGTCACAGAACTATATTTTTAAAGCAGGTTTTTATTACAGCACATTGAGCATTTGTTGCTGCAGTGCACCTTGAAGTCTACAAAGCTTCAGGATGATCAATGATTGTATCTTGCAACTGTGCAAAGATTTGACATATCTTTTTCCACTACCTTGCACCTTTCAGAACCAATTGCCTGCATTTTTGCAAGGCAATAATAAACAAATTATAAAATGGTGCTATTCCATTTGCAATCATAAAAACTGAGAACCAAGGAGACAAGTAGAATCATAGAATCAGTCAGGGTTGGAAGGGACCACAAGGATCATCTAGTTCCAACCCTCCTGACATGGGCAGGGACACCCCACACTAGATCAGGCTGGCCAGAGCCTCATCCAGCCTGCTCTTAAACACCTTCAGGGATGGGGCCTCAACCACCTCCCTGGACAACCCATTCCAGGGCTTCACCACTCTCACGGTGAAGAACTTCTTCCACACGTCCAGTCTGAATCTCCATACCTTCAGCTTCGTTCCATTTCCCCTAGTCCTATCACTACCTGATAGCCTGAGAAGTCCCTCCCCAGCCTTCTTGTAGGCCCCCTTCAGATACTGGAAGGCCACAATTAGGTCACCTCACAGCCTTCTCTTCTCCAGACTGAACAGTCCCAACTCTTTCAGTCTGTCCTCACAGGAGAGGTGCTCCAGCCCTCTGATCATCCTCATGGCCCTTCTCTGGACACATTCCAGCATGTCCATATCCCTCTTGTAATAGGGGCTCCAGAACTGGAGACAGTACTCCAGGTGGGGTCTCCCCAGAGCTGAGTAGAGGGGGAGAATCACCTCCCTTGACCTTCTGGCCATAGTAGAATTTAGATCATCCAGAACAAGATCCAAACACAACGCTATGTTTTCTGTTATCCAGTTGAGAGGGCAGCTTAGGTTCCTCTATTGCTTCCATCCTCTCAGCAGAAAGGAATGGTGTATATACAAACCGGTGAAGCAGTATCATGTAAGTCCATCCAACATAGTTACATTATTATTAGTGTCTTTATTAATGAAACAGTTATTGTTATTATGTCTCCTTTATTTATTTTTAATAATCCAAAAATACATTAAAAATCTATTAAATCAACTGTTTTCTTAGCTCGGACTTTGCAACCCCTTTCCCCTTTTCAACTGATTCTTGTGCACAGTTTTGCCTGTTAACTTTCCATCCAGGCCACTAAAGATGTTTTAAAGAATTTACCTTTCCGTAATGCTTGTCACAGTAAATTTGGTGAGAAAAAAGATTTCAGCATTCTCTGTGGCAGCTACCAGAATAAAGAAAACCATAAGCAGTCTTAGGATATTGTCTTAAAAATCTGTCACCATGTTCGAAGATTGATCTCTGTAACATATCTTGTCCTTAAGCACAACTCTCAATGTCATTCCTATTGCTGTCTACAACTACCTGAAGGGAGCTTGTAGACAGGTGGGGGTTGGTCTCTTCTCCCAGGCAACCAGCACCAGAACAAGAGGACACAGTCTCAAGCTGCACCAGGGGAGGTTTAGGCTGGATGTTAGGAAGAAGTTCTGCATAGAAGGAATGATTGGCTAGTGGAATGGGCTGCCCATGGAGGTGATGGAGTCACCATCACTGGAGGTGTTTAGAAAGAGACAGAATGGGGTGCTTAGTGCCATGGTTTAGTTGATTAGATAGTGTTGGATGATAGGTTGGACTCGATGATCTCAAAGGTCTCTTCCAACCTGGTCTATTCTAATCTATTCTATTCTATTCTATTCTATTCTATTCTATTCTATTCTATTCTATTCTATTCTACTCCATTCTATTCTATTCTATTCTACTCTATTCCATTCCATTCCACTCCATTCCATTCTATTCTATTCTATTCTATTCTATTCTATTCTATTCTATTCTATTCTATTCTATTCCTAGTCTAGTCTATTCATTCAAAGGTTCTTTCAAAGACTGACATAGCTGGATTCTATGTTTGGTTGATTTCATAATGCAACTCTTTATACCTAAACCAGGTATTGTGACATGGCATTATGCTGTCTGCTTTAATCCAGTATTATCTGAGAGATCTAGAGAGATACATCAATATTCCAATTACTTTTGATTACATGAATATCATCTCTTTAGAATCTGATCTTTGCCAAAACATTTTTTAAAAAGTGTTGCAAGTTGGTTATCCAACCCTTCATCATTTGGCTGATTGCTGACAGCTCAGTGGTACATGAATCAAGAGCCAAAATGTCATTTGCTACTAGAGCGGGAAAATTATTTCTGGCACCAAACTCCACTTGCATGTTATAAGAAAATGCTTTTATACATCTCCACAATCAGTGCAATAAGACCATCAGAACAAATCTGGTTGTCACGTCTAGTATGTGTGTCACTGTGTTAATATGTGGAAAAAAAAATGTTTGATTTGTCTAAATAAATCCTAATAAACAAAAACAAGAACAGCATATTGATACACTTGGAAAGTTCGTAGATAGCGTTTGCAAAAGACTTTAAGTGACTTAAAAGCTGAAATTCACTACAAAAAGGGAATGTAGTAGTTTGGGCTGGGTGCCCCCCTGCTGCAGCCACATAAGACACACCACCAGTATCCTAAGGGTCCAGCCCCGTGGGTGGACACAGGAAGCTATGTATTTCATCCCATAATGTCCTGCTCCCTATAAATCCACCTGCAAGGTCTTACTCTTCCTCTTTCTTCCCTCGTTGCCTTCGTAGGAGATGCTCCCTATCTGGTAACGGAGGGGAAATTATCTCAAGGATTTTTAGGCCTGGCTAGCCTTAATGCCAAGAGGAGAAGGGGGAAGGGCAATCTCAGATCTGGTCAGATGAGATTAGCCTAACAGTGGAGTGGGGGAAGAAGTCTATGTCTTCCTAGCAGAGGGATGTTCCTGAGTCCTGAGTGTAACAAGAACGAAGACATTTAGCATTTCACTATTGTGTTCAAGTCTTTTCCTTCTCTCCTTGGTGTGCAAACGTCCCATTATATCTTTCTGCAAACCCTTTCCTAGGCAGTGTATATGACTACAGCAGTATGAAGACACCTTGGGACCAGGGAGCTAGAGAGCACCTCGGTGTTGGTCAGATTTAAATGAGTTAAGTAGCTACGTGTGAATTTATGGGTATATTTCAGAGCAAATTATATCACTTGTGTAACCTTAGGCACTTCACCAAGATACCTAAGAAGTATTAGCTTAGATTTCTTCTGTGGAGAGAAAAAACACTCCAAGATGATAATTTATCTCATTAAAATCTGTATTATAATGCTGTCTTTCTTCATGGAATACTGTTTACAGCACTAGTTTCTTGACTCCTGTGCCTCAGTTAGACAAGGTGAGTTCCATGTTTATTTCCCAGGGGAGATTATCAACCAAATTATTTTATCTATATGCCTCCCACTACTTCATCACAGAATCAACCACGTTGGCAGAGACCTCCAAGATCATCAAGTCCAACCGATCACTCAACCCTAACAAATCAACTAGACTGTGGCACTAAGTGCCTCATCCAGTCTCTTTTTAAACACCTCCAGGAATGTTGACCCCACCAGCTCACTGGGCAGCCCATTCCAATGGCAAATCACTCTCTGTGAAGAACTTCTTTGTAAAATCAAGCCTAAACTTCCCCCTGCACAGCTTGAGACTGTGTCCTCTTGTACTGTTGCTGGTTGCCTGGTAGAAGAGACCAACCTACATCTGGCTACAACCTCCCTTCAGGTAGTTGTAGATGGCAGTAAGGTCCCCCCCCAAGCCTCCTCTTCTCCAGGCTAAACAACCCCAGATCCCTCAGCCTCACCTCATAGGGATTATGCTCCAGGCCCCTCACCAGCCCCACTGCCATTCTCTGGACATGTTCAAGCAAGCCAACAGCTTTCTTGAATTGAGGTGCCCAGAACTGGACACAGTACTCAAGGTATGACCTATCCAGTGCTGAGTCCAGGGGCACAATGCCCCTGCTCCTCCTGGCCACACTATTCCTGATACAGGCCAGGATGCTGTTGGCCCTCTTGGCCACCTGGGCACACTGCTGGCTCATGTTCAGCCTACTGTCAACCAGTATCCCCAAGTCCCTTTCTGCCTTGCTGCTCTCCAGCCATTCTGACCCCAGCCTGTAGCACTGCATGGGGTTATTGTGGCCAATGTGCAGAACCCGCAACTTAGATGTGTTAAATCTCATGCTGTCCAGCCTGTTGAGGTCACTCTGCAGAGCTCTCCTATCCCTCTCATAGATCAACACCTGCCCCCAGCTTGGTGTTGTCCGCAAATTTACTGATGGTTGACTCAATGCCCTCATCCAGATCATCAATAAAGATGTTAAAGAGCACGGGGCCCAGTACTGATCCTTGGGGCACACCACTAGTGACTGGCCGCCAGCTGGATGTGGCACCATTCACCACCACTCTCTGGGCTCAGCCCTCCAGCCAGTTCCTAACCCAATGCAGTGTGCTCCCATCCAAGCCACGGGCTGACAGCTTGGTCAGGAGTTTGCTGTGGGGGACGGTGTCAAAGCCTTGCTGAGGTCCAGGTAGACTATATCCACAGGCCTCCCCACAACCACCAGGAGGGTCACCTGATCACAGAAGGAGATCAGGTTGGTCAGGCAGGACCTGCCCTTCCTAAATCCATGCTGGCTGGGCCTGATCCCTTGGCCATCCTGTGTAAGTGCTGTGTGATCGCACTCAAGATGACCTGTTCCATAATCTTGCCTGGCACTGAGGTCAGGCTGACAGGTCTATAATTCCCTGGCTCATCCATCTGCCTCTTCTTGTGGATGGGCATCACATTGGCCACCTTCCAGTGATCTGGGACCTCTCCCATGAGCCAGGACTGTTGAAAAATGAGGATCACAAAAATGATCAGAGGACAGGAACACCTGTCCTCTGGGAAGACCTTATTGTGGCCTTTCAGTACTTAAAAGGGGCTCATAAGAAAGATGGTCAGCCTTTTTAGCAGAGTCTGTTGAGACTGAAGAAGGGTTAATTGTTTTAACCTAAAAGAGAATCGAATTGCATTCAATATAAGGAAGACATTTTTACAATAAGGGTGGTGAAACACTGGAACAGGTTGTCCAGGATATTGGCCACTTCTACTTGACACCCAAATCATATATCTGCACAAGAACTTGTGATGAACTAGGATAGAACAAATGTCTTTATTCTCCTTTACTGTAGGTCTATTCTATAGGGAAATGTTAGGGTTTTCAATCTGCTAAATTATTGAGACATCTCATAATCCCTTTCACATGGTTTGATCATGGATCTATGTGATAAACCAAAATGAAATATCACTTTGAAGAATTTGAAGTTCTCAACTCTGAATTACCAGACATCCAGAAAATGTCTTATCATTTCTGTGCCAATTGATCGGAAGAGGCAGCATAAATGTAAAAGCAGAGATATTACTTTTAATACAATAAAATGTAAGAACAATGTTGTCTAAAAGCTATATTGCCATGTTTTTTTCATAACTCTTGACCTCTTGGTCTCAGGCTGTGTACAATGTCCTTAATGGACTGGAAAAAGCTAAAAGGCAAGAAGACACACTAGTATTTCCTTTCCTATTTGAAAAGAAGTAAGCAAACCCCTGAGACAAGCAGGTAATTTATAGTTAAACATTTTCCTTTGATCTGTATATCACTTTTTCTATTTGGAGCTAATTTGATTAAGTATGCACAAAGGGGGGAGCCAAAGAGAAAGGCTTTTCTTCAGGCAGCCAGCCAGGAAACAGAGTAGCGGAGACCCAATTTATTTCTATTATTATTGATCGATCTCCAAGTGATACACATAATTGACTCAAAATAACAGAGGAGCTGAATTAAATCTGAAACATTTGAGCAAACTTAATATTCGGGTTTCCAGTGCTAAGAGCTTGGCTGGTGTCAACCACAACAATACCAATTCCACAGAAAATGTAAATAAAATTTCATGACGGCTTCACAATTTATTTTGTGTCGGCAAAACTTCAATAACTGAGGCTCTTATGGACGTTCTTACTCCACTGTAAGTATGAAGAAAAATGCTCTAGGTTATGTCCTCCCTTGTTAAGACTTAAGCAAATGCACTTCATATTGCATTTCCTGTCAGTGGCAGAGTCAAAGTACAAAGTAATTACTTACATCCGATTTAGTCATCTGGATGCCTTTTATAAAGCACGGGGAGAAATGGCAGCTGTGTGGAATGATTCATCTCGTTCTAAAGTAGGCAGCTAAAATATATCAGAAGAAATATATCTTAAAAGTACCTATCTCTTTTTTACCAGGGATCCTACCACTTTAGATATGGACATCTAATCAAATTTGCATGAGACATACTCAGACACAGTTACAACAACCCAGTTTGCACATGGCAGTTCATCTACGGCAATAATTCATTTGTACATCTGAGCTGCAGAACTTCACCTCAAAGTACTCACTGCTTATATACACCACACTCTCCTGCTTGCCCTGGCTATAAAAACATGATGAATCATGGGTTAAAGAATTGCTATGGACTAAGCTTCAGGTTTTCTGATGCTCAACGGTGACACAGGTCTGTGTCCCCCACAGAAGAAGAGCCCAGCTGTAGATTCATAAATTTTAAGTTCAAAATACATCCTGCTTTTAATTGCCTTTAGCAGGAAATATACCATAGTGTAACCTGCTAAAATAACCAATTCCAGTCTTTCCTATATTGCATCTTATCACTAGTTATTTATTTTTATGATTTTTTTATACTTAGAAATTGTGAATGACTGGAGAGCAAAATTGGGCATTCATCTACTATGGATGTACATAGTACTGTGACAAAGAGACACTGTTACAGAATGAAACAACTAAAACCACAAAGAAGCAGTCAGTCACCACCAGTTAAGACAGGCAATGAATTGCAAGGTTTACTCATTCTTCAAATCTCTGTTCTAGTACAGAAAGATGCAATCTTTACTTGATTGGTCAACATCACACACACACAAAAAACCCCAGAGATTTCTCTGACACCAAACATCTATGTGTGTAGTATCTAGCATAACATTTCACTAGGGCAGATGCTACCACATGTCAGCTACCAATTTACATCAGTTAAATGAGAAATATGAACTAGCCAAAGCAAGAAAATGAGGGGAAAATGTATAAAATACATAAACAGCTCTATTCTTGGTATCTTAGAAATAAAATACATAAAATACATCATCAGCTCTATTCTTGTATCTTAGAAATTATTCAATATGTTATAAAGTAATGTATGCAGCATATAATTTATCTCAAAAATTAGAGTAGCTTTTTCACCTCTAGACAAAACTGCTGTCAGTATCTTACCTAAGACTGTGATGTAACAGTGTTTAGAAACAATACTGCTGAGACATAATATGTTTTGCAGGGTGGATCCTCGATCTTAGTTACTTTGGAGATGGTCTGATAATTTCTGTTCTTTCTTTGAACTCATGGCATCACCATTGTAGCAGCAGTTAAGTTGTATTTAAGGATATACTACATTATGATCCCAGGTTTTCTGAGGCTTATAACTTCATATAAATTATCTGCTCACAAAGTCATTCTCAGCCCAAAGAAGGCATTTTGAAACAGTCTGACACAACACCATTTGACTACTTAGGATTTGCATGTTCAAAACTGTGCTGCTTCTTTTGCCTCCTTTTTGATGACACATTAACATACTTGTCAACTTATGGTACTCAAAATTCCCCAGGTTTCTTGAGGCGTCAGCTTGCAGCTCTCAAAAAGTAGAAATGCTTCTGACACATTTGGGAAAATGCTTGGAAATAGCACAGTTTTAAGTGTTGCTCAGTTAGGGAAAGGTCAGTGATATCTAAAACTGCCCAAAAAGGAGCAGGGACACTGTAAAAATATCAATGTTTATTACATTTTCCAGCCAGTCAAGATGAACCAGCCCACTGGCATGGAAAACCCTGTTTCTGCCTCTTCCCCTCTCAAAACAAAGTAGACATAAATTTGTTTATACTGGCTGGAAAAAATATTTACC
The DNA here is from genome assembly GCA_015227895.2 of Colaptes auratus. Lineage (NCBI taxonomy): Eukaryota > Metazoa > Chordata > Aves > Piciformes > Picidae > Colaptes > Colaptes auratus. Next base: position 108,736,908 of record CM037631.1, read on the forward strand.
TGTCTTAAACAATTACATTCCTGTAAGGATACTATGTCTAAACAGGTGACCATGCATATCAACATCTGACACTTGGCCACAGCTCAGTGGGCTTGAGTCTAGGCATTCTGCAGTGAAATATGGGTCTAGACATAAAGCTGCTACTCTCGCATGATCTTCCATCTAACGGTTTAGTGATAGTGTCAAAGTAATTAAGCACCTCAGAAAATCAGCTGTAGAATCTGATCTAGCCTCCTGAACAACGATGATGAGGCATGGGCTATCACCCCTTCACATTTGCTCAACAGAAAACCGCATCCATAGAAGTCAGAGTCACTAGGAATTTTCAGATACAGAGGGAGAGAAAGAGAGAAAAACAAACAACCCTCCCCCAAACTAGCCCTTTTTTATTATTTATGCTTCTAGTACTTGCTGAATCTTCACAAAAAATGAAGCCATATACACTACAATAAGAAGCAATGGTCACAAACAGGTGATATCACAAGAGTGTCCTCCTGGTCTTATGAGGCTGTCACTCCAGCTGACATGCACTGTGAAGTAATAAGAAACTCCTTCTCCAGATCCCAGAAAGGAAGGAGATAAATGGCACTGAATTGGCTGTGTTTCCCCCAAATGTCTCAGAGAAGCTACAGCCTCAGCAGGCTGAGCAGCTGAGGCCTTGGAGACTGGGCTGAGTCTCAGATGGAAAGGAAAGATTTATTACCATCTGTAACGATGATGCTGATGTCTCAGAGAGACATACTGGGCTATGCAGCAGCACCTAGCAACTAAAAAACTAGAGGGACATAATTAGGTAACTTAATTACTGGGCTGCTTATAAAGTCAGAAATTCTACATTATGTTTACTTTGTTATTTCAGTTACTTTTGGCAGGGAAAGAAGGGTGTGGGAAACTGAACCTTTAAGAGGCTAAGACAAGCCAAACTGAAGCAGTCACTGTCATCTGCTGTCTTGTTATATTATTCAGGGACTCCTGTTATACAGTATGGATCACCTAGGACTCAGATGCTGAATGTAGCAATCCTCTATCATGCTGCTTGGCACTGAGTGACTGCTGAAAAACATGGCAACCTTGGTGGTTAACAACCTCTATATATATTCACAGGACAGCTACAGAATAAACAGCTCATAACTGTGGTGGGTTGAAAATTTCCCCCCCATCATTAAATTTGCCAGACCAGCTCAGCTGGAAGCAAATGAAAGCTGTATTTAGGAGCAAAACTACACTCTACAATGGAATGCAATGAATATGTACAAAATATACAGTATTTACAATATTTACAGGTATTTACAATTAATAAACAGCACAGGGACACCCCTGGCCTAAAACCAGGGAAAGCTCTCCCTCCCTGCCCCGTCTTTACCCCTCTATACAAAATGGACAAGAGAAAGGAGCAGAGAGACATTAGCCCTAGCCAAAACAATGCAGCCAAGATTAAGCAGAAGCCAGCAGAAACACAAAGTTAATATCTTCTGAGGAAGTGAAAAGCAAGAAAAATTGTTTTAGTACAACTAGTTTAAGAATAGAATAGAATAGATTGGAATGGAATGGAATAGAATAGAATAGAATAGAATAGAATAGAATAGAATAGAATAGAATGGAATGGAATGGAATGGAATGGAATGGAATGGAATGGAATAGAATAGAATAGAATAGAATAGAATAGAATAGAATAGAATAGAATAGAATAGAATAGAATAGAATAGAATAGAACAAACCAGGTTGGAAGAGACTGTAGAGATCATTGTGTCCAACCTATCATCCAACACTATCTAATCAACTAAACCATGGCACCGAGTGCCCCATCAAGTCTCTTCTTAAACACCTCCAGTGATGGTGACTCCACAACCTCCTCTTCCAATAGGATTGTTTAGAATTATCTTTCTTTTCCTTTTTACACCCAATAGTGTAATTATTTACTTTTTACTACTTTCTGCTCAAGATCTGTGAAAAATTTTGAAAGGCATAGGGTAAAACAGCCACAACAGCGCAGGTTTCTCCACTCTGCCTCAGTCACAATACCACTGTACTTCCAAGCTTCTCATAGGTATACAGCAATGTTAGAAACTCTATTTGCATTAAAGTTCTCATGGTTCTCTACAGCCTGCTATTAATAGAGGTGGTGGCAGCAATTTCAGAGAGATAAACTCCTGTAATTTTGAAGAGTTTTCAAACAGCATGGCAGGATAGAGACACAAATGCTCTGTTTATGCTTGCAATTTAGTTTCATAGTTTCAGTCAGGGTTGGAAGGGATCACAAGGATCATCTAGTTCCAACCCCCCTGCCATGGGCAGGGACACCCTACACTAGATCAGGCTGGCCAGAGCCTCATCCAGCCTGGTCTTAAACACCTCCAGGGACGCCTCCTTGAATAACCCATTCCAGGGATTGACCACTCTCATGGTGAAGAACTTCCTCCTCACATCCAGCCTGAGGAACTTCTTAGGAAAAGCAGAAAATACTGATGGGCAAATAGGGTTGTTAGCCACACACTGAACGTACAGGATTTAAAAAATGCAACAAAACCAGAGGCTGACCTCCAAACCTTGAGCTTTTCTAGTTTTTCATATCAAGACCAGATAGCAATATGAAATATTTTGTTAATTTTCATTGTAAATCTCCAGATGGAACTTCAACTTAGCTGGAAATCTGACAATCAATATAGAAATTGGCTGGTTTACTGCCATTTCTAAATCTTGCTGGTCAGCCATTCTACAAAATCTCCCACATGTCCTCAACAATAGCTCATCTGACTGTTTACATAAAGGACTAAATGCCTGTGATGGGTTGCGCCCATCCTGGAAGCAGTGGGGGGAGGGCTTGAGACAGCATTGCCCTTCCTGCAGGGGGTTTTCCCCTTTGGGAAAGTGATTTTAGTCTGTTCCACTCCCTGTCCAGCAGGCCTATAAAAAGGACACTGTAGCCATTAGCTCTCTGGGCCCCTGCCTTTGGATGAGGTCTGCTGCTGGTTTCCCTGCTTCTCTGCCACGTGGTCCCCTCTGCTACCCCCATGCCTTTGCAAAGGACTGGTTTTGTTTTTCATATTTCTTTCTTTTTTTCTATCCATCCTTATTCCTTACCCTTGTGAACCCTACCTGTTATTGTTACATCTGTACATACATAAACATATATATGTATACACTGTTTAAAGGAATTTCTTACCTCTCTACTTCCAAGCCGAATCCAAATTATTTCTGGTGGGTTTGCTCCTTTCCTTTCTTTTTCTTTCTATTGGGAAAGAGGAGGGGGAGCAGGGGAGGGATTCTCAGCCTGGCCCCCATCTGAGCTCTTAAGTCCCAGTTAAGGCTCAAACCACCACAATGCCTTTAATTATGCTAATGTGATTCTGGTAGCAAACGTGTTCTTGCTAAGCCACAAACTAACAGCTTCGTAAGTCATAAAGAGCAAACTCAAATAAAAGGTGAGTTGCAAAATTATACATTACACAACCAACATATATCATATGTCAATGAATACATTCAGTGAAGAGCTGTCTGTGTTATAGCACCTTTCCTTTTTTTTTCTCTCTTTTAGTTTAATTTTTATTCTGAAAGGCATGAGTAAGAGACTGGAAGCCGAATTCAAAGTCTGGAGAATGCACTTCACTGTGTTAACCCAGCAGCAAAAGGAACAATAAACAGCTATCATCAAAACAACCCTTCAGGATTCTGCAGAGCATCAAACAATTACTCATCTTGAGATGAAATCCTCACTCTTTATCCTTCTTTCTTTTTTTTTCCTTCCTTTTTTTTTTTTCCTGGACCCAAGTCCAAATTGGTTTTTCTTCCAGAGAATAACCTGCCTTACTTCAGTTTTTAACTCCAACAAACATAAGTGCTATGTATACTAACTAGGTTTCTGTGTCAAGGGCATTTAAAATACACTAGTATTGTTGAAGAGACAAATAGAAAAACCTTGATTTGGCAAGATTTCATGTCAACAAAAAACAAACATTAAGGATCCACAGGAATGCTGAAAAGCTTAACAAAAAGAAAAGGAATCAGGTGGAATGGCATAATTTTAAAAGCCCTAAAACTCTCTGAAGTACCTAGAAGGCAAACAAGGAATTTTTTTTTACCTGTTTGTTAGTGGGTTTTGTTGCATTTTACAGCATAATATGAAGCCTGGGAGCACACTATAGTACTTTGTAGTAGAATTTAAGACTTTGTGTCTCAAACTGCACCAGGGGAAGTTTAGGCTTCAGGTGAGGAGAAAGTTCTTCACAGAGAGAGTTGTTAGCCATTGCAATGGCTGCCCAGGGAGGCGGTGGAGTCACCTGGAGGTGTTCAAGAGGGGACTGGACGTGGCACTGGTGCCATGGTTTAGTAGTCATGAGGTGTTGGGTGACAGGTTGGACTTGATGATCTTTGAGGTCTCTTCCAACCTTATTGATTCTATGATTCTATGATTTTGCATGAAAATATTAGCTGAGGCTGGACTTTCTGTCATAGCTTGCCACTGTGTGATAGTGTTTTGAAAGATACTGTGCTTGAACACACACACCACACCACCACAGAGTAGCTGTTAGTTCTATTCTCCACAAGTTACTTTGCTATGTGCAATGGAATAAGTGCTATGAAGTTTTATGCTGTAACACATTGTCACAGTTTTCTTGTAAGAGATGGAGGCTCATTTTGAACTTTTGTTTGCTTTCTTTTCTGTCACTTCCATGTCATTCATAATGTATTGTGATTTAATTGGAAGTTGTGCCAGGCAGCATTAAAGGTGATTCCAGTCATTACAGTTTTCCTCTTGTTGGCATGTAAGTGGAGTTCTTTACAGAGTGCTTATTTGTTTGATCTGTGCTTAAAGGATGTGTATATTTTTAAATCTAATTCAATAAATAAAGCACTGGCAAAACCTAGTATCTAGTGCCTTTTCCTTGCAATCATCTCTAAGCACTAACATTATTGAATGGGTAATAATGTGTATTACAGGGAAGAGTGGGGGGAAAATAGCATTTATCCCATATTTTAGAAAATATTAAGTACTAAAATACAGTTTTTCAAAATCTGCTTCAGAAGGGGAAAAGAAATATGAATCAACTCAGGTTCCAGGAAGAAAGATAGATCATTAAAAAGCAGCCTAAAAATTAAGCCTGTGCTTATGGCTTGTTGCATTTTGAGGATCTAGGAAGCAAAAGGCACACTAAAGATGGAAGGAGATAATTCATTTTTCAGAAATACACCTCTCATATTTGCCATGAAGTTGATTGTTTTCCTGTTCCTAAAATGTTTCTTTGATACTAATTTCTTACAGATTAATGAGCAGATCAGCCATTTTACTGAACTAACTGATTACCAACAATGGGAATTTGTTCAGTTATTATCAGGAGTAATGAGACAGCAGGAACAGTAGGACAATAATCATGACAGGGGCTCTGGGCTCAGAAAAGAGATTTGGGCCCAAACACATATACAGATTTTCTGGGATTCAGAGAACTCTTCAAAGAACTTTAGCATACTGACACTGCTGGGATGACCTAAGTGTGGAGGTTGTGACATCTAACTAGCTCTAGCAGCTTAAGGGCACAGGACAGCAGGCCAGAAACTCTGCTGAGGACAATACACATACGCACAACAACTGTGTCCTCAGCACAGTCCTCAGCAGCCACTGAAGCTAATATGCTAGCACATCGACACACTTAGAACTTCTGAAGGCAGATGCAGCTCTGCAGGCCCATTTCAGCAGGGATGCACCTGATGCTTCTCACTCACCTCAGAATCAGGGATGATAGGCTTCTCACCTCCACAGCATAAGCACTGCAGAAGGTTTGCGTCACCAAGAGTGGGAAGAGGTCAGCAGGCTGTAGCAGCATCAAGGTCTTCTCTGAGACTGGGCAGGACATAAGAGTCTAGGCTACAGCTACAGTGAAGGAGGGGTATGCAGTCTGTGCATAGTAAGATGGGAAAGAGACTCCAGAACAGTGAAGACAAGGAGCTCATGACTTCTGTCACTGAGAGGGCAATTGCTGCAGTTGCAGATCTGCAACTACCGATAAAGGTCATCATTTATGGTAAACCCTAGAGGTACAGACTGGGTTCAATACTCTTTAGTATCTCTACTGAAGATCTGCACTATGGGACAGATTACAGTGTTAACATTTTCACAGGTGATAGAAACCTGTGTAGAATTTTCTCTAATTTAATTTAGTAAGTAGAGGTGGGTGATACATCAGACAGTTTTGCTGTCATTAAAGGGAACTCTACAGGCTGGGAAAAAGGTTCAACAAAGACAGATGACATGTCTTCAAGAATAATTCCGTGTACCAGTACAGATTGAGGGCTGACTGGCTGGAATGTAGCTATACAGAAAAGGCCCTGAAGATCCTGGTGGACCCAAGTTCAGCATGAGCCAGCAATTTACCCTTACAGCAAAGGGTCCTGGACTGTATGAAAAATAGCATCACCAGCAGATTGAAAGAGATCATTCCCTTCAGTGCTGGTGAGGCCACACCTGGAACATTGTGTTCACCTGGAGCACTGTGCCCAGTTATAGGCTCCCTAGTACAAGAGGCACAATGACATACTGAAGCAAGCATAGGATCATGGACATGATTAAGGGACAGGTCACTTGCACATGAAGAGAAGCTGGGAGCTAGCACTGTTCAGATTAGAGCAATGCGTATCAACACTTGATGGGTGTAAATAAGATGGAAAACAAGAGTCACTGGTCACTGGTCACTAGTTAAAATACATTTAAACATACATTTACAGTTAAAATACATGTAGACATAAACAAAACCCGTTTCTACTGTGAAGGTTTTTAAGCACTAGAGCAGGCTGTACAGAGAAGTTTGGGAATTTTGGACACATTCAAATCTGTCTGGTCCTGATTCTGGGCAATTGCTCTAACTGACCCTGCTTTGAGTACAGAGTTGAACGAGATGTCCTCCAGATATTTTCCAAGTAATCATTCTGTGATTCTGTGAATCTATCAGATATAATAGAACTAAAATATCTGATAGTTTTCAAAAGAGCAAATCTAGAATCTATGTCCCTTAATATTTCTCTGCTATCCTTGCTGAAAAGTCAATATTCCTGCCACTGCTCTTCCAAAATGCTTAATATCTTTGAAAGAAATGATGCATAGGACACTCCAGCTTCTGACTTCACCCATCCAGCAGATTTTGATACTTAGTTCTATTTGTTGTACCCTGTAAGATACACAAAAATAGGCATTTTTGTAAAAGATAGATTAGGACTGAAATATTTTTTTAGCTCTTTTTTCTTCTTTCTTGTTCATTTTTAAGTGGTTTTGGTTATTAATTTCCCCATCTGGTTTTAGCTGTTGTAAGTTCCAATTTTAAGGAACAGTTTTTTGCCCAAACATTCAAAGCAACTATAACTGGAACACTTCAGTCCCTAGAACTCCAGGTTCTCAATTCCCTCGTGAGAATCTTTGAGAAATATAAATTAAAATTAGTTTCTGTGCATTGAATTAATTATTCCATTTATTGGTTATTATCTTGCTTTGTGGTTTTACGTGCCTCTGAACTGGAGATGAAATTAAAAAGGAAGAGAGAATCAACTAATTAATCTGAGACTTCCAAAGAGAGAAAAAGGTTTGAAAGATAGGAAGAAAGTAAAGTAAAAACTTGATTAAACAAAAAAACCCCCAACCCACAGAAAACAAACAAACAAACAACAAACCCCACAAACAACAAACAACCAAGACACAACAAACACTAACTTTGAAAGAGTATACAGCTATATGAAATATAAATTTGATTCATGTTTATATACTCTTGGCATATGTGAGTGTGTGTTTCTATACATACATACAAACATTTATATATATAATTAATGTACTGTGAGAAGAGGTCATGTTTCTGTAGCACACCAGAGATTATGAATAAAATATCTAACTCAGGAGGCTGAAATATTTTTGCTTGCTATTTCACTGACCTTTCTTCAATATTTGTGTTGGCCTACAACGGTGTATGAACACTGGCCAAGAAGGAAAACCCATACATATGTGCCAGCTGAAGAATTAAAACATAGTTATTTAATACTAGGTGTTATTCAAAACATGAATAGAAGGCATCCATTGTTCCTTGTCTTATTACTGTGCAACCTCAAAAAGAGATTGGCTGTATGACAGCAACCCTGCAGATTTTTATAGACATTGATCAGATACTTTCTCAGTCTTGTCAAGACTAAACAGCTCCAGGGATATACTAGACTAGCATAGGATAGGATAGATAGGATAGGATAGGATAGATAGGATAGGATAGGATAGGATAGGATAGGATGGGATAGGATGATAGGATGGATGGATGGGATGGGTGTGGATGGATGGGATGGGATGGGATGGGGTGGGATGGGTGGGTGGGATAGGATGGGATGGGATGGGATGGGATGGGATGGATGGAATAGAATAGAATAGAATAGAATAGAATAGAATAGAATAGATAGAATAGAATAGAATAGAATTAACCAGGTTGGAAGAGACCTTCAAGATCATCAAGTCCAACCCACCATCCAAGACCATCTAATCAACTAAACCATGGCACCAAGCACCCCATCCAGTTGCTTCCTAAACACCTCCAGTGATGGTGACTCCACCACCTCACTGGGCAGCCCATTCCAATGGGCAATCACTCTTTCTATGAAGAACTTCTTCCTAACATCCAGCCTAAACCTCCCCTGGCACAGCCTGAGACTGTGTCCTCTTGTTCTGGTGCTGGTTGCCTGGGAGAGAAGACCAACCCCACCCGTCTACAACCTCTCTTCAGGGAGTTGTAGACAGCAATAAGATCTGCCCTGAGCCTCCTCTTCTCCAGTCTAAGCAACCCCTGCTCCCTCAGCCTCTCCTCATCTCAGTCTCTCTTCATAGGGGAGATGCTCAAGTCCCCTAGTAAAAAAAAAAATTTAAAAAAAATGTAAAGAAAAAAAGTAAAGAAAAAAAAGTAGAACTGCTACATATTGTCAAGGTCTGTCTTAGATTCCAGTAACATATGCCATGTGTCTAAAATGAACTGTGGTAAATGATGATCTAGCAGAGTTTGGTAGTTGCTTTGTACAGAGTAGAAGGAAGCCAGGCATGAGACCCACTATTTTGACATGTGGCACATCAGCCAAACCCCCCAAACTGTGTTAAAAGGAACCATGCCATATTAACACTGCCAAACTGCATATTGACTCTGTGTCACATCTGTAAATCTTAGTCTTACTGGAACTGGACATGAATTTTCAATGTACATTGCACGGTGATGCACATCATGGACTTAACAGCCTGGATTTCCACAGTCATAGACACTTCTTCCCATTTCACACTGAGGACATATCATGGAACAAGAAGGACAGGCTCTTCTTAGACCATTGTCTGTGCCAGCTCTGCTTAAGGTTATATATATGACTCTGCTTGCCATCATTTGTAAAATATGTCTCTTTCTATTAGAAGCAAGATATATTATAGTGTATTATAATATAGATAAACACAGAACTGTCAGGGTTGGAAGGGACCTCAAGGATCATCTAGTTCCCACCCCCCTGCAATCAGCAGGGACACTTTCCACTAGATCAGTTGCAAAGAGCCACATCCAGTCTGGCCTGAAAAACCTCCAGGAATGGGGCTTCTACCACCTCCTTGGGCAACCTGTTCCAGTGTCTCAACCCCTCATAGTAATGAATTCTTCCTAACATCCAACCTGAATCTACCCATTTCTAGTTTTGTTGCATTCCCCCTTGTCCTATCACTACATGACACATTAAAAGTCCCTCCCCAGCTTTCTTGTAGGCCCCCCTCAGATACCTATATGGGTATTGCAGCACTGCCTTTGGTAGCATATCTATTGTGAGTTTACAAACAGAAGAGGGGAAGGATGATTTATGCAAAATATTAATAACTTCAATACTGCATATGCCTATTGCCTAAAATTATAGTATTCCTCAAGATTTTAGTAACAGGGTACACCTCATTTAGGGAGGATGTTGACTTGCTGGAATGTGTCTAGAGAGAAGGCAACAAAGTTGGTGAGGGGTTTGGAACACATGCCCTATGAGGAGAGGCTGAGGGAGCTGGGGTTGCTTAGCCTGCAGAAGAGGAGACTGAGGGTGACCTTATTGCTCTCTACAACTACCTTAAAGGAAGTTGTAGTCAGGCGGAGGTGGTCTCTTCTCCCAGGCACCCAGCACCAGAACAAGTGGACACAGTCTCAGGCTGCACCAGGGCAGGTTTAGGCTGGATGTTAGGAAGAAGTTCTACACAGAGAGAGTGATTGCCCATTGGAATGGGCTCCCCGAGGAGGTGGTGGAGTCACCATCACTGGAGGTGTTCAGGAGGAGACTTCATGGGGTGCTTGGTTGCATGGTTTAGTTGATTAGGTGGTGTTGGATGACAGGTTGGACATGGTGATCTTGAAGGTCCCTTCCAACCTGATCTATTCTATTCTATTCTATTCTATTCTATTCTATTCTATTCTATTCTATTCTATTCTATTCACTTCATGGATTGAAGCCTTCTCATACCATTTCTGATTTTGTAGTTGTTGTTTTTTGTTGTGTGGTGGTCTTTTGATAGAGGTGGTGGTTAGGGTATGGGCTTGTTTGTTGTTGTTGTTTAATTATTTTTTTATGTATTTATTCACATTTATATTTAGTTGAAGAGGTTAAAAACCCAGTAAAAGAGTCGTCTGGCAAGGCTTGGTTCTGAATTAATAAACACCTCCAGAGCTGACTATGTCTTAAAATATTCTGAGCCTAACCCTCTGGCAAGTGGAGTATTTAAGCATAAACAAATGAAGAATGCATCTAGATGATCTAGCACTTTGGCTACAATATTTAGTGAGATGAGATTTAATGAAGACCAAGATAAGACTCAGGACAAATATAAACAAGAAAGCTTCTCTACTAAGTCATAAAGGAAGAGATTTAGGAGCACGCAGAGGGTAATTGTAAATAAATCAAATGAACTCCCAGTACAATGCATCTGAAAAGTTCACTCGGAATTTATATACATATGACACTTTTGTAAAGCAGGAAAAATTATTGTTGAGTTCTGCTTTACTATTCTCCTGTAGGCACTTAAGCACAAAGAACTAGCTGTAACTCACAAGTGTCAATCTGCCAAATTATTTTATATACATATTTGACAGGCAGCGGCTAGCGAGATCCTACAGTCTGCCCTTTGGTGGAGACAGAAGATGGAGATTCACGTGACAAC